>OZ010666.1:29946546-30609046 GCA_963932185.1 Troglohyphantes excavatus | reverse complement strand
AAAGTAAAAGTAAAGTAAAATATTTGTAAGTAAAATATTTGAATGTCCATGTGAAGGGTAAACTGCTTTGATGATTGCTTGACATAATCAGGTTTTTCTTTAAGCACATCGAAAAACTTACAGACCACAGCATTTGAGCTTTGTTTGGCATTTTTGTTATTATATTATAAACACTTTTATTAAGTTTAAATTGTCTGTCCTTGTTAAGTCAAATTAAATTTTGCTATTCAAATTTTACCTCCTACCGAATATCGTATCAACTTAAGACTGATTATACATAAATAATCGCAAAAGAAAAGAAACATGCAATATTCAGTTATAATAATTATAAATTAATAATTTATAGTAATTAATTTTTTACTTTAAAAAAAACGGTATTTAAAAATTAGTATCTAAACACATACTTGTTTTTCTGTAAATATAATTACATCATAAACGGCCGTATAGTGTAAACGTACTTTCTCAAAAAGTAGAAATGTGATTCAATATTGTTAATCTTAACTTCTTATCAAGCCATCTTGATAAAACCTGACGAACTCAAAATAGCAGTTCAGAAGATGGTTTTTCACGTTATTTGATGAGGATTTATTAAATAAAATATGTGTTATTATAAGTAAATTATCTTACTTTGCATTATTTTGAGTACCTCTTTTTTTTAACATTTCTTAAGTTTATAATTCCTTTATTTATCCATGGTAGTTTAACAGATAAGGCACCGGACTGAAGTGCTGAGGATCTGGGTTCAATTGGTTGGTTGTAATTGTAGATTTTTATTGAAAGTTATTTATGAAGGTACCCTATGTAAACAAATTTCTACACTTTTAGTCATTGTACTCATTTTTGAGTTCATGTCTTTTTCAAAATTGAAACTCTTATATATTCGGAACCATGATAAGCATCAAATGTAATTAAAAATTACTATATTTTACATATTTTAAGTACCTATTTTAACAGCGTTATATTTTTTAATTGAATATCGACAACTTTTTATCCCACACCATCAACAAAATACTTTTAATCTCATATTCTTAAAAGATGATAAATGAACCAGCTTTGTTAAAAACAAATAATTTTCTGTCGAAGAAATAACAAGTCCGTTTTACAATTAAATTTATGCATGAAAGAAAAACTGGTTTTTAGTATCCACTTTCTTTACTAAAAGTAAAGGATTGAAAAGTTTTACAAAGGAAACAGTAATTTTATAAGCTTTCGGATAGAAATTCTTTCAGATAGAAAATAAAACTAATATTCACAAGTTAATAAAAAATCCCCATCGTTAAGTATACACATGCATGGGAATATATTTCAGTTATATTTCACCTTAAAAATTAACTATTCAAGTCATTTAAGTATCATTCATTTAAAAAAAGAGATTATAAGGAACACTTTAAAAACTTTAAAACTTCCGAAGAGTGCGGCCCGTTCTCTGTGATTCAAGGCCATTTCCAACATGCAATCATCTTCAAAAATTCCGAGAAATACATCGAAATATATTCGCCAAGTTCTTGTAGGCTTTCAAACTATACGTTGATTTGCCACATAGATTATTCATGTCATCTCACAACATCCACTCATCACACCTGCTTGCATGTTCAGTGCGTTTCGATTTGGCTTCCAATATCGATTTATTCACACCACCACATGAGTTATGAGATATTCCGTAGTTTCCATCAAACACTTACGATAGCCTTTGAATTTTGCCGATTCTGACGCCTTTTCAGTTAATATGAAATATAGCGAATGTCTTTGTAATATGCGTTTCAATAATAAGTTAATATGAAGCTCTGCTAGGGCTTCACTAACACAGTTCATAAATGAACACTATTATGAAATAAATAATGACGAAATTATGTGTTTCAAGCCATATATTTTTATGAATCAAGCGCATTATATATTATATATTTTTATTCATGGCACAAAAATAATTTTATTTAAGTTTAATTGAAACAAGTCGAATTTCGTGTTCTACTAAAACAGCAGAAAATTATCCTATAATATTCATGTTAGTATACAAAACGATATATTTCTAGAACTTAATTGATGAATTGATTGTGTTAGTTCGTCTAATATGTGCGTATTTTTAACCTAATGACGCTCGAGCGATTTTGGCCCTTGAAAATTTGTTTTCACACTTTGGAAGTTTAATTAATTTTTACTGAGCATAATATTTTATAATATTTTTTTAAATTGTAATTAATTGTAACTAAAATTTTTAAATTTCAAAAATATTGTAAAAGACAGTGTTTTTATGAATTTGGACGTGATTTCACGGCCATGAGCTTCCTTCGTTTTCTTCACGTCAGATCAATCCCGATCATTGATTTGATTTATATTGTGTAACGTCGTATTAGTTTAAATATTTTAGTATATATTCATGTTATATATACATGCTATAATATTCATATTAGTAGACAAAACGTTGTATTGCTAGACTTAATTGATTAAACGATTGTGATAGTTCGTCTAATACGTGTACATTTTTTAAAGATGTCGTATCATCCGGTTCGATCAGTTCCAATTATTGAATTAATTTATATTGTGTAACGTGTAACGTCGCGTTGGTTTCAATATTTTAGTATACATTCATGTTATATATCCATGCTATAATATTCATGTAAGTAGACAAAACGTTGTATTGCTAGAACTTAATTGACTAAATAATTGAGATAGTTTGCCTAATACGTGTAAATTTTTTAAAGATGTCGTATCATCTTCGATGAGTTCCGATTATTGATTTAATTTATATTGTGTAACGTCGCGTTGGTTTCAATATTTTAGTGTACATTCATGTTATATATCCATGCTATAATATTCATGTAAGTAGACAAAACGTTGTATTGTTAGAACTTAATTGACTAAATGATTGTGATAGTTCGCCTAATACGTGTACATTTTTTAAAGATGTCGCATCATGTTCGATCAGTTCCGATTATTGATTTAATTTAAATTGTGTAACATCGCGTTAGTTTAAATATTTTAGTTTATTAGCATTTCAATTCGAACAGCTTTTAAAGAGTTTATATATTAAAAAATATTTACTTTATTTCAAAGTTAAAATGTAACGTATTTTTATTAATTAATTGCACTAATGAATTGATGCGAACTACGATTATATCAAAATATTCAACAGTTAAAATCTCATAAATAGTTCGAAACCCTTGACGAGTATGTGGACTGTGAAATTCCAAAGTATTTTTTACCTACATTTCTCTCTCCAAAGCCATCGCTTTAATTTAAAAAATTGATTCAAAATTATTCAGTAAAAATATATTTGCTTGAAAAGAATTCATTATGTTTTATATAAAGAGATACCTAATACAGTCTGAAAATTGATGTATCCTTTTGCAGACCATTCTAAAAAAAAGAACAGTTTACCATATTATTCCAAACTAGAACTCAACCATCTCCAATAAACCACCCGACATATTTCCACCTTGCTACCAAAGCACGCCTCAAAGGGGAAAAAAGGGAGAAAAAGCAATATTTATCAAAATACAATTGCAAAAATATATAAAACAGAAGATTCCACGACATCGCTGCAGGGCCAGTCTCCATATAAAACCAATACTCATAATGCTTCAACAAAAAATCCCTTTTTTCCCCCACAGCCTTCTGGAGTAAATAACGTCGAATTTTTAGAAACCAGACCTTCCAATGCTATTTCGCATGAGAACATATGTTTCAATTTCGGTGATAAAAACAAATGCTGTGGCTGAGAAGAGTTGAGTTGTTTCAGGCTTATCCTGCAAAAAAATATTCTGGGGGCTTGCTGCTTGGGAGAGAGGGGGGGGGGACTACTGACAAAAGCAATTTGATTGAAGAGAAGGCAGCTCAGAGGACAATTTGTAAAATGATATCCCCTTGCAATAGGAGTGCGCGGTATTTTGGTGTTTTTGTTGTGGCTTATTTTCTGAGCTTCGGCATGTGTGTATTTTGTGCAGGTTCGGTACAGCAAAAGATTGATGCATTAGAGCTGAAAAGTCCAGCTAAAAAATAATTGATTGTGTGTATTGTTTTAATGTAGATATTAACGGTGATAATTGTATTTTGTTGTTACTAAAATATTTTGTTAAATAAATTGGAGGGTAAATTATCAATTTAAGTCAAAATGATTAAAAAAGAGGATGTGATGGTATATATACATTTTTCGGTAGGTCTGGATACTATGAAAACCGCGGTAAAATATACATTATAGGCAATCAATGGGTATTTTCTATTTTTATTATAGTCTACAAAATGATTTTTAAAAAAATACCCATATCTTTACCAATTTTTTTTTTAGCGGTAGACCAAAATTAGTGAATGTCGACTTTCACCGGTGAATTTCAACACATAACAAATACGTCAGTGAAAGATCGAATATTTTATTACATTCTTTTACATTCGGACCCTCACCGGTGTATGTCGACAATCACAGATATGCTCTGGTGGAGGTCGAAAAGAGAGGAGCTCTCAAGGCACCCTCAAGCAGCTTTACACACGTAATCAGTTCGTAATTTGTAAAGAAAAGTTACTTTCCATAGACGAGATTTCTTTTCAAGAAATGTTTCTGAGAGAAGCAGCTGCAGCTAATTCGAGAAGCGGGGGCAAGGCTATACACGTTGTCATTACAAAAGGAAGTGTTCCACAAATAAATGCAGTTGTAAAAGCAATGGACTCTTGTGCAATTCAAAGTGTCATAATAGTTTAAGTTGTTGCAATAAATAGGATTTGAATCACATAATTAAGTAAGTTTTTTATTACTATTATTTTCTTCTCTCATTTAGAATGTACTGTTTGTTTTAAGTTCTTGGTCACTCCTCTCAGAAAGAGAGGCGAAAAAGTTACGTCACCCTTGTGACGTTTTATCGCGACTGAAATACGGAGAAGAAAATATAAATCTCCGACAAGTTCAACATTCACCATTAGTGCATGGTGAATGTCGACATTTGCCGGTGTAAGTCAGAAATAAGGGTATTTAGCAAATATTTCGGACGTACACCAAGCGACTATGTGAATGTTGACATTCACCGGTGAAAGTCGACATTCTCCAGATTTCGGTCTTTCACTGTAACGTATACATTAATATACATTACTGTACAATACTGTACACACTGATACTGAGTAAGTAAATACAAACAAGTTTGAGTGCCATTTAGGTTCAATATTTGCTATTTTTTCCTTTCGAAAATTTATTAAAAAGAACAAAATTAGCATTTGTTGTCAGAAAATAAGTTTATCACATAAACTATTATTTGTTTTATTTATCATGCGATAAAATTGGAATTTTAAACTTAAAAAATATTCTTCGAATATAAGTAATTTATTTTTAATTCGAAATGGTAACTATTATTTTTTAAATTGAAAAAAAAATATTTTTTTATCTTTATTTCGTGCCGAATCATCGATAAAGTCCATTTCATTTCTATTTCTAGTAACCTTTCTTCAAATAAAAGTATGCAAATGTTCATTATGAAGTCCCCTTGTGTAAATATTAAGAATATAAAAGAGTTTATTGTTAAATAAAAAAAATATTAAATTACCATAACATTAACTTTGATTGTTTTATTAAAAAATATAGAAAAATAAAATACTTTCTTTTAGTCAAAAAAGCTATTCAATATAATAAAATTTCAAACGTATGAAAAATTATACTTTTCAAAAAAAATATTATTAAAAACCCTTTCGAAATCCTATGGAATTGAATTCCTAAAATCAAAAATTGGGTGGTAATTTTAATTTCATTTTAAAGGGTTGGAATAAAATAAAAGCTAAAATAGATAAAAAACTTGAACTTCTTTCGAATCCGATTTAATACGAATGCATGAAAAACTATACTTTTTTTCATAAATCACTTTCACGAACCGCAATCCTATTTGAGAATTGATAAGAATACCTCAATTTTTATTCTTATCGCTTTTTTTTGTAATTCAATTTCAATGGCGCGGGGGTCTGGAAAGCGAGTTTTCGTTCGATCGAAACTTCGCTAACGTTGAGGAAGGAAATAAGTAACTGGTATTCTCAGAAAGTTGGAATTTCTAAAGGGAATATCTGCTTACTTATTCTGGATTTTACTTTATACAGCATGTGCTTAATGTATTTTGCTCAAAAATATCGAGACATCTTTAATATGGAAGCATTTGTGTGATAACATATATTCGACATCTAAGGCAGATACAGAAAACCCCGTTAACAATTTTAGACGAAATAAAAAATAAAATTTATTTTGATGTATATCTATTGTTACTTAGTAATACATAATGCATCTCAAGTTGAATAGCCCTTGGGAAGATTTTTTTTAAATGTGGACTTTGCTGATTTTTCAGAAAATTTTAGTTCTACTGTAGTTTCAATTAACTGTGTAGTAAACAAAAGGTTAGTTTACTATTTAAACTTGCTTGTGTGTTCGTTGTGTCCCACTTTCATTTGCTACTGCATTTCCTATATTTTTCATCTTAAAAAAAGCCGGCATTTATTACTTTTGGCTGAGTTTTTTTTTCTATTTTCTTTTGAACCCCATTTTAAATACAATCTGCTATTAAAATAAAAAGTAATTTGTAAGTCAAAGTCAAAGTAGTTAAAAATCAAGTGCATAAACTATTTGTTTGGCAATATAAAAATTAATTATTTAAAAAGAAACTATCATATTTATGTACATTTCTACAATGCTCTGGTATTAAAAAAAATCACTAAATCACTTATAAAAATGTTGGGGCACAGTATGGCTGCTTCCACATTGGCTTTAACGCGCCCATATTGGAAACAAGTTTTGAGCCTTCCAGAAGTTACAGTTAGAGTTCAGTAGAAAACACGGGCGTTATATATTATTTATATAAACTAGAATAATTAAACGGCAATCTTAAAGAAAAGCATTTGAAAACGAACATTAATTTATAATTTTTAATAATAAATTAAATTGATCAAAATTTGTAAAGGAAAAAAAAGGAATTTGTTTTTAAAGCAATTTTTTTAAATGACATAACTTTCGAATGTAACACCACGTCAATCAACATTGTGCTCCTTTTTCCTATCGTAAAATATTAAAGTTATTTTCTTTTTATAAATTTATGGCTGTTCTCGGTACAAATGCCAAGAGAAATGGCGTTCGGAAAAAGACATTTGTTCACATTGTTACCTACATTCAAATGATAACAAAGTACAGCTTTAAATCACGCAATTTTAGATGGATATTTCAACTATTGAAGCGAGAATATGTCTCGTGTTAGGTTTTATATTCTTCTCTAAAAATTGCATCTGATAAAATATTCCACTTGGAATATATTATTTTCCAATATTTATTATTTTATAACGCATCGTTTTTCAACGGAAAATAGAGGATTAATAAAAACCCTGTAATTGTGTAGCATAATAATTGGAATTATTAGAACAATTGTATGAATGTGTAATCTTTAATATGATATGTAACTCAGTGTCAGTATAGATAGATCCATACTGATTCATTAGAATTTACCGTAAAGGCGCCGGACATGGGTTGTCTGACTTATCTGTTAAGCAGTTAATTAGAATAGATACCATTCAAGGCCTGGGTCAAAGACAAGGATAGTGAAGACTATATATAGAAGGTGTGCTCGTTTTTCGCCTTTTGAAAGTGGGCAAGGAAAGCAACCATTTGACGTCATTTTTTCTCCGCCTTACTATCGGTTTTTGATCATTCTCATTGGCTGTGTGTTTCACACATTGCTACTTAGGTTCGATCCCCGGTTGGATAACAACTGATGATTTAATTTTTAATTAGCAAAATAATGTAAATATCTGTAAATAATTGTGTTCAGGTAGCTTCACTACTAATCCGTCCTTGTTTTGTTATGTCACTGTATTTTACTTGATTGAAATTGTAACTCATTTAATATGTCCAATACAAATGCATTGACCTGATGGTTCCGGCCACCATTTTACTCTTTCAAAATTCATGGACATGCTTTCGTGGCCGTTAATATTATTTTAATTTGCTTAATTTATTAAGCAAATCTTTTGCAATTTTTCCATACTAAATGCAATCCTTAAATATATAATTTAAACTCCTAAAATGCAGTAAAAGTAACTAAATAAAGTTAGATTATCACTTTTTAATAGTTCACAAGAAAACGAATAGATGACAGCACCTCACAAAAGAGAGCATTAAACTCGCCCACAGAAGGCGAAGGTAGGCGTCACTATGACGTCAAATAGTTGCTTCCCCCGCCTTCCGTCAGACAGCGCGAGAACGAGCGCACGTTATATATATATATATATATATAGTCTTCACTATCCTTGGGTCAAAGAGCCCCTAAAAGGGATCGAAGAAATGATAACGAAAGGGAGTTTGTAAATGAATCAATGTCCCTAAAGAGGGGAAGTCGATAAAACGAATACATGAGTACTTGTCATTTAAAAACGCCATGAATAAAACATTCACTTAAAAAGAATTAAATGTTTTAAAAGATTTCTTTTTTGGAAAATCTCCTAGAAAAACCCTTAATTAAAAACCTAAATATACTGTTAAAAATTTCTGTTGAACGTTGCACCGTATTTTAGTGCTCTGCAGCAACTTTCACATTGTTATGGTCTTCGAGCATGAATGGACTGTAGTAGAGCTAATATGACGGTTTAATCGTGAAACCAACATCTCAGACTTAATGGCCTCAGGCACGTGACTTCTTTTCAAAATTATGAATTAAAAAATACTCGCGATTGGCTGATGAATTGGGAAATGTGTAACAGTAAAAATTTATAAATGGAATTACGTAATTAACCACGTGTCTGAGGTCATACATGTTGGCTTCATTTTGATGTTAGCGAGATTATAACATTATGTTTTCTCTACTATGAAGGATCCATGCTCGAAGGTTATGGTGTAATCTAGGTTGAACCAAAAATCCTTGATCGAAAATAACGCAGCTTTTACCAAAAAATGATGCAATCTCCTAAACTGCAATCGAAACCTTCGCTCTGAATCTACATCAACAAACCCACAGACAGGGGATTTATATTATTTTTCCTTCTATTAATAAAAGTTAATTGCAGAAATTAATAATTGTTTAAGTTTAATTAGTTTTAACGGTTAATACATTGCAATTACCAACGAACACTCACAAATCTATTCAAAATATAAACTCGAGAACCCAAGACAACATTACTCACATTTAACGAAACCCGTTTCTTTCTTTCAAAAACAAACACCACTTATTCATTTTCATGTGGAACTTTAATTTCCATTTTTTTTTCATAAACTGAACCATCTCGCAATTCTTCATATTTCAACTTATGAATTTCTCCGATAAATTACCCCGGGAAACCAAAATTCAGACAAACGAAACCGGAAAGTCTAATAACCAGGTACTTAGCAAACCGAAAAGATTTATTTCCATCCCCGCTTTATTGCCTTGATGCCCGGGGCGAAACGAACCCTACAAAATAAACAATGGTCTGTATATATATTCTTCAAGTATATGAATAAGCACTTGCAGTTATTATTTTTTTCGTTTTCACTCCCGGATTTTGATTTATCAGTAGTGCAGATGAGGTCTCATTTCCGGAGTTTTCCCGGAATGAAACATTTCCGGGACAACGGAAGTTGCACGTGCCTAGAAACAAAGGAAATGGAGAATGAGATCGCTTCTTTTTTTTCTCCTTTTTTTACTATCAAGAAAGTGGCGAATAAACTCGTCGTGCAAAACTTGGTGAAATGGAAAAATTGGCGAAAATTTGGCGAAGTGGAAAATTGCCCACTCACCCGGTCACTATGAAAATGATTATTTTCATTTCTGCATTCCATCGATCATTTTGTTGGAAGAAAAATTTTGTCTTCGCTTGCGTCGCGCGGATTTCGAAAATGTGATTTTAAAAAATATATTTAAAGAAACCTTTTTTACTTCCTCGTTTGGTGTGTGAAAGGCCGAGTTGAGAAATATTTGACATTGGGCAATAGAAATAATATTTGAAAATAAATAGTCGAACATGCGTGTAGCATCTATTAATTGTCTTTACACTGCAAAAAAAATATGCTTAAAAATGAGTACATGGACGTACTCGTTTTTCTTTTAGTACAATTTCATCGTAAATGAGCGATGACGTACTCAAATTTAAGTAATCGTACTTTCGAAAAATAGAGCAGTGTGATTTAATATTGTAAATATTAGCTTCTTTTCAAGCCATCTTGACAAAGCGACTTGGCAAACAAAATAGTTGTTCAGAAGATGGATTTCGCATTATTTGATGTCGATTGCTTAAATGGAAACTGGGTTATTGCAACTCAATTATCTTACTTCCCGTTCTTTTGCCACGCTTTTTTAACATTACTTCCGTATATAACTTCTTCACGCGTTCTGGTAGTACAACAGATATATCCCTAGACTTCGATGCAGACAAAATCAGGTAGACAGCTTGGGTTCAATTCCCGGTAAATAATGGTTGTAAATGTTAAAATTTATTGAAAGGTGTTTATGAAGGGAGCTTATCTAGGCAAGAAACTGCTCTTTTTATTCATTTTACTCATTTTTGAGTACATGTCTTTTTCAAAAATGAAACTTATGTACTCGGAGTTATGATAAGAATAGAATAGAATAAAAAATGAGTACATTTTACTTATTTTTAAGTACCAGTTTTTTAAAATTTACAAATGACAAATTTAAACGTAGTTACTCAAAATATATTTATTTACAAAGCAATGTTTGGGTGAAGGAAACAAAATTTAGATTTTAAAAATAGAAAATCCACATATTTTACCTAATGAAAATTAATTATTTTTTTCTTCTCGTGTGGAAATTATAACTAGCAATTTATTAAGTTTGAAGTTTCTGCTTGAGAAATTTTTAATGTTATTAGCATATATATAATGTAATTTGTAATGTTATAATTTATTAATAAAATTCTACAATTTGTCAGATAAATGCCAGATGGGTATAAAATTTAAATAAAAAGTATTATTTGTATTTCATCAAAATCTTATTACAAATAAATATTTGCTTTTATAGCATATTATAACAATAATTTTCTAAGGCTACTAGTACATAATAATAAATAACACCATACATTAGGCAAATTGTAATCCGATTCGATAAATGTGGATTCTACTGCAAACTAAATATTATGGTGTGAGACTCTCAAAACAACTACCCAAAACGGACTTAAGATACTACTATAAGAAACCCCAGCGACTGCTTCAAGGGGGTACCAGTTGCTCATGAACAGTGAATGTGATGGGAGATTCTAAAATCATGAAAAAAAATGCCAAAATCGGCTACTCGGTGACTTGCTTAAACTACGGATTTAATATATTTCCAAACACAAACACCACAAAATACCTTAATCCCGCAATTTTAAAGCGCATTCAGCAGAAATAAATACGACTAGAAAGCTACTTAGAAACATAGAGGTATTTTGTAAAGAAAAGAAATTTACGTGTAGCTTCTCTCAAAATACCAATCGTAGAGTATGAACTTCAAGTGAAAGAACGAGAACCATTTGTTAGAAATGAACCTATGAAAATGTAAAATTCCAATATTAATATTGCGATTGGTATTGGATTGCCATTTCCTAGGAAACAGGAATTATTATCCTTTGATTGGAAGTCCATTTAACTTTCAGAATCATTTCCTATCATCCTATATTTCAGAATAAACAATAAACGTTTTCCTGTAAAATTAATAGCAGTGCACGCCAAAGCGTAGAAGTTATCCAAACATCTGAAACACTGCTTTTTAATTTAAAGCAAAGCTAATATATTTCTTGAAGTTTAATATATTCAAATCGCTCTTTAATCTTTAGAAAAAATATTTCGTATTTCATTATAAGATACCATACGAATAATTTAAAAACTCTACGTAAGGATTACTGTTGCAAGGATTAAAGGCTGCAAAACAATATTTGTAGGTTAAAATATTAATAGTAATACCCTGGAAAGAAAACTGATATTTTTGAATTATTAATTGAATTGAATTTCAATTATTTAAATGAATAAAAAGATTGTTTCTGATAGGAAAGTGTCTACTATCGTATATCATGCACAAGGACATAAATGGATTTTAAAAACAATTGGCTTTAAAGGATGAAAACTTAGGGTAAATATGTTAAAACTGATATTAGTTTGTAACTATTTTCTGTAAGTTTCTTATGTAATTTAAAAGGGCTGGGTTGATTCTGTACAAATAAAATAACAAACAAATAAACATTATTCCTTCATGAATGTTAAAAGCTGTATATTTTTTTAATATTAATATAATGACGCTTTTATTCAATATTACACAAATTAACCATAAATTTCTGCTTAACGAGAAAAATAAATATTTTTAAACCATACAATTCAATTACAGTTATGAAATAAATAAATGACATATTAAGCGTATTCAAATATATACTTTGTATAAAAAATCTATTTATTGTTTGGTTTCAAGTAAAATATAAGTTTATATACATTTTAAAATATTCCAGAAAAAAATACATTAAAGCACCTTAATAAATTAATTAGAATACAAATAAACAAACGAATAAACTTCCTAACACTATAATATAAAACAAAAAAATATATAGGGGCATCGTTGAATAAAAATCAAGAATACAAAATTAAAAAATAAAGCATTGTGTTCTTGAAAATAGATATATAATAACAATCTTCGCTGATACTTAAAATATATTTCAACCATGTTTCCTGATTTTATAAATTAACAAAAAATCTATTTTAAATTTTTAATTAAAATAAATTATTTACTTTTTTCTATCTAAGTAATAGTAATACACTTTATTAACTTCCTTTAGATACGTAGAGAAATAACTAAAAATCAGCTCTTAATATTATTAGACGCATTTTAATAATTTAAATAACATACTTAAGTAATAATCCACTCTTTAAATTAAATATGAATTAATATTTGTTTTAAAAAAAATTTAAAGTTTCATATTACTGAACAATGAAATGAGATTCTTACCCGTTTTCCATATAAATGCATTATAAATATTTCAAGTATTAATTAAATATTGGGGAACTGTTTCCTTTAGAAATGTATAAATAAGCTAATCTTTCTCTATGCTCAAACAAATTAGTTGTATAACTTTATTAGCAATTCACAGCTTCTAAAAATAACATTTATACTTTATCATTAAAGTTTTAATTCATTAACTTGATAAATCGTTTCCATACGTTTTTTTATTTAAATTATATTTCATATTCACTCTTTAAAGTGTTATCTGAAGTTAAGGGTATTTAAATGGCTCCAATATATTTGGATTCCATTTAAAACAATGATTCCGAATCCATTTTTATTTCAAGGGTTATTAATGTGCCAAAGATTAAAACCAAACACAAAAGCACTTGTAGGAGGAAAAAAATAATCATTAAAAAAGGAACTGCAACAGTTATTTATGTTTTCATTTTATGTACTTTAAAATACAAACTGGGGGAGAACACATTTGATTTTTTTACCTTTTCAATAACTACAGTTTCCGTACCAGAAATCTGTAGAAAAAATTTATCTCAATTTATATTAATGTTTTAAATGGAAATGCTTATAAACTCTCCGTGTCCTACTTTGGTACATTTAAAAGAAACAGTCGGACAAGATGATACTTTGTCTTTCCTTTTTTGGAAATTTTCCAAAATAGGGCTAAAAAGGTTTTGTGATTTAAAGATAAATAAGGCATGAGAGTCATTTTATGTTTGTTGTTTGTTGCTTACATGATGAGAATTACAAATCGGAATATTGGCTGGTTTTGGAATTGTGAATAGTTTTGTAAACGAAATTCTTTCTAAGTTTACGGATGAACGATCGGTAATGTATTAACCTTCTCAAACCGGATGATCGATCTTTCCAAAGATGTTTCAAGTTAAAACCAGATACCCACTTTCTAAAGATTAAGTAATTTGATTTATTGCTAAGTCAATGAAATCATTCACTTTGATTGTCTTAAGAATAGTTGCTTTATCAGTGATACTTCATGAAATATAAATGTATTTTAAAGTTTATTTCTGATTTTACTTAATTAAAATCAAATATCTTTTCAAAGCAATATCTCGTGCAGTTTTCTAATGACGTGTCTATATTAAATTTAAACGTAATTAATTATTTTGGAATCTTTCTTTAAAATAAAAATAAATATATAAAAAAATTCTCTTTAGAAAATCTAAAGCAAACAAACTTTTAAAAACTAAACTTATTTTTCCTAAATTAAATAATTTCTTATAAATCAATCCACATACAAACTTTATTTAATATAAAAGGCTATTTAACTTAGATATACATCTGAGCTATGAAAATTACATTATTCCGCATCATTAAAATTTAATAAACTTCAAAGCATCAAACACTGTAAAAAAATGTACTTATAAATTAATACCTGAACACACTATATTTTTATTGAGTACAATTGCATCGTATATGAGCGATTACGTACTCAATTTTAAGTAACCGTGCTGTCTCAAAAATGAGCATTGTGATTTAATATTGTTAATATCAGCTTCTGTTCACGCCATCTTAACAAAGCGACCTGATACACTTAAAAAAGTTGTTCAGTAGATGGCTTTCCACACTATTTGATATCGATTACTTAAATGGAAACTGAGTTATTACAACTCGATTATCTTACTTCCCATTCTTTTGGCACACCTTTTTAATATTTCTTCTGTTTATAACTTCTTCGCGTCGCAGTGGTAGTACAACGGATACGACACTGGTCTGTGGTATCTGAGGATCTGGGTTCACTTCTCAGTAAATCTTGGTTGTAATTGTCGGTATTTATTAAAATTAGTCTATTTAGGCAAGCATATATGCTATTTTATTCATTTTTACTTATTATACTCATTTTTGGGTACGTGTCTTTTTCAAAAATAAGATATTTATAGGTATGACAAGCATAGAATGTGCTCAAAAATGAATACACTTTACTTATTTTTGAGTACCTATTTTTAACAGTGTAGGCTATAAAAATTTCATGATTCCGCTTCATTAAAATTTAGTAAACTTTGAAGCATCACAGAGATAATTTTGAAAAATAAAGAAGCTTAGATAACAAGCATTGAACACGCTAATTTGTATATACAATTTGCATTTCCATAAAGAGTCCCACTAGTTAATTTTAATATAATTAGTTGATCAATGGTTGTTATCTTTACTCCCCCGAAAAAAAAATTAAAATCTAAATTTCATTAAAAAAATATTTAAAAGAAAATATCTCCATCCTTCATAGATTCCTTTTTAGAAAAGCTTGTAAAACATATTGCTCCTAATTAAGGTCCGAAACCATGGCAAGGAAATATCTTCTTCCGAACGAAAAGATTAAATTGCTTTTTAATCAATGCACGGGGCTTCATTATAAAGCACCTATGGAAATCAGAAATAATGTGAGACAAAGGCGTCGTGTGTCTCATTAATCGTTCGCAATCCACTTTATTCTACGATGTGAAGTAATTGATTGTGAAGAGAAAAATTAACTGCGAAACATTACATGTCTTTCCACCGAGCAACGATGCAAAAAAAATTAATCGTATAAAAAATTTAAAAATTGTCAAGTTGTTAATTTTTTTCCGATATTTTATTAATGCTAGCTAACGCTCTGCGCTCAAAAGCATTTTCAGAAACAAAATTAAAATGTCGCTAGCGGAGACGTTAAGTATTTGTTAGTTTTTACCCTAATTATAATTTGTTGTTATTTTGTGTAGATGAAAATGAGTTATTTTTATCGTTTGAGAAATTAATGTACTTGAAAGTATTAATTAAAAACTTAGATTACAACTTCTTTTTTATACATTCTATATTTTTGTACATAAATTGAAACACAAAATTTTGAAATGAATACAACGTGCACAATTTTATAACCAAATGCAAACTAAATATGTACACTGTTAAAAATGGGTGCTCAAAAATAAGCAAAATGTAACCATGTTTGAATTCATACATAGGGTGCTTTCATAAATCACTTTCAATAAATATCGAAACTAACAATAAATTCTTACCGACTCCAGATCCTCAAGCACCGCAGACCAGATTCTTATCCGGTAAACTACCAGGGTGACTTGAAGAAGTTATAAACAGAAGAAATGTTAAAAAGATGCGCCAAAAGAATGGGTTGTTAAGATGGCGTGAACAGAAGTCGAGATTTGAAATATTAAATCACACTGCTCGTTTTTGAGAAAGTACGATTACTTAAGTTTGAGTACGTCCTCGCTCATTTACGATGCAATTGTGCTTAAATAAAAACGAGTAAGTTTACGTACTCATTTTCAATTACCTTGCTTTTAGTGTACCAAAAAATTTAATTTACAACATAATTGTAGTTTTGAAACATTAAAGTCTGGGAAGCTTTTGGAAATTTTAACCATCCTTTTACTAAAATACACATATTTTTCCTTAAATAATAGTTTAAGTCACATTTCTTTCGTTTCTAAACAAAATGTCCTCTTTTAGTTTGTTAATCAAGCGACCCGGTCGGGTTCGCAAAGCTAAGCCAAAAAAAGAAGAAATAACGCCAACTCGTCAAAGCAGCCGACAAGAAACGAACGCCCGACCGGTAGAGCTTATCTCTACTCCGCACAACTTATAATGTTAAAGTGCGTCCGTAAAATATATTCCAGAAGCCACACTACATTTCGTAAAAAAATAAACCAGTATTGGTGAAACCGTATCTGTAAAACCTTTAATTTAATACAAGAATATTTTTTTTAAATTGTAAATTAACGGAGATACGGAGTTTTTTAATTTGCGTAAAGTTAGTCGATTTGTCACTTTTTCAAATTATGAAGCCCAAATTTGTCAAACGCCCTAGACACTACAATTTTCAACCGATTTTTCTTATTAATTCCTTATATGATAGCTTTATGGCATCACTAAGGTCACATGTTACTTTTATTTTATAATATTAATTATTAATATGTTTAATTAGCTAAAAAAGTTATTGAATAATATAAGCCAAATTTTTACGCCGTCAGGCGATTTTTATCTAAATATGAAATCCCTTCACTAGGCGGGCGCCAAAGAAGATTATGTTTTAGAGCGGCTTAATAAAAGTTAAAATTATCGTTAAATAATACGCTCTACAAAATAAAAATTATACCACCCGATAGATTAAAAATCCTTTTAATCGATGGATCAATTGTCATGTAACTTGGACAATTATTAATGAAGATGGAAGCATTTGAAATAAATAAGAACATTGAAAAATTTCCCCTATCGTTCTTCCGCGGGAGAAGGGTGAAACATCTCAACAGTAACCATTTCAAGCTGAAAGAAGTAGTGTGCATGTGGGGCTCGGGGAGGAGGAAGCGAGGTCATATTTATCTTTTAATACTTCGCGTGTGATTAATTATTCCTTGAATAATCGGATTTTACTAATGACATGGGAAAACAAATAGTAATTTTTAAAAAGTTTAAATGGTGATTGGTCTGACATCCTCCAAATGGTGGGTTGAAAAAAAGGACTGATATCCCCCAAAAAAACTTTAGAAAAGTAAAAAACGCTAAGCCCCCCCCCCAAAAAAAAAGCTTCGAAACTGTGGCTAAAAAAGTTGTGATATGAAAGACAAACAAGCCAAGAGCTCAAGCGTGCACACCCACTCACTAGCCTTTTCCCGGAAAAAAAACTGCGCTTTCTTTTCTTAGCTCGATTGAAAATTAAATTTATGTGTGTATAAAATTTTAATCGAGCTAAGAAAAGAAAGCGCAGTTTTTTTCCGGGAAAAGGCTAGTGAGTGGGTGTGCACGCTTGAGCTCTTGGCTTGTTTGTCTTTCATATCACAACTTTTTTAGCCACAGTTTCGAAGCTTTTTTTTTTGGGGGGGGGCTTAGCGTTTTTTACTTTTCTAAAGTTTTTTTGGGGGATAGAAATATATTACTCAACACATTTTGACTAATCAGTAACTGTAACTTTTGATTACAAATTACTAGAAATTACATTTTAATTATTTTTTAAATGTTTTTGTTACTAAAAATTATATCAAGACAACAAAATAATTGATTTGCCGACAATAAAATTTAAATGTGTTAATACTACTTCTATTTTTTAATATTAAAATAAGTTGTACGGTTAATGTAAAGGAACTTTGCAAATCTACTGTTCTGACGACTTCACTTGTAAAATTTTCTCATTTTTATTTCCTTTTAATTATAAATCTAGTTTTATACTGTAACTGTAATAAACTGCACTTTTTCAAAAAGTTAATTCTGATATCTTATATTAAGTAATATGTACAAATTTGTTCAAATGAAAATGTCAGGGAAAAAATGTAAATTCTGAAATATCAACCAGCGAGAGCCCTGACGGTATGATTTTTGTCGCAATATCAATCATTGTGATAATCATGGCTCGTCGAATACTATAATAAATACTAATTATCCAAACTTAACTTTTACGTATGCTCAAAGTTATTTAACTTTTGTTATTAAAATTTTATATTTCTAGTAAATATGTCTGCATTAAAATATTACTGATTACGCCGTTAATTTGTTTAGTTTTAAAATAAAATCGATCGGTTTTGAGAATTAACAGATACATTTTATTTGACTTGAAGAAAAACAACACATACATTTTTTTTTAAACATTCTCCACTAAAAATCTCACAAACCAGGTAAGACTAAATAAACAATTTTTTTTTTGTTTATTTAGGTTTTTTTTTGTGTTTTTTTTGTTTTGTTTATTTAGTAATTATTAAAATTTTATATTCCTAGTAAATGTATAAAAATTTAAATTATCTACATTAAAAAAACCTGACAACGGCTTTAATTTGTTTAGTTTTAAAACAAAATCAATCGATTTTGAGAATTAACAGATACATTTTATTTTACTTGAAGAAAAACAATATATATAAAAAATATATTTTTAAAAAAATCCCCACTAGAAATCTCATAAACCAGGAAGCGAAACTAAATAAACAGCCCACACCTCTTCTTCTTTGACAACAACAGAAAAAAGAACCCAGACCATATTTCACAAAAACAATAAAAAAAACGCCACTGGAAAACTGAAAATCGATTCGAATTGGACGCGATAGTTATTTATAATTCTTCCCTGTCGTCTTCTCCACACACATATGTTTTGTCCCTCCGTCCCGAGGATGCAAATGGCAATGATTCATTGAGCTGGCTGAAATCGAGCATCTATCATCCCCCTCCTCCCTCTAAGACGCCCCTCCCCCCCATCCAATGCACCCACCCCCCACTCCTCTATCGACGGAAGCTCCAGAATCGTTATTTACCGGGAGATGGATCCTTGGGTTCTGTCTCGGGGTCTTTTCAAAACGGGGTCGTTAATTTGATTTCAAAACTTTCTCGTTCAATGAAAACCCAATTGCTGTGAATTTGCCCGCACGGTTTAAGAGGTTTGGAACAGCAGGATGCGTTGGGGGGGAGGGTTTTTGAGTTAAACAAAAAAGAGGTTTTTCGTTAAATTTGTTGAGAGGTTTTTTTTTTTTGTTATTGATTTGCTTTGAAGTTTTAGTGGTTTTTTTTTTAATTTATCGGATGTTGCAATTTGTATTCGGGGCAATTTGTAATGTTGTTTATTAATTAGATGTAATTTACATTAGAACTATTTTTGTTCCAGAACTATTTTATAATAAATATCTTATATAGAAATTTTCAATGATATATATATAAAACCTAACATTTTTGTCTAAACTCGTTTATAATGTAGTGAATCCATATATCTTTCCTTTCACAAACTCATACTAATATTATATTTTGTATATAAATTACAATGTATTTTATTCTCAATATAAACTTCCTACAAAAGCATAACAATTTTTCTTCTAAATATTTTATTTTTATAAATTCTAAAATATATTTTACACAAAAATTAATTTAACATAACTTCTACTGTATAATATGTAGAAACATTTAAATTCTTTATTTTTTTTAATCTACTAAAATCTACTCCCATAAAAAAATTTGAACCAATATTTGTTTACATTACATATCATTTTTAAATAGAAAGAAGGTTATGATGTATTAATACCGCTTTCACTAATAAATGCAATAAACGGATCGTGAGGAAAATTAAGACTTGATTTAAAAAAATCATACTGATAATGGCGCTTTGGGTGGAAGACTATATTATTAAAATATCATCAAAATATCAGAAGTCAAATGTTAAAACTTACAGAACTAACAAAAACAATGTGTTTATTATATTATTTGAAAAATTATTAAAGGTTAAGGTTAAAGGTTAAAAGAATAATTAATAAAAAGTGTAAATAAAATTTAAAAACAAGAATTAAAAAAAACTAACTCAGAATAAAAATTAAATTTTAATTTATAATTCTAACAGCATTTAGTACATTCTAATTGAGAAGTTATTTTTTTTTATTCTAGAACTCATTAAATATATTTATTTTAACGTGTATTTATGTATATTGATGTTAACTTGAATTGATACATATTTATACTGACGAATATCCTATACAATACTTATGTGGTCAAGTTCTCTTTTACGCCACTTGGACGCAATGAATCTTAAGGGGGTCCGATACCCAAAATTCGCAAAAAAAGTCTTTTTTTTTTATATTTAAAAAATAATATTCAAACTTATCTTAATAACTCACAAAAATCTGCTTCAAAAAAATTCCTATTACTTTTTTAGTTATGAATGTTTTAATGATGTGTTCCTATAACATAGTTGTATCATATGTAAACTTTAAAAGCAAATATCTCTGTTCGTGGTTTTGAAATTTAATGAACACTAAAAATGCTAAGGCTTTTTTACTATTATACTTAAAATCATAATTTTTGTGTGTATAGCAAGATAAATATATTTTAAATAGATGTATGCATTCAGATTTCCTATATTTACCATAATTTGTTTTTTAAAACCACTTAAAATGGAATATTATTTTTTTTCGTCAATTTTTTTTCCAAAATTTCTAATATATTTTATTTTTTTAAAGTGATGTATCTGAATCAAAATTTGAATGCATACATCTATTTACATATTATTCAAGATCTTAAATAAAAAAAATGCTTCAAAATATTGAAAAACAAAAAAGGAGTAGGAATTTTAAAATTGGTAAAAAATGTACTAAAATTTTAATTTAAAAATAAATGTGAAATTTAAAAAAAAAATTGAGCGTCTTAAAATGGTTTTTTATGCATATTTAGAAAGAGAAAAAAAATTGGATTGTACAAGTATAAAAATAAAAAAAAAATGTCGAAGGTATCGGACCCCCTTAATACATGAGATATCAAAAGAAAGAGAATGTCATGGACCAGTAACAAATCATACCTTTATTTCATAAATATAAACGTTTTTTTTTTAATACGTTTAAAATAATTCATTATCAACGGTTTTTTTCTAAACAAGCCGTTGATAATGCCGCCATCTATGAGCAAAAAGTTCAGAAGATAATTATCGCACGAGCATGCTAGTTTATGCATATTTCTGCTGGCAAAACACCTATTCGAAAACAAAACTAAACTCTTGTTATTTATAACTTTCAATAACAATTATTTTATTTGTATATGGCCAAGGATAGTGAAGACTATATATAGAAGGTGCGCCCGTTTTTCGCTTTTTGAAAGTGGGCAAGGAACGGCAACTAAATGACGTCATTTTAGCACCGCCTTACTATTGACGTCATGTTAGCTCCGCCTTACTATCGGTTTTTGATCATTCTCATTGGCTGTGTGTTTCGATGTAAGATTGCGTATTTCAGTAATTTTTTTTTCGATAGCCATTTTGGCCATAACGGTAATCTCATTTTTGATTTAAAAATTAAACTTAATTGTTGGCTTTGAAACCACTTTTTTATTATTCAGAATTAGGTTTATAGCACTCGGCTAAATTTTTGCTTCATTCGGAGCATTTTTAGTGAGCTTTTTCAGTGATTTTGTTACCTTTTGGTGCTTTGTTTACATCCGGTGTTGCGTTTACAGTCACCTTTAAACCACTGTTTTTGAGGTTTTTTCTTTATAAATATTAATAATAATTGACCGGAACCTAGGTTTATATTGTTACATATAAATTTGTAATGCTTTTAGCACTCTTTTAGTGCTTATTTCGCAAATTTGTGGCAAATTTTAACATTGGGCGCATTACGATTAGTGCTCCCATAGGATTAACATAGGGAAATTTTGGAATGTGACTTTTATTTAAATTTAATTTCTTGGGGACCAAACCTTGTTTTTATTGTTTATTAACTTGTTGTCAGTCACACCCTATCTTTTTGCTTCATTTGAAGCACTTTTACCTGTTTTATAAGAGTTTTCGTAAAGTTTTGGTTCTTTGTTGATATTTTGCGGAAGTCTTGTAACTCTCAGTTAACTACTTTTAATGGATCTAGTTCAGCCTTGCCATTGGTTCAAACGAGAGCATTAGACACGCCCACAGTAGGCGAAGGAAGGCGTCACTATGACGTCAAATAGTTGCTCTCTCCGCCTACCGTCAGGCAGCTCGAGTACGAGCACACCTTATATATATATATATGGTCTTCACTATCCTTGGTATATGGCATATAAAGATTTTTAATATATCATATTAATATATCTTAAAAAATGTAAGAGAAATTCCTTAAAATAGTTTGATATTTAGATATTGGTATTTTGTTATTAAATAACTCTTTGATTTTGCAGCAAATTTTGCAACCAAATCACAAGATTCCA
The DNA here is from genome assembly GCA_963932185.1 of Troglohyphantes excavatus. NCBI lineage: Eukaryota > Metazoa > Arthropoda > Arachnida > Araneae > Linyphiidae > Troglohyphantes > Troglohyphantes excavatus. The sequence goes on along the minus strand of OZ010666.1, from coordinate 30,586,493 downwards.
TTTATATGTTCTACACATTACCAAGTCTCAAAAATTTAGAAAAGTGAAACAGCCTCCATTTGAACTAAACTTATACATTTTGAACTGTACGCTGTAAAAAAAAGGTACATAAAAATGAGTACATGAATTTACTCGTTTTTTTTAGTACAATTGCATCGTAAATGAGCGACGCAGTAATCAAATATAAGCAACCGTACTTTCGCAAAAATGAGTAGTGTGATTTAATATTGCTAATCCCAGCATTTGTTCAGGCCATCTTAACACTGCGACCTGACAAACTTAATAGTGTTGTCCTGATAAGGCGGTTTTCAATATTTTTTTATGTCGACTGCTTAAATGGAAACTGAGTTATTACAACTCAAATTGTCACACCTTTTAACAAGTCAACTTCTTCACGTCGCCCTGGTAGCACAACCGGCTCAAGCCATCTTAACACTGCGATCTCACTAACTTAATATAATTGCCCTGATAAGACGGTTTTCAACATTTTTTTTATCTCGATTGCTTAGATGGAACCTGAGTTATTACAACTCAAATTGGCACACCTTTTTAAACAAGTCTTTTGTTTATAACTTCTTCACGTCGCCTTGGTAGCACAACCGATAAGGAACTGAATTACGGGGCTTTAGGATCTGGGTTCGAATCCCGGTAAGTCTTGGTTGTAATTGTCGATATTTATTGAAAGTGCTTTATGAAGGCAGCTTATGCTATCTACTCTTTTTATTCATTGTTCTTATTTTTGAGTTTTTCAAAAATTAAACATGTATTCGGAGCCATGATAAGCATAGAATGTAAATAAAAATGAGTACATTTTACTTATTTTCGATTGCCTATTTTTAGCATTGTATCAAAAACTTTCCATTGCAAAATTATTTTAAACAAACATAATATCCCAGCTATATTATTCTACTCTCTCTTCGTTCCGAATTCAGCTACACAGTTACACAAAGTCCAACCGTGGTACCCCTTCCATACGAATGAGATTTTTCGTCCGATTACCCCGACTCAGTTTTACCCAATAAACCTTTCACGAATCAAAACATTCCCCAGTGCTTAAATTCGGAAGGAAGTTTAGCCCCCCCCCTCTCCCCCCTCTTCTAATACAACTCCCTTTCAAAATAAATCGAGCAGGCAGAACGAATCCTCTAAGAAATGAAAAGCTTCTCTTAAAAACCTTCTCTTTCTTGATCATTGAATAGACGTTTTTCTCTCTCTCGCTCTCTCTTCCATTCGGTGTTTTCTGCATACTCCTTACTTTTTGGAGATAGTTCAAAGATAGATAAAAAAAAAATAGAAATAGACGTATCGATTCCTCGGGAGGGATTTCCGCGAGATTCGGGTTTTTCTTCTTGTACAATTTTCGTATTTCCAGCTGCCTTTGGAAAGAAGGGAAAGTCTCTAACGACTTGCTACCAACCTAATTTGTCATCGCTTCCGTTTCTTCAGTAGGGAACCTTGGAACTTTATCGCGTTTGATTCCGGGGAGGCTGTATCCTCAATTTGAGGGAGATATAAAAAGTCATTCGCTCCTTTGGATCTTGACGTTTTACTTATGTTTTTGTGAAAGAGCTAGAAAAAAACTAAGTGATGGCGTTTTAGGAAATGTATGATATTTTTTTTCTGTTTTATAAAAGAGAAACGTCCTGTGATTGCTTACCTTTAATTTACACTGAATCGGGTAGATTTACGTTAATGAAAATTGCCATGTACAATGTGGGTTATTCTAAATTTACAAGCAGGTTCCATGTCCACTTTTTATCCTTCTAGTTTTACTGAGGTGATTTTTTTTTAATTTCCATTACAGTTATGGTTAAAATTGCACTAAAATATGTCGAATATGACATAAGCAATTATAATGAAGTAACTTCTGTCATTTATTTGTAACCTCCGCCACTTGTAAATGGCAACACAGGTTACAAGTAAAATAGGTTAAATTCAGTATGTAATTTTGTTTCATAAAATATTTTTCGGGTTAAGTTTTTGGTTACATTTCCTGATACACTATAAAAAAAGGAACTTGAAAATGAGTACTTGAACCTATTTTTTTTTCTTTGAGTACAATTGCTTCGTAAATGAGGGATGATATACTCAAATTTAAGTAATCACACTTTCTCAAAACTGAGGAGTTTGACTTACTATTGTTAATCTCAGATTCTGTTAAATCAATCTTAACAAAGATACTTGACAAACTTAAAATTGTTGTTCAGAAGATGGTTTCTACATTATATGATTTCGATTGCTGAAATGGAAACTGAGTTATTACAACTCAATTATCTTACTTTCCATTCTTTTGGCACATATTTCTTAACATTTCTTCTGTTTATAACTTATTCAAGTCGCCAGGTAGTTTAACGGAACACTGTATTGCGGTGCCTGAGCATCTGGGTTCAATTCCCAGTAAGTCTTGGTTGTAATTGTTGATATTTATTAAAAGTGATTTATGAAGGTAACTATGTAAGCAAGCAAATGCTCTTTTTGTATGTATTTGGAACTATGATAAGCACAAAACGTACTCTAAAATAAGTACATTTTACTTATTTTTGAGTATGTATTTTTAACAGTGTCGTGATATCAAATTTAAACAAAAGAAATTTGCCATATTTTCAAAATCTGTATATAAAGGTAATAAAAAAATTGTAGCAAAGGTCACAGATACTAAAAACATTCAGGTAAAACAGGGTTTAAATCCAATTGTTTCTGTTGTATGCGACAGATATTCCAAATTGACAATTGTTATTGTTTGTTCCCGCCAACTTCATTTCTAGCTATTTCTTCCCTCTTAGGACAATTATAAACAAAGGTTACATAACAGAAATTACAAAAACCTGGGACAAAAAATTTCCAGCTAAAACAATATATAGGAAATGGATTTCAAGAATTAATTTGCAAAAAAACTCGTTCACCATAGTATCTACTGTTGGAATAAAATGTTTACAATTGACAAACGAATTCTTATATTAATAAATAAAATGTTTACAATTGACAAACGAATTCTTATATTAATAAATAAAATTATACATTTCTGAGGAATCTTCACCTGGGACATTAATAATAAGCAGTAATATGAATATTTTTTTTCACATTTAAAAAAGGTTTTGAACAAATGTAATTCATATTCTCATGAGTAAATAAGTTTTTTTCAAAAGTACAAATGACATGAGGTAAAAATAGGTAAAAGCTGACAAGGGGAAAAACATTTTCAGGACATGCGAAACTTAAGTGTAAATTTAGAATGACCTCTGTACGTAGCAGAAATGTTGTAACTTATGTTACATATTTTTACGTATGGACCCCAAATATATATAATAAACATTTAACAAATAGTAATAGCAGAAAAGAATGCAAGCATAATAACATTGTAATATAATAAAAAAAATTATAACATATTTAGCCCTACATGATTTAGTTGCCAAGTAAACACATTTTTGGCAATTGTCTTCACGGCATGCTACTTCAACTATATACTTCTTTGTCTACAATTTTTTTTTATCTAGTGATCTCAAGCTCCATATTTATAAGTTTTTATTTAGTAAGATGTCGAATTACCTACAAATTAAAAAAGAGAGAGATTATATAACGTTGTCTGATTACATAAACCACAAAAATCCTAACCACTGATTCAACAGGCGTAGCGACAGCTGATTGGCGACGAAACTAAGTTCAAATATTCCGAAAACATTTTATTTTAAAACAATTTTCACATTTAGAATTGAATAACTTGAATTTCGTCGACAAGCAGCTTTCACTACGGTTGATGAATGCGTGGTATCCAAATTCAATCGACGATAAAAAAAAAATATTTATCAATTTTAATCTTATGAAGCAAATTATACGAACCCAGATCCTAAAGCAAATTGTAAGCAAATTTTAAAAGTTGTAATGTTTTGAAGGCAAGTACATATCATTTATATTTCCAATGCATTTTTTTATTATTATTTTAATAGAGATAAAATTTAAAACTTCCTATGATGCTTTAGATTCGGAAAAAAATCTTTTAAAATAGAGTATTTGTTTACCCTTTGAGAGAAAAGTAAATTATATAAATATAAAATTCCGAAGTATTTCATTTATATTTCCAACAAATATTTGTTTTTTTTATCAAAATGCTGTAATTATTTTAGTTGAGAATTATTTCAAACGGTTCCTTATTACTTAGTATTTGGAAAAAAATTCGAAGTAGAGATATTTTTTATAAATTTTTAAACCGTTTTATACTGTAAATTTTCGGTTGAACTACTGGAAATTAACATTGTATCAACAATAGCCAGTTTGGTGTCATGCAAGCAGACAATTATATTGAACAGATTTTTAAAAATTTATATAACAAATACTATTTCAATCTATAAGTTTTTTTTTAATAAAATAATTCCAAACGTACATGATTCATATCAACTCAGAGAAATGAATAAAAACATTTTAAACAGCATAATTGCATATGAGAGTGACAGCAGCAAAGTTTTGAATATCCAACAGTAACTTAACTGCGCCATTAAGTTTCCGCCATAAAGTTGAAATGTACCAAACCAAACCCGCTTCTTATCGAATGGCTTTTTCAATGGCACCATTAGAATGGTTAAAACTTTTTTTCTTGTACTTGGAGGAACCAGTTTTTGAATTATAAAAAGATGAGTTATAATAAGAAACTTCAGCAACACGATCGAGAAATATTGAATGTAATTGAAGTTTAATAGTTAAGATTATACCTAATAGGCACATATTACTAACTATAAAATATCCCTCAAATTAAATTCAGAAATGGAATCGTTATTATTTGTCGTTATTACTCGTTATTATTTGAGCACAATTGCAACGTGTACTAAAATGACATGTTCTCAAATTAAGGGGGTCCGATACCCAAAATTCGCAAAAAAATCATTTTTTTTTTATATTTAAAAAATAATATTCAAACTTATCTTAATAACTCACAAAAAACTGCTTCAAAAAATTCCTATTACTTTTTAGTTATGAATGTTTTAATGATGTGTTCCTATAACATAGTTGTATCATATGTAAACTTTAAAAGCAAATATCTCTGTTCGTGGTTTTGAAATTTAATGAACACTAAAAATGCTAAGGCTTTTTTACTATTATACTTAAAATCATAATTTTTGTGTGTATAGCAAGATAAATATATTTTAAATAGATGTATGCATTCAGATTTCCTATTTTTACCATAATTTGTTTTTTAAAACCACTTAAAATGGAATTTTAATTTTTTTCGTCAATTTTTTTTCCAAAATTTCTAATATATTTTATTTTTTTAAAGTGATCTATCTGAATCAAAATTTGAATGCATACATCTATTTACATATTATTCAAGATCTTAAATAAAAAAAATTGCTTCAAAATATTGAAAAACAAAAAAGGAGTAGGAATTTTAAAATTGTTAAAAAATTTAATAAAATGTTAATTTAAAAATAAATGTGCAATTTAAAAAAAAAATTGAGCGTCTTAAAATGGTTTTTTATGCATATTTAGAAAGAGAAAAAAAATTGGATTGTACAAGTATAAAAATAAAGAAAAAAATGTCGAAGGTATCGGACCCCCTTAAGTAATATGCATAAAAAGAGCAGATGTTTGCGTACATAGGCTGTCTTAATAAATCCCTTTCAATAAATATCAACAATTACAACCAAGACTTACCGGGATTAGAACCCAGATCCTAAGGCACCGCAGTCCAGTGCCTTATTTGTTGTACTACAGGAAATAAATTATAAACAAAATACTTGTTTAAAAGATGCGCCAAAAAAATGGAAAGTAAGATAATTGTGTTGTAATTTTAGCAATAGACATCAAATAATGTGTAAAACCATCTTCTGAACATCTATTTAAATTTGTCAGGTCGCTTTGTTAAGATGGCTTGAACAGAATCTGAGATTAGCAATTTTAAATCACACTGCTCATTTTTGCAAAAGTACGGTTGCTTAAATTCGGTCATTTAAATTCCAATTGTACTCAAAGAAAAACAAGTAGGTTCAGATACTCATTTTAATGTACTTTTTTTTACAGTGAAGAAAAAGCTTCCTGATCTTAAACTTTCTTATGTTGTAAATTTTTAGATTTTTAAATCTCCCCATTTTAATATGTTAATTAAAAATAATATATTATGTGGAGAATTTCAGGGCTATAATACCTGTTAAAGTGTGTTATTTTTCCATTTCATAAGCTAACTATGATTACGTATAAAATTATATATAAATACATTGGGATTTTTTTTCTGCAGATTCACTATTTTCTTTTGTTAGAATCAAATATACAACTATAAACTTCTTTAATATTTAAAAAAAATTATTTATTTTAAACGGACCTTTCCTTTAAAACACTTTGATTAATAGGGAAAAAATGTTTCTATTTAAACTTATATGAATTCCTTAGCCAAATATTTGCTTTGAAAAGGTTGAAAAATATATAATCTTTATTATATTAGCTCATATAAACATTTTCCATATAAAATAACCTATCATACTAGTATATATTAGTAAACTATAGTTAAAAGGGTTTCAGATGTTTATAAATTCTATTTTAATATATTACAAGTTATAAAATGAATATATTTTAATGGCTTATTTCTCTTAAAGTTAATAATTGTATTTAGTAATGTTTTCAAAGTTTATTAGTTCCCGAAATTGCATCGAAAACAACCTGTTGACATACAAAACATAAACTAAAATATTTCAAATTTATATGCACAACTAGTCCAAAAGTAATATATCTTCTTTCGTCTGTACTTCGTTTTTTAGTGGAGAAATACGAAACTTCAAAAGTTTAAAATGTTTCAAAAGCAGATTTGCATCCAAATAACTTTTGTTGAAGTGTTCGAAAGAAATTCTATGAAATGCGAAGTATTTACTGTTTAAGGGTTACATTGGAAATAATGAAACGTGCATGCAAATTTACCGAAAAGCTTGTATTCTGCTTCGCGTATTTCAAAAATAAGTCTTATATATATATCAAACAACGTTTTCCTAAGAAATGTTACTTTTTTGTAGATACCTTGTTTAAAATATTTCCAAGTATATATATTTATTTATTTTGGAATACATAGGAGTATATTTCTTTAGAATTATGGTGTATTTCCTTCAATGTTAGCTTCTTCGTCATTATAGAAAGTTATTTTATTAACTTCTTAATATAAAAAGTAACTTATATTAATAACCGTTGAAGGTTAAATAATATAGGAATTATTAACAAAGGAATTGTTTAAAAAATTATATTTATTGATACATTTTAATAGACTTATCTTAATAAAAAAAAATTTAATTATTGCATTTACGAATACCATTGTATATTCTTTCTTATCTCGTATATACGATTAAACTATTTTCAAATTAATATACACTTTCATAAAATCATTTGAAAACAGTTATTTACTGGTATTATAGTTACCCTTTCATTGTATATCATTTACTCATGAATTTAAGAACCTTGTTTTCTACAGATTTATACAAAATTTAATTTTAAAAAAATTCTGATTTATACAAAGCAAAAGGTAAGCTAAAAACTACTAATAAATAAAAGATTATCACAAAGAGAAAAATAACCCATTTGCATAAGTTTACATACTATAATTTTTTTTATATAATTTTATTTAATTTAACAATAAAGATGAAATATAAAACTTTATTAAAAAATCATGATTATTTATTTTTTGTAGTTTAACATTTTAGTCTAGAGTGTCTAAAATGGTCGTACAAAATAATTAAAAAATTTATTATGTAAAGAATATGTATGGGACATTTTTCGTACAATTTATTTTTACCTTAATTTGAAAACTTAAGGTAACTTAGAACTACAGCAGGCCCTTTACGTATCGACACCTCAAGGTACCAATACGATTAGTCTTAATAACGTTCGAATAAGATCGTTGCAACAAGTACATTACAAAGTAATCAAAGGATTAGTCTTAATAACGTTCGAATAAGATCGTTGTAACAAGTACATTACAAAGTAATCAAACGATTAGTTTTAATAACGTTCGAATAAGACCGTTGTAACAAGTACATTACAAAGTAATAAAACGATTAGGCCATTAAATGTTGTATGGTTTTTATAAAAAAATTTAAGGTAAATACGGTCGTTATAAAAATATATGATGAAAAAGGTCGTTATTAAAAAATATGAGTTAAATAAGATCGTTATGAAAAATATAAGGTAAATTAGGTCGCTATAAAAATATATGGTAAATAAGGTTGCATTAAAGAATATATGGTAAATACGGTTGCTATAAAAATTATAAGGAACATAAGGTCGTTATAAAAAATATAAAATATATAAGGTCGTTGTAAAAAGGATCATCATATTCATATATTTGTTTTTATATTTAAAATGAATGAATTTAATCTAACCTTTCATACTTTGGGGACTGTTCATTTATTTACTCCCTCTTCTTTCATGGGTGGAGGGTGTTTGTGGAACGGGAAACATGGTAGCCCTGAGTTGGTCTCTATGTCGAGGAGCCGTTTTATAGAGGGTCTACCGTATTCTCCAAAGAATACAGTAATCAAGTTTAATAATTACTTTTTGAAACACTAGGTACATTTTGTTTTGTAAGTTTTACATTTTAATGCTCTAAAAATCAAAAGTTGTCTTTGAAAATATGATGTATTATTATATGTTATTATCATTATTATTATTTTTTGTTTAAAAGTAAGACATTTTTACAAATTTTAGTAAGCATTTGACTTCTAATACTATGGAAACTTGCAAAACATTCCGATTTATATCTTTAAGGGATTTAGAAAACTTCCAAAATATATCTTATTATTATTGAAATCCAATGGCTCGAAATAGATATTTTTCAATGGTTATTTTCTGTAAAAACCCATTTCGAAATTCTCCTATGAAATATTTTCATATCTACATGAGACACAAATCTGATTTATTCAAATATTTATATATTCAGAAACTGTTGATGCCTTTACTACATAACTCAAATTTATTATGCAATCTGCTCTTTCTTTATGCAATACCCAAGGGGGTAACGACAAAAAGAGAGAATATAAACGAGCGAAAATCAAATGATTGTGAATCAGATTTATAATATGGAGTTTTTATGAATCATTTAATAGAAAACTGTATTTATCGAACTTTAATTGTTTTCTCATTTGAGCGGCATGCTTTTCAGAAACATTTGTGAAATATTTCTTGAAAATTGTACAGAATTTTTAAACTCATTTTTATCTTCCAAAATTGGTATACATGAATAAGTATTTATAATGAAAGTAACAGTTTTTAAAGTATTTTTTTATTATGTAAATTTTTATGAAAGTTATAGTTTTAATTTATTTTTTGAGTATAATTAGTACAAGTGTAAATATTTCACCTAAAACTCGACAATTGATGACAACAATTAAAAAAAGTTAATGTTTCAGCAGTTTGCTAATTCTGTGTATGTACGATGTTGAAAGTCCTTGTGAATTATGTGCCTAAACTTGAATTATGTGTAAAAACAAAAAAAAATCGCGAACCCACGTATCAAATAAATTAAGGATAAAATACGTTAGGGTTTAATATGAACATACCTATTTAAATTAAATTTTGAATATATAAAATAAATTCTTTTAATTTAAATGCTTCCTTTTTATTAAAAACAACAACAAAAACATTATTCCACGAAGGAGCTTACTTAGGAGGAGGATGTGACATATGGTGTTTTACATGACTAAACATCGAGTTTTAGTATAAATCAATTATTAATTTTAAAAAATGCCGCTCTTGTTGATCAGTACCTTACATTTTAAAAAGCTCCCTCAATAAATTTACAACTCTACTAAGAACTATATCAAAAATACTATTTTATTCAAAGCAATAGCTCCGCGTTATAACCATAATCAAAATCAAGGTTAATTTAAATTTGTTGTTCATATCATATTTAAAATTCAGTATCCATAAAGTATTCAACAGAACTGCACATTTCATGTAATACTAGACATTTCGGTGTAAAATTTCATTATCCCATATGTTTTATTAGTCATTACATGAAATGTCTACGTTTCAAGTTGGGCTTTTCAAAACGAGTCTAACTTTCCCACCAGTCGTTTATTTAACAGCTCTTGCAACCAACATCACATGAATTACCTAACTTGTTTATTGGAAATTACTACATGAATTACCCAATTACCGCAAGCGTCAACTGTAATGCTTCCTACGAAACACTTTAGTTAGCAACTACTTTTGGCTTACCACTCAAACCAACGATAATGCACAGAAGAAAGCCCTAAACAGAATGCTTCCAATGTAAGCCTTTCTAGGACAAAAACAAAATTTCGTCTTTAAAATCTCTCAATATTTTTGTGAAATGTCCGTTAAAGTTTTATGCAGAAGAACTGCAGTTTTTATCTATTAAATTAAATAAATTTGTTTCAATATCTTACATAAAACTTGTTAAAAGACTTAAAAAAAACTAAAAAAAACTTAATTTTTAATGTATTAAAATTATTGATTGGAAAACTCAGATTTTTTAACCTTCTGATGGAGCTAAATGACTTAAGTCGTCCATGGATTTCCAGTATTTCTAGCAACACACATACATTTTAAATTCATAAAAATATTCGATGTTGAAATATTTTTCAAGTCTAAAGCTTTAGAAGGTTTTTTGTAAGCCGTATCTATTAAAATAACACAATTATTGTAAACTATCTTTCAGAGAACACAACTTTACAATTTTGCCCTTTTTCTTTCCGCTTAGTTTTATGCAGGTAATTAAAAACTTTAAAAAAAATTCAGTACCATTCACAAAATCTAAAAAAAACTTCAAATGTCACACTTTTGATGACGTTCCTGGTGAAGTACATGCCAATAGGTATTCATGCAGTATTAAAGGCAATAGTTGGCCCAATAAGTACTGAAGGGGTGGTCATAATAAATTGGCCATTTAAAGTATGACTTTTAGATCAAAATAAACTTAGCATCAAAATACCTCTAAATAGATAAAGATAAATTTATAGAATAATTAAAGGCCATTAATACGGTGATGAACATCAAGTTTAAAAAGGATTTAAAGATCTTTACACTTAAAATTGTTTTTAAAAATATATATTAAAAAAATGAGTATATACATAAATTGCTATAAATTTATTTTGTTTTAAAAAATATTTGTATGTGATTTTATATGTGTATAATCCACAAGCGTAAACTGTTGAATAGCAACTTAATGAAAACTAACCATTTATTAGAATAAAATTTAACTAATTTGAAACGCAAAAATAGTTATTTTGAAAGAGGAAAATTAATATATTTTGATAAATTTTTGGATATTTTATTAATTTCATAAAATGCCATTTTGGTTTTCTAGATGTTTTGAGGCTGCGTGTATCGTTGCATTTTTTCAAATAATTGATTTATATTATATTGTTGTTTATGTATTATTCATTTAAATTTCCCACTATTGATTAATATTTTATTCTGACTTTTTTGATGGAATATACCGATTGAACTGTCTGATCAACTTTTTCATACTTGTCTTAACAGATGCTAATGCTAAAACTTTACATTACTTGGTAAGTCACGTAAATTGTTAAAGCTTGGCACTTATCCAAATCAATCACGTTCATCGCAGTGATTGAAATAAAGGATAATGTATTTTCTTGCCCCTGAAAAACAAGACATTACAACTATTCCTTTCAAGAGGCCCATTACGCTTTGCTCGCAAACATCCCAAACAAAAAAGCCATTAAGATTCAACCACAAACCGATTTCCATAAATATTTTATTCCTTTTCTAGATTTTCAGTGGGCGAGCGAAAAAAGCGGCACTCTGCTGCCCCATCGTTTAAAATCGCATTTCTCGGCAAAATTGCATTTCTCGTACCACTGGCACAAAATGTCTCAATTTTTAGAAAGCGGAAACGGCAGATAAATTAAATTAAAAACATTTTAGGGTGCGACGGTTTTTCAAAAGCACTGACGTTTTCGCTTTCAAGGCACGGCCGAAAATCAAATTGTAACAACTACAGGGACTTAGTTTAGTAATCCACTAACAGTTCGTTTTGAATTCTTTCGGGTTGGGAAGGCGTTAGAATATGAATTAAAATTAAATCATTTATTTTCTAGTTGCGTGTGTTGACATTTAATATATTATTTTTTCTGTTACGTTAATGCCTCAAAAGCAGTAAAATTAAACGACTAGACGATATAACGTTTTATTTACTATTTGCTGTTAGTATTTCATTAAGTCATTTAATATAATAATTTATTATGAAATATATATTTATTTCGAAACAGTAACCTATATATATATACCATAATAAATTTGTATATAAATATTTAAAAATTTCCGATTTATTTAAAGACATTTTTTATAGTTCCAATTTTAAATTAATAAGCATAACTTGCTTAAATTAAGATAAAACAAACTACTTCAAATAAATTTGCATATAAATATTTAAAATTTTCCTATTTATTTAAACACATTTTTCGTAATTCCAATTTTAAATTAATAAGAATTATTTGCTTTAATTAAGATAAACCGATATACTTCAAATAAATTCTCCCATTAAAATGGACATGTCTTATATTTAATATCAATGAGTCTTTAAAATTTATTTTTTTGCATTTGGAATGTAAATTTAATATTTTAAAGCAATGAAAATGTATCTATAATTTAAAACGAATGTTTTAATTTACCGATAGGAACATTATAGGAATAGATAGGAATAGATTAGAAATTTAAATTTAATTATTATTAATTATATAATTAATTAAAATCGTTTAAAATAACGGTTCAATAATTAGTTTAAGGCTATATTCAGTAATTAGTTTGTTTAAATTAAATAGTGATAGTTAATCATATTTTAAAATTTAAATGTTTCGTTCAAGTAAAACAAAGGAGGTATTAGAGTTACTACTAAATTTCAGAACATTTTGTAATGCATATCGAAATAAATATATTAAATTTTCTAAAAGTATAAAGAGAAACAGTATTATATGACGTCAAAGGTTTAAATTAATAATAAACTGTAGAGACGTAGGAAGTTTATTTACTAATAAGCCTCCATATGACTTAATTAATTACTTTAACAAATACATTTAATCGTTTTTACAAAAACCAGTAAACTTCAAAGATAAATATTAATGAAATAGAATAATGAAAAGGGAACGCACTAAAAGAACGAATGAAGTTCCTAAGCTTTTCTGTAAACAAACTAACGTTAAAATGACCTAGAGGATGAGCCTAGTTTTATTTAATAAAACGAAGTTATGAAAGGCATAATAATGAGAAAAATAAATAAAGGATATGTTAATTCAATTGAATGAGTGGAGAAACATGAAGGACTTGCATCTAGAAAGCATAAAAAAATTGTGCTCTTTACCGGAATTTTGTCTGAAATAAAATTATTTACCAGTACAGTTAAGCCTAATTTTTTTTATATGTCAGAGAAATAATTTCGGAGTAGCATTTAAAAATTATATTTCAATTATATAATTATAATTTAAATGAGTATACATAATAATGTCACTTAAACATAATACTATATAATATATACTTATTATGAGGATTTCTTTCTGTAAATATTTTACTATTAATTAGCAATGCTCTCTGCGTACTTGTCATCCAAAAGACAAATTCTTAAAAATATTTTTTTTTAACTTTTGTTTTTGTAGCCAACATTACAAACTATATAAACTACGAAACTCTCAAGATGTGAGTTGGGTTCGAGTCCCATGCAATGTTTTTGTTATAACTTACAATAGCAAATTGGTTTGAACGAAATCAATAAACAGGTGTAAAATTCAATGTGTGATACATTTTCTATAAGTTCCAAAAATTGTTGAAAATTCATACTACTGCTTTTATGTTAAAATACAGGATGGTGAGAAATTGTTAGATGATTGTTAATGGTTGGCTGCATCCCAATCAACTGTATTGGCATAATAACACATTAATTATGCCCAACGTTTTACGTTAATATTTTGTAGTCGTTTATATTTAGCAGCTACAAACAAAATAGTTAAAGCCTAGAATGGTTTATTATGTGTATTCGGTGAACTTGAATGATACGTATAAAATATTTGTTAAACTTTTAAGTCAAATATCAATAAGTAATCAAAGTAATCAAAGCCTGGCATGGCCTTAGCTGATGGCCCACCGTATAAAATTTCCAAATATATATTTCAATTCTTCAAAATTAATTATAAACCGGTTTTTAATTTTCAATTCATTTATTTATTATGACCCTCTATATTTGCGAAACTTCCCACTTTTCGCCGGATCGTCCCCTTTGTTATAAAGACCGAGACGAAAGTCCCCTATCCCATGCGATTAATCAATTCTCGTGATATAATATTTGGACTCATTACAACGGCCCTTTCGTACCGTTTCTGTTAACGTAGTTATAGTCTACGACTACTATATCAGGTTCCATATAAAAGGGTTTTGCAGAAATCTTCTGGAAAAGAATCATGTTTCGGTACTTCTAGCATACGATACGTTAGAAAAGCTGGGCGACAGGGAGACAATCCGATGAGTTGTCATTGAAGAAGATGGATAGAGAGCAACCTCCTGAGACCAGCAGAAGACAATGTTTGAATGACGTAGTACCAGAGACAAGTACAATTGGAACATTGAAAGGTCTGCACGCAATGTTCTTTTATTTTAAAGGCGTGTCTTGACTTTGAAATATAGGGAAAATGCAAATTTGTATTGCCTATATTTTGCACTTGATAGCTGTACAGCAATAAAAATTGGATTTGCTTTTTACTTTTAGATAAAATAAATACTTTATTTAGGTGATCTACAAGGGTTTAAATTAGAAATGAAAAGTACAGAAAATGCGTCTAATTGGCGCATAATAATGTATTTTTTAGATATGATAACTTTTAAAAAAGATATCTGAACAGTAGTTCTAAACAATTTAACATTTATTTTAAAATCTAGATTTTATACATATATTTATTATTTTTATTATTAAAATTGTTCGGAATCTAAAGCTATGACATCAACTTATTTCATTAACTTTTACAGACGCAATATTCAATGTTCCATTTTTTTATATATATTTTCACTGTATTTTTTTTTTTCAACGTAATTCTTCGAAATGTATTTTTATAATTGTTCTTAAAAATGACTAAGGATATTTTGAGTAATCTTTTTTAGCGCAAATAAGAATCAAACATTCAAAACATGTTTTGTTCAAACAAATTTAAATTTAGATTTTTACTTCTAACAATTCAATTTTGAATATTCTATTGAACTAAACTAATGTATTCGTTCAAAAATTACATTGCTCGATTGAAGTGAAATTGCAAAGTGTCCAATCTATACACACTTCGATGCATTAAGTAAAACTTATTTTTTATTTCCAGAGAATCATCCTAATTTGGCAAAACACGTTTTGAATATTTGCTTCTCATATATGAAAAGTATTTTAAATAGAAAACCACTTTACGGATTTACTTGAGTGCCGTTGGGTTATATATAATATGACTCTTATTACTATTTGCGATAAATGAAATTGTTATTCATCCATGAAAATATTTAAATTATGTAGTATATGTTTAGAATATTTAGTAGATATCATAAAAAATATAGTGATAGTAAGGTAATGAAATATCTTCCATGAAATGATATAACAATATATGCATATACCCTTACATTTGGCTTCCGATTTAAATATAATTTATCCTTGTCGTTGGGCTTGCTTATAATTTCGAATATTTTTTTTTAATCTTCGTAAAAAATGGTTTAGCATTTTTTTTTTCATAAAGTGCGATCAGTCTTATTAAACATTACATGAATTTTCAATATATAAGGTGTAATAAGTTAAATTTTTCTTTAGTTAAACATTCTAATATAAAGCCAATTTTGTATTTTAGAGGTATTATATAAGTTTTTAGTTGGAATTTATACGAATTAAATTCTTGTTTTAACGTTTGTCATTTCAAATCTATATTCCATAAACTTAAACGATTTTACAGTGATTTCGATTGCAATAAGCTATGTTGCAGTAGAAAAATTATATTTAAATATAGATTGATAGTTTAATTAAAAGAACACTTTACAACATCAGCACACCAAGCTCGATATTTAAAGCAACTGCATTAGTCACACTACCATTCAGCCATAAATCATAAAAGATGAATTTCACCACAAAACAAAACCCACGTTATTACAAAACAAATCACGGCTAACACATATTGGGTAAACTCCCCGTTTTTTCCCCAAATCCCTTGACAGAAAAGAGATTTCCCCCAACTTTAGCATCAATTTCCTACTTCCCCGCTGCAGCTTCCACCTCCGATATAAGTCCCTCGCCAAAAAAAAAAGAATGGAAGCTCCCCCAATTGCGAAATATCCCGCCTTTGGAAGGCCGATCTGGCATGAAGAAGATCCAGCCAACCAAGGCCCTACGAAGCCGATGAATAGCAGGGTCTTTTCTTCGGGAACAAGAAGAGTCGCAGTGTAGAGAATTATCGATCTGGATGGAACCAGTTTTTGGGGACACTCGCTTCCCCCCAATTAGGGGGTGGCAGCTTGGAGGAGATGCAAGAAGGATGGAAGTTCTTCTTTGGGGTTTTTTGAAGTTCTGTTTAAAGATTTAATTGAATTAAGGGGATGTTACTGTAAGGTTTGAAGTGTGCTGGGGTTTAGAAGAAATGTTGTGTTTATTAAATTAAAAGATCAAAAAGATTCAATATGTAATTGGGATAGATTGTTGATCTTGGTTTGAATGTTAAGATCATAAAAATCATTCTTTGGTCAATGGTTGCATAATGGATAACACTGGTCAACAGTGAAATTGCTTCTTAGATGAAAGAACCCAATCCTGAACGATTTCAATGGAATGAACTCTCATTGCAGAGATGTGGACGTTGCTGCACAGCAAAAGACCATCAATGTAATAATAAAGAAAGCGTATTATCATTTGTATTTAAGTTGCAAGATAGGCGACCAGGACAAAGATTTTGCCCCACACGCTTGTTGCTGCACTTGTACAGTGAATTATTCGCAGTGGCTTAATGGCACAAAAAAAAGAAATGTCATTTTCTGTGCCCATGTTTTGGAGAGAGCCAACCAATTACGTTGATGACTTATTTATGCAAGATACCGCCAATTTCTGGAGGCATCGCCAAGAAAAATAAGTGATGAGTTGAATACCCTCATACCATCTGCTCTGCGTCTTGTCTCACATGGCATATATAATATACATTTTTTCTCAATAATACGTACACAAAAGACGTAACCAATTCAACTTTTACTTTGTCATATTCGTAATCAGAATATTGAATTAATTAGGAAATGAATATTCTCATCACGGAAGCAGAATTTGTTTGAAATTTTGTTGCCAAGTTATAGATATCTTACTAAGAACTATCTTTTCTTTAACTTAAAAGAAATAACTGACTCAAAAGGATGCAAACCCTTTTGAATTGACTATAAGTGTGTCCCGTTTTGATTAAATGAAACTCCCGGGGCATTTTATGTTATCAACATGCAAACTGATGCCACGGTTTGTCGTAAATGCATTTTGTGTTAGTTTAAAAAAAATTGATTGAATATATTTGAAAGTATTATTATTTCACTAGTGTTAATTACTCAATTATAGTTTTAATATCCATTAATTTATTTTAACGCTAATTATGGATTTAAAAATTTAGAAAAAACTCTTTGCTGTGAATAAGTAAAATGGATGTGTTTAATTATGGATTATACGAAAAGTTAAGGATTTTATAAAAAATATATAGTTTGTCAATTTAAATAACACGAAAAATAAGTAATATATACATGGAATTGCCTACTTCTTTATCTTGTATATTATTTGTTAATGAAATTATTGTGAATTCTGGCAACCATGCAAATGACAAAAATGTTCTAGGTGTATAAACACCATACGCGTTCTGTTAGTAGCAGGAGCTTATTTTATTAATCCTATGCAAATTAGTTATATTTTTCATCTAAAGGTCCAAGATATTTTTAAATATTTTATCAATCTTATTTGGTACAGCTTACCTTTACCATTTGAAGCTCTCATTGAAATTTTAGTGTGCATTTTGATATTAATGCCATATACTTCTTATATTTTTAATACAATACATTTTGAGACGTTTCAAATACCTTGAAATTATGAGGAATTCTTAAAGTTGTCTGATTCCCTCATTAAAACGTTGCAAAGTAATTATTCCCAAACAAGACTACAACACTTACAGCCTGTTTGAAATGTTGTTATAATAACAATTTGTGGATGGAATGAAAGCGATTATTCTCTCGGAAAAATAAAAATATAAAAATCCTTCTTGTGAAGTTCATAAAACAAATCCATCATTATATGTATGAGTAATCCAAAATAATTTCTTTTTTTAATTTCCTTACCAAAGTTTTAATTATAATAAAATTGTTTTACAATTAGCAATGTTTTAAAAACTTTCACTAATTTTTAGAACTATTTCAATGTTATTCAATTAAGGGGACTTGGTACCCCAAAAATTATTTTCTATAATTTGATATAAAATTAAATATTTTTGTGATGACTACATGTAAACTATTCAGGAAAGAAGATTTAGAAGAAAAAAAATTTGAAATTTCTTCAAACTTTTTCAAAAATTAAATTTTTGTTAAATTTTTCGAAGATTTAAGGCATTTTTCAAAATACTTCTTCTCCTTCATTTTTCATTTTTTGCATCGAAATTTTTTTGTAAGCTGTATTGATTTATGCTTAATAACTTTAGGGATCGTATTTGGCATAAGTGTTTTAGTTTAGGAGAAAAAAAATATTAAGTGAAAAATTGGCTATTTTTTTCCAAAAAACTCTAATTCTTAAACATTTTATTTTTTTAAATAAATTCTTTTTAATATTTTTTTAATTCCATCCCTAATTCCATTCATTATATTCTTGTGTACAGATTAAAAAAATTTCACAATAATTCATACATATTTGTTCGAGTTTTAGTATTTTAAGTAGGTGTATGTTCACGAAAACAGAAAGCTGAGATAAATGCATTTAAAGATTTCAGTATTAAAAATAGTTTATTATAAATGTCCCAATTAACTCAAATATTTTTTCACATAAATAACGTATATATATCCTACAAATTATGCAAAATTAATGACAAATAGTAATTATTTTGTTTCGCTCCAACTTTAAATAAAAATGTCACTTTCAGTACTCAATGCATGTAAAATTTCTAAAAAGACAATAAAATCACTCACTGTCAAGCAAATTTTCATTCTTGTAATACATTTTTGGCAAACCACTGACTACTGAACATTATGAAACAAAAATTGACTGCAGATATTTATATAATTTGCTTTAATGTTGAGTGTAATGCAGAGAAAACTGAATTTTTTTTAGTGATTTTATACATGGCACTCACTGTAAAATTAAAGCACCCTACAGCATAAGTTATTCCTTATTTATTCTTAAATTACTTTTTCTCTTTATGCATTGCAATATTTACAAGTTTGAGTGCAAAATCGCTGATAAGGCGGCGTATTGCAAAATAAGAGATTTTGCAGTACGCCGCATTTTCCTCTATTGTCTTTTGGGCAAATCAATTCACACACAGAGTTTCAGTAAATTAATTTCCCGTCTGACCCTAAAGATTTTGAAGACTTTTTCATAGTATGTATAATTCTTAGTTGTATTCACATACAAAATTTGACAAAAAAACACCGACTCGCTTTTTGTTTACAAATGTATCTTTGGGATACCTGAACTAGTTGATTATGTGTACAATTTCGTTGGCATTTTCCGTTTGGCAGGTAACACATCTTTATAACAGTCCTGTAGAAGCAATCCTTTGATACATTGACATTATTTTGCTTAAATGTACCCATTTTTACATTCGGTTTATGACTTTCTCTATGTAACACATTGCATAAGGAGTGAAGAAAACGTTCATAATCTGATTAATATTTATTCAATCGTTTTGAAACTTTGGGAAAACATACTAGAAAGTTGAAGCGTTATTTTAAACCAATAAAAACTTTTTTGACATTTTCATCGATTTTGGGGTACCGAGTCCCCTTAAAAGAAAAAGAACCAAAGGATATGAGTAGCCTAAATTCAAAAGCCGTTACATCTAAAAATTCGAATCAATGATATTTGTTATGATTAAATACTTTAACACTCATTCTACACGAACGAAATAAACGCGCGTTGGCCATCTGAAAATTCTCACGCGCGTTTATCTCGTTCGTGTAAAACGGATCTTACACTGTATAAAAGTACTTAAAAATGAGTACCTGTACCTAGTTGTTTTTCTGTGAGTGCAATTGTATCGTAAATGAGCGATGACGTACTGAAATTTAAATAACCGTACCTTCTCAAAAATGAGCAGTTTGATTTAATATTTGTAATCTCAGCTTCCGTTAAAGCTATCTTAACAATATGACCTGACAAATTTAAAACAGTTGCTCAAAAGATTATTTTTATTTGATGTTGATAACTTAAATGGAAACTGAGGTATTACAACTCAATTATCTTACTTATATCTTTTGGCACACCGTTTTAACACTTCTTCTGTTTGCAACTTCTTTAAGTCGCCCTGGTAGTTTAACGGATTAGGCTCTGGACTGCGGTTCCTGAGGATCTGGGTTTTCAATTATCGGTAAGTCTTGGTTGTAATTGTCGATATCTATTGAAAGTAGTTTATGAAAACATAATATGTAGGCTAGCATCTGCTCCTTGTACTGATTTTTGAGTACATTTTTTTTAAAAAATTGGAACTTATATAGTCGGAGTCATGATAAGCATCGAATGTACTCATAAATGGTACTGTTTTTTTAGACCTATTTTTAAACATCGTAAACTACAATTTCTGCTTTGCAAAACAAAAATAAAAACAATTATTTACTTTTAAAACCTCCAAGAATAAACTCCCCTAGCAATAGAACCAATAATACCGTCTAATATAAATAATTTCGTATATGTTCAATTATTTAAAAACAAACGAAGTAATAAAAATTAATTTTTGGTATTTTTTGTAATTGTGTATATCTATTGAAAGTAGTTTATGAAAACATCATATGTAGGCTAGCACCTGCTCCTATCTAATTGTACTCATTTTTGAGTACATGTCTTTTTCAAAATTGGAACTTATATATTCGGAGTCATGATAAACATCGAATGTACTCATAAATGAGTACCTATTTTTAAACATTGTAAACTACAATTTCTGTCTTTCAAAACAAAACAAAAATTATTTACTTTTAAAACCTTCAAGAAAAACTCCCCTAGCAATAGAACCAATAATACCGTCTAATATAATAACTCCGTATATGTACAATTATTTAAAAACAAACGAAGTAACAAAAATTAATGTCTGGTAATGACGAATATTATGTCCCTAATATATAACAAAAATTAAAAATCTTAACCATTCATAACTTCACCATTAAAGATTACAAAGTTCCAACTACAACAAACGAACCATTTTAAAATTCTGCGAATCTCCAAACCATCTTATCAAAGAACCTTGGGGTTCTTTTAAAATTACCATATCTTCGCCCATACTCTTATCGATTCCACCCCAAGACCCCTATACCATTAACTAAACAGAAACCCTTCCTTGGTCATCCATGCAGCAGTCTGACTTCTGAAAAGTTGAAAGGAGAAGCATTCGCCCTTGCGCGCTGGTTATTCGTTGATTATTCGAGTTCATTAGCCGTTTGTCCTGAATTAGTGCCGAGGAAAAACATTAAAAATCCCGCTTGCTCTGCTAATAATTAATATATGGACAAAATAAAGAAACTGCTTCTCAATGCAAGAGCGCGATGGTGGTTAAGCATTAATTAAAGCTTTTATCGAAGCGTACACGCTCAGGGTAATAATCATTAAAACTTATTGTATCATAATTAGTTTGAATATTCATGGCGGTATTATTTCTTTGAATTTGTGGAAAGCCGCATGTGGAACTTGTGGGTGTTGGGGGATAAGTTTGTTGGATGTTTTGAATATTTGGTACCCTGATTATTCAACTAGTACACATAAACTGGGATTTTGTTTTTAATTTTATGTTATTGTAATGCACATAAATGATTAACTTCGATCTTAGTTATGTTTTAAGTAAAGATTTTTAAAAATATATTCATTAAAATTGAAACTCGTCGTTAATTTATTGATGCATTTACCCCATGTGTTACTTAAAAAGTGAAATACGATATTACTGAATCTTGTAACGTTTTGAAAGAACTCATTTAATTCATTCACTCGGCAAATTAATATTCATAATAAAAAAAGTCTAACCTTTTTTAGTTTTGTTATATTAAATCACGAATTTTAAAAATGTCTCATTGCTATATGCAAATGCTTATTTATTTTAAAGTCTTTAATTAATAAAATAAAACTAACAAGACACCCCCGGCGTTCCCCAAGAGTAAATTTGTATAGATAGTTAAGGAAATAAATTATATTTTAAAATTAAACAGTTAATTTTGACTTTTACATACTTTAATAAAAACCAACTAATTCACTCTTTTAACATACTGTACCATTAAATGTTTTAATATCATTTCAACCCTTTTTTCTAAGAGTCATATTGATTTGTAACTGAACATACTTTCGTAATATCGATGACAATACCATATTCACAACTACTAGTGATTAATAATTTAATTAATAATGAGTTGAGTTTTATTTATGTTTTAAAATGCAACCTATCGGCAAGTTTCGAACCTTACTATGTCCACACGTCTTTCGGAAACACGTATTTTGAGAGAATGGATTCACAGAGAGCATTGAGAATTAATAGTCATACCTTGACATAAAACATTTTATAAAGAATAGTTTTAACTATAAATATTATAAAGTTATATTCCTTGTACTTCGTAATTTGTTTTATTTTTTGTATAAGTTTAACAGATATAGCGTTTGGAAAACATTCCAATGCTTAAGATTTAAAAAAATTTGAGCATAATGTAATTTTATGAATTAAAAACGCATGTGCATTACCGTACAAACTGGAGATCCCCGAATGACTGTAGACGTACGTCTATACCGCTTGCTTAGACAGTTAAAAGCATTCGATATTCAAGTCATTAAAAAATATAACCCTTAAATTCAACTAATAAAACAATTCAACTAAAAATATAATCCTTAAATTCAACTAATAAAACAATTCAACTAAAAATATAATCAGTAATTTGAACTAATCAAAAAAAATTCAACTAAAAATATAACGCTTAAATTCAACTAATTAAACAATTCAACTAAAAATATAAACCTTAAATTCAACTAATAAAACAATTCAACTAAAAATACAACCCTTAAATTCAACTAATAAAACAATTCAACTAAAAATATAACCCTTAAATTCAACTAATAAAACAATTCAGCTAAAAATATAACCCTTAAATTCAACAAATTCAACTAATAAAACAATTCAACTAAAAATATAACCCTTAAATTCAACTGAAAATATAAACCTTAAATTCAACTAATAAAACAATTCAACTAAAAATATAACCCTTAAATTCAACTACTAAAACAATTCAGCTAAAAATATAACCCTTAAATTGAACTAATAGACAATTCAACTAAAAATATAACCCTTAAATTCAACAAATAAAACAATTCAACTAAAAATATAATCCTTAAATTCAACTAATAAAACAATTCAACTAAAAATATAATCAGTAAATTGAACTAATCAAAAAAAATTCAACTAAAAATATAACGCTTAAATTTAACTAATAAAACAATTCAACTAAAAATAAAAACCTTAAATTCAACTAATAAAACAATTCAACTAAAAATATAACCCTTAAATTCAACTAATAAAACATTTCAACTAAAAATATAACCCTTAAATTCAACTAATAAAACAATTCAGCTAAAAATATAAACATTAAATTTAAATAATAAAGCAATTCAACTGAAAATATAACCCTTAAATTCAACTGAAAATATAAACCTTAAATTCAACTAAAAACAATTCAACTAAAAATATAACCCTTAAATTCAACTACTAAAACAATTCAGCTAAAAATATAACCCTTAAATTCAACTAATAAAACAATTCAACTAAAAATATAACCCTTAAATTCAACTAATAAAACAATTCAGCTAAAAATATAACACTTAAATTCAACTAATAAAACAATTCAACTAAAAATTTAACCATTAAATTCAACTAATAAAACAATTCAACTACAAATAAAACTCTTAAATTAAAAATATAATCCTTCATATAAGCCATAAATTCACCACAATACTCATATTGGATATTCCATCAAAATAAAACCCGAAACACATAAGAGAAAACAAGTGCAATGATAAGTTTCCAAATACAATAAAAATTTATATAACTAGAATTAGATACATTTAACACAACACTCCCAAACGTCAGCCCACCATCACTTTGTGATGATAGACATATCCCAGAATGCACCTCAATCCTCACTTCATCTCATCCCATCCAGACAATTCCATCACACCGATCCACGGCTGATTCCAAACCCAATATAAAAACAATCCAATAAACCAAACCATATTCCCCCAGCTGAATTCCTCTATTAATAACAGCACCCCTTTCACCGCTTCCAATCACGATGAGTGATTTCCTACACTTTTACTTAAAACATCGATCCAGTTTTTTTTTTTTGTTCCTTTATTTTCAACCCATTCGTTTCTCTCCTATCTCGAGAAATATCTCCAAAATTTATCTCAATGCTAATGAGACATGAATGCTGGGGTTCATGAAGGTTAATGAAGCTTTTTTTTCTTTCCTTCTTCCTTTTTGAGAACTGTTGAAAATTAACTCGCTCGCAATGAGCCGTCATTAAAGGAAAATAGTTCATACACCGGTTCTTTTTTTTTTATATATATTACTGTGATTCTGTTCCAGTTCTTTTGACGAGAAAGGGGTGCTGATGAGTTTAAAAAGGAACGGTTATTTCGAGCCGGGGGAAATTTATGGGGTATAATAGAGTGTATCTAAATGTGAAAATGGGTCGTTATTCCCTTTTTTTAAGTTTTTTCATCCATTTTGTATATTTGATTGAACGCTTCATCGAAAATGAAAGAGTCGACAATTTTTTTGTCATATTTATTAGAATCACAGAGTTGAACTGTTAGATGATTTAAGTAGCAATTGGGGGGTACAAATCTGTTATAATTTAATTCCCTGATAAATTATTAACTGAAGTTATATTTAATAGTGATAATTCTAGAAGGATTATTTCAGCAGCGGCTTTTTTCTAAAGAAATTAATGGCTTGATTTAGCATAGAAAATAAGAAAATATAATATCCACTTAATTTAAAGGAGTATTTGAGTATTCGGATTGATTAACATTTTATAACGCACAGCTGTTAAATATATGAAAACTTACTTTACATTTAAAATAAAGGATCCAGGGGGGGGGGGAATGATGAAAGTGCGCTATTTGTTGAAATCGAAATTTTAATGTTTACATTAGCTACAAAACTGTACTTTCATTGTGCTGAATTATCAAACGATAAAAACGATTAAAGCTCTTTTAAAATGTTAAAATATCATAATTGTGTGTATATCTATAAAACATTAAACTTTATATTTAGTTTTCTGAAAAATACATCAGAATGAAAAGTCGTCGTACTTCACTTAGACTCTCGATTTAGGAAATATGATTAATCATTCCAACGTTACTCTCTTTACAATGGTCTTGTTACAACTCAATTCAACGTTACTCGTTACAATGCCTCGTATTTTCAATACACGAAAACGCAAAGGTACAATTAAAATATTTAAACCCGTGCGATAATTATCGTATAATTCCCCCCGCCCCACACATACATACAAGTACGACATATACCCATTCGGATAAAAGATATTAGCAAATACTTTAGCGCCAAAAATATCACACACAAAAATAACGGTCTCTTCATAAATAGAAGCATTAGCAACGGCTTGTTTTTTTAAAAAAAAAAACATTAAAATGAATAATTTTAAATACATTTTTTAAAATAAGTTTTAAATATATTTTTAAACCGTTGATATTTATGAGATGAAAGTACGATTCGTTACTAATCAATGAAATTCTCTTTCTTTTGATATCTCAAGTATTAATACCCGTTGCGTCAAAGAAAGGGGTTTATAAAGGATTTTTACTACATAAATAATATATACTAGCATGCCCGTGCGATAGTTCTTACATGAAAAACTCCCCCCCCACACACACACACACTCCCATTCGTTAAAACCAAAATATAAAAAAGTTTAACAGTTTGTTCATAGATAGCAGCATTATCAACGGCTTGTTTAAAAAAAAACGTTAAAATAAATTACTTTATACGAATTTAAAAAAAAAAGTCAATAATTATGAGATGAAAATATGTTTCGCCAGTGGTCCACGAATTTATCATTATTATGATGCCTCATATATCAAGATTCGCTGCGTCTAAGATGGGTAAAAGGGATCTTTCCTACAGAAATAATATATATATAATGATTAGTTTTTAATACTAAAAAAATTATTTAAACAGCTTTTTCAAAGAAATGTAAATTACAGTTTTGAGATAATTTATCGAAATTAAATGAAAAGACGTTTGGAAGTACAATGTCGTGATTAAAACATCAGAAATGGAAATTTAATTAGAAATTAAAATTATATTTAAAAGGGTATCTTAACGATATAACGTCCTTCTGAAAAGACACAGAGTACTTCCAACAGTACTCTCCTTTACAATCGTAAAAAGGTTTCTCCTTCCTTCAGACAGGAAGGCCGGTACTCCAACCAGAAAATTCTGAGTTGGCGTTAAAAAAAGTTGAAATATTCCAACTGTAACATTTTTTACGTTAATTTGAAAATTCTGAAGTTTGCTATCTAACAAAAGTAAACAAAGCTTGTAAATTCTACTGTATTTGCGTCAGCACTCAACAACTACACTTTTTAATTCATTTCATTATTCTTAGTTCAAAATTAATACAAAATGGGAGTACTTTGAGAAGGTTCTTCTGGAAGAACATTAGCTTGTACGTTCAATTATTAAGTTTAAACACTCAGAATTTTCAGCCTCTGTTATATAAAAAGGTGCTTAATATGCATTAAAACCTTCCATTAAACGAGAAAAAATTCATTGTAACTATTAAAAACGATATGAATAAAGAAACTTTAACTAAATGACTGTTAATTTCTTAAATAGTTACATTTAAAATAAAATGGGCTTTTGAAAGGACATCGCATTGATCAATTAAAGTCCACAGAGAGCTTTACTAAATCCGTCTGTGATACAGTTTAATATAAATGGATTTTATGTTCTTTAGAGAGTTTTCTTGTTTCGATTTAGAAGATTTATTCCAATTTAATTAAACTTTTCTCAAGAGATATGTTAATACTACTCAGATTACCAAAGAAAGACATTTCCATCAGGCTAATATTTTATGTATCCTATATAATTAAAATGGTTGATTCAAGTAAAATTACCATAAAAATATCTTTTTTGAATAAATATCATGTAAAATTGGAGTTAAGACAAATAATTAATTGTTATTGATATATATTGATATAACCTAATAGTTATTTATATAACCTGTTACTGGGAGGTTCCTCTAACCCAAACAACAAAAAGTTGTTGTTAGTTGCAAACAAACTGATGATGCCATTCAACGTAAAGAAAACAGCGTTTTTCGATCACTGCGTAATAAGGTTTGTTTTGTGGAAATATTGTTCATCAAAAAAGAACCAGTGTTTCTTATTAAACAACGAATTATTGACAGAGCTCTATCACATAGTAACTGTATATTTTTGTGCAATTAAAGGGGTTTGAAATGATAAATTTTAATATACTATATTTATTAAAATAGGTCAATGTACTTTCCGATTTCTAAAGAATTATTTTCGATAATAACAAACTTTATTATAATATGAGATCCACGAAACTTTCAATAAAAAATAGCTTATTTAATTTAACATTACACTATTGAATGGTTTTCTTTATTAAATTTCTAAAAGAATATTCAATTTATATTTGAAAGAAATAGCATTCAATTTTAATATATAAACTATTTGTAAAAAATAATAAGAAACATGTGGAATAAAAAGTAATAACACAAAGTTGTATATTAAAGAAATAACACAATACGCTATCCAAATAAGTAATGTTATAAAGAAATATCATAAAATATCTGGTGTGAATTATTAAATAATAGCTTTTTCAGTGAATTCAAATTATTAGAATAATAGTAGGTACTACATCCAATTTCATTTTTCTTAGAATTTGATTTGAAGTGTAAATTATTTCTTTGACTTTTCTATCCAGTAATATGTAATATATTTATATAACTAAAACTTATAATTATTTATTCATTGCTTTTAGACTTTAAATAATGAACAATTATATTCAAAACTTAAAAAATAATTCCCATATTTTCTTTAAACTTTTTTGTAACCGAATTCATATTCTATAATCTAAATTTGGGATATAAGATATATAAGAAATCTTTGAATAATTCCAGATCAGTAGTAATTAGGTTTACTGTATTACACTTACATTGATATTTCAAGTAATATTTTCTTTTATATTGCACACAATAAAAACGATCGTATCTCAATATTGGACATTTGATACAAACACACCCTCCATATGCAGACAAAACTTAAAAACTATATTTTAAATAATATAATTTGGCTTAAAGGAAAACACCCAGAATAATTATTAGACAGTTTTTTTTTAATTTCCGTTATATTTCATATAACTAGCATTCTAGTGCGTTTTATACTTTTGAAATATAATCATACTCATAATATTCTATAAATTATAAATGTGTTGGAATATTAATGCAGGTATTGCAGTAATATTTTTAATTTTGTCGAATCATAGTTTACCGTATATTAGAACTATAAATGTAAACAAATCTCTAATTTTTCTCGATTATTACATTAAATATTGAAAAATGTATGTTTATCTAATACTTTGATGTGAAATATACGTTTTTGTGGGGGATCCATTTCTAATTGTATAACACCAAATAGTGGGTACACTTTTCTGTATAATAACAACAAAAAAATATATCGTACCGTAGAAAATTAGGCACCGACGAGGGTAAAATCATGAAATAAAGCAAAAGCGAAACTGCGTGTGGCTGGTGGGATATTGACGAGATTTCCTTTGGCGAGATTTTTTCTGGGGACTAATGCGTGTTTTTGCAATCTGCTGAAATACCGTGTCACCTAAAACCCTTCTATGTGTGCTCCAACACAGCAATACTACACTGTAAAAAAAATATACTTAAAATGAGTACATGAACCTACTCGTTTTATTTTGAGTACAAATGCATCATAAATAAGTGACGACGTATTTAAATTTAAGTAACCGTATTTCCTCAAAAATAAGCGGCGTGGTTTAATATTGTTAATATTAGCTTCTGTTAAAACCATCTTAAAAAAAGCGACCTGACAAGATGAAAATAGAGGTTCAGAAGATGGTTTTCCACATTATTTGATGCCGATTGCTTAAATATAAATTGAGTTATTACAACTCAATTTTCTCATTTCCCATTCTTTTGACGAACCTTTTTTACATTTTTTCTGTTTATAACTTCTTCAAGTCGCCCTAGTAGTTTAACGGATAAGGCTCTGGACTACGGTGCCTGAGAATCTGAGTCCGATGTCGAATGCTTAAATAGAATCTAATAGATTGCAACTCGTTTATTTTACCTCCCATTCTTTTGGCACACTTTTTTAAGACTTATGTTTAAAATTTATTAATGTATATCTGGTAGTTTAACGGATAAGGTACTGGACTGCAGTGCCTGGGGATCTGGGTTCCATTCCCGGTAAGTGCCTTGGTTGAAATTGTCGATATTTATTGAAACTGATTTATGAAGACAGCCTATGTAAGCTAACATCTACTCTTTTTATTTACTGTATTTATTTTTGAGTACATGTCTTTTACAAAATTTAAACTTATGTATTTGGAGCCATGATAAGCATCATATGTACCCAAAAATTAATATATTTTACTTATTTTTGAGTACCGATTCTTTAACAGTGTAGATTTTTTTTAAGTTCTAAAAAAGAATACATTTATCTCCATAAAACAATTTATTTCCATACCCAAAAAACTACTTTCTATTGTATTTTACTATTGCATTTTATAAAGCCCATACCAAACCCATTCAACCCCACTATCACACACATCGAAAAAAAATCCAATTTTCCCCTACTCATAAACACACGCACACACAAACAAAAAAAACTACCCCATATCAGTATAAATCTATTCTCACAAGAAACTGCTGAATTAATCAAATGAATCAGATTCTTCCTTTTTATCAAGGAAAAACACAAGCCACCAACCCCAAAAAAATAGAGAAAAAAATCTAATGAAAATTCTCAAGCCCATCCGAAGGCGCCTCGACCAAAAGCAATCGATGCCCCTCCTCCTATCTAATGGAGTTCTGGTCCCTCTAGCTACATCGTTCAGTGTTTGTAGTAGTTAATTGAAGTCCGACATTTCTTTGTGCTGGTTGCACTTGTTTAATTATGCGTCTCATGGTCCCCGGAAAAAAAGTCCTTTCTTTCGTCTATTATCCTGGAGGAAATCTGATTGGAGAAAGCATATTTATCCCCGGGATAAATTGCTGAAAGTTTTATTATTTTCAGTGGTGTTTTTTAGTTTGTTATTTCGCCCGGAGTGGTGAAGTAATCTATGAAGATAGAATCTAGAAAAGCGGAATATATGATCATATATATTATAGGGTTTTAGCATTGAAAGGCATGTTAAAAATGTGTCTGAAAATGTGGATTTTAACTGGGGGTTCTAAAATTTTAAAAGACAAATTCTTTCCTTAAAGCTTTATAAAATATTTCATGTAATTTATTCGATTTTCGTGATTTAACAAGCTATCGATTTAAAAATTATTATTTTTGAAATATACGTTTTAAGTTGTCAATAGATATATGTATGTTACTTTTAAATATAATCAACACTATCATTACATTTGTAAAGCTTTATCTCACAATCTTTGAATGTGGAAGTTATTTTCCAACCTGCATTTGAGTAACGTTAGGACAGAAAGAATGTTAAAAGGTATTCAGAAAAAAAATATTAAATGGTTTAACAGGTTTTTTTAATTGTTTAAGAGTAGGCTACCAAAAATAATTTATATACACATTAATTATATTATATTATATTATATTATATTATATTATATTATATTATATTATATTATATTATGTTATGTTATGTTATGTTATGTTATGTTATGTTATGTTATGTTATGTTATGTTATGTTATGTTATGTTATGTTATGTTATGTTACCAGCTTGAGGACATTAACTTATATAACTTAATCCCTTGATAGAAGATATTTAGTTTATCTATCTATATACATAAAAATGAGCGTCTGTATGTATATTTATGATCTGATTTGTTTTTTAAAAAATGAATAGTTTCATTCTGATTTTGACGAAATTTTGCACACTTGACCTTCAAAGCAAGAAGAAGGTCATTGTCTACATGAAATGACGAACAACAACCCCCACTCCCCTTACCCATCCCTTAACTCGCGTAACCACTTCGACTTCTGACTAAAACCTAATTATAATAACGTAAAACTGTAACTATACAATATTTCAACTGTGCAACATATCTTACATAATTAGCATAGTTATGAGAATGGTTAAACGATACGTTCTGATTGGCTGAAGAGTAAATATCGCCAATGATACTTTTCAGCTAGTATTATAACAAAAAAACATACAAAATTGATTTTTCTATACATCATAACTCAATTTCATCCCAAACTCTGTCACACATGTTATTTCAATCTAAAAAAACTAATATTTTCATTCATGAAATAAACTCATCCTTAAATAACATGTTTATTTCCGTATAAAATCTCCCCACTAACAATAATAAAAAGTACCTTGCAGAATAACATTTCCGAGTCTTCTTTGTTAAACTCAATAAATGTTTTCCTATACGAGAACAAAGATAAATCCAATTCCACGCTTTAAAAGGTGGAGTTGCACTTCAAAATAGTATTCGTTAACGCTACAATCCCATTGAAGACAAAGGATAGTTGCCGCCTTCTCGGCAAATCCTTTAAGGCTCTTACGGCAGCTCCCGTACAAAAGCTGTAAGTCCCCCGTGCTTTTCTGTCCGGTCATAAAATATCAAAAGTTCGCGAATGAGAAACGTAAAAGAATTTGCATAACGTTGTTAGGGTCCGATCAATGCGTATTTTTATGTATAGAAACATACATATTTATTTCTTCGAGGATGTTTTTTATCAATAGAATTGTGAGAGGATTCTTCGAGGGATTGGAAATTTGAATATTTTTTTTCTGAATATATATTACGGATAATAATAGTATTTTTTTAGAATATATGTTGGTGTTTTTGAGATTTTTAATAATTTAAGTATAAAATAAGCGTATATTTGATATTTTTTTTTGCAATGAATTTTTCATTTTTAACAACATTTGAAATTTGAAACTTATAATGATGATTTATTGTTATAAGAATTTAACAATAGATTATTGTCGGTAGTTCATCATTTATACAGCAAAAAAGACTCGAAAACACTGCATTATAGTTTTGAGCCACAGTCAGATGATGAACACCTGAGGTGGCACCCCTTTCACCAAACTTCCACGAAAGGAAAACAAACGAAGAAAACAAATGGAAAGAAAATTGACCCACAGTAATTTAACGCCCTCCATTCACCTCTGCTTGGGGATTTTTTGCAGGTCTTTCCAAAAATATAACTCGAAACCCTACAATCATACGTCCAATTTAGGGTCTACCAGACTATTGTTCCCTTTAGGGAAAAAAATATACTGAAATATCATAAAATAACAAGATTGTAATGTAGTAAAATTTGTGAGCTAATAAAATTTGAGTGAATTTATATACTTTATGTATCGATTTAATAATATTTATATATGAGCCCTCTAGTTTCAAAACCAGATAAATTATTTTTTTTGGGGGGAGGGGGTTCAGATTATGACATTTATTTTTAGTTTACCTACAATCTATCAATAGGTGAGGTCGTAACTTTTTCCTCTCCAAGCAACTAGATAATATTCAATCTACGTTGTGAAAGTACCATTTGGTTGCAAATCAGATTGGTAAAGCAAAAACTTCAACAGTTGGCTACTGCGCACCAATCGCAGCGAAGTAATCAGTTGCAAAACTAGATAGATCCTATAGATTTGTTGCAAAACCATAGAGATCCAAAAGGGAAATTATCTCTCAAAGTAATACTTATACAGAGACAGAGCTAATATTTGTTAAGATCTCACTGTAAAAAAGGTACTTAAAAAAGAGTACCTGAACGTACTCTTTTTTTTTCTTTGAGTACAATTGCATCGTAAATGAACGATGACATACTCAAATTTAAAGAACCGTACTTAAGCAGTAAAAATGAGCAGTGTAATTTAATATTGCTAATTTCAGCTTTTGTTAACGCCATCTTAGCAAAATGACCGACAAATTTAAAATAGTTGTTCAGAAGATGGCTTTCCATATTATTTGACGTCTATTACTTAAGTGGAAACTGAGTTATTACAACTCAATTACCTTACTTTCCATTCTTTTGGCACACCTGTTTTATATTTCTTCTGTTTCAAACTTCTTCACGTCACCCTGGTAGTACAACGGATAAGGCATTGGACTGCTGTGCCTTAGGGTATGGGTTCGGTTTCCAGTATGTCTTGGTTGTAATTATTTATATTTATTGAAATTGATTTATGAAGGCAGCCTAGGAAGCCTAGCATCTTCTCTTTTTATTCATTGTACTCATTTTTGAGTACATGTCTTTTTCAAAATTGAAACTTATGTATTCGGAGCCATAATTAACATCGAATGTAATCAAAACTGAGAGCATTTTACTTAATTTTGAGTATCTATTTTTAATAGTGATGTTTTTCTCTAATAACAATTTGTAAAAAAAAAAAAAGATAAAATTCTTCCATAAATAATGCAATTAATTAGTTTTTGTTTCCCTTGAAAAAAAAATTAAAAACGATCTATCTAGATTTGAAACTTGAAGCCTCATTTATCAACAGAAAACGAAATTTTGTAAAATAAATTATGTATTTACAATGAATTGCACAAACCTTAATTCAAACCAGTTATTTTAAAAAGTTTCTTTAAAAAAAAAATTAAATATAACTGACGCATACGTCGATATATTTAAAATTTGAAATACTGCGATTAAAAAAAACTTAATATATCTCCACAAAATCTATAAAAGTATGTAACAAATTGAAATTAATTTCAAATATCCGCCGAATAAAGAAAGACTTTAATTTTCTGAGAAGCTCGATCAAGAAGACCTGGTGATTGAGATGCGACGAGACGAGGGGAAGAATAATGGGATATTTATCCCCTTAAAATAAAGATAAATCACGAGCTGATCTACTTCCCATTAATCACCAGGAATGTGCTCTGGATGGAATAAAAGTGAGATGACACGTTGAAAGAAGAACAGAGGGAAATTTATGCGCGCTGCCGCTAATAATGTGCACAAAGGAGCCCTGTTTCGCGAAATGACAGTCGCTGTCGTAAGTGTACACGGGAAAATGCATTGTTAATAATGTTGCTCAACAGCAAACAATGAGGTTGAAATTTTAATATTAATTCAATGATGTACTTCGGAGATAACTTGAGTGAAGTCTTTAGAAAGGTATATTAATGTAAATATTAGATTGCTGTAATGACGCTTTTAGATATGATATGCACTGTTAAAAATAGGTACTTAAGTTAATATGTAGTCATTTTTAAATGCATTTGATGCTTATCATGGATCCTAATACATTAGTTTCAATTTTGAAAAAGGCAAGTACTCAAAAATGAGTTTAATGAGTAAAAATGAATAAAAGAGCAGATGTTATCCTACGTAGACTGCCTTCATAAATCATTTTCGATAAATTTCGACAATTACAACCAAGAATTAACGAGAATCGAACCCAGATACTCAGGCACCGTAGTCCAGAGCCTTATCCATTAAACTAACAGGGCGACTTGAAGAAGTTATAAAAAGAAGAAATGTTAAAAAGGTGTGTCAAAAGATTGGAAAGTAAGAAAATTGAGTTGTAATAACTCAGTGTATATTTAAGCAATCGGCATCAAATAATGTGGAAAAACATCTTCTGAACAACTATTTTAAGTTTGTCAGGTCTATTTGTTAAGATGGTTTGAACAGTAGCTGAGATTAGCAATATTGAATCCAACTGCTCATTTTTTTTAGAAAGTACGGTTACTTAAATTTGAGTACGTCATCGCTCGTTTACGATGTAATTATATTCAAAGAAAAGCGAGTAGGTTCAGGTACTTATTTTTAAGTACCTTTTTTTTTAAAGTGTATGAGTAAAAGTAATTAATTAAATGATTTTTTTTCTAAAAAATACAAGATCAAGATTTGTATTTATTTTATTTGGTTCGACAAAAAAGTTAATTCTTCTTCCGGCATATTTTCTATATGTATATTAAAAATAAGAAATTAATGAAAATGTTTTTGTTTTTTTTAAATATTTTTAATAATGTTAACTATAAATCTATAAATATTTATCTCCTTGTCTGTCGGTATCACATGCCAAAATGAATAATATATCTAAATCATAAAAAAATTATAAATTAATTTATTTTTTAAAACATCAAGTTCCGGACTTAATGTATTATTTGTAACAACCAAGTGGGAATGAGTCACAACCACAGATAGTTTATTTATGAATCTGAAAGAATTATGAGGAATTCTTATTGAGTTATATTTAAGAGTCTTTTTTTTACATTATATATCGGTTGTCAAAAGTTAGACTAGACACATGTGAACTACAATCCATTCAATAAATGTTGGAAAGGGGGGGATTGAATTTACATCGCACTAGAACTGCACAACACAATGTACTGACGATGACTCGAAGTGTATCTTGAAAGAAAGACCCGTGAACACTGCCTCATATTTTTGAACCATGGTCAGATGATGTCTATAAACCTTAACATTCAATTATTAAAGAAGAAAAAGGATTATTTACCTAACGTGTAAACACATCACAGAACTTTTTTACTCAGACATTATTCAAGACATAAACACCACGATAGCATATGCAAAAACTAAAGTAAAGATACTCCAAATGCTAATAAAACTGAGTATATGTTAATGAATAAAGTTTTAATAACACCTGTCTAAGAGTATATAGTTTAAAAAGACAACTTTGGATGCGACAAGAATGACAATTAAATGAAGTTATATTTCATGTTTTTTAGTATTATTATGAATATCTCGCATTTTTAAATATACCACCATTATTTTAAATAGTATAGAAATATTCGTGATCTGACCGAAACTTCCATGTGGGGCTAATGGAGATTATGGAATAAAACCTTACAAATCCGCACCAGCAACTAAGAAACAGTGGGCGAAGTTCCCGTGACTTTCCTTCATTTACAATTCTTGCACTTTTCAAAAAATTTAATGGATAAAGTTTTCTTGGTGTCTGTTAAACTGATGGACTTCATCCTAAAAAGTAATATAACTGAAATTCAATTATACTATCTCTCATTGCCCATTAATTAATTTCTTCGTGATTCATTAGATATGAAACTTAACGCACTCCAACCAAGTTAATTAACTGTGCAATTGAAAAAAGTTCAAGGTATTTTACTAAAATATATGGCAAAAATAACTAAGATAATACTTTGAATTTCTTTGTTTCTAAGTAACTTCACAAGTATAATTCTCATGAGAAAATTAACCGAAAACTTCCAAATAGGATTAGAAAAGATGATGAAAGGGGTATATTTGTTCCACTTTTTTAACAATTATACCCTTTTTGGCAATTAATACATTGTTGCTCATTTTAATAAGTTAACGTAATAGACTTCATTGTAAAAAGCTATATAAATCTTAAATGCAATTAAACCACCTTCCACTCTCCATTAAATGATTTATCATTATATTTTTTACACACATTACCCAAGATAGCTATGTAATAGAAAATATTTAACTTATTTTTCTAAAACATACAAAAAAAAAAATAAGATATTATATTTAATTTTTTTTGTATCTACCTGACTCCAAACACAAGTTTAAATCTCATAAGCACACTAACCACAAACTTTCCCTGCAAATAAAAAAAAACTTATCAGTTGACGACTCCAATAAGTTATAAGCAGAAGAAATAGAAAAAAGGTGTGCCAAAAAATGGGAATTAAGATGATTAAGTTGTAATAACTCAGTTTCCGTTTAAGTAATCAATATCAAATAAAGCGGAAACCAATCTTTTTGAACAACTATTTTAAGTTTGTCAGGTCCCTTTGTTAAGATATCTCGAACAGAAGCTGAGATGAGCAATAGTAAACCACACTGCGCATTAGTGAGAAAGAACGGTTACTTATATTTGAGTTCGTCATTCATCCCTCATTTACAATGCAATTCTACTCAAAGAAAAACGAGTAGATTCAAGTACTCATTTTAAGTACATTTTTTTTACAGTGTAGTATTTATATATATAACTTGACGTACTACAGGTACATAGTTTGACGTTCTACAGGTACGTCCTTGGTTCTGAAAGGGTTAATTCATTTCGTTATAATTCATTGGACATGTAACTCAATTTACTCTATCTAAGTTAATTAATTATGTAATTGAAAAAATGGAACTCATTTTACCAAAACATACAAAATAAATACATTTTAATTTATTTGCATCTACCTAACTCCAAACACAAGTTTAAACCTCATAAGCAAACTAACCACAAACTTTCCCTGCAAATAAAAAAAAACTCCTAACTACCACACTCCTCCTGCAATTACTGCACTGTTGCTCATTTTAATCATTCAACCGAAAATACCCCCAGGGGGGGGGGGTAGAGATGAGAAATTTCGCAAACAAATATTGTCCCAAGAACTTCAGCTACTTAGCACTAATCAAATCGCAGTTTCCCCCCCGATGCCTTGCAGGATAAGCGGTAGAATAACCGGGAGGGGAAATTATTCTAAGCCCCAAGCCGCCGCCCCACCATACAAAAGCTGTTGGAAATTCCGGGCTTTCGGGCAAAGAGGGATTGCTGCAATTTCCACACCATTGTGCACGGGGAAAGGGTAACAGCTGGTTCCCCTCCTGTATCGGCCCCGAAAGAGCAAGATGGTATTTTCTGCACCCTCGTGTAAGAAAGATTCATTCTGGTTTTGCGACTGGATAGGGCGATCGAATTATGCGGACTTTTTCGTTTTTCCGTGCTTGTGACGTGGTAGAAGTATCAAGATTGAGAAATGTCGTTGTTAAGTAGTAATGTTCTGTATAAATAGTTTGTGGAATTCAATAAGAAGAAAACAATTTCACGTTACTAGAAAAAAGAATTGCCTTAACTTCAAATTATGGGATTATTGATCTGTCAGTGTTGTGTTGTTCTAATGTAAAATACGGTTCCTTATGTTATAGTGTCAGAACCGCTGCCTTATTATACAGATCTAGTTTCAAATGTATTACTAGTATGCCTTAACTGTTGCAACACACATAATTTGTCCCTTATTTTCTATTATCATCTAGATTACCAAAGCATTTCAATCCTATCCCAGAACATATTTTTTTTTAATATTTGTCATAGACATGTTAAAATAAACCACATTCCCCAAAGTTCCCATAATATCGAAAGATCTACTACCAGTGTACTTTGTACGCGTGCTTGTTCGACCTGCTCCTTCTCTAGATCTCTCCGCAGTTATCATAAATTTAGACGTCTTGGTATCATTTCATTCATCTTGAACTGTTTATCTTTCATATTTTTTAAGTTTGTTATTCCACTTTTGAACTTTAGCGTTATGCCGCTTTTGAACTTTAGTGTTATGCCGCTTTTGAAGTTTAGTGTTATGCCGCTTTTGAAGTTTAGTGTTATGCCGCTTTTGAACTTTAGTTTTATGACGCTTTTGAGCTTTAGTATTATGCTGCTTTTGAACTTTAGTGTTATGCTGCGTTTGAACTTTAGTGTTATGCCGCTTTTGAACTTTAGTGTTATGCCGCACTTGAACTTTCGTATTATTAGTGAAATCTTCGAATAAATCATCTCTCCACTCCACATAATTTTCCCAAAAAAAGATTTAAAATGTCAACTACTCTAATTGAATTGTTATAACTTCTCATTTTTTTTCAATTTAATTATGCATTCATTACTCGCCACGACTCGTTTATTAAAACTAAAGTTACAGCGGTTAAACAGGTCAAAATATTCCCGAAAAGGGAATATTTTGACCTATCCCATCCTCCTTCTCCCCACTCGCCCATTCGATAAAAAAGTCACATAAGTAGCCAACTGCGTCGACAAGGTCAACTTTTCTTTACGCAATAGTAGATCATTTATCCGAAAATGCTGGTTCCCCCGGAGTTATAAGGCTTTGAAATATCAACATTTTTTTATTTCACGCTGCCAATAATTGCAGTACCGGGACCGATTTTAAAGACGTATTAACGCAAAAATTATTATATAAGTTATAAAATAATGGGACAACCCTAGTAAATTTATTCTTTTCATTTAAATTCAATGGATAGAAAATGAATAACAGTAGTGCATTCTGTATTATTCAGAGATTTTTGATTTTGGATCCACAAATGTATTTAAAGTAAAGGGGAAGGCGGCGCAAGTCGGCATAATTAATGTTTGTCAGTATTGTGGCATTTATGACTCCTAAGAGAATTGGTTACGAAAAAAATCTGATAGGTGGCTACATTTACCGATGGGAAATAACCTTGTCCTTTCTTGCCCCGCTTCCCCGTCGTGCCCCCTGTTCCCCTACATCCTATTAAAAAAATTCCGAATAAGTATAATTCTGAATAAAAGTATTTGAAAAAGTATTTATAAAAAAACAATGCTAGTGCAGAAAGTTAACATATATGTTAATATATGCATGCAGTATTACATTAAATAAAGTAATCATTAATAAAATGAAAAGCAAAAATTGTGATCCCAACAACCATTTCGTGCTAATTGCTATGCCTTGAGCGCTTTCTACAACAAAGCCACAACAACATGCTCTTTCACTTCCCAGATGCCCTTCCCTTGTTAATAAACCACAACAGCAACATGCAGGGAATAAATCTCAGCCACTTTTTCCACACAAGATACACCTCCCCCCACCCACTCACACCGAGCAATTTGCAACCAATCACGAGCCCACCATACAAGACCCACTATAAAAATAACCCGATTCTTTTTCCGAGCAATGCGAAAAGCCAGAGGAAAAGCAAAAGGAAAAACAACAAAGAAAAGACGAAGAACCCCCTAAAGTGGGAAGGTTTGTTTTGCCAACAAAAACCAACAAAGGGGGAACCCGGTGGAAGGAAACAAAGGGTGGAATCCACCCTGGAGGCACGTTCTGCTTGCCTTTGACGGACGCTTCTTCTTTGTCTAAGACAGAATTCCAAACGTTCCTTTTTTTCTTGTCTTGTACCCTCTCCCATACCCCGGGCCATTACGAATGACCCTCACACCCTCTTTGTTGATGGGGCAACCAACCGTGAGGGCAAATCGCCAGGGCGTACCTTGGGGCACGTGAACGAAGTCGTCGTTGATTTGGTTGGAGGGCATAAAATTGTTATGGCCATCGGAGATAGAACAAGGGTTCTTTTCGATATCTGCTATTTTTAGGGGTTTGGTTTTGATGGGGTGTTCTTGATGTCTGTGTCTTTTTTGGGTTGCAGATTTTTTTATCCTTTTTTAGTGGGGGTTCTGCTAAAAGTTTTGTTTCAATGGGGTTGAGTTTGAATGCTTGTATTTTTAACCCTCTAACGGAGCTGGACATCCACGGATTTCCAACATTTCTAGACGTGTTCATACATTTCAACCCTCTGACCTCAATGTCGTATATATACGTAAAGATATCTCTAGTTTTAATGGTCGTGCACCCAATTTTTAAATTCTTAAAAATGCATAATTTTACAATTTTTTTAATTCAAAGGTTTGAGGTACAACTTACAAGCTATCATTTTACACTTTATTTATTTTTTAAAGAAATAATACAAAATAGCCCCAAGATACATGGCCAAGAAAACTTATTTAAATTTAAAAAAGGTAAAAAACAATTTTACAATTCAAAAAATCGATTGAGAGTCAGTGGGTTAATTTCATAAACATATTCGATGTTGAAAAACATTTTTCAAATATAAAGATGTGGGGTGTATTTTGGAACCTGTTTCCATTAGAATAATAAAATTTAAAAATATATATACCGGCATTAGAAATGTAGAATAAACTATTTTGCAGAAATTCAACTTTACAACATTAATGTAAGCTACCAACATGAACCAGAACCTTCTAGTTCTAATGATTGATGCATTGTATGCGTACATTTTTTTTTCAACAGTTTCAATTGTCACACAGTTTAACTTTTATTTTCACAAAAATGTCCACAACATTTCGCTTTTTAAATATTCAACGTAATTAAATAGAAACAAGCGAATTTCAAAAATAGTTGCATTTTGTAGAGTAGAATAAATAAAAATAGTTGAATTTTTTGTTCATTATGCAATATTAAGGCACTTTTTAATACTAATTGGACTCAAAATATATACATTAACATATTTACATAATTTTCTACAATTCTCATTCTACTAAATCCTTAATCCCATAATAATCTTTAAATAAATCCACTGACATCAAAACAAGTTTTCCTTTCTAGCGTGTTTTGTGTTTCAGGGCTCTCTCTTCTAATACAGAAAAGCAAGGATGCTGACACATCGAGAGTGAAGGATGTGGTTATACTTTAAGACTATCTGCAATAACCAATCTGAAATCGATGCCCATGCGAAAAAGTATCCGAATAAAGTTGACAGAAAAAAAGGTAAATTGATTTCTGTTTAAAGGATGAGTTGTTGAATCCAGTTAAAAGGAATTTTTCTATTTTCCGATATATTTTTACCGAAGTAATTTCGTGAAAATAGAAAAGCCTCATTCAATACTTCATATTTTTTTTATCAAAAATTCCGCTGAAAGTAATATGTAGAGCTTGGCAACAACGTTCTTTATGTATTCAATGTGATCAATATAATGACAGAATGAGTTGTTACTTTTAAATTAAAACGCAACATTTTAAATTTTTATGAGGAATAAATTAAGCAAACAATGAAAATAACAGTTAATGAGAAGTTATTCAACAATTCATTTCAAAGCAAATGCCCGTAAGTATTATCAATTTGATGAAGATAATCAAAACATGTTATAATATCTTTAATCATAATCAATTTTTTTATTTGATCAATAAAAACATGAATTTATCCAAAGTGTTCTTAAAAATCTGTTTTACTTACGTTAAACCGTTATATATATATATATATATATATATATATATATATATATATATATATATATATATATATATATATATATATATATATATATATATATATATATATATATATATATATATATATATGTATATATTAAAATATTTAAATAGATTCATGGCAATTTTTAATTTTACTTGCATTAACGTTTAATGTTTTTTGTTTTCTGCAAGTTAATTTTGAAATGTAGTATTTCTATTTAATATTAAAATTAATAATAAATTTAATTCGTTTGATTGAATTTAGATTTGTGTAGAGTATTTATTTCTTGAAAAATTTCGAAAAAGAGGAGAATTCTGTTAAAATCATTATTTTATCCTTATCCGTTAAAAGAAGATAATTAAGTTGTAATAACACAGTTTCCATTTAAGCAACCGACTTCAAATGATGTATAAAACAATCTTCTGAACACTTATTTTATGTGTGCCAGGTCGCCTTGTTAAAGTGGCAAGAACAGAAGCTAAGATTAGCAATATTAAATCACACAGCTCATTTTTTAAAAAGTACGATCATTTAAATTTGAGTCATTGCCTATTTACGATGCAATCGTACTCAAAAATAATTAATAAGTTGATGTACTTATTTTAAGAATATATTTTTTTTACAATATACTAGTCTTTATAATAATATAATAAAGAATAGAGTATTCGGAGTATCTGGAATTCTGACATATGCTATTATTTAATAGTAAGTATGTACGTTTAATTATATTGGCTTAATGTGTATTTTAGTTATACTAATTATCTATCCAAGGAAATGTAGTAATCTCTTTCATCTAATTCCCGGGAAACGTTCGAGAGATCGTCTTTGTTCGATTGTGCGTGAGTTTAATGCTCTTCGGTAATTTATATCGCATTAAC
The DNA here is from genome assembly GCA_963932185.1 of Troglohyphantes excavatus. Classification (NCBI taxonomy): domain Eukaryota; kingdom Metazoa; phylum Arthropoda; class Arachnida; order Araneae; family Linyphiidae; genus Troglohyphantes; species Troglohyphantes excavatus. Next base: position 30,543,435 of record OZ010666.1, on the reverse strand, counting down.
TGGAAAGCACCAATTATCGATATCGAGTTTTCACTATAGTTTGGAGTGGCGACGTTATTATCGATAATCCAATTGTCATTTTAGGTACAAACTTGCAAAGAACCACTCTTTATTCAGACATCAAGTTAATCATCTTTCTTTCCTGGTTTGCTAGACTGCGCCAAAAATGCAAACAATTTAAATTTTAGTTTAGAACTCTTTGATATTTGTGGAATGCATTTACATTGGTTTTGTTATAAGTATTATTGTCTGAGGGTAAAATAATGAGGATGTTTAAAGATGGTAGAAGAAAGAAACTATGCTGATCAATGGAGAAATGTGCTTTTTGTAACATGCATAATTGCGTTTACAATACACTGCGCTTACAAATGTTTCATTTATTGTATTGTATTAATTTAGTTTTTTTCCTTGGTAAATCTGCTGAAATACATATTAAAAAAATACAATGTACAATAGATGCGGTGTTTAATTTAGGTTTATTTTCATTTTTTTATATTATTAAGAAAAAAAATATATAGGAGCATTTCAACATAACGTTTTGTGACATCCACGCCCCCACCCCCAAACAACATTTCCAGAACATTTTTAATTATTTTGACTTTAAAACAACTGCAGTTTAAAAAAAGAATTGATATCTGCCATTGAGCCTGATATAATGAATATCTGTGGATTTTTTTTATTTTACATGAATACAAAGGTATAAAATTTTAATTTAAAGATAATTAATTTAAGATAAAAATTTGACTAGATAAAAATTCACTCTTAAATGGGATTTACCTTTTTTTTCTTCCCAAACGTACGCGAAGATTGTATTTGAAATTTAAATATTGTAACTTGAAATTATTCCAATTAAAACTATTTCTATAACCATTTGTCAAATTTAAATAAGAAAAATATTTAGCAACTAAAAATTTATTTTATAGATTACTACAGCACATTTTGATAACACTGTATTTGATTCCAAAAAGTAGTAAGGAAATAGTATACATGTACCTCCTCATTTCCCATTAAATTTTCTTAATTACTTACTTAAGAAAACTTTACTTAATGTTCACTATTAAATAATATACACTGTAAAACAAAGGTTCTTAAAAATGAGTACTTAAACCTACTCGTTTTTCTTTGAGTATAATTGCATTGTAAATGAGCGATGACGAGCTCAAAAATCATCAGTGTGATTTAATATTGATAATATCAGCTTCTGTTCAATCTTAACAAAGCGACCTGACAAACTTCAAATAATTGTTCAGAAGAGGGTTTTCCACGTTATTTGATGTCGATTACTTAAATGAAAACAGAGTAATTGCAACTCAATTATCTTACTTCCCATTTTTTTTTCACTCCTTTTTAACATTTCTTCCGTTTATAACTTCTTCATGTCGCCCTGGTAGTTTAACGGACTGCGGCGCCTAAGGGTATGGGTTCGATTCCCGGTAAGTCTTGTTTGTAATTGTTGATATTTATTGAAAGTGATTTATAAAGGCAGCCTATGTAGGCAATCATCTGCTCCTGTTTATTAAGTTTAGGTAATTGTACCCATTTTTGAGTACATGACTTTTTCATAACTGAAACATGTGTATTAGGAGCTATTATAAACATCGAAAGTACTTAAAAATGAGTATATTTTACTTATTTTCTAATACCTATTTTTTAACAGAGTACACTAAAAGTATTGATATTTTATATTTTTATATTATAAGGTGATAAAATTAGTAACGGCGTGAACTGAGTATTTTATAATTAAATATAAATCACACATTGTTAAACTTATGCGTTGATATCTTTCTTTTAAAAAGTTTACTTTGATTAATAGAGTATATTTCAGCAAACAATGACAGATCTAGGTGATTTAATTTATTTCCAAAAAGTTGATTTCTTTGAGAAAGCAAAAACAAAAATTTGTTTGATTGTTCGATACATGAAAAATTCTATATATGAACTAGAAAAGTCGAATTATTTAAAAATATTTCTGTGTATTCTATAAAAAGAAACCCTTTGAATATTTTTAATGTACTTTATTTAGCTTTTCTCCATTATTTACGAAGTGGAAGGAAATGGATAATCGAATTATTAATGCTAAAGAATAGAACAGTAAATTCGAAAAAATTTAAACATATTCAAAAAAGTGCAATATTCTAAAAAAAAAAAATTTAGACAAAAATTAATTACAATATGTTTAACACTGTTTACATATTAATAAAATTAAGTTACATATTTTTTTTTTCAATTTTAAGAAGTAGAACATATTTAAATAACAAAATGAATGTCATTTGTTTAATTAATTAGAAAATAAAAAGAATGTTTTAATGAAATAAAAATCGTCTGTGGAATAAATTAAAAATCACGACAATATAATTAGATTACTCAATCAAAATAAGCCACAAATTATGATAGCATGTGTTCTTTTTCAAAAAAATATAATAAAATAATCGATTTTTAAAAATGGCTGATTATGATGCTAAAGTTCCATGATTCCCAATTGATACCCATTGCACCTCATTTATGAATCGAAATTACCTTAGAAAAATAATTGTTAAAAATATTTGAAATATTCATAATGAAATAAAAGTAAGAGATTGTGTTCCCAATAGAAAGTGAATATTTTTATAAAATAATTGTAATTTTGCAATTTTTTTCCAAACCGAAATTGTACTTTAAATTACAAGTTTTAACACAATTTTTTTTACAAAACCGAACTATTTCTTCATACGTTTTATATGATCTAATCTGACAAATTGCAACTTATTGTACGTTCTAGATCTACAATGACACTTTTTATCATTTTATTTCAATATAAGACCCGCCATTCATATCTATTTTTGATACATTTAGTATCAATAAAAAACTTTTTTGCAGATTTTTTTTTGTTACTTGTTAGGTTTAAAGAATTAATACTTTTGATTACTATTTTAATTATTATGACTCTTTATAATCAAAGAAATATGACGATTTATAGATGATAATCATGTTTTTTACGTTAAATTTTTGAAAAAATATTTATGTTATCGAATTTTAGTACAAAGTTTAAATTAATAGATTATTTTCAACGATATTTTTAACTAGAAAATCCCTAAGTATAATTTTTAACTAATTTGCACAGTCATAACACTATTTATTGGAAATTTAAAGTATAATTGATTTATTACGAAGCATTTATTTTGTTATGTTTTTCTTCTATTTACTCTTCTAGAAATCTTAGATGCCCCACTACATTTTTGAGCTTTGCAAAGTTGTTTTGAATGTGTTTTAATAGTTTGTTTTTTCAAAAATTTACATAATATGTTCTTAAAACTAAACAAAGATAAATAGTTCTTAAAAACTGCCGATGTATAACTTAAATTTTTAAGATAAATGCGGGGAGATTTAGTTTATTTAAAAAAAAGAGTTAAAAATTATATTTAACTCAAAGACATTAATAATAAAAAAATCAGACTTAAGTAATAGTCAAAACCGATTCAAATCAACAAAGTTATAAACAAGGGCATGACAATGCAGTACAACATAGTTAGAATAAAATGCACGAGACAAAAAAAGCTGTGCTTTTGACAATATCCAATTCCTGGAAACAATCCAAAAACATACTTGATATTCAGAAGGTACGAAATTTTCTAGTTGGAACATTACTACTACAACTAACAATTATTCGTCTATATCGAAATGTCCAAACACCGTACTGAGGTAATTTCTTTAAGATTAACCAAGAACCGTCCCCTTTGCACATCTGGGGTTTCCGTAATTACAGGAGGTTTCTAGTTTTCTCAGCATTACATGCAAGTTTTAAATTTATAAAAATTATATTGATTATAATACTTTTCGATAAAAATTATAATAATTACAATATTTTTCGATGCAAATTATATTGATTACAATATTTTTCTATAAAACTTTTAGTGATTAAAATATTTTGCGAAAAAAATATTTTGCGTGTGAACAATTTCTGCATGATTTCTAATCTAATTATTAGAAATACGTGCAGAAAAATTATACTGATTACAATATTTTTAGATAAAAGTTATATTGATTACAATATTTTTCGATAAAAATTATATTGATTACAATATTTTTCGATAAAAATTATATTGATTACAATATTTTTCGATAAAAATTATATTGATTACAATACTTTTCGATAAAAATTATATTGATTACAATATTTTTCGATGCAAATTATATTGATTACAATATTTTTTGATAAAAATTATATTGATTATAATATTTTCGATAAAAATTATATTGATTACAATATTTTTCGAATAGTTTCTATAATCGATCATATCTTAAAATAGACCTCTATTTTTAATTTTTGAAATGTATATATTAGACATTACATTCCAAACTCTTGCAGTGAAGACACTTAAACGGCCTAGGACATGCGAGTCATTTCAGTAGTTTCTTTTAGGTTTCAGGTCTGGTTGTTAAAGTAAAAAAAATAAAGTTAAAAAGGATTCTTTTAGAGATTTTATACTCATATTTATAGTCAAAACTTTCATTAAAATTATTATCAAAATCTGATTATTAGAAATACCTTAGGATTGCTTGCAGAAATGAAATTGTTTCTTTTGTGCACATGTAGATAGTTTTGGCTTTTGAACATAATTACTCAAAATTATAAATGTTTCTGTTTTAAAGGCAATTGTTTTATCATTGAAAACTTAAATAATATATTATTTTTATTGTGAAACAAATTTATTTTAGAATTTTTATATTATTTTTATTGACAACTCATATTTTGTTTTTACTTGTTAATTGAACTACTATTAAAAAAATAATTACTATAGAAGGCATTTTCATTTAATATAATTTTCATTTAAAGAATTATAGTTTCAGGTATATTTTTCAAAAGCATTTGATTACATTTGACATAAATAAAAAACAGCAATCCTTTAGGTGTATTCGAATCTTGTTTATATATAATATAAAATCTTAAATAAATATATTTTTAAGATAATTTACTAAGCTTAAAATCAACACATATTCCATTAACACAACGTAAATCCTTACTCAGACAACAATTTTGACACATTAAATACAAAACAATACTAAAACCACACATTCTAAAATTTACGTTATTACACAAACAAGATGTTTTCACCACAGCTTCCTTCAAAACACTCAAGCATTTAACAATCGTTTGGGAACTTCCCATTTACGCAAACGATCCCAAACTCGGCCAACAATTTCCCATTCCAAATCAACATTCGAAGAACCACACTAAACAAAAAGAAAAGTCCCATACCTGTCCTTCATTTAGGATACTGTGGTATCGTCTGCGCTACACATATTCCGTCGCGTTGTAGCACAAGCCACGAGTAGTGCCGCTGCCATGGCAGCCTCCCCTCTGCAGATCTATGTTCTATTCGGAATCCTGCGATGCGGGATCTCTTGCTCCTGGGGAAGGGAAACGCCGATAGGGGACGCTTCGATAGATAATTTTCTTCGACTTTTTACTTGGCGAGAAGATTTGTATTAGGAGAAGGTTGACTGTGGGAATGTGGGGGTTTTCACGTAATTCTATTTACGGCCATTTATTAGAGAAAAGACTGCCCCTTTGTGCATTTTCTGGAAATAATTAAGTATTGATTTTTTGGGTTTGTGTGGTGCTGATTTAGTTAGGGACTGCCGTCTGTAATCTCTTTTAACGGAAACGAGGATGTTTATTAGTAAGTGAAAAATTAAATCAACATTTTAAAAATTGATTGTTCTATTTTAATACAGGTACAGGGTGTTCCAAAAGAGAAAATACGCGTATTATTTAATTATGCATTGGGTATAAGTACACAATACGATTACAAAATTACTCAAATGAGGACAAAAAATTATAAAATAAGATTAAACAATATTTTACTCATTATTCTTATTACGAACCTTCAGTTATTATACGAACCTTCAAAATAAAACATAAAAATAAAAACAGCAATTTTTATAACGTAACTTGGTGTTACTTGGAATGTAGGTGGGTTACTTGAAACCGAAACAAAAAAAGTTTTAAATCACTCTTGGGTCCAACGCCATGAAATTTTAAAAGTGATTCACCATTTCAATAACAATCACGTCTATATTTTCATTATTTTTCCATGACAGCAAACCCAGGAGTGATTTAAAACTTTGTTTTTTTTTTGTTGATTCAAATACCCCCCCCCCCCCCCCCCCCGAGTCCAAATAACATCAAATTACGGTAATTAATTATCTGAGCGGAAAATTCTGCTCCTAGAAGCTTCTTGGAATAATTTTGCTTCCCTAGGATTTTCTTTCAAAAAACGATCACTCCATTTAAAAATTCATAAAAAAAATACTTTTTTTTTCAATAATTTTCAAATATTTTTTTTATTAAGGAATAAATTAAATGAAATCTTTTTTTTAAAAATAAACAAGACTTTTCTTTAAAAAATTTAAATAAATTTATTAAAATATCATTTAAACTCTACTACAAAGAAACCAACTTTACGATTCCGTTAATTTACTGACTTAAACTTTCTTTAATTCGAAATATATGTAATATAAACGAATAACACTTTTCAGAAATAACATACAAAATATGAACACAAACCACTTAAAACACTTTACTTATAAATAAAAATTAATTAAAAACCTAAAACATATTTTAATTCAGACATAACAATGTTGTTATTAATAAATAATCATATAAATGTCTTATTTCCCCCCATAAACTAGGAAGAAGTCCACTTCAAAATGTACTTAGATGAATTCTGACATGATATTTGTATGCCAATTAGATAAGATTCATTGTGATATCCATTGAAAATTGGCTCCTTTCCACAAACTCTGAATAGTAACTACAAATGCAACGTTTATTGTATTTAAAGGATTACGAAACGACCTACTAAATTATAAATACGATAAATTATGGTAATATAACAAATACTAACTTTCACGTTATTTATACCCATAGATACTTAAAATTGATTTGCAATTTCATTTTCTGGAGTAAATTAAACACTTGTTAATTTATTTTAAAAAAATCAATGTTAGTTTTTATCAATGATTTTAAACTATTTTCAATTAATAGTACTGCCTACACTGTTCAAAATTCCCTTTCAACAATGTACCATATCTTGGTGCAAAACAGAGGTCTGCAGAAAATTACACAATATTATGATGGAATCTGGGTTGAACCAAAAATCATTTATCGAAAAAAAAGCGTATTTCGCAGATGATCGGTTCAACCTCTTTAACTGCAACCGAAATTGACGATGTCGCTACATCAACCAGCCTAGGAATCCCCTTCAAAAAAGACATCGACGATCGTGAGCCTCCGTGGCCCAGTGGATAAACGCGCTCAGCTATGATTTAGAGGATTCCTAGTTCGATACCGATCGGTGGACTTGACCCAAAAAAAAGTAAGAAAGTTGATCTTGCACTCAGAGGGTTACCAACTCCGCTACAAAAATACTACTACTAAAAAAACTCTAGTTTTGAGTTTTATGCGACGTTATGAGTTTTGGTGCAACGTTTCAACACTAAATGATATCGGTAGTACCGTAAAACGGTGAAAGTAAGCACCAAATGTTAGTTGCAGCTAAATGGGTACCAAATTTTGGTGAAAGGTCATAATAATTTTTAACAGTGTACGTGATAGCTATACTAAACGTTTAAGCATCCGAATCAACTTCGTTAATTCGTTTAATAACTACTTTTTCAAGAGATTTCCAGCACCCATATTAAAGGCATACTTTTAATATTCCTGCCTATAACCACACATTTCACTAAATGAATCGCAAAATGTAAAAACAGATAATGTATCACTTTTAATTGTATTTACAAATCTTCAAAAAAATCATATTTTTAGTTTATAGTTTACGGGGTTTATAATGTCCTTATGACCTATTGTTCGAAACTAAGCATTTGAAAAATTCGCATGTTAAGTTATGTAAAATTCGAAATTGAAATTTAAACAAAAGTGGACAGACACTTTTAGTCACTGTTTGAAAATTTTAAACTTTAATTCCTTAAAATAAAGTCAATATATCGTAAACTAACTGATCCTAAATAGTTGAGAAATATTTGCCCAGGAAGACTAAAAAATCATTTTAGAATTACAAGTGATTTTATGTTTTATAGTTTATACAGAAAAGGTCTTATTTCATCTTTTGATACACTCTTCTCAAAAAGTATATTTCCGATTCAAATTTTTTTTAATGTACCATTAGTTCAGCATAAAAGCTACATGTTAAACCTAAATCTTATTTGTTTTACTAGAATAAAAAATATATATGTGCGATAATATGAGTCCAAAAGTAAAAAAAAAATCATCTATTTTCAAAAAAGTATGATAATAGTCCAAAACCAAAAATGTTTGAATTAGATTCAGTAGTTTCATTATAATATATATTGGAAAAAAATAAAATTTGGTGATTGTATACTGAAAACTGTTTTAGAAAAGTGTACTCTATGAACTTATTAACCTAAAATCCTACAGTTATGAAATTACTTTTTACTAAAAGCAAAAAATATTGTGATTTAATCCTGTGTGTGTTAAATATTGTTTTCCCCATTTCTATACAATATTTCATTCGACTTGAATAAATAATATTGTTAATTGTACTGCTTTTTTATAATCGCAAAAATAATACTCATTTTTTTTGTCCCCTCATCGCAAACTTCATGGTCCCCTTAAGTTTTCAGGAGAGGGAAAATAACATATTAATAGTTAGTGCACCACAAATCTGCTCCCAAAATTCATTACACTCCATTGGGTTGTATATATATATTTTGTTTTATACAAGTCGTCCATTTTTGCTTTGATTATTGGCAGTTTTGTCAATGAAGCCTTGCTTTGGAGTATTATCAATGATACAACAGGTTTTCCTATGGGAAAGATTCAGGAGCCAATAACGTTGATGTATTGTGTACATATCACTGTACGGGATGAATCTTTGTGCATATTGAATAAATCTTTACCATGAAACGACGCTTGGCGACTGTACTACACGAATTCATCAAAACATAAAATTGAAAAAAATGACCTCTTTTTCCATTTAGCTATTCAAATATATCTTAAATATTTACAAAAAAATACGCTTGGGAGTTGTTGCTCCTTTTTCTTTTTATCTTTTAAAAAAACGAAGTTACGATTATTATCCGGACTCCAAATATTGAGTCTATAAAGTTAGTGGTGCGCGAAGAATTCTTAAAATGTTATTCTGGTTGAAATAGGCCAGATTTCCTATAAAGACTAATGGTTAAAAGTTTTTGGTAATAAATTTCAATAATTTTGTGTTATTTTTTATATGCCCCTGAATATATCTACTAAAAGTAATTGAATAATAAAATTAAAAATAATAATAAAATCAATCATTAATAAAAATGCATAAAGAAGTGTGTCTGTATGTGTGTGTATGGAATTGTTTTTTGTATGAATTTTCAGTTTTATTCCGATCTTGATGACATTTTGCCCACTTGACCTTTAAAGCAAGAAAAGGGTCAGTCAACATGAAATTTTGAACAACCACACCCATTCCCGTTTTCCACCTTATCACAATGCAATACTGTAACAATGCTATTCAACAACATATCTTACATAGTTAGCTATGAGGATGGATAAACGATACATTCTGATTGGTTGAAAATTAAATATCACCAATTTACCGCCAATATGTCGCCAAATGAATAAAATTATCGCCAAATTAATAAAAATGTCGCCAAATCAATAAAAGTATCGCCAAATTAATAAAAATGTAGTCAAATAAATAAATAAATTCGGTAAATGAATAAATATATCGCTAACTGAACTAAAATATGGTTATATATATATAAAAATATCAACCAGGTTTTTTTTCAAGGCACTTCAACTAGTAAACTATAATCAATTTAATATTAAAAAAAAACTTTAAACTAAGTTTTCCTTCCAAACTACCTTTAACTTTCTTGATTTGATACAAGCAATCTACCTTTTTTATACCTAATATCAATTTAAAATATTTTAACAATACACAATCTTTCAACCAATCCTTTTACCTTTCCCCTTTGAGTAATTTACTAATCTAGTTTGAGCCCACTCAGATGGAATCCCCATCACATCAATCATTCGGACAACAATTTACATATCCCCCCCCCCCCCCCCCTTCAACTCGTTTGGATTTGGCAAAGTGCTCTTGAGTATTCGACCTCCCTTATCCATTCGAGCCTCAAGAGCTCCTCTAACGAATTGGAATAAAAGGACCTTAAATCAAATCATTCCTCTACTGAATCCATTCCTGAATTCATATTCTTCGGCAGTGGAATAATGATGAGAATCAGCCGTAGGGTAGGAAAAGGGATAAATTCCCACCTCATTTACCCAAATAGGGAAAAGCAGAACACTATTGGCAGGGATTGGTTCGGCTGAGACGCTTCCTCCATTCAAAGTGGGAGGTTGGCTGTTTTTTTGGCGTTCAAATGCATGGATATCCATTCCGATAGGAGATTGAGATTTTTTTTTCCTTTTGTGTTCTTTTGTGGTCAACTGGAAATCTATTCATGATTTAATACACGGCCATTGGATGTTCAGTTCAGTCAATGATATTGCATATAAATGACTGTGTTTGAAATCATTGTGTAAAAATGACTGGGAAGGAGTATTTTGATTTGTTATATTTGTTAGAGGGGCTCAAAAATCGAAAACGCTCATTGAGAACGGAAATCTACACTGTTAAATGTAAGTACTCAAAATTAAGTAAAATGTACTCACTTTTTATTACATTCGACGCTTATCATAGCTCCGAATACATAAGTTTCATTTTCAAAAAAGACATGTACTCAAAAATGAGTAAAATTAATAAAAAGAGCAGATGCTTGCCTGCATAGGCTGACTTCATAAATCACTTTCAATAAATTCCGACAATTACAACCAAGTCTTACCTTGAATCTAACTCATATCCTCAGGCACCGCAGTCCAATGTCTAATCCGTTATACTACCAGGGCGACTTGAAGAAGTTATAAACAGAAGAAATGTCAAAAAGGTGTGCCAAAAGAACGGGAAGTAAGATAATAATTGAATTGTAATAATTCAGTTCCATTTAAGAAATCGACACTAAAGAATGTGGAAAACCATTTTCTGAACAACTATTTTAAGTTTGTCAGGTCGCTTTGTTAAGATGGCTTAAACAGAAGCTGAATTAGCAATATTAAATCCCACTGCTCATTTTTTAGAAAGTATACGGTTGCTTAAGTTGAGTACGTCATTCTTAATTTACGATGCAATTGTACTCAAAGAAAAACGAGCATGTTCAGGTACTCATTTTTAAGTACCTTACCCTTTTTTTTACAGTGTACCACAACGCGTGGTAATGAGGAAATGTCACAATGCGTTCTGAACGGTAGTTGATGCAGCCAGCGCAAGGATTCTGCATTGTATTGTGGATATACCTGAGAAACCATAACGAATTATGGTCCGTTTTTTCGCTTAATGATCGTTTTCGGTCCCGGAGCCTACCATATACATTAGCGAATGTTTATAAGTCCCTAACAAAACATTATCTATTAAGCTTTAATTTGAACTAAATTTTCTTTCAAAATGATAGAATAAACTTCAAAGCCCCGTGAACTAAATCAAATATTATTTTATATTATATTTCCCTCAAAAACTACTTTATAACAAAAACTACTCCTACAAAAACTACTCCCTACAAAAACTACTTATACTCAAAAATACTTTATGCAAAGGATCTAAGAAAATTACAACCATGGTGTCTATATGGAATGATTGCGCAGAAATAAAAAGAAAACTAAGTTTATTTTCTAATTATTTTTCTGATCTTTCAGTTTGATTTTTAAACGTATTTTTGTGTATTAACATTTAAACATGTCATTACATATTGTTTTTTAACATCAACTTTTAAACGTGTTTTTTTTAACATCAACTTTTAAACATGTTTTTTGAACAACAACATTTAATCGTGTTTTTTTAACATCAACTTTTAAACATGTTTTTTTAACAACAACATTTAAACGTGTTGTTTTTAACTTTAATATTTAAACAAATGAATCGTAATTTTAACATCAACATTTAAAAGTATCGTTTTTTAACATCAAATGTTTAAACATCAACATATTTCCCGTTTCACAACTTAGAGCAATGAAAGTAAGCCTTATCCATTACTTAAGATGTTTGGGATCTCTGAGAAATTAATCCACGGCGATTTCTCCTAGACCCTTCATATGTGTTATATTTTTATGAGCATAATTTGGTGCAAATATTTCCAGGAATTGGTCTGTTAAAACTTTCGAATGCCATTTTTTTAAATAGAGAAGACATTTTTAAAATATCTCTGTCAGATCATATCAACATTTGTATACATTACATTTTTTATCCTTTACTAGTATAAAAAGAAAAGAACTATTCAGACTATTCAGGCACATAAGAAATTATTGAAAGCTTGTGAATTAAAGATGTGTAAGTTTTTTATTCTTCTGTTCCGTGCTTTCAAGTTATTAGAGCAGACGTAAGGTTTTTGAAATATAAACTAAAGAAAACTATAAAACGTCAGGTTTCCAACAACTTTAAAATTACCCCACTACTTTTTCTAAAAGAAAACACATGAAATAAAATTTTCTATTACAGTATATAATAAAAAATGCATAGCGTGTAAAACTTCTTAGCAATTTTTCAAGTCCATCCCAACATTTTTAAAACGTCAACTCCTTTAATATCGTGTGTTTGTTTCAAGTTATAACTTGATACCGGTATGTTGTTTTTGTGATTTAATGGACTGAATCATTATTTCATAGTACAGTAGAGCTTCAATTAACCAAAATCCAGTTATTCGGATCAAACAAACCGGATCGCCAATTATCCGGATCCGGATCGCTATAAAAAAGACATTTTAAAAGTTTCCTATAAGTGAAAGATATTGTTTTTAATAGTCATTAAATATTACATTACTTAATAAAGAAAAACCGTTTTTTATAGTAAGAAATAAACTTTCTCCCGTGAATTATCTAATTATCTTGATACTCGATTATCCGGATGGGATCCAGGTCCCAATTAAACCGAATCAATGGAATTCTACTGTAATACGTAAAAATTATTAAACTTAAAATAACTGACCTTAAATTCTTTTTTTATTTAAATAATTAAAACAATTAATGACAGTTTTTAACACTATTAGTACTTTAAAAAAACATTTAAAACTATTTATCAACCATTGAAATAATAAATGTAAAAAGGTCTCACTTAAATGGAACACACAATAAAACAATATCCATTCTGTATTGTTTAGAATGTTTGTTAAAAGTCAGTAACAACATTCACTAGAATTAATAAAACGTATTTACAAGAATATTAATGAATTTTTGTCTACTATAAATTTTTAACAACATTACTTTAAAAAACATTTAAGACTAATCATCAACCATTTAAATAAGGAATGTAAAAAGGAACCTCTCTTAAATAGAACACACAATAAAACAATATCCATTCTGTATTGTTTATAATTTTTGTTAAAAGTCAGTAACAACATTCACTTGAATTAATAAAATGTATTTTCGATAATATTAATGCATTTTTTGTCTACGCTAAATTTTTAACAATATTACTTTAAAAACATTTAAGACTATTCATCAACCATTTAAATAATGAGTGTAAAAGGAAGCTTCCCTGAAATAGAACACACAATAAAACAATATCCATTCTCTATTGTTTAGAATTTTTGTAAAAAGTCAGTAACAACATTCACTTGAATTAATAAAATGTATTTTCGATAATATTAATGCATTTTTTGTCTACATTAAATGTTTAACAATATTACTTTAAAAAACATTTTATACTATTCATCAACCATTTAAATAATGAATGTAAAAAGGACTCACTTAAATGGAACACACAATAAAACAATATCCATTCTGTATTGTTTAGAATGTTTGTTAAAAGTCAGTAACAACATTCACTATAATTAATAAAACGTATTTACAAGAATATTAATGAATTTTTGTCTACTATAAATTTTTAACAACATTACTTTAAAAAACATTTAAGACTAATCATCAACCATTTAAATAAGGAATGTAAAAAGGAACCTCTCTTAAATAAAACACACAATAAAACAATATCCATTCTGTATTGTTTATAATTTTTGTTAAAAGTCAGTAACAACATTCACTTGAATTAATAAAATGTATTTTCGATAATATTAATGCATTTTTTGTCTACATTAAATTTTTAACAATATTACTTTAAAAAACATTTTATACTATTCATCAACCATTTAAATAATGAATGTAAAAAGGACTCACTTAAATGGAACACACAATAAAACAATATCCATTATATATTGTTTAGAATTTTTGTTAAAAATCAGTTACAACGTTCACTTGAATTAATAAAATGTATTTTCGAGAATATTAATGCATTTTTTGTCTACGCTACAAAACATAAATGTAACAACTGAAAATTTTATTCCGCAGTGAATAAAACAAGCGACATAAAATCAAGAGAGTGAATGTCATCACTTTATTTTTAAACTTGATATGCGCTCAGAGAAGTAATATGATTTATTACAGGAAAAGATATTCTGCTTTTTTAATTCGTTCCGAAGAGGATTGACTTTCATTTAAAAAATACAAAAGTTCGTGAAGGCTGTTTTTATTTCGTTCAACCACTAAATGTCTGACATGTGTGGTACAGTTGATAATTCTGTTCATCTCAGACCCTTTTTAAGGTCGTTGCTGATCCATCTTGCTCAAAGCAAACTCTTTAACAAGGAAATGTCCTTCCACTTGCCTGAGTTCTATTATTATAGAAAAAGTTTCCCAGTAATATAACTTATTTGGGGAAATAAGTATCGAAAAAATAAGAACATAGTTTAATGTAGTTCAGCGAATAAAGAGAAGAACATTTCAATAGTTCCCTAATATTTTACATTTAGAAGTAGTGTAAGTCACAAAACTACGAAAATGGGTTTGTATCATTTTACATTATTATTTAATTCTAATGTTTATAAATATTTTTTTTTTAAAAATTCGATGGTTCTAAAATTTCTACAACGATTCATAAATGGGATAAATTCGGTTAAAAGCGGGAAATATGGAATTTTTTGTATAAAAAGCATATTTTGAACAAGCTTTTAAGTCGAATTGGAACTTGAATAAAATAGAATAAATAACAACCTTCAAATCTAAAACACTCGATACATTTAATTATTAATGGACTGATTTTTTCCTAAAATGCAAGTTGTATTTCGCCGTTAAACAGTTTGAAAAATCGACTATTTTATTATTTATTTCCTTCGAAATAGAACATCTACTAATATTATTCTGGTTTCTTTTAAATCAGGAATATATGATGTATTGATGTTATTATTAATTTATTCCTCAGACGATTTTTCATTTAAAAAAAATTAATGAATCAAGCATATGTGTCAATTTTTTTAAATCGAAATTTGTTCTTTTTGTTCATTGAATATTTGAAAACAATTTATATGTAACTTCATTATATTAACATCAGGTATTAACATATAAAGTGTTAAAAATATTGCAGTTAAATCTTGACAGAGTAATTGAACTTTTGCCGAAGATCGTTAATTTATACGTATTCCGTGTTCCTTAGCATTAAAAATTCAAAAATTGCATTTTCCACTTTTCAAAACATTGAAAAAATCTAAATAAATTTTTTAAAAAATTTATTTTCAGTAAATAAAACGTATTAAAGGTTTTCTTTTTTATATACGAAACCCATTCATATCAATAAATAAATCTATTTTTCTAGTTTCTATATAGAAATTTCATGCATCAAACTATCGTCAGTTTTTTTGTATACTCCAACAAATCGTCTGTTGGTCTTGAATTAAATAACCTATAAAAGTAATTTTTTGCTAAAATATACTCAATTATCCGATGTAAATTTAAAAAAAATACAAGATCAAAACATAAGTTTAACAATGTGTAATTTAATATTTAATTCCAAAAAACACAATTAAACCCATGACTCAAATTACCCACCTTACCCTATCCAGAAATATGTAAAGCCAAGAAATGAATAAGAAAAAAACTTCTGGTATATATATTTTACGTTTGATAAATCGTTACTGCTAATATTTTTTGACATTTAATACAATTCATAAATGTAACTGACACAAATATATGCATATTTGAGTCAGCTACATTTTACTAAATACATTTTACTAAGCTACAGTAAAACTCACGTGACAGGAATTAATAAATATGTTCTTTACATAAGGTTTAATTTCTCTTTTGCGAAGTTTTATTGTGCTTCTTGAATAATGACTTCCGAGAAGCGAGTCTGTTTCCATATATTTCGGAAAATTAAATGTCAGCCAACATTCTTGAAGAATCAACGGATCAATGAAACATTCGACTATCGTTGCGTGTGTTTTTTATCCTGAGTGTTACATTTATGATGCGCTTTCATATATCATCAATAATTCAATTGTTTATACGTTTTGCATCCAGAATAGAAGGAAACCACGTCCTTGTGCAAAGAGGAAGAATGTGAAAACTGCAAAAATAATCTGCTTGAATATGAGAATCTCAACAAACTAAATTGTTTTCTTACACGTATCGTAAACTAATTCATTTATGCTCAATTATAAATAATAAGCAGAAGTAGAATACAAAATACATTGAAATATGTAGGATACATTGAAAAAGTCAATAGTCAAATTAAACTCTTGGAATCATTATAAGAAAAGTACATAAAAATTAATATTTATCATTTCCAATTTCTTATTTTATGCTGTCTGGTTTTTAAATTTTTTTGTAAAAAATATTATAAAAGTTTGTAAAAATTATAATAAAAGTTTGTAAAAATTATAATAAAAGTTTGTAAAAATTATAATAAAAGTTTGTAAAAATTATAAAATTTGTAAAAATTATAAAAATTTGTAAAAATTATAAAATTTGTAAAAATTATAAAATTTGTAAAAATTATAAAATTTGTAAAAATTATAAAATTTGTAAAAATTATAAAATTTGTAAAAATTATAAAATTTGTAAAAATTATAAAATTTGTAAAAATTATAAATTTTTTAAAAATTATAAATTTTTTAAAAATTATAAATTTTTTAAAAATTATAAATTTTTTAAAAATTATAAATTTTTTAAAAATTATAAAAAAATTTAAAAATTATAATTTTTTTAAAAATTATAAAATTTGTAAAAATTATAAAATTTGTAAAAATTATAAAATTTGTAAAAATTATAAAATTTGTAAAAATTATAAAATTTGTAAAAATTATAAAATTTGTAAAAATTATAAAATTTGTAAAAATTATAAAATTTGTAAAAATTATAAAATTTGTAAAAATTATAAAATTGTTAAAAATTATAAATTTTTTAAAAGTTATAGTAAAAGTTCACCTTCGTAAACTAAATGTTCTAATACATGTGAAAATATTTTTATCGTTTATCTTTTCGGAACAAGTCGTTATTCATTCTTCAAACAGGTTATTTCTTAAAAAAGGATATGATAATTTATCTTCTAGTATATAATAAGAGAGATTTCAAGAATAACACTGTGTATTGTCATAAAAAGTCTTTTTTGTACTAAAATATATTCTAAACCTATCTCGGGGGGTCCAATTTGTAAATATATAAAATACCATTTTAAAAAAATATCCCAAAACGTGTAATAACTTCAATCCATGCAACAGGAACAGTTTTCTCCATTATTTCATTTGTAGACTTTGCAGTGTGCATATTCAACGTTAAGGCAAATGCTATATATGTCACGATTAAGCTTTTTAAATATTGAGAAAGAGTACTTAAGTTGATATGGTAGTCTAATTTTTGAACACCTTGGTTGTTTTTTATGTGAATTTCAATGGCATCAATCTTAAGAACACCTACAAATACAGACCTCTTCTAATAGCAATTTTACTCAATGTTGCTGTCACATCTCATAGTCAGTGACATCTAATATATCAATTTTTGTTCCTGTAGTTTTGCTGTTTTGACATATCTTGTTCACAGACAATAATTATTTTTTACGAATATGAAAACATCAAAACATTAAAAAAAGAACATAACATAGAAATTTTTATCAGCGTGGGATAATAGTCCCAGACGCATTTTAAAATTTATTTTAAATCAAATAACTGACGCGTTCGAGTTCAGTTTGGACATTATAATGCTACGATAAAAAATATGTTGACGAAAATAAAAGTTTTAGTTCCAAATCTCGTCTACAGATGTTGCTGTAACATCAGAAAAAAGCATCAATGATATCAATTTATTTTATCAATTTATCAGAGATCTATATTTTAATCTGTGTGCACTTTGTATGTGCACTTTGTATATATATATATATATATATATATATATATATATATATATATATATATATATATATATATATATATATATATATATATATATATATATATATATTTGTCAGCAATTGTGTCGTGAGGAGCTTTTAAGTCCAAACTGTACTCTCTTAAGCCAATTACTTGGTTTTATATTAAATTTTGAAAATTTGCCATGAACTTTTGGCCTACATTAATTATCTTTTATTTCATTGAAGTTAATATAAAATATAAAATGTCATGTTTTTAATTACTTGCAATCATTTGTTTGCCTTGATCTAAGAATTCAAAGTTAAATTCTAATAATCTTTATACGCTATAAATTCAATTGAAATGCACATGTATTAAAAAAAATAATATTTAAAAACCCTTCATTTTGAAACTATCAAGAGAGCTAATTTGGAAAGAATCGAAACAAAGTCGTGGATTGTTTCAATTCTTTTCTAACGAGTTTTCTTTTGCGTAGTATAAGCGCAAACTCCGAGATTTCGGAAATAATCTTCATTGGCAGAAATGAATAGAAATCTTCTTTCGAACAGAGATTTATTCTACTTTTAATTAAAAAACGGGGGAATCTTCTTTCTTCTGCACAAAAAATATGTTCTTATAGAAACGGATTTGTTGGTGGTGGCATAATAATCGCTGCACAATCAGAGTTTAAATTAGAGAAGAATACTATTATAGTTTAAATTAGAGAAGAATATACAGAAAAATACAAAAGCTCAAAGTTTTGTAAAGGAATATTTTTCCTTTAAATATTTTAATTTTGGTATATGATAATAAAAAAAGCAATTTAACAAAAAAAAATATTTATATAGTTTCAATTACAGTAGACTCTCGATAACTCGAATTTTTCGATATCTCAAAAAAAAAATCTATTTCCCTGCACCTTCATTACTTATTTAATGTAATTTTATCTCCTTAATTCGAAGTTTTTCATTGTTATTCTCGATAACTCGAAGTTTCCTCACAACTCAAAATTTTGTTTCCTCTCAAAACTACGGATTTTGAAGAACCTTTAGCATATATGTAATTGCCACGTTCTTCTTTATCAGTACTCTTTCTTATTGTGCGTTATTGAAAGGGTATACTTACAATGGATTCCTACCTGTGTCTCACCCTTTTGTTTGAATGTCGCCAGACTGGATTCCCTGAGCTGTATCACCTAATCTTTAACGCAGAGTCAGTCCAACAAGGAATATTAATGATTTATCGCCCCTCAAGCCAGCTGGCGTTTTCGGTTAAAGTGCGAGTCACTTTCTTGGAACATTACCGACCGTCCAGAAAGCAACTCACTTAAAATATGAAGACGACACTCGATCCCCTTCTCATTTTTGTTTAGGCAATGCACTCTTTATAGCAGCATTTGATGAGAGATCGCTCTCAGAAGAAGAATGATAATTAAGAATTCTAACCTCCTCCAAAGATAACTTTGTAAGAGGCTCTATCTTCGATAAAATCTATGCGTGCATTCATTGAATCAAATCAGGAAATGAAAACATCAGAGTCATTTCAAGCAATCGTGCATTTGGAAAATATAATTGATTTCGAAAAAAATATAAATACTTACCAAACTATTTTAGATAGATATGTTAAATAAAGTCGTGTAAGTATACTAGTGTTTATTTTTTACCAAAACAGCTTTTTTATAGGATTTTCGATAACTCGAAATTTTTATATCTCGAATTTTTATACACTTCCCTTCGAGTTTGAGATAACGAGAGTTGCCTGTATATATAAATAGAAAACATATGTTACTAAATAATATTTATTTTTAACAAAATATTTTAGATTGTTTAAAGGTTGCTTCCCTTTTCCTATTTCAAGAATGTACATCATAATTTTACATAATATATTTTCCAATAAAACAACATTCTCTTTTTAAAATAAAAATATATTTATGTTTTATATTTACATATTTTTACGAAATGACGTTTTAAGCACAAACATTTTCCAGATTGTTTTATAGATATAGGAAATATTTTTTTAGTTAGAGCATTTTTCAAATATAAATATTACGCAAACGCGTGTTGTCAAAAAATTCTATATTCTCCTTTTTATAGAAGTGCTATTCTGTAAAAAGAATGGGTCATTACTGTATATCTACAAAATAGAAAGGGTATTTTTATTAGGGTTTATTGGTTCTCTTTTTTAAGGGGAATATAGCTCTTTTTGAAAATATTAGACAGTTAATAGTTAAATATTGATATATGTGTTATTTTTATAGTTTAAGGGAAAATAGTCGAGTAATTTCATAGAGATAAAGCAAATTGTAACAGAGAAAAAAAGTTTACGTTCAGACATTCAGGTTTTTATTAAATTTGTATAAAATACTAAAACTAACAGTATTCGAGCTCACCCAAAATTCAAGGATGTTAAAAAAAATGGTTCTGATTTCTTAGGACAATTTTTTTTGTACTAAATTCCTCTTGTGATAATTTGAATTTATATTAGTACAGAATCCATCATTATTAAATCCTTTCATGAACAATGAAATAATAATTTAGTTTTTTTTATAAATTCTCGTTTTGATAATTATATATTTAAAAAAGTTTTGTAAAATCAAAAACCTACTTTATGTTTTATACATACTTATCTACCTACTTATATTTATACTACTACGTACTATACTTATACTTACTTATACTACTACGTACTATACTTATACTTACTTATACTACTACGTACTATACTTATACTTACTTATACTACTACGTACTATACTTATACTTACTTATACTACTACGTACTATACTTATACTTACTTATACTACTACGTACTATACTTATACTTACTTATACTACTACGTACTATACTTATACTTACTTATACTACTACGTACTATACTTATACTTACTTATACTACTACGTACTATACTTATACTTACTTATACTACTACGTACTATACTTATACTTACTTATACTACTACGTACTATACTTATACTTACTTATACTACTACGTACTATACTTATACTTACTTATACTACAACGTACTATACTTATACTTACTTATACTACTACGTACTATACTTATAGTACTACGTGCTATACTTACACTACTACGTACTATACTTATACTATTACGTACTAAACTTATACTTATACTACTACGTACTATACTTATACTTATACTACTACGTACTAAACTTATACTTATACTACTACGTACTAAACTTATACTTATACTACTACGTAATATACTTGCACTTACTTATATTTATACTACTACGTAATATACTTATACTTGTGCTACTATATTACTTTCTATACTAATACTTACTTATACAACTATATTACTTTCTATATTAATACTTACTTATACTACTATACTACTTACTGTACTTATACTATTTCTTATGTATTTTACTTACTAATACTTATACATATTTGGGCCCTTTTTAAGTTTTTTATGGAATAATAAATTTCAACAGTATTTTCACAGAATTTTCAACAATAACGTGAAGTACATAAGAAACTGAACATTTTCGTCAAAAATTTAAAATTTCGTCAGCGAATATTGTCGTTTAATTTTTGGTCATTCTTTTAAAATTGTACGTCAAATTATAGGTAAAGTGTTCAAAATAAACCAATCAAACTTTATTCACATAAAATTGCACAGCTATTAACGAAGTAGAATTTAGAAAGCAAATATTTCTATTCTAATATTTATTTTTTAACTTAGCACTTTACGCAGAAAAACAAACATGATTTCATAAAAACAAATCCTACCAGTTTTTAAAAGGAATATAGGTGAATTTCTCGTCAGAGCATGTTAATCCCGTTACTAACTTTTATTGGTGTAAAACCTACTAATGAATTCCGTCACAAAAAGTACTTAAAATCTATAGTTTAAGTCAGTCTGAAAACAGTTGGTTTCGGTATTCGGGAAGTCGTTTTGAGAAACTCGCATTAAAATAAATGTTCAATAACAACTGGTACCCCCTAGGATAAGTCGTTTGGGCTTCTCGTCTACTCCGAGCAGTCGGTTCTGGCGTCTCAAGCCCCTTTCGGTCAGTCGTTTTTAGAATCAAGCATCTCAAAAAAATTCTGTACACCCTTGGAGAAGGCGTTTGTGGGCTTCAAATCTCCTCCGGGCAGTCAGTTTTAGCATCTCGAGTCCCTTTCGGTCAGTCGTTTTTAGAATCAAGCATCTCAAAAACAACTGGCACCCCCTTGGATAAGTTCATTTTGTATGTGGGTGGCTTCACATCACTTCAGAGCAGTCGGTTCTGGCATCTCAAGCCCTTTCGGTTAGTTGTTTCGATAATCTCTCATCATAATAACTTTATCTCTGGCATCCATTTTAAAATAAAAATGATTTAAAAGAATTCACATATTTACATTAATTAAAACTTTGCGGCAGAATTAATAAATCCCGTTCAAAATATCAGGAAAATTTTCTATCAAATGACTATTTCCGGGCTTTAACATTTTTTAAACAAAGATACTTAAAGTAAAAGTATTCTTATAAAATACCTTCCAAATAGAATACTCTTTTTGTCTAAAAGAATTCCAGTCTCCCCTTTAGGGGAAATTTATCCCTTTTTCACGAGACCCATGAGACTGGCTTTTTCTAAGGAAACCCTAAAATAATCATTCCGGTAAAACCGAGCACCTGTTTTTAGCAATTTTCAATTACGAACTAAATTCTAAAACCTAAGTAATTATGAAACTTTAGAATAGTTTTAGAGGGAATACTGCGACCGTACTATGGTAATTCGATTTCAGCCATCAACGCAGAGACAGATGTGATTTTAATTTCAAGAGAATTCCGAAGCCCCCTGCGAGATCCTTTTAAGAAGTCTAAGTGTTCAGATATATGATTATTCTCTTATTTTCCTTGCCTCCTCTGGAAATTTATGGCTTCGGCCATTTTTCTGAGCTTGAAATTTCATTCACCGTGCATAACAAGGCTTAATTGAATTTTCTTCGCAATTTGCTGTCTTTCTTGAGAAAAAAGGCCATTTTGGCTGAGCGCCACGATAAACAAATTGTACAAGCGTGTAGACAATTACAAAAAAAATTCTTGGTATTAAAAAAAATATTTTATGGATGTGTGTGTGCCTCGATCGCAGGGAAAATGCTTCAAGAAAAAAAGGAAATATTTTAAGGAATGAAGAGTTTTTGTTGTATTGGTTCTCGTTTATATATTCTCTTTACTTCGGAAAAAAAATTGAAGCAATTACTTCGGAGCGTGTACTGGTTTTATTCATTATTAAGGGAAGCAGGCGTCTAAAGCATTTGACACGAAATTCTTTTCGCTGAAAGCAGCGATAACACCACACCGCTTTTGTTATTAATTGAGTGTCAAACGTTAAAATACTGCTAACGTAATAAATATTTTCTTATTTAAAACGGGCTACGAGGCAGAATTTTTCGTATGTAGGACAATAAAAATAGACACTACAAAATAAAACATTCGACAAAATATAATTACTTCAAGAAATTTTTATCAAAATTAAGAACTTTATAACCGATTCAGGCGCCAAATCAGCGACAAAAGTAAGGTCATTAATTTGACATTATTTTTTTCATAATGGACATCTGATGTCCAAATGAAAATGCTGAATGTTAAAAAAAATCCTTTTTTCCTCCGTGATTATCGAATAAAAAACACATGGTGTTTATTCACCAATCACCAATGAGCTAGAATATAATATAACTATAAGCACTGGAGCGAGGACTACCACTGAGCGATAATGTACTTTACCGAGCCGCGCGGATGCATACAATTCGGAAGAATGGTTGAGAAAACATTCGTCCTTGGCTATGACGTCTCACATGACGTCATAGAAATCTTTAAAACTGTTTCTTTTCTGTATCTTTTATCTTATTTTTCTTGTAAGTAAATATGGGAAAACATTAAATATGTAACATTTAACGTATTTTTGAAAGCCACAAATGCGTTTTAAAATCTAAGCAAACCTATGCAAAAGGACTATTTGTTTTACCTTCACTCAAAAGGGAGTAAAGTGGTCGACAACGCTTAGTCATCGCTTCAGTGCTTATAGTCATATTATATTCTAAATCAGTCTCAATCACAGAATATAAAGGATTTTTTTTAATTTTCATCGTTTAAATTGCGACACCAAGTCATACACATATTTAAATAATTCTTTTTGTGAGAATAGGCTATATAAAAACAATTCAAAATATTTTATATTTTCTGGCGGATTCTATGTCTAATACAAATAATAAATATGTTAAGATTTTTATCTAACAAAAGTAAAGAGCCTATACATTTACTATATATTTATGAATTATATACCATACTTTAAGTAGGTCCTATAAATATTAACTAAAACAGCCTGAAAAGATGATCGCCAAATTCCGAAGTAATGTCAACCAGCAAATTTATCGGATATTTTAAAGCGACAGATTATTTCCTTCCACATTGAAAATGGGAAGTGTTCACGGCTGGACAAGCAATTGGTATCTTTAAATACTTTCTGAGCAATCCACACGAAAAGTTATAGCAAGTTTTAATCTCGGAATAGCTTACTCTCTTATGGTTTGGAGCATACTTTGCTCGAATGACTCTTACCCGATTTTGATAACATTTACTCCGGGAACTTCAACCATCCGATTTCAAGAACTATCTGAATATTTTGGAAAATATGAGAACATATAAATGCTTTCATTCCCGGTAATTATTTGACTTCCTATTTACTTTCCAAGCCGTTAAAATTGTCACGTATGTACCTTAAAATATCCAAATGGTAGGCTGGATTTAATACCGCACTAAATCTTATGACTTAAAATTTAAATTTGTATCGTTAATTTTGTTCGTGGAGTATTCAAACAACATACAAGACTGTCACAATGTACGATTAAAACGATGAAATTGGCGAACAAAAAGAATTGATAACTATAGCGAAGTGACAATTTTGAATATTTTAATGATTATTAATACTACAAAAATATTATATTAAACTTAGGTATTGTGTGTAAATGTTAATGAAGTTTGCACTAAGTATGTGTTCTGTTGCATAGGACAACAAAGCACGAAGTTCATGTTTTAAAGACCCCACGATAGTCGGGTTGAATTAACGGCAAGCTTGTAATCAGAGTGCTTTCACGTCGTCCAACGTAGATTCACCGTGTAGAGAAGGGTCTAACACGTTAAGTGTCCTTCCGTTGCTCGAAGTGTGGATGTTTTGGACAGTAAAATTTTAGCGAAAGTTTTGTCTTCGTCATTGCATCTCTGATCATTTGAAAGTATATCAAAATTAACAGTCTTTCCTTCCGGCAGGCTGTAGTGGTTGAACGGAAATGCTTGCACGTCGCATGTGTGATTGCTGTGATTGAGTGAAGATGGCGCTACGAGCGTTAAAGGTTGCGTTATTTACGTCTGATTCACCATTATGTAGTGAACTTTGCTGGGTTTCTTATCGGGACCTTTCGCATTATAACTTATATTTTAACACAACGAAAAAAGGTATCAAAGCACTGTTTAAAATACATGCTAATATTTGACGAAACAGACGATTGCTATATGCTCCCATTAAATATTTCGTCAAACTGATAACATTCATTTTGCCGTTTTTTTTCACAAAATTTATTTAGTCGAAAATGAGGACGATTTCAAATAAATATATAACTCGCGATCCTGACCTCTCGGCAAAAGTCAAACGCTCCATCAACTCTGCCAAGAAGGCACGATTGGATTCTGAGAATATAATGTATAAGAACAAAACAAGAACTGATACTTCCTAAAAGAACCAAAAAGGCATCTGAGTAAATTACTCTCGTTAAATATTTGTGGAATGTAGTTCCATCCCAAGTCACGTGATTCAACAATGAAATTATTGTCAAATATGACGCCTTGACGATAGCAGAATTCTCAAAAATGAGAGCATTACTTCTGAGAGTGAGATCGCGTGATACTATTCGAAATTTAAAGTAACTACGGGTCATAAAAATAAAAAGATATGGTGGAAATTACGCACGTTTCCTCGCAAGATAATTTCACCTTCAAACAACGTGTCCTGCAATTTGTCAAAATTCTATCTTGACTGCCCCTAATTAAAACAAACCTGAACCACTAGTCTCGCATAAACAATAATTAACGGTCAACCCCGGTCGGACATCTTGCCCCAAACCACTCATTTTCATCCCCATCCTCCCTCCTCTTCCATCCCGTCCTTTCCCGTTTGGCGCCCTCTCGTTACCAAGTGTCGCAGCAGAAGTCACGAGTCATTAAAGCCGAACACCACAATGATTCTGTTAGGGAGATGCCCAACCGACAGGGGAAACACGATCCTAATTCGGTTTGTCTCTTCCCTAAACCGAATGGAATTGTGCTGTTGAACAACTTGACATACGGGGTTGGAGTAAGGCTTCAGTCGAAGGAATCCTCCTGAGGGATCGGGGATCTTTTTGGTTTACTTTTGTGTGTGGAATACCTCCGGGATATTATATATGCTAAATAAATCCTTTGAAGTCGTTCGAAAAATTTAAATTGTAGATGAGCTTTGTGTGTTGTAAGGATCCATAACAAATGAAATTGGGAATAGTATAAGTGTGTGTTGTTTTACTTAAGTTGCTTCCGATAACTGATATAAGTAAATCAGCTTTTTTTTTAGATTTCAGCATTCATTTTTATATTTAAGTATTTCATATAAGGTTTCAATATTTTGAATTTTTTTCATACGTTTCTACGTAGCCATATGACAGGCATACAAGCACTAGACTATGTCAAAGTATATTTGTTCATATAAATCTCAATAAATAATTCCACCGTTGATATATGTACAACAGACACTTCTTTGGTTGATAATGAGCTTAAAAAATTAAATAATAATTAATTAAAATTAAATTAATAAAAAATTAAATGGGATTTTTTTTGTTTTGTGAAAGACTTATAAAAACAATTTTTCAATTTAAAATCTTGTTTAGAATCATATTAAGTGTTTATACATCCTAGCCTATTTAGCTATTATATATCAAAACGAAGCCACCAGTGTCGTAAAAGGTCACTACGTTTTCGTTCAAGTCACCAGCGAT
Source organism: Troglohyphantes excavatus (assembly GCA_963932185.1). Classification (NCBI taxonomy): domain Eukaryota; kingdom Metazoa; phylum Arthropoda; class Arachnida; order Araneae; family Linyphiidae; genus Troglohyphantes; species Troglohyphantes excavatus. The sequence goes on along the minus strand of OZ010666.1, from coordinate 30,516,167 downwards.
CACGATCAGCGGTAAGTTTGATAGCCGATATTTTACCACTAGACTTAAACGATTGCCAGGGTTGTGTGATATTATCATCTATTTATAGTGACCACCATACAAGAAAACCAAGTTAGTCAAAAATTAATTGTGAAAATTAGTAGTACAACAAACTTAATATGCAACTACACAAACAGATCAATGGTGATAGCTATACAGAAGAATGTTTCAAATGTATCTAGAAAAAAGAACCAAATCACTGGATCGTATGGCAAAGAAAAAGAATAACAAGCATTTTCGCAACAATATCTTTAAATTCACGTTATCATAACATGAGAGTTTAGAACTCTGGTAGATTTAGAGTACACAAGTTAATTCACCATGCAAGGCCTTTAGGCTTTAATTGGAGAATCAGCCCCAGGCTTCTGTGTATGATAGAAAGTTGCTGTTTGAGATTTAACACAATTTTAAGGCGAAGTCTGTAAAATCGGCTTTGATAATAGGCTTCTGCTGTTGAAAAACGGTCAACAGCAGAAACTTGTGTAACACGAAAAATTTTGACATTTCAATGCCTCATAACCCCATGTTGAATCAATATATAATGGAAGTAAGATAATTGAGTTGTAATAACTAAGTTTCCATTTAAGCAATCGACATCAAATGATGTGGAAAACCATCTTCTGACAACTATTTTAAGTTTGTCAGGCTGCATTGTTAAGATATCTCGATAAGATAATATTTGAAGAGTTTGTCAGGTCGATTTTTGAAGATGGCTTGAACAGAAGTTAATAACACTGCTCATTTTTTAAAAGTACGATTACTTAAACTAGTGTACGTCATCGCTCATTTACGATACAATGGTACTCGAAGAAAACCAGTATGTTCAGGTACTCATTTTTAAATACTTTTTTTACAGAGTACCAAGTACGAAGATATCTATTGTTTGCCGAAGACGGAAGAGGAAACAAACACAACAGGCGCGTAAACAAACTATTCAAAAACCAAACCTTTTAACCGTACGTTACAACAGTACAATTTTAAAAAATATATATTTAAAAATGAGTACCTGATTTATTTATTTTTCTTTGAGTGCAATTGCATCGTAAATGAGCGACGACGTACTCAAATTGAAGTAACCGTACTTTCTGTAAAATGAGCGGTGTGATTTAATATTGCTAATCTCAGTTTCTGTTCAAGCCATCTTAACAAAGCGATCTGACAAACTTAAAATAGTTGTTAAGATGATGGTTTTTAACATTGTTTATGTTGATTGCTTCAATGGAAACTGAGTTATTACAACTCAATTATTTCACTTCCCGTTCTTTTATCACATCTTTCATTTCTTCTGTTTATAACTTCTTCACGTCGCCATGATACTACAACGGATAAGGCAATGGTATGCAATCCCTGAGGACCTAAGTTCGATTCCCGGTGAGTCTTGGTTGTAATTGTCGATATTTATTGGAAATTATAAAGGCAGCCTATATAGACTAGTATCAGCTCTTTTTATTCATTTTTACCCATTGTACTTATTTTTGAGTACATGTTTGTTTCAAAATTGAATCTTATGTATTCGGAGCCATGATAAGCATCGAATGCAATCAAAAATTAGTACATTTTACTTATTTTTGAACACCTGTTTTTAAAAGTGCAGGGACTGTGCCTACTCTATTTTTAAATAACTTCATACATATATAAAGGATTCAGTTTGCATTCGAATTCATCCAAAATCCAGCAAAAATTACATATATTCGCAAATACTGGCATGTATAGTATATATTGGCACTACAAATAAATAAAAATATATAATATATCTGAAATAATACACAAACGTGAGAATACCACGCAAATTAATCGAGCTTAAAATCCGAATAATTCGACTGCCCCTCTCTCTCTCCCTCTACCAATATGGCTTAGAGGTCATCCGTCCCCCCATAAAGTATTGTATAAATGCCCACAAGGTATAATTATGCGCCTCTAAAATATTATCCTGCACTTATATGCAAATTCGGACTTCATGCTTGGAATGAATTCTTAATCTGAACGGGAAATTGTTTAAATTAATTCCCGGTTCCGTCGGGGACGAAACTAGGCCAGGGGCTGTGCCGTACACGGGTCGGGGAGCTCTGGAATAAATTTACGATAATCTTTAATTCCACTGCGAGGATCTTAACTCACAACTAGTCCCTTGGAATCATAACAAAGCATTCCTTCTATGCTAACAATGCAATTTCTAGAGATTATATTCCGTTGTTCAATGTAATATAGTTCTTAGTAGTTAAACTCCCAGGGGTTAACATAGACTTAATCAATATAAGTAAAAATTCATACTATCTAAACTCCCAGATGTCGACATACAAGTAATCAATATTAGTATAAATTCATACTAGCTAAACTCCCAGGCGTTGACATACAATTAATCAAAATAAGTATAAATTCATACTAGCTAAACTCCCAGACGTTGACATACAATTAATCAATATAAGTATAAATTCATACTATCTAAACTCCCAGACGTCGACATAAAATTAATCAATATAAGTATAAATTCATACTAGCTAAACTCCCAGACGTTGACATACAATTAATCAATATAAGTATAAATTCATACTATCTAAACTCCCTGACGTTGATATACAATTAATCAATATAAGTATAAATTCATACTATCTAAACTCCCTGACGTTGATATACAATTAATCAATATAAGTATAAATTCATACTATCTAAACTCCCAGACGTCGACATAAAATTAATCAATATAAGTATAAATTCATACTAGCTAAACTCCCAGACGTTGACATACAATTAATCAATATAAGTATAAATTCATACTATCTAAACTCCCTGACGTTGATATACAATTAATCAATATAAGTATAAATTCATACTATCTAATCTCCCAGACGTTGACATACAATTAATCAATATAAGTAAAAAATCATACTGTCTAAACTCCCAGACGTTGACATACAATTAATCAATATAAGTATAAATTCATACTAGCTAAACTTCCAGACGTTGACATACAATTAATCAATATAAGTATAAATTCATACTAGCTAAACTCCCAGGCAATGACATAAAATTAATCAAAATAAGTATAAATTCATACTATCTAAACTCCCACACGTCCACATACAATTAATCAATATAAGTAAAAATTCATACTATCTAAACTCCCTGACGTTGATATACAATTAATCAATATAAGTATAAATTCATACTATCTAATCTCCCAGACGTTGACATACAATTAATCAATATAAGTAAAAAATCATACTAGCTAAACTCCCAGGCAAGGACACAAAATTAATCAATATAAATATAAATTCATGAAGTGTAAGTTTTTATATAAGTTATTAGTTCGCGATTTTATACAACTCGCTCACATCATCAAATCTTGCCACTCTCTTTTATCCCTCTACAAAATGTCAATTTTACGTTATCCCGATGCAATACAATATCTCGTCATAATAATCAGTAGTTTACAATTATGCTAATTACTAATGAATTTTCATTGATATTAAATATTTAGGAAAGCAAGTTTGGAATCTAAGATTTTAATCCAATACCTCTGCGCTGTGAAAATGTTTATGTTAACCCTCGGACGGATAAGCAAATGTCGAATGTGTAGGTTTGCTTTCACTGCATAAGATTTTAATTTATATTCCTGAGACATTCTTTTTTTGTATATATATTTTTAATTATTTCAGTAGAGAAAGATTCAAAAGGCCTCCCAGTATACTTTAAATTTGAAATATATAAACTTTTATATTATGTGTACTAATGGCAAAACTGGTAGTACAAGAATGGATATGCACATTTGTATGCGTCATGTGGATTTAAAAGGACTGTTTCGCAGGAAAACGAATGAATGGTGCATTTTGTGATTACAAATGGTCATGATATTACTAGTTACAAATATTCAGCTAAGCTGAAATATATTTATCCGTCTTTTCATGTTCTATATTTTTAAAATGCTAGGTATTTTAAAGAATTCGGAAATATTAACGTAAATTTTATAAAGAAAATAGTTATTGATAAAATTATAAAAACATTTCCCAAACTATTATTTTGTATGTAAAACAAAATTTGCATATCAAGCGAGAAAAAAGTCATGTATCAGATATAAAAGCTGTACCAATTTTGTCCATGTACCAATTTTGTCCAACATATTAACATCGCCTATGGGACCATTTTGAGACAGCTCCTTTGTTTGTTGACCCCCGTGTGTTTAGTTGTTGTTATTCGCTTATCACTATGTGAACTCTGATATTTATATAAAGTAAATGAATAAATTCCTATGTTAATACTACTTATGTTGTCGTTTATTGGTTGTCTCATTTTTTATATTTAGTATCTAAAAACGACCACATATCCATCTATCGGTAACTGTTGGAACTACATTTTTATTGCATCTAATGTAAACCATTCGAATTTAGAGTTTACGTGTTAATTCTGCATCACAACACCTCAAACAGGGATACTTTAATTTGAATCACCCTATATATTGCAATCCAATATTATTTTTTATAAAGGATCTAATATAATAGCCTGTAATCAATTTGCCACTTTAACTAATTCTTTCCACAAACTAAAGTACATTACCAGACTTACGCTAACGAAACACTTTTTTTTACCTAATCATCAAAAAACGGTTTCACGTAAAACTTTATCGCCATCATAATAACAGAAAATTCGAGAATGAAACACCCAACTGTGCTAGAATGAAACCCGCCAAATGACGTGCTAGAATGAAAACCGCCAAATGATCCTCATCGAATCCCATTATCTTCAAGCAATACTCTAAGGCGTCGGCTTATCCGAAGAATATCATAATTCTCTAAAAAAAAAAAACATTTAAAAAAATACATAAATTAACCTTTTGCTATCATTTTAGAAATTCACGAGAAAAGCTATTTCTCCCCCCCCCCCCCCCCTCACCTACCCACCCCTGTATTTTTTCTTAAAGGAAGGAATTTCCAAATACCCAAGAAGATTTTTAACAGCAAATTCACGTCAGTTTTTATTCTATCTTAATTGCCAGAGCCACTCAAGATGAGGGTTTTTTTTCCTCCCTGCTCCAATTAGTGTAACAGCTCATAATTTATGCCGCCTTTGTAAACTGATGAATATGTGAAAGGGAAAAAGATTATTTTCGGATATTTTTAACATGAACTGGGTGAGCTGGGGGGAAGAGTGGAGCTTTTGTTTGGGAGTCTTTCTTTATTGTGAGATCTATTTTACTATGCAAATGTCAGTGTGGCAATTCAATTAATTTGAGATAAGCTGATTATCGAGTTTTATAAAAAGATCGTTATGTAATCTTTAGAATTAAAGTGAAACTGTCAGTTTTTTTAAAGAAAACATCATTTCAGATTACAATTGAAGTATTGAGTGGAAAAACAGGAGTGGGCCACTTTTTTTTTATTTACATTTTTACAGTTATTCCTATAAAGAAAAAAAATCCTCTATCATTTGGTGCAAGAACCAGACAGCTGTAAGCAATAGCTATATAGATATAAACTCAAAGGAGCTGCACTGTTGTCTAATACGGTGCAAAAAACGTACAGCTGTAACAGCTGTCTTGTTTTTCCAGTGAATTAGTTCAACGTTTGGTTAGATCGCTTTCCGTTTTGCATTAGCCAGTCGTTTGTCAAACTGGTTTGTTTAATGTGTGTTGTTTGTCGCACAAGCTAAATGGTGTGTTACACATCAAAAATGCCCTTAAAGGGGTGTCATTCCGAGCTAGACTATATTTATATACTTTTTATTACGCAACCCCCTCTAGTGCATAGTGTGGCATATATGCTACACAACTTTAAAATGACCCCTAGTTGCATCTATTGAGTTTTATGTTAACTATTATAGTATTGTCCCGTACTTGGTTACGAACCATGTGCCTGGTTCTTATAACCGCCTTTAGATCCATTATCTTTATAAAATCTTTTAAAATGGTTGTAATAAAGAGAATTAGTGGCTTTGAGGTCTGTTCTTCTAAACTGGCTCGTGAAGGTAAAAGTTTTCGAAGATTGTGTTATTACTTATAAGTATAATCTGGCTATACAAAAAATCCCAGCTAATACCAGAGGTATGTAGATTGTATTTAACTATATTTCAATACTTTTTGAAAAATTATTTTAGTAATTACACATGAATTTGCATATTCGCTGCACAACTGTTTTAATTAATTATTTAATTAAATAGGCAATTAGGATTTTTTTTTGTATATTTTTGCAGCGGAAAAGAAAATTAATTAAAAAAGAAAAAAATCAAGGGGTTACATAAAACGAATAGTCTTTGCTGTTTGAAGTTCATGGTCGCATTGGTGATTTCGGAGAAGTATCTGCAACGATTTTATCGGTAAGTATGGCCTCAGAATTACAGTATTAGGTGTAAATAACCAGACAGCTTCATTTTATTTTTAAATAAAAAACGGACAAAAAGATGAAAAAGTAAAATCGGTCAGTGATTGAGGAAGGTATATTTATTGTTTTACCCAAATTTGATAAGTTTTAAAAAACATTAAGTATTTTCAAAGTTCCTAAACAATTTTGATAATGTAGCTGTCTGGTTCTTCAATTGAGGTATAAAAAAGTAGTTTAACCAGATGGGCGTTGTTTTTTTAATCTTAGCTTCTGGACTTTTGAAAGGTAGCATTGAGATGAAAGAAGCAGATTCATCACTAACCCTCTTATTCACAAGTTCTGAAAAATCCAGCGATTAACCGTGGATTACGAAAACCGAGGATTGAAGGAAATCGGGGGATTTCGTCGGAACCTTATTCACAGCCTCCGCTCGACTGGGGAATTTGTACACCGTGGTTACTCCGAGGTTGTGCCTTCGAAAAATATAACGACTTCGTTCATTGGTCGACAATGCACACGTGTCAATTGTTTACATTCGGAGATTTCTGTTTTGGAAAGCGAACGAAAATTGTGAATCGACGAATTTATGATTTTTTTTTTAAATACATGAATACAACCACATATACATTTATATACAAGCACATTGAATTACTAACGAAAATTCAGATTTAATGTCCCATTCTAAAATAAAATTTCTTGCTAAAATCATAGTATTATTGGTGGCTTTTTACCATCTCGATGGCTTTAAAAATAGATAAACTTCTTTATTGTCTAGCCTCTATAATGACTGCCTTTTCATCCGTCTAACTGATTTTAATTGATAAATCAATGTAATTGGGTTGATGCAGAGAAAAGATTGGAATTCGAAAACTGACGATGTAATATTGCTTGTTGCGCACCAAAACCGAAAACTGCTCCACCTTGCTAAAATCCTAGCTTTAACTTGTAACTTGTGGTTTTGGCCCCTCAATACTTCCTTTTGGTCCTTCTGTAACTGATTTTAATTGATAAATCTAGAACTTTGCAAGCAAGACAAAAATTAGAATTTGAAAACTGACGAATTGCTTGTTGCACCAAAACTGAAAACTGCCCCACCTTGCTAAAATTCTAGATAATTGGCTTTAAAAATAGGTAAACTTGTGGTTTTAGCACCTCATTACTACCTTTTGGTCCTTCTAAAACACATTTTAACTGATAATTCTAGGTATTTATTTTGTTGCAAGCAAGACAAAAAGTAGAATTCGAAACTAAAATGTAATTGTTTGTTGCACCAATTTTAATGTATTATGGCCTCCTTCCTGTTATCCCTCCTTCTTTCCAGTCTCATACTGGAGAAATTATTGTGATTCGGTTTATAGTACTTCGACATTTATTAAACAAACGAAAGAGAGAGAACCACTACACCGCAAAACCTACGATAAATAGGTACTCGAAGAACAGATCTGTCCATCCGGGTATCTCGTAGCGACAACATTTATATCGCGTCGATTTTAATAAAACGTGCACTGAATTAGTTCGTATGGGCAATTTTCAGTGTTCAACGCATACAAATATTTCTCAAATAAGTACTTAAGTTCCGACTTAAGTACTTATTTGAGAAATATTTGTCTTTAAATAGATTTTTAACAAAATATTTTAAGCCTAACAGAGCGATCGTATAGGCGGCCATTTTGTTTAGAACTAAAACCATGGTTTAAACTGCCAACATTGGTAGTATAAACTAAGGTTTAGTTTCCTGTAGATATTCCGCCGATTTGGCGAAAACCGATCTTGTGAATAGGTTTCAGCAATAATCTTAGGTTTACCTCCCGAAAACGTGGATTATCTGCGATTGTGAATATGACCGTTAAACTCTCGGATAAAGAAAGAGAAATTATAACTTTCCTCTGGCATATTGCCAAGTCATTTAAAGAAAGTACCAAAAACATCCGTCTGAATTTTCACAAAGCTCAATTCTACACGAATGTTAATAGCGTACATTATTTCCACGAGTGTTGCTTTATTCCATTGGCGAATTCCCAACAATCGTTAGAAAGTTTCATTTAATATGTTCTAATCCCGGTAAACTAGGCAGCTAACTCGAATCGCGCGTTGTTAACGTCCGTGAAGATAGCCTTAAGACAGGGATTAATTATTATTTATTTTGTTTGAAAGTTAAAGGAGAAAGCACCCCCACTTTTCCGCATTCGACATGAAACGTATTTAAAATAAAACAAACACATGTTGGTTGTATCAGACCAAAAACAGCAATTTTGAGTTTGCAGAGTAGTACATTTCGATACTATAGCTTCGTGACTAATAGCACAATTGACATCAATGCAGAGACTGATTTGTGGTTTAGCAATCGGGGCACTTGCCCAGGTCCCCTTTATAAAGGGGACCCAAAAATACCTATATATGTAAAAAAACAATAAAGTTAAAAATAAATTGACTAATTAAAGGATTTATCAATTTATTGTTAATTTTTTTTTTGTGCAAAATTTCTGCTATTTATCAAATTGTATCACTTCTATGTTTTCAGCACGTTCTTGATACAGGTCATCTTTTACATCTCGTTCATCAAAAGAATGTACTTCTTGATCTATTCGAGCATTTGAATAAAAATTATATTTTGTTGATTATTTTTTCAATCTTATCCTTTTTTGATTATATCAATTTAAAGTTATATAATTAAATTTTTTTTTCAATTATATCTGAAATAAAAAATAAATAACTTTAGCAATTTCAAAAATGTAAGTTTTTCGCAGTACTTACCCTTGCATTAAAACAGATTAATTATGTTATTTTGCGTTGCATGCTTATACATAATTTTAGCAGTTTTATTTTAAGGTACGTCAGAGAACCACCAAATGCTATTTTGTCCTTGGCCCCTAAACTGGTAAGTCGGTCCCTGAATAAATACAGTTACATTCAATAAGGAATAGCACAACGATGCTTGCATGAAAATGTATTATCGCAGACCTTTTGTGACGCAAAAATGAGCAACGTAATGGTCATGATGACGGTTTTTAAAGTTTATGTTCAGTATATATGGTGACTCCCAAGTACCAGAGCGTTCAATAAGTCAAACGAAATATTTAATCGATTTGCCTATTTACAGACTAATGAGCCAGCTATTGATAACATTTTACCAACTATTAGTGATAATTCATTAGGTATTGGCGACAATTTACCAGCTGTTTTTCCAACAATTGCCCAATTCTCGTTAAAAATTGACAAGCAATTGGCAACTAACTACGCCGGAAAATGCAGCTGTAATGAATTAAATCGATTTAAGAAACACGCTAAGCCATTGCGAGTCATTTAGATTACACCTCAAAATAAATTCAAGATCTAAGAAAGTAAAAGTGACTAACATTCTACAGTTAAAATGTTAATGAATTATTATTACTTTATTAATAATAAAGATTTGTTTTATGTAAATATTATATGGAAAGAGCTGATCAAATATATATAAAATACCCTTGCTCATTTCAAACACAGTTCAAAATACACGTATTTATCCTGTTTTTAGTAAAAAACAACCATAAATCCTCAGAAAAGCTTCTGGAAGCATTTCAAACAGAAGAAATACCTAATGAGGACTAAATCGATTCAGAACAGGAGTTTAGTCAAAAACTTTTTGCGCTCAAACGGAAAATAACTATGAATTATTGGTAAAGAGATTTGAACATCAATCATGTTTATATTAATAGGAAATAACTATAATCACGGGGGGAAGCATATTTTTCAATGATTTCGAATGAAATTGCACATCCTGATTTTCCAAATACAAATTCTCTACAAAGTAATCTTTAGATTGATGTTGTTTGTGTAGACTGATAAAAATGTCAAACAATTCCAACCGAGCGAATATAATAAATGGTTTTGGGAAACAACTTTACTTAAGCTTATATTTTTTAAATTATATTCTCCGCCTTTGTTGAACTTACTTTATAACTTCTTTCTTTGATTCCGACTTCGTCATACTCGTCAAGAATTAAAATGATTATCCGTCATGTCTTACTTTCCCCCCTCCCCTCCTTTCCCCTAATATCAATACTATCAATCATTTAGAATATAGACCCTCCAGAAATGAATCATTTAGAATAAAACAATCCAAATTGAATCATTTAAAATATAGGCCTTCCAAAACTAGTTGTTTAAAATATAGACCCTCTAAGATGAATCATTGAGAATATAGACTCTTCAAGCTGAATCATAAAAAATATAAAATCTCAACGATGAATCATTCAGAATAATTAGACCCTATAATATAAATCATTTACTATATAAACCCTCCAAGATGAATCATTTAGAATATAGACGTTCTAAGATATATCATTTAGAACATAGACTCTTCAAGATGAATCATTTACAATGTAGGCCCTACAAGCTGAATCATATAGAATATAAACCCTCAAAGTTGAATCATTTAGAATATAGACCGCCCCAAAATGAATCATTTAGAATGCAGATACTCCAAAATGAATATTTTATATTGTAGGCCCTTTAAGCTGAATCATATAGAATATAATCACTAAAAGTTTAATCATTTAGAATATATACCCTCCTAGGTCACCCTCCAATCATTTAGAATGTAAAATTTTTAAGATGAATCATTTAGAATGTAGGCCCTCGAAGCTGAATCATATAATAGAATATAAACCCTCAAAGTTGAATCATTTAGAATATTTTTAGGCACTCCAAGATAAATCATTTAGAACATAAACCCTCCAAGAAGAATAATTTAGAATGTAGACCCTTCTAAATTATAATATCAGGTAGTCAACAAACATAGATGTGGTAGCTTGTTCGGAAAGCCGTCAACTCAAGATTGGTTAACCTCGAGTTAAAACGAAAAAAATTCCCTTATTGAGGAAGCAATAACATTAAATCTCAAATCTCAATCAAGGCATAGTTCAAATTTCCTCTGGTGCTCATGGTGTGAAAGCTTCAAAAGTATCATACTATTTCAGATGTCTTTGCTTCAAAATTACAAGGATAATCGTGGGTCTTTCCTTCGGGAAAAATTCCGAACCGTTAATTAAACAACCAATTAATATCGCAACAAATCTAAAACCTTTGCTTGACTTGAATAAGCCTTTGTTTGTATGATGTACTTCTCAGTCGTTAAGCTGTCTGTAAGTGACTGCCTGTTAAGACGTAATTGGCCATAGTACAGTCGTTGACACTATAATTACCAACCTTCCACAGCCAATGCTACTTAATACATCTTGTTTTAAAAAGAGTATTTTCTCTACTGTTATACCAATTCCTATTCATCATCGTGTAAAAAAAAACATTATTTATTAGGAAGAGCAAATAATTCTTCAGTTTACAAGGAAAACTACAAAAATTACTTTTTTTCGTGAAGCAATTAACTTTGGCACTTTCTTTTGCTTGTAACAAAAGAATCTCAACAGAGCATGAAATCGTTTTCCCCAATCAGACAAGGCACAGTCATCGAAACGAGTTGAGACAGCAAAGGTTCTTGTCTAAATACCCGTTAATTTTGTTTCTGCTCCCTTCTTTTTCTCGGGCACTCCAGAAGATAAATAAATGCCATTTGTCTTGAGATAAGACTCTTCTTATCTTCTCAAAGTGCGCTGTGGGGCAGAAATATAAAGCAGGTGCCTTTAGAATTAAGTGGTGACTTTTTGTATCCACGTTATGTTTTTAAAGTTGGTAATAGAAATAGCTTTTTTAATTAAAGATCGTATTACGTGGTTTAGTGAAACGGAAAACTGAGTGAAGATATAGGGGACGTTTACTTTTAGATAAAAAAAAATATCGATTGGTTGGTTAAAAGTCACAATGGAGTACAGTCAAACCTGTTTTTGTGCGGTGGATAGGGACCGCATAAAAAAATCGCATAAAAAAAATTGCACAAAACTTCACAAGTAGCTATAAAAAGTAGTTTTCGCGACACAGTTAATTTTTTTTTATGCGGTAGATAGGGACCGCATAAAAAAAAGTATCACGTAGAACATAACTCAAAACCTTACGAAATAACTAGGAACGAAATCAAGACACGGGGCTTGGCAGCTACTTAGAATCTCGCTAAACAATTTTAAATCAAGACACTTTTAAAAATATATCTCAAATCAAGAAACCTTACCTTTTAAAGTATCCTAACATAGATAGCATCAAACTTAACGAAAATATATTTGCACACTAAAATAATTCCTCAATCAAAACTCAAATGGAATTACAAACGATTTGGAATGGACGATTTTGCAGTAGAATAATAAAACGATTTTTATAAAGTGAATCATGTTTTATTTTTTTAACTGTTAGAAAGTCAACTTTTTTCGATTTTATTGCTTGAAGCAGGCAAACTTTGTTTTAAAAACATTTTGCCGTCAGAATTTCTGTTCAATGTGTAGTTAATATTTTTTGCTTTTTTTAAATTACAGTGTTTAAAGTTGCGAATATTTTTTACACTAATCTTTTGTTGAAAATAATCTGAAACGCAAACGATAATTTAAAATTAAAAAAATATTTCACTTATAAAAATTTTGATGAATCATATCGAAACAATATTCTCAAATATTCGTCAATTATGTTCCAATTTGATTGAAATTTTCACATACCGCACAAAAAAAAATCGCATAAAAAAAGTCGCACAAAAACAGGTTTGAGTGTATTACTATATCGTAATCTACGATAGTTCAAAAATACATAGCAGTGTTCACGAGTCTTTTCTTCGAGATAAACCACGAAATGTCACTAATATCCCACTGTGCATCTCTTGTGAGGCGTTAATTATTAGCCAACCAGTGTTAGTGTTACATATTGATTATTGGTGACAACGGTTCTCGATCGGAAACCGGGATCTAAATAAAGAATCAGGAAATACTAATTCGTAATTTTGAAAGGATCCCTGAATATCCAATAAATCAAATTTAAAAATAGAAGAGTCATTTTTACCTGCAAAATAAATTATTCTCTATATGGAAGATCTAATAAAAATTCAATAAAATTAATCAATACGTTTTTCTTCACCGCATTCTACGGAAGAAAATATGGGTCTAGACTTTATTATTTGAAAACTTTTCAAACAAAAATTCCACTAAAATTGAAACAGGAGACTGTAAAGAGCTCGGATTCAATTTACTTTTTTAAAAAAAATTCTTCATCAGTAATACGAATCTATTTGAATTATATAATATTTTATAAGAAATATTTAATTTTTATTTTATTTTATTTTTGAGCATCAACGGAGTTTAAAAGAAAACTTTTTGTCTTAAAACGCAAACGTTTATTTTTTATTAAAACTTATTCGATATAAATGAGTTTAATGGTTTAACAATAATTAACTATAACTGAGAATATTAACTTCGTGAATTTTTTTTAAAATAAAATCTCTCATTACAAAAAGAATCTTTTTAAAAAATACTAATATTGTAAAGAAAACTATAAAAATTTAAAAAGTCGATTTCAGCTTTTGATATTTTTAGAAATGTAGTTCGTCGTATTTTTTTATTGTTCTAAACTGTGATCACAAAACAAAGCTTTTATGATAAAAATTATTTTTAATTATATTACATGATCCAGAATCTCCACGATTGAACCGTTGTTATGGATCATTATTACAACTCTGGGTCATATCCATAGTTTTTTTTTTTTAATTTTAAACTACATAGGTTTGATGTTTTACAAAAATTAAGGCATCCAAGTATAATTTCACTATGGGTTATAATATTAAAAACCTTGTCTAAATTGTATCCAACCTATCAACGAAAATGCATCTAAGATAAAATCTCGTCTTATAGAACATTTGCGTTAAGAATATTAAAATACAAATGCAACGTTAAAACTGCGCAATAAAAATACATAAAATCTATACATGTTTCGAGAGATACATCTCCCTTCATCAGCAGAAATGAAAAGTCTGTGAAATGAAAATTCTTATCACAGTCTTTTCAATTCTGTTGCTGATGGGAGATGAATCTCCCGAAACAAGTCTAAATGTTCTGTATTTATATATTAAGTAGTTTTAACCTTGTGCTTGTAATTTAAAATGTTAATTAACAATAACAAATAACTTTCAACATGCATTTTGATTTAATGGTTTATCAATAATAAACTATAACAGAGAATACTAACTTAACAGAGAATCTGAACCTGTTTAAAATCACAATGACAAGGTACATTTTCTTATAAAAAAACACTTTAGATTTTATTATATTTTGTCTCATCTCAATTAGTGATGAAGATGTCTATTTCAACTTTTCTTGCTCTTAAACAAAGCATTAAACAAACAAAACGTTCCCAAATATTCCATTAGTTAACTTTAACTTTCTTAAATTTATACGTTCTACCTTTTAAACAAATCAACAGCAAGCGTATAATTTGTTATTTACTAGGTACAGAGAAGTATTTACATTTTATCAACTTTACAAGAGACTCATACCCTTTCGTATTAGATAACATTCATACTTTACAAAAAATGCTATAATTCTAGAGAATATATAGAAATATGGCTAAAATGTTTCACCATCATACGCTAATTCCAAACAACAATATTATTTTTTAAAAAACTTAAAATAGTAACTTATCATAATAAGTTTCTTTAAAAATAACATTACAATTTTAAAATAACTTTATAAAAAAATATTTTAGTCTAATAATTCTACATACAATATAACACTAAAGTTTTATAAATTAACAATCTGTTTTTTGGTTTATTCAATGCACAATATTAACGCGCCTGATATCTAAAATAATATACCAGATATGGCAATTAAATATCGAAAATTATTTAATTATCATCTATGTCTAATTTATATGTTTATAATTGTGTAAAGAAAAGTTATATGATACACTGTAAAAAAAGTACTGAAAAATGAGTACTGAAACCTACTCGTTTTTCTTTGAGTACAATTGCATCGTAAATGATCGAGGACGTACTCAAATTTAAGTTACAGTGATGTTTCAAAAAATGAGCAGTGTGATTTAATAATGCTAAACTCAGCTTCTGTTCAAGCCATCTTAACAAAGCGACCTTATAAACTTAAAATAGTTGTTCAGAAGATGGTTTTCCACATCATTAGATGTCGGTTGCTTAAATAAAAACTGAGTTATTAAATCTTATCTTACAATCAATTATCAATTATCTTACTTTTCATTCTTTTTCCAAACCTTTTTAACATTTCTTCTGTTTATAACTTCTTTAAGTCGCCCTAGTAGTTTAACGGATCAGGCACTGGACTACGGTGCCGGAGGACATAGGTTCGATTCCCGGTAAGTCTTGGTTGTAATTGTTAATATTTATTGAAAGTGATTTGTGAAGGCAACCTATATAGGCAAGCAAATGCTCTTTTTACTCATTTTTGAGTACATGTCTTTTTCAAAAATGAAACTTATGTATTAGGAGCCGTAATAAGCATCGAATGTACTCAAAAATGAGCATATTTTACTTATTTTTGTGTACCTATTTTTAACAGTGAAAGGAATAAACGGGATATTTTATATATTCATATTTTCTTTTTTTTATCTAGAGTCCATAGCAAAGAAAATTCAAACGAGCATTGATGCATGGCAGCAGAAACAATCGCGCCGTGGCATGATATTGTATTATTCGGCGTGGCGTGAATAAAACCATTTGCTTGAAGCCCGGCGATAATAAAACTCGCTTGCAAAAATAGTGTCAAACCTGATTTATTGACAAACACCAAAACAAAAGTCGAAATAAGTTTCTTTTCCCGACGCTCAAAACGCTTCTCGAAGAGAAAAATTTCTCTGAGTCGTGCAAGAAACAATCCTCCAGAACATTTCGGCCTGGAAAGAGAAACTCGAATTGATAGACGATTCCGAAAGAAAAATAACAATGAAGGATTCGCGCGCTGTCGGGGGAGGGGGGGGGATAGAAAATGGAGTGAGAAAGAAGTCTGGAATTTTTGACTCCCTCTCTCCCTCCCTCTCTCTCCGAAATAAATGAAGAATTGAGAAACTCTGCAGAATTTATTAAAAGGATTTGGTGTTTGTTTTTGAAAAAATGTAATTTATATTTGATTTTTATTACCTAATAAAGTTTTGATTTTTATTAAGAGAACTAACGTCTCACTACAACTGGCACAAGAAACTATTGGGGACTGAAGAGAAAAAATAGAAACAACGCGTCTTGATATGTTTTAACCCTCCAAGCGGTTTGGACATCTATACACTGTAAAAAAAGTACTTAAAAATTAGTATTAACTATTACACTTACTACTAATAATATAAACATTTAATCGACGTAAGTTGTTGTTATTTTACTTTTCATTAAGTTCCAAACCTTCACTGTAAAAATTAGTACTAACTACTAAACTTACTACTAATGATATAAACATTTAATCGACATAAGTTATTGTTTTTTTACTTTTCATTAAGTTTAAAACCTTCACTGTAAAAAATGTACTTAAAAATAAGTACTAACTACTAAACTTACTATTAATGCTATAAGCATTTAATCGACGTAAGTTATTGTTATTTTACTCTTCATTAAGTTTCAAACCTTCACTGTAAAAAATTTACTTAAAAATGAGTACTAACTACTAAACTTACTCCTAATGATATAAACATTTAATCGACGTAAGTTATTGTTCTTTTACCTTTCATTAAGTTTCAAATCATCACTGTAAAAAAGTACTAAAAAGTTAGTAGTACTAAACTTACTACTAATGATATAAAAAAATTTTGATCGCCATATATTGTTTGTTTACTTTTTATTAAGTTTCAAACCTTTACTGTAAAAAAAGTACTTAAAAATAAATTCTAACTACTAAACTTACTACTAATGATATAAAGATTTCATTTGCGTAAGTTATTGATGTTTAACTTTTCATTAAGTTTCTAGCCTTCACCGTAAAATAAAAATTCTTAAAAATTAATATCTAAACCTACTCGTATTTCTTTAAATATAATTGCATCGTAAACGAGAGTAAGACATACTCAAATGCAAGTAACCGCACTTTCTCAAAAAGTTATTCAAAATTGCTAATCTCAGCTTCTGTTCAGACGATCTTGATGAAATCTGACAAACTTAAAATAGTGGTTCAGGAGATGATTTTCTACGTTATGGGATGTTGATTGCTTAAATGGACACTGAGTTATTCAAACTCAATTAGCTTAACTCAATTACTTCTCCTTGTTTTGGTACACCATTTTAACATTACTTCTGATTATAATTTCCTAATGTCGCTCTGGTAGTTTAACAGATAAGGCACTGGGCTGCGGTTCTGAGGATCTGGGTTCTATTCCCGGTAAGACGGTTGTAACTGACGTTGGTTATTGATTTATGAAGGCAGCCTATGTAGGCGATCATCTACACATTGTACTCATTTTTAAGTACATGCCTTTACAAAATTAAAACTCAGGTATTTATAGCCATAATAAACATAAAATATAATCAAAAATTTGTACATTTTAATTTTTTTTAAGTACCCATTTTTAACAGTTTTCCCGGCAATACACGTAAATTTTAAAATCAATTAAAATAATCTGTATTTGAAACATTTCTCAAATTAAAAGCATTGGTGTATTATTTAAACCTACATATATTAAAATAATTAAAATTTATAAAAAGCGTAAAAAAAGGTCTTAGAAATATTTCTTAGAATAAACAATATAACTCTTGTACAACAAAAACTGTACAATTACTTCAATATTTTCCGAAGAGGGTTTTAACTCTGGAGCACTAGCAAGCGGGTGTTTTGCACCCCACGGGAAGTGATTGTACAATTTTCCTATTTTCTTTCATTATTTCATAATGGGTCAAACCCGGTGTAGCTGCTTCCGAGGTCACCGGTTCTGGGGTTTGAGACACCCCTTGCGGGTCCTCGTGTCTTTTTTTTTTTGTTTCTGAGTATGTTAGTTGGCCTATAAAGAGGAGATGACACAATTAAAAACACAATTAAACAACTGAAAGGAGTTTCTGAAGATGAAGAATACATAAAAGAATCATATGGTGATGTTTAATATATAATAGTAAAAATATAATAATGTTTTTTTAATATATAATAGTTTTGATGAAAGAAAATAAAAATATTGTGGGCTATTGCAGACAAGAAGTTTTAATTTTTTAAGTAGTTTCTGTTGCGTAGAAATCTATTTTAAAACTTATTATTTCATATTAATATTATTTTTTAATAAAGCTGGTGGTAATTCGGTTATAGCTTCTACAGGCAGAATAATGATAAAATTTATCAAAAGAAAAACTATGACTTGAAAGTAAAGCACATTTTCTTAAAACAAAAGTATAAAAATTATTCTAAAATATATTTATCTTTAGAGGTTTAAAATAAGTTAAGTAATGCAGATTAAAGAACTTTTCCGTTTAATGAAGACACCTTCAAACTAAAAAAAATAATTCGAAATAAATATTATATTTAAAACAGGGAAATATGCAAAATAAAGA
The DNA here is from genome assembly GCA_963932185.1 of Troglohyphantes excavatus. Lineage (NCBI taxonomy): Eukaryota > Metazoa > Arthropoda > Arachnida > Araneae > Linyphiidae > Troglohyphantes > Troglohyphantes excavatus. The sequence goes on along the minus strand of OZ010666.1, from coordinate 30,497,435 downwards.
AATCCTTCAGTATGAAGCAAAGTGACTCAGAATACTTTAAATTCTGTAACATAAGGAAATACTTTACAGTAATGAAGAGCTTTTGAAACAAGTACGACAAAAAGAATCAAAATAAGGAAAATAAATTCACAGTAAAGGAAATAAATATATTTAAAAATTAAGAAGACACTTTAATTAAGAAAGTTGTTCAGAAGAATTATTCTTCAAAACAGTTTTCCCTACTTATGCGTAGCAAGATAAATGTTTAAACTATTGAAAATTATCTTTAAGAAACATGTATTTTATGTATATGGAAAAAATGGTTCAACATGGCCCAAATTAATATTCAATAGCTTTAAAAAAATAATTAAATGGTCATAATATATTGATACACCTTTCGAAAAATTAATATTTTTGGACTATTTTTTACATACGCAAATGCAAAGATATAGTTTTCATTTAAAAAATCGTTTCTCACTTTACCATCGACAATGGTGATTAATTTTATCTTAAATAACGGGTTGTATTAGCGTTTTAAATGTTTCATTCATTTAAAAGTACCCTAAAAATAACTGTTCTTTTAAAAATCCATGTTTTAAAAATAAAAATTATATGTGAAAGTGACGTAAAACAAATCACTTAGGTAAAATGTATAGTGGTTTTTTTTTCAACAAGAACTACTGCCATTTCTTGACGTAAGAGGAAACTACTTCATTTTTCATTTAAAATCGTTTGCTTATTTCGAATTTGACCTAATAGGCTGATTACTTTTCGAATAAAGTTGAAGTAAGTTTTTTTGCATTTATATATATACTGATCTAATTTTAAATGTATTTAAATGTAGCGTTTATTGATGCATATATAATGTATCCTGTATATATAAAGGTTCCGGTATTTTTTTTACTGAAAAACTGTTGATTACCGGTAAAGCCACGTTCGTTTTGAGATTTAGGCCTAACATTCGACGACGTTGTTGTACATACATATGGGTAAAATAGGATATAATTGTCCTGTTATACTTTGTTTTATCCTAATTTTACCTTGGACTTGAAGGTGATTTTTTATACGTCCATTTTTAATCATTTAAGCTTAAATTGTTATGTAAAAATATATTTATACTACTCATTAAAACACCTTCTTATTATTAATGAAGATAATAGCAATCGTATTCAAGAGTTAACATTTTTCACAATTTTATACTACTTAAATGTTAAAATCAATTCCATTGGTATTTCAATGTCCTTTCATAGATATACACATGACGAAAGTGCTGTAATATACGTTGATGATGATAAGTGTGCGTGTTCATTTTGTGTATAATAGTTTAAAGTAGGTAGATTTGGAATTTTCTATGAAAATTTAAATGTTTTCCCCTAAAAGAAAATCACACATAAGTAGTGTAAAAAGGCCGCTATCAAGACGAGGAGTAATGAGGAGTAATGAGGAGTACGAGGAGTAATTGAGGATCTGCCGCTATCAAGACGAGGAGTAATGAGGAGTACGAGGAGTAATTGAGGATCTGCCGCTATCAAGACGAGTAGTAATGAGGAGTAATGAGGAGTACGAGGAGTAATTGAGGATCTGCCGCTATCAAGACGAGTAGTAATGAGGAGTACGAGGAATAATTGAGGATCTGCCGCTACGGAGCCGCGGTGCTGTGAGGAGTTATGAGGATTTTGGCGGTGCTGTGAGGAGTTATGAGGATTTTGGCGGTGCTGTGAGGAGTTATGAGGATTTTGGCGGTGCTGTGAGGAGTTATGAGGATTTTGGTGGTGCTGTGAGGAGTAAATGAGGATTTTTGGCGGTGCTCTGTCGATTTTGGCGGTGCTCTGTGGATTTTTGGCGGTGCTCTGTGAGGATCAGGGCGGATCTCGACTGTCAAGCCGTGATGCACCTGGCTCTAAGCCGAGGGGGCGTGGCCTAATGGAGATGACCTCAACCAATCAGGTGTCAGTAAGTGACGTCACATGCAGGGGGCATGGGAACAGGTGTTGATGACTCATCGCCGCCCATGGGCAAGTCATCGATGGGCATGTTACATCGTGTCTCAACGTGTATGTACAGGAATGAACCAATCAGAGTCTTGTGTGAAGATGACCTCATGAACAACCAATCAGATGTCAGTAAGTGACGTCACACGTTGTCGGGGCAAGGTTTTACTAGTTCTGCTTGTAACCGCAAGGCGGCGCTGCATGTAGGGGAACGGACCAATCATATGCTTGTTTAAGAATGACATCATGAAGAACCAATCAGGTGTCAGTAAGTGATGTCTATGGAGTGTCATGTGACATGAAAGTTGCTTTTTTTGTTATTTTGTGTTTTTATTTGGGTATTGGTGGAAATTTGCGACGCACAGCATCTACACATTTTTAATTATAAGCTGTGGGTTGTGACATCATAGGTATAATGTTAGGAATGGTTGGTTGTTGAAAAAACTGTGAGCTGTGAAAGTAATGTGAAAAAACTGTGAAAGTAAATAAAATATGATAGAATTAAACTAATATTCTTATTTTAATATTTATTATATTTTAATATTTATTTATATTTTGATATTTATTTGTATTTTATTATTTATATTTTTACATTTATTTTTAATATTTAATTATATTTTAACTTCTATATTTTATTATTCATTTATATTTTAACTTCTATATTTTATTATTCATTTATATTTTATATATATTTTAATATTTATATATATTTTATTATTCATATATTTCATACATATTTTAATATTTATTTATATTTTATTACTCATTTATATTTTACATATATTTTATGTACGTATACATCTGTGCCAAAAAAATTAACTCAGTGAGAGCAATTACGTCCCACTAGAGCTGCACAATGAACTTATGTTAAAGGGAATGACAGTAGTGTATATATTTTAACTATGGTTAGTACAAAAGAAAAGAATTTTGCAAGAATGGTTTTAGAAAAATATATTTTATGTGACCAACTCCAGCATATAATTTCGCAATATAACTCTATGAGGAATCATCCTATGGGGGTAAATAACATACCATCGTGTACAGGAAGGTAGACCAGATTAATAAGTAAAGCTTTTTTTACCTTTTGACATGTGTACTAAGGGTATAAAAAATGACAGTCTGGGGTTCTATGAAAATAATGTTTATAACAATATACGTTTAAATTACAATTTATATAACGGAAATCAGTCTCAGTGGATGAAAAAAAAGTAATTAATATGAAAGCTGATACTTTGAAAAAGAACATTGGGAACCAAAACCTTGTATTACGGTTAATTAAACTTTTTATAAAAGTAATGTGTTCTTTAAATGTTTTTCACATCATACGTAAAATTATTATTTTAAGAGGGAAAATATCATATCGTTATGACTAGAAGGAGGGATCTCACCTTGATCACAATTGGATGCATTAGAATTGCTTACTGTTTAGGAATATGATGTAAAAGTTACTCTATCGCACTGTTTGTTGTGCTGGGCTTGATAAGAGCAGATTTGGGGTTGGTATGTAAGATAATGGATCTATTACTTGTTCTAATACGTGTTGAATAAGGGAATTTGTCTTAGATGTTGCTGTTTTAGGGGTGTTTTATAATTGGTTGTTTGATTGAACGATACAGTGCAGCTATACAAAGGGGTTTATTTATACGCTTGGTACAAGTACACATTTTTTCTTATGTCATAAAATTACACTATAACAAAACGCATAGGTGGATGGTAGAAATGAAGTAGCACCATACAAGGGGAATTATTAGGGCTGGCTGATTAAATTTTCAAAGACTAAGAGGCAACAAGTTCCCATATGAGTACAATTGAGGGTGAATGTGTAGAATTTGGCGACATCAAGTATCCACAAGGGGACAATTTGAGAGGTGTATTCGTAAAATTGGCGACATAAAGTACCCATAGGGAGACGTTTGTAGGCGTATACATAAAATTGGGGTGAAAGCGGGGTTTGTAGTTGTACATTAGACAAGAATAAATGTAAAATGAAAAAGTTTAAGTTTGAAATAAATTATAAAAAGAATAAATGTTAAAAAAAAAAAAGTTAAAATACAATTTAAAAAGCAAAATGTAAAAAAAAAAAAAAAGTTTAAAAAGAAAAATGTAAAAATAAAAAAAAGTTTAAGTGTGAATTAAAAACTAAAAGGTTAAGTAAGAAAAAAAAATAACTAAAAGTGAAAAAAAAATTTTAAAAGTGAAAAAAAATATATATATATTTATATAAAAAATATTTGAAAAAAGTTTAAGTGTGAAATAAATTATAAAACTAATAAATGTAAAATAAAAAGTTTACGTGTGAAATAGATTATAAAAAGTATAAATGTAAAAAAATAAATAAAAAGTTTAAGTGAAAAATATAATGTAAAGATAAAAAAGTTAAAAAACAGTAACTGTAAAATAAAAAAAAAGTTTGTATAAAATGAACTTTTAAAAGAAAAATGAAAAAAAAAGTAAAAACAATATATAAAAAAAAAAGTTTTAAGTGTAAAAATAAAATTAAAAAAAAAAAATTAAAAAAAAAAAAAAGACAAATGTAAAAAAGAAAAACGTAAAAAAAAATTTAAAATTTAAAAAAAAAAATTTACAAACGAAAAATATGAAAAAAAAAAGAAACGTTAAAAGAAAATTGCGAAATGTAAAAAAGAAATGTGTTAAATGTAAAAGATTAACCATCATAAGTTTTTTACCCGAATCGACCCAAAGCCATATGGTGTTACGGAACGTACTAGCCCCATATAGGCACAGATGCCCGTGGTGAGTTCTGTGAATGGTCTACCCACTAATCAAACGACAAGTACCACAATTACATTAAATAATTAGCAACAAAAAAAGCAGGAAATACTACTATAGATATAAAAAATATTAACAAAGTATCGAAAATAGAACCAAAGGTAACCAATAAATCTGTATAGAATGAGTGTCTATAAATGTATAAGAGAAACCAATGTATATATTTCTACTAAAATGTTGACACATATACTAAATTTTTAACAAATTAAGTCAAATATTTGCGAAATAGAGAAAATAATACATACTTTTTAAAATTGTATCAAATAGTCTATGAATGGATAAAAAAAAATATCATGACATGTATTAAAAAAAAAATTAAAATAATGGACTTACGTGTAACACATTAAGTTAAGAAATTTATACTTATCAAAGAAAGTAACGTAAGTCATATAAAAAAAAAACCTGTAGTTAAATACAATTGTTAATTGAATATGCTACAAAATATTGTCAAATTACACAATTTTTAGTGATAGGACAAGCAAACTTGTTAAAATGTCATATAATTATCAAAAATATTATATAAAGTACGAATTTAAAAAAAAAAAAGTAAATGCAAAAAGAAAAAAAAAGTTTAAGTGTAAAATAAAATGTAAAAAAAATAAATGTAAAAAATATAAAAAAAAGTTTAATAAAAAAAAAGTTAAAAAATAATAAAAAAAAAATTTAAGTGTAAAATACAATTTAAAAAAAAGTGTAAAAAGAAAAAAGTTTAATAAAAATTACATGTAAAAAGAAAAAAGTAAAAAAAAAAAAAAAAAAAAAAAAAAAAGTTAAAAAAGAAAAAAAAAAGTTAAAAAAGAAATAAAAAGTTAAAAAAGAAAAAAAGTTACAAAAGAAAAAAAAAAGTTTAAAAAGAAAAAAAAAAGTTTAAAAAGAAAAAAAAAGTTTAAAAAGAAAAAAAAATTAAAAAAGAAAAAAAAATTAAAAAAGAAAAAAAAATTAAAAAAGAAAAAAAAAATTTAAAAAAAAGAAGAAAAAAATTAAAAAAAAAAAAAAGTTAAAAAAGAAAAAAGTTAAAAAAGAAGAAAAAAAGTTTAAAAAAAATAGTTAAAGTGTAAAATACAATTTAAAAAAAAAAATGAAAACATAAAAAATTAAAAAAAAAAAAATGTAAGTGTAAAATTACATTTTAAAAGAAAATGTGAAAATAGAAAAAAAAGTAAAAAGAAAATTGCTAAAAGTAAAAAAAAATAAAGGTGTAAAATGTTAAATAAAAAGACCTTAAGTGTAAAAAATAGAAGAAAAAAGTTTAAGTGTAAAATATTACTCATCATAAGCTTTTTACTCGTATCCACCCAAAGTTATATGGCGTTACGGAGCGTACTAGCCCCATATAGGCGCAGATTCCTTGGTGAGTTCTGTGAATGGTCTACCCACTAATCAAACGATAAGTACAATAATTATATTAAAATATTAGCAAAAAAAAAAGCAGAAAATACTAATATAGATATAAAAAATATTAGCAAAGTATAGAAAATAGAACCAAGAATAACTAATAAATCTGTATACAATGGGTGTCTATAAATGTATAAGAGAAACCAATGTTTATATCTCTACTAAAATGTTGACACATATACTAAATGTTTAATAAATTAACTCATATATTTGCGAAATAGAAAAAATGGTACATACTTTTTAAAATTGTATCAAATAGTCTATGAATGGATAAAAAAAAAATTGTATATATAATTTTTAATTGTATCTATAAATGGATAAAAAAAAAACATGACATGTATTAAAATAATGGACTTACGCGTGACAGTTTAAGTTAAAAAATTTATATTTACCAAAGAAATTAACATAAGTTATTATAAAAAAAAAACTGTAATTAAGTATAATTGTTAATTGAATATGCTACAAAATATTGCCAAGTTATTCCATGGTAGTGATTTAACAACCAAACACTTTGTCTTTAAAGATTACGATAACGCAGTTTTAGAAACTAACATAGGGGCAAATGTGTATAATTATCATAAAATACTTCACATTACTGTTAAAATGTCATATAATTATCAAATATATTATACAAAGTAAGAAAAATATTACTTAATATGTTAAAATATTACCAATAGTACATGCCCAACAGATCAAAATGACCTTCAGCACCCTACGACACATGAAAACTTACGGAGATTAACAGCAATCTTGCCTCAAAAAAATAAAACCAATAGTGTGCTGCTAAGGATAAAATGTCAAGTACACACCCAGTGTAGGAGATGTATACAAATAATATTGTTGAATTATTAACAAAGTGATTTCATTAATACTAAAATAAGGTCTTTGTTACAATAATATATATATATATATGGAAATTAAGTTCTTATTAGTGAAATTTATGTAATATTTTTAGACTGCTTTGTTCAATTTATAATATGTAGGTAGAATTTTTACATAAAAAACCCCTTTGTGTTTATCAAAAATATTTCACAAATTAAGAAGAAGAATACCTAAGGAAGGTCTTTGCACATGATTATAGTACAAAACCATGTGGATTTACATCAATTTTACCAGGAACAAGGGGGTCAGTATACGGCTATGAGTCAAATAGTCAATTTTTCACCACATTCAGGCATTTGTGTTATTAATGCCTGAATGTGGTTTTAAAATTGACTATTTGACTCATAGCCGTATACTGACCCCCTTGTTCCTGGTAAAATTGATGTAAATCCACATGGTTTTGTACTATAATCATGTGCAAAGACCTTCCTTAGGTATTCTTCTTCTTAATTTGTGAAATATTTTTGATAAACACAAAGGGGTTTTTTATGTAAAAATTCTACCTACATATTATAAATTGAACAAAGCAGTCTAAAAATATTACATAAATTTCACTAATAAGAACTTAATTTCCATATATATATATATATTATTGTAACAAAGACCTTATTTTAGTATTAATGAAATCACTTTGTTAATAATTCAACAATATTATTTGTATACATCTCCTACACTGGGTGTGTACTTGACATTTTATCCTTAGCAGCACACTATTGGTTTTATTTTTTTGAGGCAAGATTGCTGTTAATCTCCGTAAGTTTTCATGTGTCGTAGGGTGCTGAAGGTCATTTTGATCTGTTGGGCATGTACTATTGGTAATATTTTAACATATTAAGTAATATTTTTCTTACTTTGTATAATATATTTGATAATTATATGACATTTTAACAGTAATGTGAAGTATTTTATGATAATTATACACATTTGCCCCTATGTTAGTTTCTAAAACTGCGTTATCGTAATCTTTAAAGACAAAGTGTTTGGTTGTTAAATCACTACCATGGAATAACTTGGCAATATTTTGTAGCATATTCAATTAACAATTATACTTAATTACAGTTTTTTTTTTATAATAACTTATGTTAATTTCTTTGGTAAATATAAATTTTTTAACTTAAACTGTCACGCGTAAGTCCATTATTTTAATACATGTCATGTTTTTTTTTTATCCATTTATAGATACAATTAAAAATTATATATACAATTTTTTTTTTATCCATTCATAGACTATTTGATACAATTTTAAAAAGTATGTACCATTTTTTCTATTTCGCAAATATATGAGTTAATTTATTAAACATTTAGTATATGTGTCAACATTTTAGTAGAGATATAAACATTGGTTTCTCTTATACATTTATAGACACCCATTGTATACAGATTTATTAGTTATTCTTGGTTCTATTTTCTATACTTTGCTAATATTTTTTATATCTATATTAGTATTTTCTGCTTTTTTTTTTGCTAATATTTTAATATAATTATTGTACTTATCGTTTGATTAGTGGGTAGACCATTCACAGAACTCACCAAGGAATCTGCGCCTATATGGGGCTAGTACGCTCCGTAACGCCATATAACTTTGGGTGGATACGAGTAAAAAGCTTATGATGAGTAATATTTTACACTTAAACTTTTTTCTTCTATTTTTTACACTTAAGGTCTTTTTATTTAACATTTTACACCTTTATTTTTTTTTACTTTTAGCAATTTTCTTTTTACTTTTTTTTCTATTTTCACATTTTCTTTTAAAATGTAATTTTACACTTACATTTTTTTTTTTTTAATTTTTTATGTTTTCATTTTTTTTTTTAAATTGTATTTTACACTTTAACTATTTTTTTTAAACTTTTTTTCTTCTTTTTTAACTTTTTTCTTTTTTAACTTTTTTTTTTTTTTAATTTTTTTCTTCTTTTTTTTTAAATTTTTTTTTTCTTTTTTAATTTTTTTTTCTTTTTTAATTTTTTTTTCTTTTTTAATTTTTTTTTCTTTTTAAACTTTTTTTTTCTTTTTAAACTTTTTTTTTTCTTTTTAAACTTTTTTTTTTCTTTTGTAACTTTTTTTCTTTTTTAACTTTTTATTTCTTTTTTAACTTTTTTTTTTCTTTTTTAACTTTTTTTTTTTTTTTTTTTTTTTTTTTTACTTTTTTCTTTTTACATGTAATTTTTATTAAACTTTTTTCTTTTTACATTTTTTTTTAAATTGTATTTTACACTTAAATTTTTTTTTTATTATTTTTTAACTTTTTTTTTATTAAACTTTTTTTTATATTTTTTACATTTATTTTTTTTACATTTTATTTTACACTTAAACTTTTTTTTTCTTTTTGCATTTACTTTTTTTTTTTTAAATTCGTACTTTATATAATATTTTTGATAATTATATGACATTTTAACAAGTTTGCTTGTCCTATCACTAAAAATTGTGTAATTTGACAATATTTTGTAGCATATTCAATTAACAATTGTACTTAACTACAGGTTTTTTTTTTATATGACTTACGTTACTTTCTTTGATAAGTATAAATTTCTTAACTTAATGTGTTACACGTAAGTCCATTATTTTAATTTTTTTTTTAATACATGTCATGATATTTTTTTTTATCCATTCATAGACTATTTGATACAATTTTAAAAAGTATGTATTATTTTCTCTATTTCGCAAATATTTGACTTAATTTGTTAAAAATTTAGTATATGTGTCAACATTTTAGTAGAAATATATACATTGGTTTCTCTTATACATTTATAGACACTCATTCTATACAGATTTATTAGTTACCTTTGGTTCTATTTTCGATACTTTGTTAATATTTTTTATATCTATAGTAGTATTTCCTGCTTTTTTTGTTGCTAATTATTTAATGTAATTGTGGTACTTGTCGTTTGATTAGTGGGTAGACCATTCACAGAACTCACCACGGGCATCTGTGCCTATATGGGGCTAGTACGTTCCGTAACACCATATGGCTTTGGGTCGATTCGGGTAAAAAACTTATGATGGTTAATCTTTTACATTTAACACATTTCTTTTTTACATTTCGCAATTTTCTTTTAACGTTTCTTTTTTTTTTCATATTTTTCGTTTGTAAATTTTTTTTTTTAAATTTTAAATTTTTTTTTACGTTTTTCTTTTTTACATTTGTCTTTTTTTTTTTTTTAATTTTTTTTTTTAATTTTATTTTTACACTTAAAACTTTTTTTTTTATATATTGTTTTTACTTTTTTTTTCATTTTTCTTTTAAAAGTTCATTTTATACAAACTTTTTTTTTATTTTACAGTTACTGTTTTTTAACTTTTTTATCTTTACATTATATTTTTCACTTAAACTTTTTATTTATTTTTTTACATTTATACTTTTTATAATCTATTTCACACGTAAACTTTTTATTTTACATTTATTAGTTTTATAATTTATTTCACACTTAAACTTTTTTCAAATATTTTTTATATAAATATATATATATTTTTTTTCACTTTTAAAATTTTTTTTTCACTTTTAGTTATTTTTTTTTCTTACTTAACCTTTTAGTTTTTAATTCACACTTAAACTTTTTTTTATTTTTACATTTTTCTTTTTAAACTTTTTTTTTTTTTTTACATTTTGCTTTTTAAATTGTATTTTAACTTTTTTTTTTTTAACATTTATTCTTTTTATAATTTATTTCAAACTTAAACTTTTTCATTTTACATTTATTCTTGTCTAATGTACAACTACAAACCCCGCTTTCACCCCAATTTTATGTATACGCCTACAAACGTCTCCCTATGGGTACTTTATGTCGCCAATTTTACGAATACACCTCTCAAATTGTCCCCTTGTGGATACTTGATGTCGCCAAATTCTACACATTCACCCTCAATTGTACTCATATGGGAACTTGTTGCCTCTTAGTCTTTGAAAATTTAATCAGCCAGCCCTAATAATTCCCCTTGTATGGTGCTACTTCATTTCTACCATCCACCTATGCGTTTTGTTATAGTGTAATTTTATGACATAAGAAAAAATGTGTACTTGTACCAAGCGTATAAATAAACCCCTTTGTATAGCTGCACTGTATCGTTCAATCAAACAACCAATTATAAAACACCCCTAAAACAGCAACATCTAAGACAAATTCCCTTATTCAACACGTATTAGAACAAGTAATAGATCCATTATCTTACATACCAACCCCAAATCTGCTCTTATCAAGCCCAGCACAACAAACAGTGCGATAGAGTAACTTTTACATCATATTCCTAAACAGTAAGCAATTCTAATGCATCCAATTGTGATCAAGGTGAGATCCCTCCTTCTAGTCATAACGATATGATATTTTCCCTCTTAAAATAATAATTTTACGTATGATGTGAAAAACATTTAAAGAACACATTACTTTTATAAAAAGTTTAATTAACCGTAATACAAGGTTTTGGTTCCCAATGTTCTTTTTCAAAGTATCAGCTTTCATATTAATTACTTTTTTTTCATCCACTGAGACTGATTTCCGTTATATAAATTGTAATTTAAACGTATATTGTTATAAACATTATTTTCATAGAACCCCAGACTGTCATTTTTTATACCCTTAGTACACATGTCAAAAGGTAAAAAAAGCTTTACTTATTAATCTGGTCTACCTTCCTGTACACGATGGTATGTTATTTACCCCCATAGGATGATTCCTCATAGAGTTATATTGCGAAATTATATGCTGGAGTTGGTCACATAAAATATATTTTTCTAAAACCATTCTTGCAAAATTCTTTTCTTTTGTACTAACCATAGTTAAAATATATACACTACTGTCATTCCCTTTAACATAAGTTCATTGTGCAGCTCTAGTGGGACGTAATTGCTCTCACTGAGTTAATTTTTTTGGCACAGATGTATACGTACATAAAATATATGTAAAATATAAATGAGTAATAAAATATAAATAAATATTAAAATATGTATGAAATATATGAATAATAAAATATATATAAATATTAAAATATATATAAAATATAAATGAATAATAAAATATAGAAGTTAAAATATAAATGAATAATAAAATATAGAAGTTAAAATATAATTAAATATTAAAAATAAATGTAAAAATATAAATAATAAAATACAAATAAATATCAAAATATAAATAAATATTAAAATATAATAAATATTAAAATAAGAATATTAGTTTAATTCTATCATATTTTATTTACTTTCACAGTTTTTTCACATTACTTTCACAGCTCACAGTTTTTTCAACAACCAACCATTCCTAACATTATACCTATGATGTCACAACCCACAGCTTATAATTAAAAATGTGTAGATGCTGTGCGTCGCAAATTTCCACCAATACCCAAATAAAAACACAAAATAACAAAAAAAGCAACTTTCATGTCACATGACACTCCATAGACATCACTTACTGACACCTGATTGGTTCTTCATGATGTCATTCTTAAACAAGCATATGATTGGTCCGTTCCCCTACATGCAGCGCCGCCTTGCGGTTACAAGCAGAACTAGTAAAACCTTGCCCCGACAACGTGTGACGTCACTTACTGACATCTGATTGGTTGTTCATGAGGTCATCTTCACACAAGACTCTGATTGGTTCATTCCTGTACATACACGTTGAGACACGATGTAACATGCCCATCGATGACTTGCCCATGGGCGGCGATGAGTCATCAACACCTGTTCCCATGCCCCCTGCATGTGACGTCACTTACTGACACCTGATTGGTTGAGGTCATCTCCATTAGGCCACGCCCCCTCGGCTTAGAGCCAGGTGCATCACGGCTTGACAGTCGAGATCCGCCCTGATCCTCACAGAGCACCGCCAAAAATCCACAGAGCACCGCCAAAATCGACAGAGCACCGCCAAAAATCCTCATTTACTCCTCACAGCACCACCAAAATCCTCATAACTCCTCACAGCACCGCCAAAATCCTCATAACTCCTCACAGCACCGCCAAAATCCTCATAACTCCTCACAGCACCGCCAAAATCCTCATAACTCCTCACAGCACCGCGGCTCCGTAGCGGCAGATCCTCAATTATTCCTCGTACTCCTCATTACTACTCGTCTTGATAGCGGCAGATCCTCAATTACTCCTCGTACTCCTCATTACTCCTCATTACTACTCGTCTTGATAGCGGCAGATCCTCAATTACTCCTCGTACTCCTCATTACTCCTCGTCTTGATAGCGGCAGATCCTCAATTACTCCTCGTACTCCTCATTACTCCTCATTACTCCTCGTCTTGATAGCGGCCTTTTTACACTACTCACATATAATTTTAATCCCATTTTACCCATATTCCATTTCCTCTTTTATATTAGCAGCAGGTAAAATAAGAAATTGGAAGAATTTAGAAATCCTGATTTTATACCCAGAAAATTTGTCCTCATTCTTAATATGAAAATATATTCTGTTTTTAACATGTCTTATTCTACTTTATGAGGATTTTCAGTCACATTATAGAAATCTTTCGAGCTATAACCATTTCCAAGTCTTAAGTATACCATTATATGGCACTTTCTTCTACTTTAGAATACAAACGTAATTTTAATTTTAATAAAACAAAGAGTCGCTAATGTTTCTGTTATTTATAATGAGAATCAAAACACTCAAGATTTTGAGAAACAATGCTTCAAAATATATTAGATACATTGAAATTAATGTAATTCTATTAATAATTAAGAACCCTTTCAAAATAGGAAAGGGACTTCTCGGGAAGAATGCCGTTTCAAAGTAAATCGTTGACGATACTTAAAACAAAGCAAGACACTTAATATAGAGAAAAAAATATTTAAAAGAGAAAACAAAACCATTAAATAAGTAATTTTAAATAAATATAGAACACATTTAAAAAAGAAAATAATACAGGTAAATAACTATTTTAAAATAAATAAAGTAAGTATTTAAAAAGAAAAAGATATTTAAAAATAAGAAATTATCTTAAAATTTAGAACACTAGCAGGCCCATGCGATAATTATCACAGAACCCCCCCCCCCCTTTTCCCTCACACCACACACACGGCCAAAAAAAATAGAAAAAGTTTAATGGCATGTTTATAAATGGTAGCATTTATCCATGGCTTGTTTTAAAAAAAAAAAACGTTAAAATTAATTCTTTTAAACGTATTTTTTTAAAAGAATCGTCGATATTTATGAAATAAAAGTACGATTCGTAACTGGTCCATGAAATTCTCTTTCTTTTGGTACCTCATGTCTTAAAATTATTTGCATCTAAGGGACGTAAAAGAGATCTTTACTACAGAAATATATATGTGATGTTTTTTTTAAAAAAACATTCGAAATTAGACGCAGACTTGAAAATGGGATGATAATTGCTAAATAAGGAATATGATTAAAAATATAGCAAACAATTCCAAAATAAAAAATATACTTAAAACACGAATCAATGGGAAATCCTTATTTAGAAAAACATGTTTTACTTTAAAATATTTGGCGTATGATAAATAAGATTGGTCACTTGAAGATTCATATTTACAATCAAGATGTGAAGATCAATCATAAAAAATACAATTATTCTTACACACTACACATGCTTTTTTCTATTTTACAGCTGTACAAAGCCAAAAATCTCAAACATGAGCATTATTTTCGATTTAAAATATACCATTATACGAAGCGGAAGTTTAAAATTCTGTAAACTCTCTACTCGTAGTGCGTCAAGATTATATTTTATTTATCCATTTCAAACGTCCATTCAAGAACAGATTTCGGAACCGTATCTTTCTCGGAAAGAAATTGCCCCCTTTTGTGATGCTCGCCGGGATATTGCATTATATTTGCACACGAAAGGGGCTTTTATTGATTAGAATAGGAAAATCACGCAGTCTCCGATGCAAAAATATAAGGTAAATAATACATAGGAAATTCTCGTTCTTTGCCGTCCCGCTATTTTCCGGATAAAGTCATTCCAAATTGGGAATATCCTCAAGTTTTTTTACACTTTTAACAATAGGTATTCAAAAATAAGTAAAATGCACTCATTTTTGAGTACATTCTATGCTTATCAGGGCTCCGAATACATAATTTTCATTTTGAAAAAGACATGTACTCAAAAATAAGTACAATGAATAAAAAGAGCAGCTGCTTGCTTAAATAAGCTGACTTCACAAATTACTGGCCTTATACGTTAAGTTATCAGGGCGACGCAAAGAAATTATAAACAGAAGTCATCTTAAAAAAGTGGGCAAAAGAATGGAATCTTCTGAACAAATGTTTTAAGTGTGTCAGGTCGCTTTGTTAAGATGGCTTGAACAGAAGCTGACATTACACAATATTAAATCACACTGCTCATTTTTGCGAAAGTACAATTACTAAAGTTAGACATCGCTCATTTACGATGTAATTGTTCTCAAAGAAAAACGAGTAGGTTCATGTACTCATTTTTAAGCACTTTTTTTACAGTGTAAGGATTATCTGATGATTTCACATTTATATACTTAACATTTATCCCATGCCCATTATTAATAAACTTAATTTATTAAACATGAATTAAAAATAAATTTTGCTTAATTTAGTAGCAATATTAGAAAGGCGGAATTAAATCTCTGTTAGATTTACAATGAGGACAATCATTAAAATTAACTACTGAGAATGCTAAAGTTGAAAACTTGTATTTATATTTCTTTACATTCTTATTTCTTTTATTCGTGGCAACCTCAGACTTTTTTCAAAAATTCTGATTATTTTTGTTTTCTTTCATTCATCTTTGACCGAGTTTTGATTGTAAACTTTCGTCTTTTATTTTAACAAACCTTTCTCTAAAATATACAATCCGAAATGTTTAAATTAACAACATAATATCATCTATCTACCATTTTAATCATCACATTAACATCATCTATCTATCTATATAAGACATAAGAAATATATTTCATTAATGAAATTATCGTATTTTAAAAATATTAATGGGAACTGAATCAAAGGAGAATTTGCAGGATGATTACAAAAGAATTTCACAATTTTGAAAGGCTATATCTCCGCAACTAATTAACTTAGAGCACTATTCAACATATCATTGCAACGGAGATATTCTAGCAATGTATTTGATTGGGAAAATGTGGCTATGAGTTTTCTTCATTATACTTTTGATTAAACATTTCGCCTTTCAAAAGCATCCATTTTCATTAAATTGAAAGCAAGGTGCGATATTCCATCTGTCAATAGAAAGAATTTTGTATTTGCAAAAATATAAAAAAAACTCACTTTGAACACTTGCACAGTCTTAACTGATTCAATTTTAGTAAAAATCGCCAAGGGGGACCGTTCAATACATTTCAACCACTTTTTTATTTGAACCTCCCCGGACCCAATAACATTGATCAGCCCCCCCCCCCCCCCCCGGGAAGTTTTGCGGGCAAACCGTTAGAAAACCAACCCCTATACCTTTCTTTATCTATCTTTTTATGTCATAAATTTTGTTTTTGTAATTTCTCTCGACTTCCAGTATTTATAAAGATAACTTTTCGTTTCCCAATAAAAGTCAACCCTATACTTTAATAAACGCTCTTTTACGAAATTCGAAACACCATCAATTACCAATCCCACTATATCCCCCCCATGTAGACCAATTCCCAGAAACAAAGTCATACACCATCCCACACAAGACCCGAAATGCCAACCTTCTCTTCGCGAAGCGTGAGACGATGCGATTTGGGACCCCAATTGCAGCCCTCGCAGGAGCAGGGGGTCACTAACAGGAGATCGATGATCTGATAAACGGAACCCAACAGCCGCCTAACGAGCACAATTTCGAACCACCTCGGAAAGGAAACCATTTGGAATAATTTGGAAGAGGTCATTGAAGAAACTCCAATGGAATGGGCATTTGGATGAATATTTTTGAAAATGAGTTGGAGGTATTTCTTTTTGTGGTGAATTAGAGTAACAGGGACGTTGATTGATTTTTTTTAAGTGTATCGTTGTCTGTTGGATTTGAAATTTATCACAAATACGCTTATCATTTATATTATTTATGTATTAAAGCAGTGTTCACTCTAGGCGTTTTTTGAAGGGCGGCCCGCCCTACCCGCCTTTTTTTACTCTCGATTGCGCCCTCATGCCCCTTTTTCAAAAATGCCGCCCTCTTTTGAAAAAATTCCGCCCTTCTTTCCCTTTTCAGTCACGGGACAAGCGTCAGTGCTTCCCTAGCTGTCTTTAAAAAAGGCATCGATTAAAAAAAATTGTGTAAATTGCAATTAAGTTAATTGTGACAGTAGAAGAACAAACTCCTTTTTAACTACGCGTGTTATGAAATCACGATGATTCCGCGGTAATTTCGAGCACGGGGCACGAATCCTATTGGTTGCCTGTGCCCGCATATGAAATGCTAATTTTTGTTTCTGTGTTTTTTTAAAGAGAAGATGGTTTGGGGCGAAGTTGCAAGTCTAGGCATTTTATTACCAAATTTTGGATTTAAGTAGCAATTTTATCAGTTTTATAAGGGGTCTGATTAGTACTTACAGATTTGGTTTTTAGGGAAAACATTCAGTTTAAAATGTCAAATTTTAGGTTTTAAGGTAATATCTTCATAAAGAATCATCAATTTTTTTCGGGCCTTTCCTGCGCAATGTCAATCAATAAATCGGAACTTTTTTTTTGTTAATGTCATGGGTCCGATGTGTGGCCACGCCCACCCCATAATTTTTTTTTTAAATGCCCTTTTAAAAAAAAGAAGTGCATCTTTAAAAACGGGGTGCCCTTTTACTGCCAACTGCGCCCTGCCCCTTTTTATTTCTAGAGTGAACACTGATTAAAGACACATGTAATCTTAACACAACTAGAGAAAAAAGAAAGGTGTCAAGAGAAAGAGAATTTCAAAGACCAGTGACCAATCGTAGTTTCAACTCATAAATATTAACGGGTTGTTTTTAAAAAATACGTTCAAAGTCATTCTTTTTAATGGGTTTTTTAAACAAGTCGTTGTTAATGCTGCCATCTACGAGCATATCGTTAAATGTTTTGGATTTTGGTTTGACCATAAAAGATTCGCTAATATATTTCATAGGTGTGGGAGAGGGGGAGCGATGTTCATGTGATAATTGTCACGTGGGCACGCTAGTATAATCTAACTATTAAAATATCACAGAAGATTTTAAGGGAAAAATAAATGTTACTTTTAACAATTTAAAAGAATTAAAGAGCGACGTAAGTTTGGGCGATAATGATATTTTGTCAACGCGATTAATCGCGAGCCAAAATCGATATTTTCTGATGAATCGAAATTTTCGATTATATGATATATTTCATATATCGGTATTTTCGATACTTACATATCATCGAAAAATCGATAAAGGGATATCTTTTATTAAAATAAATGCATTAGCGTTAAGTAAACGCAAAGAAAGAATAACACGATTTTTTTCCCTCTCTATTATTAAAAATATAGATACTTTTGTACTTTTGAACACGAACAATTGAAGACGTGGATCTAAGAACCAGATAATCCCAATTTTCAAAACTGTCCAGGATGAACGATAAACACTGTACGTTTCTTGCATCCTATACACTCAAACCTGTTTTTGTGCGGTGGATAGGGACCGCATAAACAAAACGCATAAAAAAATCGCACAAAACTTCACGAGTAGCTATAAAAAATAGTTTTCGCAACACAATTATTAAAAAATATTTTTTTATGCAGTGAATAGGGACCGCATAAAAAAGTATCACGTAGAAAATAACTCAAAACCTTACGAAATAACTAGGAATTGCTTTTTTAAACGAAATCAAGACACAAGGCTTGACAGCTACTTGGAATCTGGCCAAACCTTTTGGAATCTGATTTAGAAAATACACATGCAAACATTTTTAAATATTTTATTTACATATGTACTTATTTTACACATACAAAACTTTTCAAAACGTATAACCATTATCCTTCGTAGTCTGACAATACACGAACTTGGTTCAAAATCGATTTCGTCACTTGAAGATACTACCTCGCACTCGTTTAGAGTTGACTTTTTTTCAGTTACCATGTAGTCAGTGATCAGTTTTTGCGAAGACTATTGTTTCACTAGACGCTTGTATATGTCTCGGTAGCCAGATAAGCAATTATGTTCCAATTTTATTGAAATTTTCATATACCGCACAAAAAAATTGCACAAAAAATTGCACAAAAAAATTCGCACAAATAAAAATACGCACAAAAACAGGTTTGAGTGTATTACCAAATTTCGACATTTTTTCCTTTATTTCTCTGTAGCCATTTCATAAAGGTGTCTGGTTATTGCACCAATCGATGGAGGACTTTTACATAAAAATAAGTGAAAAATTGTAAATCAGAAAAAAGTGGAGCTCGATGGTTCTTAAACCCACGTCTTCAATTCTGAGTTTGTTTTATAATTTGGGAAGGTTGTTTATTTAGTTACTACCGTCACACCAGAACTACACTATAGGCAACTGATTGAAGTTCGAAATTTATTCCGAAGGAAATACCTGTAGAAATTTATTCTTGATTTGATCCATGGTTAGATAATGGGGGCAACACCTAAGTTGGCAGTCCACTCTTCAAATTTCCACACCACGAGAGTAAGGTGAGGACATTTGAATCAAGACAAATTTAAGATATACCATTTATAATGTTGTAATCATATTTCAGATAAAATTTCTTTTGCTGTAAATTTTTATTTGAAGTTACTGTGAAATCTTGATTTAAATAAGGCTGAAGTTTATTAAAAAAAATAAGCTATTCCAAAAATTCTGAAGTTCACACTATTTTTAATAAAATTCTAAACATTTTACATATTGTTAATGTTAATTTGCATTGTATTCAGAGAAAATATTAAATGAAAAAGAAAAATGAATAAAGAAAAATGCCATGAAAAATGTGAAAAATAAATTGGAACGATTAATAATTTTTGTGGTAGTTACTATTACGGGTTAAAACAAAAAAAACTAAACAAAGAAAGAAAAGAAGAACGATAATATTAATCGTTGTTTATTTTAAGAATTTACCTGGCGTGATCGTATAGTTTAGAACAGACAAAAAACACAAGACTAAAAATTGTGACCAAAAGAAAACAAATTTATTAAAACACTAAAATTAAAAGGGGAACGGAACACTTAAGAACCTTACAAAAAGCCAAACAAGTTAAAACTAAATAATTTAAAAGGGGGAGGGTAAACTAAAATTAAAAATTACTACCTTCAGCTGATTTCGTCGAGAGAGATGTGGCAGGAGATCAAGGCGAATACAATACGAGTGCCCCCCAAAAAAAACAGAAAACATGGCTAAGCCGCTACGGCCATACTAAGTGTCCAAGATTGGGAGGTGGACGAAAAGGGGGGTGGTACTTGGCACATCCTTCGACGGAGTGTCAACTCCGATGTCAGCTTCAGAGGTGATCGGTCAAAAGGCGTCAGCCAGTGGTGGTCGTCTAGCAGAGAAATCCAGTTCAGAGGTGGTTGGTGGATGGGACCTTCTCTGGGCGAGGATCACAGGCCTGACGGGTGATGGGGGAGGCGTCCAGGGCTGACATCAGAGGCAACGGCAGAGGACGGGAACATCCCTCTGGGTGCTACGTCGATGGGTGGCTGGGGTTATTGCAGTTAACCCGGCAACATCTATTGGAATGGGCGACTCTCGAGCATCGTTGAGGTTGGTGGCGGCGGTTAAATAATTCTTCTAACCCCGCATCAGCATCGGCGGCTATTGCACGATATTAACCCATCGGGTTTTGAAAAAGGACACACGGTCCGCGTTTATAAGACGGGAGCTACACTCCTGTACGTCTTGAGGCTTCGAAAGATGCGTTAAAAAGTCCCGTCAAAAGGTGCGCTTACCAATAAATCGCCAAAACCTCCTTGCCAGATCCCTCAAAACTAGCACATCAATTTTCCTCTCAGCCAATCAGAGAATTTACAATTACAACTTCGGTTACAGTTAAACATAATTCCAGACCAGTACGTAAAACGGTCTCAAAAACACGAACTCAACTCACATACCAGACCCCAGATGTGTAACATGATACAGGAAGAGAGGCCGATGTGGGGACCCAAAAGGGTGGAAAAGACTCCAGACTAGGGGTTATCACCCCATTTACAACTAAAAAGCTCTTAGGGGGTTATGAAAAAGGGGGAAATTTACGTTTGGGCTTAAATGGAATCAAAAGTGCAGGTTCCCAAGTACAAGTTTGACAATTAAATAGGATACATCAATATTACATAAATTAATTAATACAATTAGGGGAGTCTGAAATTAAATTAAATAAAAGAGGAATTAAAAATTAACCAATTATGGTTTTAACCATAACATTCCCTACGCGTACCTCTTAAAAAAAGTTAAGAATTAACTTTTTTTTCACAAGAATAAAACACAGATCTAGTCAGAAAGTAAACAGCAGCAGACTCTCCCACCAAAAATTATCGTCCCCTACATGGGGTGTTCACAAATATGGCAAAACTTTAAAAACTAACACAATAAGGTCACACAATGCATAACAAAGACAAATGGGATTTAACCGGACGAGAAAATCTAAAAGTTAAACTCAAACATCTTAAAATTAGAGGCCCTACAGTAACTAAAATAAATTAACAATTAATTAAATCAGAAATACAACATTAAATTCAACCTATTGCTTAGTTAGAGTCCTTGAAGCAATTTAGGTTTTAAGCAAAATAATTACAAGCAAATCAATCTTATCAAACAATGCTATTACAGATAGTCAACAGTCATCTTAAAACTAGAAAATTATTAAAATCTGAAATAATCACAGTTTAAGACTGAGGAAAGCAACCCTAAACAAATTTTAAAACAACAATTAAAATCAGAACTCACTCCAAGAAGAAAAGCAATTGACCACACTTCAAATGTAAACAACTTGTTTAGAAAAACCCATATCAATAAAGATGACAGCAAAACAACCAGCTCAAAGGGTTGTACAGGTAAGAAAATACCTTGTTAAAATTAAAAACCTAAATAAAGGCATTCAAACACAAACAGGAAAGTTCAAGCGAGCAAAGAAGAAGGGGAAATTTAAATGTGCGCTAAAACAAACAAACAACCAACCAAAAAAAAAAACATGTGACCCAAGACCAGCTTAAAATCACACGGTAAACGCAAGTTGGAAGGGGGAAAGTTACTCGCAGAAACAGACCTAGCTGCTATTGAATACAATAAGTGAAAAGAACACAGCAAAAATCTAAATACAAGTAAATTGGGCAAGCCGGAGAAAGTTTCAGGCACGAAGACAACTCAAGATCATTTGTGAAGTGACCACAAGTTTAAAAAGTGGGGAACGATGGCAGTACAAAATACACAGAAATACAATGACACGATAAAACACTTAATAGGTAGTACTTCTCTTCTTTCTAAGAGACCTCTCTGGGGCGTACGCTACACTATTTTCTCTACTACACAGAAATACAATTTTAATGTACCAACACCTATATTACCCAAAATTAATATCAAAGTGTCCCAAAAACAAAACCCAGCAAGTGGTCAAAGCTCAAAAGAACAATAGAAAATGAATATCCCAGGTTGTATGAAAGTCATTAGACGTTAAATCACACGATTAGGTCAAGACACTTCTATAACATGACCAAAAATACAAATATCCAGAAAATACACAATAATCAATCACAAAATTAACAAACTAAAATTTATTGAAGGTAATTTAACTCATAACTGACATAATTGCACCAAGCAATGTCTCTCTCAATTCCCAACTCTAAAAATTTCATTACTCAAAAATAACCTTCCAATAAAAAAAATTAAAACTTCCCTCTTAAAACAAAACTCTAAATTCAAAATTAGGCAGTTCCACAAACATTACTCAAAAGGGTCAAAAAACTTCATCAAGGCAAAACTTTAAACAACTCTTAAAACATTCCAATCTGTATGTAAACAAACCGATTATCAAATTCTCAACTCAAAAATAATAATTTCATAACTCAATTAAACTTAAGATAATCAATTAATAATCCTCAAACACAAATTAAATGCAATAATTGTTCAATTAAATCCCTAAACACAAAAAGAAAGAACACAAACACAAATGTAAACAAACATCGCGACACATCTCCATCGGCGAAAATCGCTTGGAAGTTAGGCCTAGCTATGCCGCAAAATTGCAGATAAACGGGGAAAAAAAAATCCTAAGGTCAAAGGCACCACTGTGGTAGACGAAAAGGGGGGGTGGAACTTGGCACATCCTTCGACGGAGTGTCAACTCCGATGTCAGCTTCAGAGGTGGTCGGTCAAAAGGCGTCAGCCAGTGGTGGTCGTCCAGCAGAGAAATCCAGTTCAGAGGTGGTTGGTGGATGGGACCTTCTCTGGGCGAGGATCACGGGCCTGACGGGTGATGGGGGAGGCGTCCAGGGCTGACATCAGAGGCAACGGCAGAGGACGGGAACATCCCTCTGGGTGCTACGTCGATGGGTGGCTGGGGTTATTGCAGTTAACCCGGCAACATCTACTGGAATGGGTGACTCTCGAGCATCGTTGAGGTTGGTGGCGGCGGTTAAATAATTCTTCTAACCCCGCATCAGCATCGGCGGCTATTGTACGAGATTAACCCATCGGGTTTTGAAAAAGGACACACGGTCCGCGTTTATAAGACGGGAGCTACACTCCTGTACGTCTTGAGGCTTCGAAAGATGCGTTAAAAAAGTCCCGTCAAAAGGTGCGCTTACCAATAAATCGCCAAAACCTCCTTGCCAGATCCCTCAAAACTAGCACATCAATTTTCCTCTCAGCCAATCAGAGAATTTACAATTACAACTTCGGTTACAGTTAAACATAATTCCAGACCAGTACGTAAAACGGTCTCAAAAACACGAACTCAACTCACATACCAGACCCCAGATGTGTAACATGATACAGGAAGAGAGGCCGATGTGGGGACCCAAAAGGGTGGAAAAGACTCCAGACTAGGGGTTATCACCCCATTTACAACTAAAAAGCTCTTAGGGGGTTATGAAAAAGGGGGAAATTTACGTTTGGGCTTAAATGGAATCAAAAGTGCAGGTTCCCAAGTACAAGTTTGACAATTAAATAGGATACATCAATATTACATAAATTAATTAATACAATTAGGGGAGTCTGAAATTAAATTAAATAAAAGAGGAATTAAAAATTAACCAATTATGGTTTTAACCATAACATTTTTAAGCTTACGATCAAGTTCTGTTCTAAAATTGTTTCCCGTAAGTTTGTTTCTGTGTCGAGTATTGTACCTAGTCGAAAAGATCGTTCTACAGATTTTTCTTATTACAGCTCTTGTCGAATCGCATATTTTCGGTAACTTTACGTTAATCTGTATTAAATAATACTTTTATTAAATTCTTTCACGTTGAATTAATTTAAGTAACTCTTATGCGATAAATTTTGAGCCGGTTACTGCTGTCTGAAGTGGTTACTAATTTACATTCATCTTATTCAGAGCATTTATAACAAAGTTCTTACTTAAAGCACTGTAGTCTATTATTACATTACGTTTGCTATTCAACGTTAGGCGTTAGGGACTAAATTACGTTTTTACCATTTTTCTAAGCCAGATGTTGCAAAAAGTCGGCGTGAGACAGCTGTGAAATAGGCTTTTGATTTCAGTCAAATTTTTATATTTTTTCACACTTGTAAGTCATATTTATATGTAAATATTTTTATAACGTACGCATAAGATATTTAGATTTAAAATCTCGAGTGCATGATTTTTTCTTTTTTATTGAAATATTTTTTTTTTTTTTCGTTTTCTTTTTGCCCCTGGAAAAAATATACAAAAATAAATCCAAAGTGCCTGTTTAATTAAATAATTAATTAAAACCGCTCTATAGAATATATGCAACATCATGTGTAACAACTAAAACAATTTTCAAAAAGTATGAATATATATTTAAATACAATCTACATACCTCTGGTATTAGCTGAGATTTTTTGTAGAGACAGATTATACTTAAAAATAATAAAACAATCTTCGAAAACTTCACCTTCATGAGCCAGTTTTAGAACAACAGACCTCGAAGCAACTGATTGCTTTTATCACAATCATTTTTATAACGAAAAGGGACCAAGCGGCAGTTAAAAGAGCTAAGCACATGGTTCCTTACCTGACAATACTATAATAGTTAACATAAAACTCAATAGATGCAACTAGCTGTCATTTTAAAGTTGTGTAGCATATATGCTACACTATACACGAGAGGGTTTAACAATGTTCAAAATGTTTTAGAAATCAGTTTTTTTTTCTGGTATTAACTATTACAAAACCCTCGATTTATTAGCTATAGTAGTTGTATAAGGAGTTCCACATGGTGGAAATTATCATTAAGTTGACATAAATATTGTATGTATAAAAAGTTATTTAAGAACCCTTTTATAATAAATATACAATTTAAGACGGGTTTTTTTTCTTCTGTCCCACCATCAGGTTTGTCCTTAGGGGAGTGAGACGCGTGCCACATCACAGGGCCCCGAGCTTTTGGAGGGGTCCTGCGCCCTGGTTAAGAAATAATAAAAGTGTTTTATAGAAAATTAATTCCTTTTTTTTTTCAACTCTTTAAAAAAAATTGGGTTTTCTCATTTATCTAGGAGATTTGAGTTTGATCAATTGTGCTGTGGAACTATTCCCTGAAGATTCAGCGTAAAAAATGTTCTCTGTACTCCACTACATTACTATAAAATTGAAGTCAACTAGAAAAAGTTTTATATGTTTTCTTTATAAAAACAACTCTCCTTTGAAATGGGGCGATTTCAAATATTTACAATCAAAATATTCCTAACAAATCAACTTGCATTTGGAATATGAGTACAATTTCTACTATATTAATTTTGATATTTTTATTCTACAAAAAAAGGTCATTTATTGTATATATTTTAATAAAAAAGAACTGAATAATTTATCTACTTATAAAAGACCTAACTTACAACAATAAATTTTGTTATAACAATTTAGCTGCATTAAGTTATATATTCCAAACCGCCATATATTCCAAATTATATGGACTGAAATGCAATAACAGAAAGCAATTTATTATCAATTTATACTCTTTTATTTTTGAAGGAACGTTATTACTTTTACAAACTTTATTATTCTACTTTTTTTTCATTTTTTATCAATAGTTTTACGGTTAGTTATTTTGAAACTTTTATCCATAAAAAATGTAACTGGAATAACAGAACATTTTTTATTAAAACAAAATATTTTAAAATAAGCTTCATCTTACAAATAAAAGTAATAACAATGTAAAATTTTTAACAAATATTTCTAAAGCATACAAAGGCATTTGTTGTAGTTTTGAAAGTTTTATTACATACCAAATAAATGTATCTTTAAACACATATTCACCAAGAAAATATTTTATATGTTTTTTTTATATGTTTTATTTTTTGATAACATAAACTTTCATAACCATCTTTAAATTTCTCTGAAAATACGCAAGTGCATTTACAAAAAGGGCTTTCATTAATAATAATAATATTTTTAATTACCAACAGAAAATCCTGTTAGTCCCAGTACATGTCATTTTTTTAAGGAATTTTCTAAGCTGCCTATTAGTTATCCAAGCATTTTCTTGGAATTTTATAAAAATAAAAATTTTAATAGAATTCAAAGGACTCCTCACAAAATTTCTTCAAAAATAATTGTACTATTTTTGGAGAGAAAAATAACTTTTAGCACATTTTTTCCCGTTCTTTTATAAAGAGTGTTACTTTGATGCTGATATTATGATATTAATGTATGCTAAAATGTGATATTTCAAGATATAAATTGCAATGTGCTTAGTTAATCACATAATTTCACACTCTTCAAAAACCGTGAAAGCCTGGCTGGTATGCCACCAGAGTCAGGAATAGAGGTTTTTGAGTTCAATGCTCAGTGAGGATGACCAAAAACTCTATGTTTAGAGGAGGAGGGGGGGTGCAAAATAAATCTGTCACCGCTCTCTAATCTTCACAAAGGTCACGATGTGGAAGTATGAAAAGTGGGGTACCAGCTATGGTGTTGTCCTAGTCATCTTAAACATCTCTTTATAACATGTCCTCTCGTTGTTATCCTTTTCATCTGTTCAAAATTATAAGACTCCCTGTGTCTTGCTTTCTAGATTGTTTCTTAACCGTTTGCCAATTATGTAGGACTCGTGTGACGTTTATTAAACCAATCAACCAACAATGAATCTCAATAAATTTAAATAAAGTATTTTGTGAGTGAATGGAAATTTTATAGCAATAAAAATTTTAATAAACCTTTTTGGTCTTGTCGTGAAATGAATAAAAAAAATATTTTACTACACAATAAAACTTTAAAAAATACTTCTAGCAGACTTTTAATATTTTTAAATAGGTATATAGTATCTAATTTTAATATTTATATTACGTTATTAATTTTATATATAACATACCCACGTTCCTCCATACAAAGTGTAATATAAGTGTAATATTCATAACTTACCATAAAAAAAATTCTAAGTTCAAACATACGAATAAATAAAATGCCCTTATAAGATTCCCTTATGAAAATATGAATATAGTTCTGCTAAGTCTTAAAACAAACCTTGAGATCTAAGATTTTCATAAATTTTAAACTTAATAAATACTTTTCTTATTTCTACGTTTACAGTTTTTCTTTATGGCTATTTGAGTTATTTATTTATATTAAAATAAAATATTTCCCTATGTAGTAATTTATTGCATAACAGAACAACATGCCACTATATAAAGGCCGCATAAAGTGATGTGCCTAACTAAATATAAAATAAAATTTTATTAATTTCAAACTTACTAATGAACAAAATGCCCTTATAAAAATATGAATATAGTTCTGCTAAAGTCTTAAAACAAACCTTGAGATCTAAGATTTTCATAAATTTTACACTTAATAAATACTTTTCTTATTTCTACGTTTACAGTTTTTCTTTATGGCTATTTGAGTTATTTATTTATATTAAAATAAAATATTTCCCTATGTAGTAATTTATTGCATAACAGAACAACATGCCACTATATAAAGGCCGCATAAAGTGATGTGCCTAACTAAATATAAAATAAAATTTTATTAATTTCAAACTTACTAATGAACAAAATGCCCTTATAAAAATATGAATATAGTTCTGCTAAAGTCTTAAAACAAACCTTGATATCTAAGATTTTCATAAGTTTTAAACTTAATAAATACTTTTCTTATTTCTACGTTTACAGTTTTTCTTAATGGCTATTTGAGTTATTTATTTATGTTAAAATAAAATATTTCCCTATGTAGTAATTTATTGCATAATAGAACAACATGCCACTATATAAAGGCCGCATAAAGTAAAGCGCCTAACTAAATATAAAATAAAATTTTATTAATTTCAAACTTACGAATAAACAAAACGCTCTTATGGAAATATGAATAGATGTCTGTTGAATTTTTAAAACAAAACCTTGATATCTAAGATTTTAACAAGTTCTAAACGTAATAAGTATTCTTATCTGATTTCGTTTATAATCTTATTTTAATGGTTATATTGTGTTATTAATATATTTGACAACACTATGCAGTAATTTATTCTATAATAGAACATCCACCATTTCACTAATAAATAGGTACTAAAGGGGTCCGCCCCATATTCATTAACGGTCGTCAACCCCAGGCAATCCTCGTTGGTTTGCCTGGGTTTGCCATGCCTTTAATGCGTTTTAATTGAATTCAACCCATTTGACAGTCAGTTTACTGTAGTTAAAAATTTTAAAAGTAGATAACGACACTATAATAACTTTTCGGTTTTTTTTAAAGCTTAATAAACTAATTAATTGCTTAATATTTAATACTTTTGAAACGTATTGACACATCTACAGTTAACTCCCTTTCAAATCACACCTTGATAATAAAAATTGGTTATATAGTTTAGGAAGAGTGACTGTGCCAAAAATATCGTATCGGCTATTAAATATATAGATAAAGTGTAAAGTGCGTAACTAATCATAATATTTTCCAACCTCCACGCGAAAGAATAAACAAGACACCCATCTGAAAATACGAATATACTTCAGTTAAATTCTTGAAACAAACCTTAAAATCTAATAATTTGGCAATTTAAAACGGAATAAGTAGCCACTACTCATAAATTCCACCCAAACAGACTTCATCCAGACACTCACACCAAGTATCAAATGAAGCCAATCCTGGAACCCATAGTTCTGGAGAAGGGCCATCTCAACGTATGGTCTGCACTGCCTAGCAAGGGCACAGGGGGTGGAGTGAGATCCATTAATTCGAATGTCTCCATCTCCAGAGAGATGATTGGCGTGCCGGCACAAGTGGCTTCTTTGTCGCTCTTCACAAAGGATCTCATCCCACTCCCCCCAATCGATGTGTTTGGCATCAAGCCAACTTCGAGACCAAAGGGGCGTCCATGTTTGGTCCCGGGGATGTCCAATATCGATGGCGGAATTTTTAAAAAGGGGGGCTTTGGGGTAATGGTAAATAACCTACGGTGTGGTGCCTGTGTGGGACATTGATTGGGATCTGTCTTAGTTTCCTGGTGCTCTAATGGTAAAGGACAAGGGTGAAGATGGGCGTATTGGTTAGACATGGCGCTGCGACAAGACATTTTAAATGAAATGATCTATCCCAAAAAGGAAAAAATGTCCCAAATATAAATTTAGCATTACGAATCAATTTTAAATTAAGTATTAAATATTAAATTATTTCTTGTATGATTCCAGATTTCATTTTCTATTGTGTTAATTGAATCGTGTGTTTTTAATCTGCCCAATTTACGACGCATTTAGACAAAAATGCTTATCATCAATTAAATCCTGGAACATTTCTATAATCCTAAAATTTCATTTCTTGATCAGTGAACTCGTTATTAATTTATTTAATTATTTTAAATAAAGCTATATTAATTATTTCTTGTATGATTCCAGACTTCATTTTCTATTGTGGTACTGGAATCGTGTGTTTTTAATCTGTCCAATTTACCATGCATTTAGACGAAAATACTTATAGTCAATTAAATCCAGGCACATTTCCACCATCTTAAAGTTTCACCAAAAAAAGATTATCTTGGTTTCTATAATTACGCACTGTCAGTTTTAAAATTACGGGATTACTTGATCAATGAACTAGTGATGGATTGCAAATAATAAATGAAAACCCTAGCTCCAATTGTCCGTGTAATTTACTTTAGCCTTTATTTGCATTTTTGTTCAAAATGAACTTTTATCTTTAAAATATTGCCTTAACTTTTACTTTGTGTTCTTTTGTCTCATTTTATATCTGCTTTTGTAAAATTATTATACTGTCAACCATTGTAAATGGGCTATGGCCCACTACAATAAAGACTTATTTGTATTAGTTATTACTAATTTAATAAATAATATAGTTATATCCTTGAGTAATTAATATATCAATACAATCATATGAATACTGTTTCATAACTCGATTTGTCCAAATCAGCTGATTAGAAGAATCTCGAAAACATTAAAAGATAACCAATCTTTGATGATAAATAACCAAAGAATACAGCCAGTTACTACTATTTTATTGTCTTGGCAAATTTTTATAAGTTTGGCAACATTTTTATTTATTTGGCGATATTTTTATTCATTTGGGGACATTTGGCGGTATGCTGGCGTTATTTCTTCCTATTAAAATATGTAGTATGGAGATTATGATTATTTTATATTAGGTACAATTTGGAACGGCATTCATCATAATTTTCAATGCTCTTTGTAAAGCTTTCTTTCCCTACGCACAAACAGTGATCATGGAAGAAAGGGAGGAAAGATTAATTTTAAAATATGTTTATTTTGAAGCTTTTTGCTTATTTTGCACTTTTCTACAGTACATCCCGTTCAATGCCATGCATTATAACTGAAGAGTGGCATACAAAACCAAAACATGCCGAAAAAATATTTAAAAATAAGATAAAATGTTAATTTTATAAAAAAAAAAAAACATGATCTTTATCCGTTTTTGTATACAAAATTAATATTTCCGAAAAATATATATTTTATTTTAAAACCCGAAAATCCGGAGGTCCATAGAAATTCATGCATCTACCAAACGTTTTTGCGGTTTTCCTTGAATTGCCAACTTTAACAGGCTTGTTTTGCATTCTCGCTCCTCAACTACCGTATAATTTTAGTTTTTTTTTTATCTGCGAACAAACAAGAAAGGTATATAATTTTTCTTGTAGTTTAGGAATAATTAAAATATGTAATAGGAACTATGGTATCAAACGCGTTTAGGGATAAAGTTTTCGAAAACTCCCCATATTCTTAAAGCTGAAACACATTTTAACTCTAAAGTTCCCTTTGGGGAAACTTTCTCTCCTCCTGGAATGATTAATGACTTTAAAAACTTGAGGCTGTTTCTATGTAGAGCTTTAAAAAAAAGATAGCCAAGATTCTAAAAAGATAAAAAATCATCTACAAACTTTGCGGCCGCAAGATAATTAACCAAAGGACAACGTCGCAACACGCCTTTAAAAACAAGATTAAAAACAAATACAAGAGCAACAGCTCTCCTAATGAGCAGTAAAAATACACAAAAAAATGTTACGATCGTGTAAACTATGTTATAGGAAAATAAAAAAGGAAAAGAATTGATCCAATAGGAAAACAAATGATTCGTCGAGTGTATGGCTAACAAATGAAAGTCAACGTCCGAGAAACGCTAGAACTGAAAAAAAAATTTAAGAAAAACTTGAAGTGTGAAATATCTAAAAATCTGCCATGAAATAATGTCTTCCAAGGAATTGGTTCGATTATCAAGTAGTTTTTAATAGAGTATTGTAAACATATTCTACTGTTATAAAAAGGTAAATTGTGTTATTTGGAGTGTTGAAAATAAAAACCTATTAAGTCCTATTTAAAGTTATCGAAATCCATGGATATAGCCTAACGAACTTTAGCATAATGTACTTAGACCTTTTGTCTATTGTACCCGAAAAAATATACGTTATAATACAAATAGACCAGTATATCTATGTATGGAAAATGTCTATTGTACCCGAAAATAATAATATACGTTATAATACAAATAGACCAGTATATCTATGTATGGAAAATGTCTATTGTACTCGAAAATAATAATATACGTTATAATACAAATAGACCAGTATATCTATTTATGGAAAATGTCTATTGTACCCGAAAATAATAATATACGTTATAATACAAATAGACCAGTATATCTATGTATGGAAAATGTCTATTGTACCCGAAAATTATAATATACGTTATAATACAAATAGACCAGTATATCTATGTATGGAAAATGTCTATTGTACCCGAAAATAATAATATACGTTATAATACAAATAGACCAGTATATCTATGTATGGAAAATGTCTATTGTACCCGAAAATTATAATATACGTTATAATACAAATAGACCAGTATATCTATGTATGGAAAATGTCTATTGTACCCGAAAATAATAATATACATTATAATACAAATAGACCAGTATATCTATGTATGGAAAATTCAAAGCTTTGAAGTCAACCCTAAAAAACGTAGTGGTCGATTTGTATTATCAGCCCTCCGGTTAGTCAATACGTTTGTTTAGTAAGTTGAAAGGCGCATTTTAATAACATGCATAGATTAAAAATTGCATTTATTTAAATTTAAAAACACATACAATAGCTTTAATTTTACTTTCCTATATTGTGTTTAGTTCGTTTGTAATCTTGCACTTGTTCAATTGTATTCTATCCTATATTCCTATTCTTATTTATTCCATCCATGACTTTTCAGTTTTTCTAGAACACCATACAATATTTAAATACATAAATTTACAATATTCTTCATACTTATGCCATTGAGATCCACTTTTCCTGCATTTGTTGACGTAGAAATTGTTATTTACTTCTAAATTCTAACAAAATTAGCTCCAATATTTATATATAAATAGTTACTTTGAGTCATAAGTAATGGGTTTTAAAATGTAAACTAACCTTTTTCCCGTATGAGTGTTAAAATTCCATATGATTTTGTTTATTATATTTAATAAACTTAACAATAAATAATTTATATTAAAGTTAAT
Source organism: Troglohyphantes excavatus (assembly GCA_963932185.1). Taxonomy (NCBI): domain Eukaryota; kingdom Metazoa; phylum Arthropoda; class Arachnida; order Araneae; family Linyphiidae; genus Troglohyphantes; species Troglohyphantes excavatus. The sequence goes on along the minus strand of OZ010666.1, from coordinate 30,464,404 downwards.
TTTATTAGAAAACACTTTAGCATAATAACGTCATTCTTAACCCACTAGTGCATACTGTGACATATATGCTACACAACTTTAAAATGACCACTAGTTGTATCTGAGTTTTATGTGAACTATTATAGTATTGTCACATAGGTAAACATGTGCCTAGTTCTTATAACCTCCGCTAGATCCTGTATCTTTATAAAATGATTGTAATAAAGACAATCAGTTGATTCGAGGTCTGTTGTTCTAAAACTGGCTCATGAAGATGAAGTTTTCGAAGATTGTTTTATTACTTATAAATATAATATGGGTCTACAAAAACTCCTATATAATGTCAGAGGTGTGTATATTGTATTTAACTATATTTTCATGCTTTTTGAAAATTATTTTAGTAAGTACACATGACATTGCATATATGCTACACAACGGTTTCAATTAATTATTTAATTAAATATGCACTTGATTATTTTTTTGTATATCTTTTCAGCGGACCAGGAGCAAAAAGAAAGCGGGAAAAAAATTATTTCCTTAATAAAGAAAAAAGAAACCCCGATGTAATAAAAAAATTGGAATATCAAATAGCAAATGAACATAAAATATGCATAATTTATACATTAAATTTATTATTACAAATAATACATTCAATAACACAAATAATGTCAAAAATAAGGAAATTTTTAAACATTTTATATGAAAAACGAATTTTTTTTTCAAAATTTCGATTCATTTTTACAATAAATACACTCACACAACAACGCATGATTCTCATTGTTAATCAATAATAAACTAACTTATTACCGTATGATATTTAAAGTGCATTGAAAAGAACTAAATGGATAATTATAAAATGAAAAGAATATAAATATAAGTAACATTAAAATAAGTGAAACTTTAGAAGAATCGGATACTCTGTTATATATATACTAATCCGAAAAACAGTTCTATTTTTATGTCCTATTAAACGTCGGTATTAATGGTTCTGGATAACACATTCCAGATTAATGTTCCTTTATATAGCACAAGCATGTACATCACATTTGGGTAATGGCATAGTCTTGTTCGTTTTCACCTTCGCAATAACACTGATTTAGATGCATTGTCAGCTGTCTTTTCATATTTTATCATGCGTTCATAGGAATCAGATGTTCATGTTAACTATGATAAGCTAAGAATAGCACCCAAAAGGCTGTATAAATTATATTCTTCATTTTTTGAAATGTACGATTAAAACAGAATACATTTAAAAACTTAGTATAATATGCTAAAGAATTTTCTGCTTTAAATTTTATTTAAACCAACAAAATTTTCTTTTACATTGTTTGAAAAGTACGACCCATTTTTAAAATCAGCTCCATAATTTTGTTTATATTAAACGTCTTTAAAATTAGCTACAAAGCATATCTCACTATAAGCATGATCAATTCCGACACTATAACTCCATGGCAATTAACATAAATAGTGTATTTTTCGATAAGAAATCAGGTACATAACAGCTTAGTATCTTTCTAAACGGAACATAACAGCTTTAGTATCTTTCTTCTACTGGCGAGATGTTCGTTGAACAATAATTAAGGAACGCTCATCCAAAATTAAACAAGTAAAAAAATTAATGATAAGCATTTGAATTTTATAAAAAAAAACGGTTTTTATACGCTTTTGTAAAAAAAAATCTTAATATTTCCAAAAACATCTCTTTCATTTAAAAACCGGAGGTTCGATAAAATGCATACATATACAAAACAATGCTGCTGTTTTCTGCAAATTGCAGTCTGACTGAACTGTCATTTGTTTTGTCTTGGGCGCTCCTCAATTCCCATTTCCGTAATCTGATGAAATGGTGTTACATATAAAACCTTTCAGGCCTTGTTCCGATACAACCACACCAAATTAATTTTCTCTTAGAATTGTCTGATTAATTTCTAACAACACGCCAATCAACATTGTTAATAATAGGAACTCAAAAATAAGTCAAATGTACTCATATTTGAAAACATTCGATGCTTATCATAGCTCCGAATTCATAAGTTTTATTTTGACAAAGACATGTACTCAAAACTCAGTACAATGAGTAAAAACGAATAAAAAGAGCAGTTCCTTGCCTACGTAAACTGTTTCAAAAAATCACTTTCAATAAATAACAACAATTACAACCAAGACTTACCGGGAATCGAAACCATATCCTAAGGCAACGCAGTGCAGTGCCTTATCCGTTGTTCTACCAGAAGAAGTTATTAACAGTAGAAATGTTAAAAAGATATGCCAAAAGAAAGGGAAATAAGGTAATTGAGTTGTAGTATCTCAGTTTCCATTTAAGCAATTGACATCAAATAACGTGGAAAGCCATCTTATGAACAACTATTTTAAGTGTGTCAAGTCGCTTTGTTAAGATGCCTTGAACAGAAGCTGAGATTAGCAATATTAAATCACACTGCGATTACTTAAATTTGAGTACGTCATCGCTCATTTACGATGCAATTGTACTCAAAGAAAAACAACCATGTGCAGATACTTATTTTTAAGTACCTTTTTTTACAGTGAACTCGCTTAAAAACTCAAATATCTCACATTGTGCAATATCATTGCTTTTCACCATTACATTTCCATTTCATTGATTACAGTTGATAATTCCGTGCTTCGGCCCACCCATCATCGCCCATTACTGACACTCGACATCCTGCACTTAATCCATAAAAGAGCAGTTGCTTGCCTACGTAAACTGCCTTCATAAATCACTTTCAATAAATATCAACAATTACAACCTAGACTTACCGGGAATCGAACCCATATCCTAAGGCACCGCAGTGCAGTGACTTATCCGTTGTTCTACTACGATGCAATTGTACTAAAAAAAAAACTATATTCAGGTACTTATTTTTAAGTATCTTTTTTTACACTTAAAAACTCCAATATCTCACATTGTGCAATACCATTAATTTTCACCATTACATTTCCATTTCATTGATTACAGTTGATAATTCCGTGCTTCGGCCCACCCATCATCGCCCATTACTGACACTCGACATCCTGCACTTAATCCATAAAAGAGCAGTTGCTTGCCTACGTAAACTGCCTTCATAAATCACTTTCAATAAATATCAACAATTACAACCTAGACTTACCGGGAATCGAACCCATATCCTAAGGCACCGCAGTGCAGTGCCTTATCCGTTGTTCTACTACGATGCAATTGTACTAAAAAAAAAACTATATTCAGGTACTTATTTTTAAGTATCTTTTTTTACACTTAAAAACTCCAATATCTCACATTGTGCAATACCATTAATTTTCACCATTACATTTCCATTTCATTGATTACAGTTGATAATTCCGTGCTTCGGCCCACCCATCATCGCCCATTACTGACACTCGACATCCTGCACTTAATCCATAAAAGAGCAGTTGCTTGCCTACGTAAACTGCCTTCATAAATCACTTTCAATAAATATCAACAATTACAACCTAGACTTACCGGGAATCGAACCCATATCCTAAGGCACCGCAGTGCAGTGCCTTATCCGTTGTTCTACTACGATGCAATTGTACTAAAAAAAAAACTATATTCAGGTACTTATTTTTAAGTATCTTTTTTTACACTTAAAAACTCCAATATCTCACATTGTGCAACACCATTAATTTTCACCATTACATTTCCATTTCATTGATTACAGTTGATAATTCCGTGCTTCGGCCCACCCATCATCGCCCATTACTGACACTCGACATCCTGCACTTAATCCATGGGAGATTTCAGTAGGATTTGTGGAATTCTCACTCGCCTGCAGTCGCGCTAATTGGTCGGCAGCCCCATCGAGAGCTGCGAGATTGATGGCGCCAAGCCACGTGTTATCCGCAATTCATTCCCCCCGACATTGTGCCCAGATATGGTCATTTATTAGTGGCCGGAAGATTTTGAACCGGTCATTTATAATCGGAATCGAAATGCAGCTTGTAATTAAAATATCCTATTTTCAGGAAGGACTGTGATTGCCTTTGTGGGCATTGAATTCGGGATTGGAATATCTCGAATTTGGTTCCAGCACTGTAAAAAAAAGGTACTTAAATATGAGTACCTGAACCTATTGGTTTTTCTTTGAGTACAATTGCATCGTAAATGAGCATTTATGTACTCAAATTTAACAATTCGTACTTTCTCACAAATGAGCAGTGTAATTTAATATCGCTAATTCTCAGCTTCTGTTCCAGCCATCTTAACAAAGCGACCTGACAAACTTAAGATATTTATGCAGAAGATAGTTTTTCACAGTATTTGATGTCAATTGCATAACTAGAAACTGAGTAATTACAATTATCTCACTTCCGATTCTTTTGTCACACGTTTTTAACATTTCTTCTGTTTATAACTTCTTCACATAGCCCTGGTAGTACAACGGACTGCGGTGGCTGAAGATCTGGGTTCGATTCCCTGTAAGTCGGTTGTAATTGCGGATATTTATTGAAAGTGATTTATGAAGACAGCCTACGTATGCTATCAACTTCTCTTTTTATTCATTGTACTCATTTTTTAGTACATGTCTTTTTCAAAAATGAAACTTACGTATTCGGAGCTATGATAAGAATCGAATGAACTCAAAAATGAGTACATTTTCCTCATTTTTGAGTATATATTTTTGACAGTGAGATTAAGAATCAATTCACAGTGTAGTCGAGGCTGGTGCATGTTAAATCTGTCGTGACTCAAATGATGTTAGTTTGATCATGGTGCGGGAGTGTACAAAATGAAGTGATAGATTTAGCGTTTTCCTTGTCATCCGACTGTGATTTAAAGTACAATGCAGTGGGTTTTCTTTTATGGATAGTTACTGAGTCGTTACCATTACCTAATTGTGTAGGTCTAGTGCGATGTTAATTCAACCAATCTATGATGTCTTATGGACTTCTTTCAATGTAGTAAAGTCCATAGTTAAATTAACCATATCCATACTTTAAATTAACCATGAACCACTTTGTCAAAGGTGCAGTTGTACCAGGAACATTACATCACTCGTACCCCAAGAACCAATAAAGAATATTTTAATTATCCATTTGTCTTAATTTTTTTAAATGAAAAGTTTTAGAAAATTAATTATCATTTATTTCAATACGTCCAAACAAATAAACCTTTTAAAATTATATAAACATGTTTGTCTATTTTATGGACTACTTTCGAACTTTGGTGAACTACTACTAGTCCGTGGACTCAATGGCTGGAAAACTTTGCTTTATTGAAGTTCATTTACTCATTTAATATACAATCCTATATTTACACTGTACAATTAAAAATAGTTATAATTTAGTAACTTCACTGCCAAAAATTGGTATTCAAAATTAAGTAAAATGTACTCATTTTTGATTGCATTCGATGCTTATCATAGCTCCGAATACATAAGTTTCATTTTTAAAAAAGACATGTACTCAAAAATATGTAAAAATAAATAAAACCAGCAGTAGCTTGCCTACATAGGATGCCTTCATAAATCACATTCAATAAATATCAACTTAGACTTACCGGGAATCGAACCCAGGTCCGTTGTACTACCAGTGCGATCTAAACAAGTTATAAACAGAAGTAATGTTAAAAACGTGTGCCAAAAAAATGAGAAGTAACATAATTGAATTGTAATAACTCAGTTTCCATTTAAGCAATCTGGTCGCTTTGTTAAGATGGCTTGAACAGAAGCTGAAATTACAATATTATTATCATACTGTTCATTTTTGCGAAAGTACGATTACTTAAATTTGTGTACGTCATCGCTCATTTACAATGCAATTGTAATTTAAATAAAACAAGTACGTTCACGTACTTATTTTTAAGCATTTTTTTTTTACTGTGTTCTGTTAGATTAATATTTTAGTTGTTGGAAGGATTTGAAATTCTGAAACTAAACATTATTTAACATTTTATTGCAGAAAGAATTCTGGGGTCGAATTATAACACGGGGATGTGATCCTCTCATGGTATGAAATTCTCTTGTCATACCAATAACTGTATTGCAAAAAAGTAAACTTTCTGATTTTACTAAAAGAATTATACAAATTGTTCAATCCCTAGAAGAAATTTGTATTTTAATATTTGTTAACAAGTGTTAAAAATTCCAATGTATTCTCCCTTACAAACCATGGAACAATTCTGTCACGTCTCGAAAACCCGAACGCGACAAGGTTTTTAAATTACATTTTATGAAAGGAACCCAGATTTTATGCAACAGGACAGCTTATCTACTTTTAGAAGGCAAACACGAAAACACTCTTAGCATAAATATTCATTTCTGGTTTGTTTTGAGGGATTCGTGGGTGATATTTTAAACGCAACACAACTTTTCGTGCGACACTACCTTTCATTCTTCGTTTAATGCGCGTGATATTCGTAGAAAAAAGAAAAGAAAATTAGAATAATTAAATGCAATATAAGAACCTTGCTTACGTACCCATAATATAATTATAAAAATGTAATTGAATATAAAATGTATGTTAATAATATCAGATAATACAAAGCTTTCTATGTACGTTAATCAAAAGTATTTATATATGGCAAGTAAAGAAGCCTAAATTTTGATTGCTGAAACCTTTAGTATTGTAATTGGCTGGCTTAGAACTAAATTGGTATACGTAACAAAAAGCGTATTTGCAGAAAACTTCAGGAACACGGTTATAGCGGATACCAAGAGTTATTTTGTATTATGCAAATAAAATATTACTAAAATAAATATTAACTAATACGCATTTGCTATAATTATCGCATGAAAACCCTTCCTCCCCCCACACTCATAAACCCACCCATTCGGTGTTAGAGCGAAATGTATTGGCGTATTACTTATAGCCAAAATATCATAAACGTTTAACGCTTCAGCTCATTCATAGATGGTAGCATTATCAACTGTTTGTTTAACAAAAGTACGCTTAAGTTAATTATTTTCAACGTATTTTAAAAAAAAAACATTAATATACATGAGATAAAAGTATGATTCGCCTTTTGCTCCGGGAAATAAGTTGGTTTTTTTTACACCTCCCATGTTAAGTGTCCTCGTGTGTGTGAGACCCATAAAAGGGATCTTTACTACATAAATAATATATATAATGATTAATTTCAAATAAAATGGCAAAATGAAAGAAAAAAAGTTCATGTTGGAGGCTATTAATAGCAACAAAAAAAATTGTTAAGAAAGAACCAACTGCCTGACAGTTTGCAACTAAAAGAAAAAATGCAAAACTACAAAATATATTTATACCATCTATTGTCCATTAAGGATCCATATTTAAGTCATCTTATTTACTAAGTAAAATGGAACTAATTATAAAAAATCAATCTGCACTCAACTCTCATATGAAGGATATATAGGATAAAGGCGCAATGTCAACTAAAATTATTCTTTCATAAACTTGGTTTTTATTTTTAAAAACGCGTCTTTTTCTCCAGTATAGCAAAATTTTCCGAGCCATTTACTCTTGACATAACATGTTTATTGCCAAAATGAAACTACAGTTTAATACTTCCCTTTGGAAGTCACTAGATGGTATAAGAATCCCATTTTTGAGAAAAGCTTGACATTGCGCCCTTATCTCGTATACCCTTCATATATCTTGTAATATTGTGTTCTTCCCTTTTAAAACCTTAATGTTTCCTTAAAATTCTTTGCTTTTAATAATGATTGGTATATAATAAGCCCTGTTTTGTTTACCTAAGAAATTTATAACATCCATGATATAAAAATAATTTATTTCCTCTTTACCTTGTTCTTCAAATACAACCATTTCCACAGCCACTCAGATAAGAATTATTAAATAATTAGATATTTACTAAACAGCATGTTAAAGTAACAACTTAAAGCAATTATCGTATTAAGGCATTCGAGCAAATAGTGAGAATAATTAATAGAGCATATGAATATGCTAATTGAAGAGCCTAACAAAACAAATATAAACAGAGTTGGATAAAGTTTATCTTGATGCCACCAATTCGCATTCAAATTAAGAAGAAGAAAAAATGTTAATGAAGTCCTTCTTATCACACACGAAGGATTAAAGGTACTTTTATCTGATGAGTCAACACCGAAGCTGTTTGATTAAATTCTTTTTCTTGCTTTTCAAATAAATCCTGGAGTTAATATAAATATAAGCTGATATCTTTCTTCGGAAACTAAATTCTTAAGTATACTTAATCTCGAACCCATTACCCCTTGAATAACTTGACTTCGTGATGTAGAAATGTTATCAGTAATTTTTGTAACTTATGCTTGCTGAAAGATTCGATTTATTTAAATTTGCATAACTAAAGGTTATCACGGATTGATTATTTCGAATAATCACAGATATGCCAAGATTTTGATTTCCTCTAATTTTTAACGTTGTTTCAGGCATGAAACCTTGTTCGTGGTTAAGGTTAAGCAAGCTTGATAAATATTGGTTTCTTTATTTTTCTATTGGCAAGACACATATTAATTAATATATTAAATCTGATTTTGTTTGCGCTTATCTCTGCATCTGTCGAACAAATCTTAATGAAACTTGAAAAACTTAAAATGCTAATTCAAAAAATGGGTTTCTATTTTATTTTGTGTCGATATATTAATAAAAAAATATTTTTTTTAAAAAAAGAAAACAGACTTTCGGAGAGAGAAAGCGCTAAAAAATAAAAATTATTTTTAATATAGGAATAAATGAAGAAAAAAATATTTAGGATTATTTTTATACTTATTACAACTTTTTAAAATCGGCACCAAAATTTAGGTATAGTTTTTGTAAACTTGAGTCAAATTTCAAAAAATTTTGATAAATATCAAATTAATATTAAATATTTAATTTATTTTACACTTGTTCCAAAATTAAAAATTACTTTTTTCTTTTAGATGCTTTTTTTCTTCTAAAATCGGTTTTCATTTTTAAAAAAAGATTATTCTAATTTTCCTTTGATAGCTTTAAATTTAGTAAATGGTATCGTCCCTTGCTTATTATTCACCAAGAAACTCAAGTTGTAGCTCTCTTTCCTCCACGGCCCAGTTAGTATATTTTAAGGTTATACGGTTTAATAAATAGCAATAATAAACGAAAATAAATTATAGTTTTCACAAATTGCCACACTCCATTTATAAATAACGAAGTCTGATGAACTGCGCTTCCGTTTAATCAAAGGTCCTGTTAAGTGTAAATTTACAGCATTTAATTTTGAATATTTTCTATCAAACAAAAACATAAACTTTGAAATCGAAGAAATGTTTTACAAAAAAGTCGGATTGATCGATATTTCTAGTGTATTGAATTTTCCTAATAATTGAATTCCGGTTAACCGAAAATATTATACTTTATTTTAAATAACGACATTCCCTTCCCGACAGCATATTAACTACCTATACACGAGTAGACGCATTGGAAAATTTCGAGCCTTCTGATTCGTTGGTTTCACTACGTAGCTGTGACGTCACATTATTTTCTTATCCATAATATTTTTATTTGCATTGTTGATGGAAAACTCCTTTATTTACTTTTATTTGTTTGTTTTTACCTGACGTTTTTCGTCCAAATGTCCGTATTTTCGGAAGATAAACTTCCATCCTCATTTTCAAATGAGATAGAAACGAATTCGCCAAATTTAATTGTTCTGCGTAGCAATGTTAAAAATTTAGAAGAATGCAATAAATGTGGCGCCATCTGTTAACGTAATGCATAACAATACACATAACGATACATTTGACTTTACTTTACTTTAATTTTATACGTAAGAAATTAATCTATATTATTCTAGTATTATTTGTATCTATTTTTATTTGTTCTTGGATGACAAATAAAAATTCCTTTTTAATTGGTTAAATGAATAGATTTCATGATAATAAATCTGTTTGTTTATTGATTGCTAAATAATTAATAAATAAACACAATTGCAATCGAAATGTAAAAGTAAATTCTTAATTTTTTTTCAATAAATAAGGAAATTTCTTCTTCTTTTTTTATTTTTTATTTTCTCAAATAATTTGTGTAGTATAATATGCAATATTATTTCTTTAATTTGTACACTGTATATTGTAGTTTTTGTGTTTGGTTACATACATTTTTTATTTCTCTATCTCATTTATAGGAAGGCATTTATTTGTCACCATAGTGCATTTCATACTTAATTCTACTTAAATAATGCAATTCTACTTAAATAAACCCATTACCAAAAATGTTCCATATTTTATAAAGCTACATCTCCTCCCTATTTATATTAACCTTATTGTGTAAAATTACAAAATGTAATTCTAAATGTAGCAATTCTATTCGACGAAAAATGACCGGTAAAAATAAAGAAAGAAGTTTTTGACCAACAATTGAAATGTAAGTATAATGGATGAGAAATAGTGTGACGTCACAGCTACGTAGTGAAACCGACGAATCAGAAGGCTCGAAATTTTCCAATGCGTCTACTCGTGTATAGGTAGTTAATATGCTTCCCGACAATGAAAAATATCTCGAAAGTGAAGAAAAGGATAAAAAAAATGTCCAGTTAATCGATATTTCTGGATAAATAAAATGCGGATTACCAAATTGTTTCGGATTTTTTACAAAGGGAATTTTTCTCTATCCAACAAAAAAACAGAATTTTCGAAATATTGTACAATATATTTGTATTTGAAACGGTCCGATTAATTGAGATTTCCGGATTGTTAAATGCTAGAAAACCGGATATTTGTTACAAAAGATTCCAAAATTACACATCCCCTATCCAACAAAAAAAATCCAAATATCTGAATTAAAACAGAAATTATACACAAACATACTTAAACAAAATACATAAATGATAACCTTTCTCTCTTGGTGCATTGGGTGATATTGGTTGACGCGCTGAAAAAATAGCTATTGCTGCAAGTGATTACTCTTTTTTTATAAAAAAAATACAAATAAAATAAAAACAATAACAAAAGAAACTTTACGCCAGCTTAAAAATATTTTAACGTTCCATAGTAAGATTTGGATTTTGTAATTAAAATCAGCTGCCTGGAATTGTTCGACTATTATATCGCAAATACATGCGAATGATGCTCCCTATCAACGGAAAGAATAGAAAATTATGACTATACACTCAAACCTGTTTTTGTGCGGTGGATAGGGACCGCATAAAAAAATTCGCACAAAACTTCACGAGTAGCTATAAAAAATAGTTTTCGCAACACAATTAACAAATATTTTTTATGCGGTGAATAGGGACAGCATAAAAAAAATCTCACGTAGAAAATAACTCAAAACCTTACGAAATAACTAGGAATTGCTTTTTTAAACGAAATCAAGACACGAGGCTTGACAGCTACTTGGAATCTCGCCAAACCTTTTGGAATCTGATTTAGAAAATACACATACAAACATTTTCAAATATTTTATTTACATATGTACTTATTTTACACATACAAAACTTTTCAAAACGTATAACCATTATCCTTCGTAGTCTGACAATACGCGAACTTGGTTCAAAATCACTTTCGTCACTTTAATATACTACCTCGCACTCGTTTAGAGTTGACATTTTTTTAAGTTATCATGTAGTCAGTGATCACGTTTTGCGACGACTGTTGTTTCACTAGACGCTTGCATATGTCTCGGTAGCCAAATAATCAATTATGTTCCAATTTGATCGAAATTTTCATACACCGCACAAAAACAGGTTTGAGTGTATTTCATAAAGCTCCATAGTTTCTCCTTAAGGAAAATTTTATTGCATTGAAAATATCACCCATTGTTCAAAATATAAAGCGTAGAAAGAATTTTTAAAAAAAACTCACATTTTTCGTTTATAAGTATAATATTATGATCCATAAGAAAAAACTAGTTTTTTACTACAAACAAATAGAATTATCCGTGACTTGCCCCGTTCGTGCTTCCTTCTAGTTGCAGTCACGCTTCCCGTCCGAAAAAGACTCTTAGAAATAGCGAGTGAAATGCTAGAGGTTCGTCACACAATCCCCAGTTTGTGTGCGTGCAGTTCACAAACCAGTTGACTAAACAAACCGGGGGAAGTGTTACATTCCGGAAAAGCGACGATTGCGGGGAAGGAAGTGAAAATTCCGAGGTTTTGTTGCCTCTTTCGAGAAAGGCAGCATACACATGCAAGAGATACAAGGATGAGATTCGTGGGAACAGCGATGTAAGCTCCATTAATCGTAGGGTTGCGAGTCCGTTCCTCGTCGCCCGACCGAACCTTCGACGTGGACATTAAATCCGTCGGGGTCACTTCATATACCCGATATTCTTACTTGGGCTTGAGTGATCACTTTAGATTCATCTGTAGAATATCGACGTATCATGCAGAGATCCTCGGTTCGATTCCGAGTGACAGCCAACAAGTGCATAGCGCGACATTGGTGACTTCCAGACTGCAGATCAATCCAACCTTTGAACAAACACTTAATAACACTTCACAGCATCAACCATTGTCTACTTGATAACACTTCGAGGCATCAACCACTGCCCACGTGATAACACTTCACGGGCATCTCAATATATTCGTTCCTCCGTCCGACTCTCTGAAAGGGGGTACTGTGGGAGTCAAAACGGAAAATAATCAAGTGTGCCTTGTAAATTTGAATCATTATCAGACGACAAGGACAACATACGATCTGGCACAACACTCTCCAAATTTCTTCCAATGCGGGGACATTTGCGTCACGACAGTTTAACATGCATTTCCCCCTTATACAACTACTCACAAAGGAACATATAACTTTCCTGCAGCACATCATAACATCTCTCTTAGACAAGATGGGTATCTAAAGTAAACTTAGCTCTAGGAACTTCAACATTTCGTAGAGGTCACGAACTTTTTGACCCTCAGACAATTAACGTTGCGTAGTTCACTGGATCACCCGGCAGTTATTGGTACGCCAAATGCCCATGATGAGATATAAACACTACAGAAAGCCAACGTCAACGATTGTGTTTCAATTATCTGCCATGGGTTTATTGCTATTTTTTTTTTTTTTTTTATATCTTTCTTTTATTTATTTACTTATTTATTTTTGCTTTTACATCATTTGTGAGGGGAATGTTCCCCATATAGAGAAAACACTTGTATATTGTAACATCTCAAAATTTGTTTAGACCTCCGAGTGTGGTGCTCAAAAAATTATTATTCTGTCAGATAATAAGAAGTACAAAATGTATGAAGAAAATTCTACTGTAAACTCACAAACTGTAAAATTCTGTAAAGCATGCATATTATGGAAAATAATAAAGTTGGCGTTTGGTGGTGGTTCCGTGGGGGGTGGCTTTGCTCTGCTGGCCGAACCTGCGGTTCCACATACCCGTATATCCTTCGGGAGATGTCGGGTACATACGTCTTACATTAACATCCCCCTTATACAAAACGAGTCTTCGATTCCCAGTTGGCCTTATCGAAAATCAAAATTGAGACGCAGTTATCCACGAGTCTAATGATTTGCCCACCAGCTAATCACAGCCCCCAAATATTGTTTTGTAATAGCTTTTAACCTTAATTTATGTCACAGTTAGACAAACTTGTAAAAAAATTATGTAAATTTAAAATACCTTTAAATTACACGGAAAAAAATTCGATCTCAGTTATTAACTTCTAAACATAATGCAATTTTTATAAATTACTGTTTTGTTCAAAATTATGTATTCACAGTCCCAATACTGTACTATAAGACTTTATTTATGTCCATAATCTTCTTTTTTTTCTCTTTAGTGAGTCCATCATCATCATCAAGACTTTATTCGTGAATACTATGTTTGGTTTGGTTTTGGTTATTTAACGTAGCACTAGAACTGCAGAGTGAGCGATTTGACACAGATTCATGACTTATCTGGAAGAAAAGACCCGGGAATGATGCCTCGTATTTTTGGACCATGGTCATATGACAAGGACAACACCTGAGCTGGCACCCGACGCCACCTACATAGGTGATCAGACCCCGAACAGATTTATCGTGCACCAGTCCCGTATACACACCAGTATAATATGTTGGATATTTTTTTAGATGACTTCCTAATATTTTAGTTGAGAAGCTGGCAACATTTTCTCTTAGACCAGCATGCAGCCAACAGAAATATATGCCTAGCTGAAATTATTTCAGATAAGTCGGACCAGTTTTTTTCTAGGTCTGCTTCTGAATGTCTTTAGATGCATATAAAGATAAATTAATAATGGATCAAAATAAATATGTCGTTAAAAAAAAGTATTAAATCAATAACATAACCATTAAAGTAAATTGATAAAATTAATAATAGTTCAAAAAATAGCAAAAACTTTTTAATATATATTTTTCAAATAACAAAAAATAAATGCTTAATAAACAGAAGACAATAATTGGTGAAGCTTTAGATGATAAAGCATAATTCAAAAAAACTAATCCTTCTTGAATATATTAGGTAATTTCTCTCATAAATCGATGATTCAGAACAAATTGTTAAGTGGATGTTTTTTCTATGTAGTGTGTTTTTATCGATATATAAATATTAATTTATATTATGAACAAATATAAATTTTTACTGTAATAAAATAAAAATATTTATATAATCAATATAAAATAAATATTTCAAAAAGATATGCTGGATATTGAAAGATTAAAATTCTTTTAAATCAGCATTAAAATACAATTTAAATACTTTAAGAGTAATAATTGAATGCTTATAATTAGTATTACAATATCATGGGCTTAATAGGAATAACTCACTAAATAAGTATTAAGTGTTGTACAAAAATCTAAAACACTCTTAGAGATTTAGATTAACATGGTCTTTAATTACTCCAGTTAAAAAAAAGTACTAATATCTGAAAACAGCCCTGAAATGTCTGAGTTTCAAGAAAAGCAAAATATTCATAAAAGACAACCAACAATCTCACTAATTTTAAATTTATTGCTGCAAAAAGTTATATAACAACTTTACATTTATAAATTTCAACAATATTCCATTTTTTTTTTATTTTAGGATAAAACAGAAGTTTTACACGACTGATTTGATTGCTTTCATTTTGAAGCAAGAAAAACTAAATGGTATTATAAACAAAATATTATCATCACAACAAATAAATCACAACCCATAGTAGTAATTTTCAAATATTCAAGACAATTAAATTTTAGAAACGAAATCGTATACAAGACTCAAGTTTCTTGCATCCATAAAAATTATTGAAATTTTAAAAAATGTCCATATACATAATCATCAAAGTATGTAATTTAGCTACCTGTTAGTTCTTTTTTGGCTATCTACTACCTACCTAGTGTAGTAGCACGCATGAATGATTTTATAATAAAAGATATAAAATGCACATTCTTTATTTAAAGAATGGAGTTTGCCTTAAAGGTAGGTTTTGTAGAAATGCTCATGATATGACATATGAAGATGCTATTTAATGAGATGAATTATGTCTTCCTTCTGGAATTTTCTTAGTATGTCTTAAACAATCTCAGTTAAAATAATACACTAATATAAAAACCAAGGAAATAAAATAGTACTTGATTTTTTGTATCTGTACAGATATGTATACAAGAACATAAACTTTCTAAAGAATCGTATAATACAAAATATCTATCGTTACTTTCTTCTAGATATACTTTCAAATAACAATTTATACACAGGAATAGCTCTTTCATGAAATAAAAAGTGACAGTAATTTATCATACTAGTAAAATTAACCCTTTGCAATCCAATGGCACACCTCAGACCAAAATAACAACCTGTTCTTTTTGTAACTGTTCTAACAAGAACAGCATGTTCTTGAGTTCAAAAACCATTTGGTTGGGGGGGGGGGGTATCTAGTTTTGTTTCTTGCTAATTCCAAACCATATTTTTTTTATCCAGGAGCACCAAAAACTTTGGAGAAAATAACAAAAACAGGGATAACTGCTCAGTCAAAAGAACATAAATGCTGAAGACGTTCTTGGAGAGCAAAAGGTTAAAAGCAATAGTTGTTGCTCTAGATAAAATTATCAATAAAAGTATCACTTCAACACACATTTTTTTTTTCAAAAATAGAAATTTAAAATGAGAATAAAACAATGATATGGATGACTATATCGATCTTCAAAATATAAACAAACATATTCACAAATCAATTTCCTTTCTACGAGACATAACGAGATGAAAACCGATCTTTCCTTTCAGTGAAACTTCGTTAAATGCATCCTACGCAAGACAACGGATACTCAACACAAAGTGACTCGGGTAATAATTTTAAAAAATACTATTCATAGTCACATATGGGTGAAACATCCTTATGCAGATTCTAAGGCAAACGCGAAAAGACATCCTGGCAATGGTCTATGATATGTGTTTCACTTTCCATTCATGATTCATATAAATGTGTCTTAAGATTTATGTTTCCGAATCTGACGATGGATTTAAGAATGAGGTAAAATTTCTCAAACAACCTTTAATGAAAGTGTTTGCATTGGAGCAAGTATTTATGCGTTTGGAACACTGTGTGGGGGAAATTTATTACACAATTAGTTTGGGTCAGTGTTTGAGTTCGTCATCTGATCCGCTGGCGTCTTCGTCGTCTGTCATTACGGTCACAAGAGTACCGACCGCTTTGCCTAGGTTTCCTGCCATGTGCAATAAATTCCCGACGCGAGCAGAACCTGCAATAGATATACAACCTTTAATACACAAAAATCAGCAGTTAGAATTAAAGATCAGTTAAACAAGTTATTATTTTTTGTTTTACATATAAATCTACTTTAATAAAAAACAAATTGGAAAAAATCTTAGTGCATTGATGCCTTGCTTAGCACTTCTATAAAAAATCAATGTTTATAAAAAAAGAAAATTGATGATACTCTCACTGGCTTTTTTTTTTAATTAAATTTTAAAACAATTTATTTTCTGCACACAAACTAATAAAACTTAAATATTTTATTCTAGATTTTTGTAATTTAGTATGAGACCAGTGATGCCAAGAAAATACTACGCAATGATTTTTAACACTTGTCTCATGAGTTAATTTCAATGCTTGACTTTTCTAAATAAATTTTTATACTGTCTGATATGGGTAATCATTAATTGGTTATCAAACTGGCAAGTGAAAGCAAATTAGATTTAGTAGTAAAAATACAAAGCAACACAGCATGGACCATATAATTCTTGTGTGTTTAGAAAAGAAAAAAAAAAAATATATATATATTTTTGAATAACAAGCATAAAAATACTGTTTACATTTTGTTACTTTTTTTTAAATCGGAGTCAAACTGTTTTCATTGGCAGTAAAACTTCAAAGAACACTATTAGTGTAAAATTAAGAATAACGGAATACTTATAAGTTTATTTTCCCTTTCTTTCAACTAAATTCTAATAAACAAAAAAAATTCAAAAACTGATAAATAAATTACAATTCCTCTTAATCCATGTTTTTAAATATCAAAACTTATTATATGTTATCTCAGGTTATATCTAACAAATTATAATTATCTCACCACAATTGCTGAATTAAAACAAGGCTTACGTGCAGTCATGCATAAAAATTAATTTTCTATAAGATTCAATCCGTAATAAACTCAGAAAACAATAACTTTATTTAATATTACAACATGTTATACGGTGATAAAATATTGTTATAACTATAAAATGCATACTAAGCAACACATTCAGTACATTTAACTTAATTTTATAAAATGGAACTTAAAATAGCAATGAATTATGTTTCAATAATAAAAACTGAAACACATGACGATAATGCTAATGATAAACTAGACACTGATTTATTTTTAGAAATAAAAATAACATTTGTGCAAATAGGGCTATGCTTTTAATTCTCAAAAATAAAGGTGACCTTCAACTGATTTTCACTGTATTTCATCACTTGCTTGCCCCATAAGCATTGAGTGTAAAATTACAAAGCCTAATGCTACAAGCTTCAAACTCGAGTTCTGCATTGTCGTTTTGCGGAATGAATTTACATACCATTCATCTAAAAGTCCCCTTACACTGAAGTGGAATAGTTTTAGTTGCTCCAAAGCCTATTCAATCTAGAAGACAAAGGGAAATGCATTTTATGATAAGCAATTCCACAATTGGCGGGAAGAAAGGGGTTTGGGAACTACTTCGAAATAAAATTCTAAAAATGCCTGCAACCTTCAAGACGCTTTTGAAATAGTAACTGAAATAAGGGTTTATACAATTAAATTTCCAATATTAACAACATGATATAACTTAAGAAGTTGCAATTTGCACATTTTTACTTATGCAAATAAAACTAAACATATGTGTTTTAGTAAAAAAAATGTAGGTTGGTCTAACGTAAAAGAATTGAATTACACTACGA
Organism: Troglohyphantes excavatus; assembly: GCA_963932185.1. NCBI lineage: Eukaryota > Metazoa > Arthropoda > Arachnida > Araneae > Linyphiidae > Troglohyphantes > Troglohyphantes excavatus. The sequence continues at coordinate 30,446,175 of OZ010666.1, read as the reverse complement.
TGAAAAAAACACTTTAGCTGGATTGGGAAAGAATAATATGGTGAAACAAAAAGGAAATATTGAATGTAAACACAAAAAACAGATATCAATTAGAGTCTAAGCTTACCAGAATGGTCTGATAATTGACCATTTCTCCTAGGTGCTTGTTCGACGATGACTGTGCGATTCCATGATGGATTGGGGCTTCCATATCCGTTATTTTGGGGATTTCCACGTACTGGGACAGGTTGAGGCTACAAGATAACGAGACCCCCAAATTGAATTATGCATATAGATAACCCACAATAATATTTAAAGTAATAGAGCAGTTTATGCACAACTCCAAGTTACAAAAAAACATACTTAAGATAAGAATATCAGCAATGAATTTCTTCTATAGTAAAAAAAATTAAATTATTGTACCCCAAATAAATGACAAATATTATATTTTCAAATGCAAAGTAAAATCATTCTCTGATGTTTGAACAAAACATCAGATTTGTAAATTTGGTTTTCCAAAAATGTAAGAATATTTAATTTATATTTCTAGGACATTTTTTTAAAATATTTATTAAAATATAGATGCAATTTAAAGATTCTCTAAATGCTTTACTTTAAATAATGTTTAAACAAATAGTATCTCATTAATTTAAAACTATGTGCATTGCTGGGAATACTGGAGATCCCAAATCAACATATCACACACTTAACCATCAGTGTGTTAATATAACACTATTACTCTTTGTTTAATTACAATTTACATTTCTATTGGACCTTCTGAGGGGTAAGGAAGAAACATTGAAGTAGTAACATTGTTTTCATTGCAGAAGAATTTATATGTCAAACATATGCCATTTTTAAAGAAATAAAAAGTTAATTATTCTAATAGCCAATCACTTTAAAAGTCTCTCCAAAACTTTAGATTTGAAATACGTTCAAACGTCTAACATTTTTATAAATAAAAAAACATGCATATTGCTGGGAAAATTGACAATTCACTGACAGATAATGTTCTGCCACCACTAGGAAAACCTTCGACTGAAATCAGTTGTGTGGTGGCTGCCATAGAAACGGACAATTTCACTAAATTCCAGATAAGAGATGGGTAAAAGTCAAGTAAGCTGATAAAGTAGGAAATAATTTTCAACCTAAAACCTCCATACAATTCATAACATTCCACAATAACAACTCTGTCCGTGGTCTTTCTTATGACAATCACACAGTATATACAGCGCTACCCCTCACAAGATTACCGTCACTTCCAGAACCACATTCTTTTACCTCAACAAAGGTTAAAAACCAGCACTTGCCTCTTCCAGGAGCTGCCTCAGCCGATGCAGCTGCGCCTCTAGCTGCCTATTGTGGTCCTCCAGGATCTGCATTCGCGCCTCCAGCCTCCCCTTGTGCTGCCGTAGCAGCTTTGCCTCCGCCAGCATCTCCTCGTCCCTAAAAGGGGTGAGTGGAGGCTGTTCCTCCTCTTCTTCCGTCACTGTTGGGGACACACTGCGGCTGCCGCGGGAACCTCGTAGCCGCTCGTATTCTGACTGTAGGTGCCTGAGGAGAAGGTTTGCAAAAAGTGAATATGGACATAAAAAATTCTTTTAAATTGGTAGTCAATAATTTTTTTAAAAAGTCACAAATTTAAGATACCATGTTTAGATTTGTATTTGAAGATGGGTGAAAAAGTATTGTGGTACCTTAGTGGTAAATGGGCAAAAGTCTAAACCACATAGTTTGAATTATGTTCTCCAATTATGCCTGAGGAGGTTTGCAAAAAGTGAATATGGACATAAAAAATTCTTTTAAATTGGTAGTCAATATTTTTTTAAAAGCCATAAATTTAAGACACCATGTTTAGATTTGTATTTGAAGATGGGCGAAAAAGTATTGTGGTACCTTAGTGGTAAAAGGGCAAAAGTCCAAACCACATAGTTTGAATTATATCCTCCAATTACTTGTGTGGTGGTCACTTCATATACCCGATACAAATGTTTGGGCATGAGTATTACTTTATATTTATATAGTTATTATTGTTGTTAGAGTATTGGGGTAAGGGGTAAACAAAAGGTCCCGGGTTCAAATCCCAGTAGACCCAGACATCGCTACATTGGTGACCTCGGAGACTGAACACAACACAACCTTCTGATCGACTCGTGGCGCCATCTTCATCCAACTACCACAAATTCACTTGGTCAGCGGACACTGCAAGCGTCATTTGCCCCTTCGTCCAACTCACTGAGATGGGGGTACCTGTGGTAGTCACTGCATATACCTGATACAACTGCTCAGGCTTGAGTATAACTTTAGCCCAACTGATAGAGAATCAGCGTAGCAATCGAAAGGTGCCAGGCCCAAATCTCGGTAGACTGCCCATCGCCACATTTACATTAGTGTAGAATGTCACTAACATTGGCATTTTTGAAAAATTCAGAATATAATTAAATAGAGGGCAATGGTCTTTTTTCTCTTATAACTTTCATTATATTCAAGTTTTTAAATAATTGGTGAGCATAACCTAAAATTAATTATTTGGAGCATTGGTGCATTTTCTACGAAGTACATATTTTTTCTATATAACTGATTTTCTTTCTGTACTGTACAACCCATTTTATAAAGAATCTAGAACATCTTTTTTTATGATTTGAAATTTGTAATTGGGAGAAAATTAGTGTCTTTATTGCACAATCAATGTGTTTAATAATTTAAAAGTTAATAAGGAATCACAATAAATGTTCATAAAATTTTATGTTTAGATGTGGTGAAGATAAACTAATTTGAAAGAAGAAAGAAAGATCTGCTAAACCTGATAATCAAAAACTTGCACTTGAACTTAGTTATATATATTTAGACCTACTCCATAAATTATAAGTTAAATATAAATAATGTGCCCAACATTAAGAAATGTCTAAATACAAAAAAAAGACATTCTAACAGAATTTTTTTAATATTTTTAACAACATAGAAAATATTTTATTCATTTTATTCAGAGATGATTCTAAGGGCAAGTTTAATTAAGTTTATGTTAACACAGTGAAATCTTATCAACTAAAATGTTGATTTGAAAAAGGTAGCCGTACCTATTTTCTTCTTCTAATTCATGAATCATTGCTTCTAACTCTTCTCTTTGTTCAGCATCAATTGAAGCCATTATTTGAGCAGGACTTCTAGGCTAAAATTTCAAAATAAATGCAACGTTATGGACTTTACAGTAAACTAAAATTACAAATAATCTACAAATGCTTTAAAAAACAAAATTAATATTTAAATATCAGAATACTATATATGAATCAGGTAAAACAGAAAAATAACTGCATAATTATTTTTTTTTAATTAAAGCATAACACATTAATTTACAATTAGATGCATTGTACGATTTTATCTCTTAAATTGTAGTAAATGTGATTTATTTTCAAACTGCAGGAGAGTTTAATTTATATTTCCAACACTTTCTTTTTTTAATAATTATATTTTAGTAGAAAAAGCTTTTAAAAGATCCCAAAATGCTTTAAATTAGAAAAATGTTTCCAAAATAGAGAACTTTTATGAATTTTTATATTATGTGTCACTTATTATGAGATAACTGGCAATACCTGAACGGAAATACATACATCAGGTAACTAAATGCCAAAATATTTATTCATTTTCTAACAATGTTCATCACATTGCAAAAAGGAAAAATCACAACTAAAAAAATCAGAATATTTCCGTATTAAATTGCTTGATATAATTTTATAAAATAAACAGGAAAAAGTATAAGTTTTAGAAAAAAATAAATTTAACAGAATATTTAAAAAAATTTTTAAAAAAATTATATTAAACTTATTACAAGCTCCTATTTAGTAAAATATGCAAGAAGAATAGCACTACCAATTTAAAATTTAAATGTACCTATCCAAAAATGAGTCTTCTTCTTTAGCACACATTAAAAATTAAAATAGATACATAATAAAACAAATTAAACATTAAAATTAATTACCACTGGCAAAGCTAATTCCCCACTCAATGTTTGACAATATTGTGCAATTAGTTGGTGTTCATCTTCACTCCTAAAAGAGAAAAAATAAACTTCATCAACACATATTCTTGATTTATTTATTAAAAATCAAACTTAAAATAAGGAGAAATTAAACAACTCCCATGTCTTTTTAAAAATACTTTTAATCATATGACGATTAATAATATGATCGAAAATATTAATAGAATATTGCAAAATCTTTAGTAGACTAAAAACTCAGTAATCATTCAAAAACAATTTACTACAGCATTCAGAAATAATTTTTTAGACTACTAACCCATTAACTTATTAAAGTTTTGCACTTTCATAGTTTAGGTCTATATTTATAATGCAATTATTATACTTTTTCTTTACTTTTCATCTGCCATTTTAATACCATTTAATAATATTCTAGCGAATAGAATACATTACTAACAATTAACTAAAAATGACAATGTTATATATAACCAGCAGGATGAATGTAACCACATACCAGTTACCAACCATTTTGGTAACTTATTTAAAACTAACTGCATTTCATTATACTTGTAAAAGCCCCTTTGAACAGTGTCACTCAAAAGATATTAACATTTGTGTAAATTTCATTTTATAGTCGCATGCGAGTTCAGTAGTCATATGTTTAGCACTGATCAGAAATTAGTCTTAACTGGTCGGTTATTGGTACATATTGGTATATATTGGTTTTTTTTAAGAAAACAATGCGTTTAAAAGTATACTTACGAATCAGGGGTTGAATTACTTCTAGTTCTCAATTCCACTTCGGCTAACCTAAAAGATAGGGAACATTATCTCACCGATATCGGACATTAATGAAGACTTGTTCCTCTTTAAGTTACAAATATACAATGGAGATTACAATTCTGCACAAAATACGGGGGAAAGGATGCATATGAGTGACATACAATAAATTCTGATTCTAAATATTAACCTTTCTAGAAATAATAGGTTATAATGAAGAAATAATTTACACACATACAATTTTATAGGGGTGAGGTAATTTTATCACAGCTGAGTAACAGGCTGAGAAATGGTTAAAACACATAAAGTAAAATGACCTTAAGTAAATAATTTATCCCTTAATACTAGGGATGAACCGGATAGTGGTTTTGCCGGATACCGGATATCGGATATCCGGCGCACATTACAAACCGGATATCGGATATACGAACTGGATTTTGCCGGATATCCGGCAGTTTCTTTTTTTATGAAAATATCTTCTCATACACACTAGAAAATACGGAAATCGGTCAAAAATTACGAAATATTTTTTGATTCTATAATATTTCCCAATTACTTACCCTTAAGGTGATACCAAGATTGAATAAGCATTAAAAAAAACTTTTTTATTTACAAAGGGTTAGTCTAGGGTGCTGCTAGCAATGGGCGTATGTTTTGTACACTTTAAACTCAATTTCTGAATAATTGTATTTTTACCATATGCCCTTTCATTCCAAACATGAAAACTCAAGATTGCTTAAACTTTTGTGAAATTTATTTTTATTTTAACTTTATATTAGTTGTGAGATGTTATGACCCTCCACCATAACGATTCGTTAAAAAAAATTAATAGAATTTTAAAGTTAAAAACGAGAAAAATTCAAGGGAGAATCTGCACACTGTTAATACATTGGTAGAATTTTCAGGAAAATACTTAAATACCATATTCTTAGCAAAGATAATTGACCGCCACAAAAAAAATCTTCGATGTTTTATTCATCCGGATATCCGGCTTGAAAAATCGGATATCCGGCACTTTACTTCCGGATATCGGATAGTTACCGGATAGTTATAAATCAGCCGGATAGGCCGGATACCGGATAGTTACCGGATATCCGTTTCATCCCCACTTAATACATAATTGATGGATCACAAAAAAACTTTGAACACTACAAGATTTCAGAAATTCATCACAAATTTTTTAATATAAATGAAGACACATTATAGAGCAGTGGTTCCCAATGAGCATTTAGACTCGGACTTCTAGCTAAAACTAAAATAGGAATTGAAACCCTTTTTTTTTCATATATGCTCATGGAAGTTGCCCCCACTTTCAGGGGGCATCTATATGTTTCAATTGTGTTTGAACATGAAAATGAAGGAAAGAAAATGGTTATAAAAATAATTTATTTATTTTTATATTTTGCACAGCTTTCACTCAGAATATGGACATAATTCCCCCAAATACATAGAAAAGACAACAGCTCAATTAGAAGTTTAATTACTTTTTAGTCTCTTACTCGTACATTTATCACTCATTTAAACACATGAAAACACAGAAATAGTCACTTAAGTTAATTACTGCAGTGATTATATTAACTGTATGGGATAAGCGAAATATTTCTTTTTGGTCACAATCATCACCAAGTGTGACTGTTCAATGCCTTTTAACAATTTTTTTATTGTTACCCTACAAACCCCCTAACATTGACCCAACCTTTTGGGAATTCACTGTTATAGAGCACTTATTAGTAAATATATAATAGGTAAATCACTAAATTAAAATTAAAACCAAAACAAGTTTATGATACCACCTAACTTTAGTTGTGAATAGATAATCTGAAAACTTATGATAGTTTAAAGTTATACCTACAATGAGACCTTATGAACGATAAACAAAAATACATACTATCAGGACTTTTATAGATCATGCGATCCCTGGGTTAAGATTTCTATTGAAAAGTCAACAAAAATGTCAACCACCGTCTAAATTTCTGTTGAAAGTCAACAAAAAATCTAGTTCCTTTCTAAATTTAGTTCTCTTCTAAGAGGTTGCTTTCTAAGATTGTTCTATATAGTGTATATAGTATATTGCTTATAGTATGTACCTGCTTGCATATAGTTCCAGCCTAGAATGCATTTCTTGAGAGGACAGTGTGTGTTGAGGGGAAGGAGCCGGACTTTCGAGGTCATCTCCTTCTAGTACAGTCTGAACTGGAAGGTAACCAAGCCTCTGATGCTTCTTGAAGTAACGCTTCGATTTGAATTTGTTTTTCATAATTTTAGTAAAGTCCCGAACGTCTTCGCCTGATGTTGTCTACAGAGAATTGAATACTTATTAAATACTTTCGAATTACAAAACAAAATTAAATAATTGTAGCTGTTCAATATGGTTCGCAGCACAACAAAACAAACTTATATACGCATGTATTTATTACTCTACTAGAATGTAAAAAATTCAGTTTAGTGTGCATATTTGGAACCACATGCCCAAGCAGACTAATAAAAAACTTAACATAAAAAAATTCAAGTTAGGAAACAAAATTCTTAAAATATAAAACCATCAAAATCCTAACGAAAATACAATTTCTTTTACATTTGGTTTTTACTAATTTTGAAACATGTCTCCAACATATTTTGATGGGAAAAAAATTAAATATTTTTTTAAATAATAATAAGGAATGTGCTAATTTTCAGACACAAAATTTTGATTAAGGTGTGTTTCATTTTATATTATATGGAGCATGGCTTTTTCATTGGATAAGTTACTAAACAATAACTGAAGTAGTCAAAAATATAATTCAATATATTTTCTTATTTTAAAGTTAAGGCATTTTTTTAGATATTAAAAGTTAAATCAACAGTAAAATGGTACAGGTTATTATATATAAAAATGTTATGTATATGCTATTCTAATTTTTTTTAATATTTGTTTCAAGAGAAAAAAAATTAACAAAATACCAAAACTAACATAACAAAATTTCTACTAACTTTTTTTTTTAATTAAAAACAATCATAGAAAAACTACTAATTCTTCCGATTTACATAAAACCCATTTGTTATCACTTTCAATTCATCAATCAAATTTTATGGATAATTTACTAGTCAAGTTATTTAATAATAGTATTTTCTAACCACACGATAGAAAATTTTAAAAACACAATCTAAAAAACTTACCGCTGTGCAATATTCTTGCATTGGATGTGTGAGTTTATGATTTTTTGCTTTCCTACCAGAGAAGAAACAACTTTGACACAAGTCAAAATTAAAGCATTTCAGACATCGGTACCTGTTTTCAGGAAACAATCATTAGAATTATTTAATTTGAAAGATAATAAACTTGCAGCACATATTAATTAATGTACAACAGACAATTAAATGATTAGCAAATAATATTTTTCAGAAAAGAAACATTGGAATTGTGTACAGAAAATTAAAATAAAATTGAAGCAAATAATATAATATAATAAACATAGCAAAGGAATTAGAATATACGCAACATATTATTTTTTGGGAAATTAAACATTTTCAAATATTTTTTTTCAAAACCCCCAAAAAATTACCCGAAATATTTTCTATGCATCGTTTAAGAATATACATTGAGAATAGCAAAATATCAATTATATATTTTACAAAAATTACATTCATAAAAAAAAAATTATACAAAATAAATTTTATAATGATGTTTACTTTCATAAACATTCACGCACAACGCTTTCTAAACAGTGCTAACATATAGTGCAGAATCAAGTGATTAAAATGGAAATTAAACAACATTTTTACAGATAGAAACTTTTCCAAAACTAAATACTTAGCAAATATCTATAACGACATATAAAAGGGCAAAATTGATAACTAACCTAAAGCCTACTATGGGATATTGTTTACAAATGTTGCATTTAGCCTGGTGCTTGGCAGTTTCGGCTGCAGCCATTCGATGGAGTACTGGAAGCCAAACTAAGGACTGAGGTTCTTGTTGTAACCACATCAGGAAATGGGTGGCCTGGATATCTTTTTGATTTCCCGCCTAAAAACAAAGTTCTCATATAGTAAATATACCTCAATAATTTATTGATACTAATTGCAAATTGTTTGTATGACACCTGGAGGATATAACAGTTTTTAAATTATTGTTTTTATACATGTATTTTGATTGTAAAACCCAATTATGACATAAAATAAAAAAAAAATTATATCAATTATCTTGTACCTGAGGTAACCGAGGCGACAAGGGTGTAAGGAAAAGTAAAAATATATGACTCATTGAGAATATGTGTTGAATGATTCAATAATTAGAACTAAATGTACATATTTTATGAATGATTATAATTTATAAACTCCATTATAGTAATCATCCAAAAACCAATATCCTATATCTTAAAATTTAATTCCATTTGTCTAACATTTTACCACTTCCAAGTGTAATATTCTGTGTTCTTAAGTAACTTTCAATACTCACATCTCAATTAACAGAATTTCTCAATGATTAGTTTGAAAGACATAAAACTACAGAAATTCAATTTACAACAATAAATTACTACATCTTAATACTTAAATAATTATTATTATTATAAAAGTGTACCTTAATCAATCTGCATAAAATTTTAATTGTAAGCTATCAACAAAACTTATAATTTTAACAAAACATTAAAAAATTTATCTTTCCATATATTGATAAAAATCTTACTTTTTCAAAACAGCTCCGTACACTTGGTTCAATATTACTGCCACCAAATGCTGCTATTTCTCCTAAAAGGCGAGGTATCTAACAAAACAAATATTTTTAATGACAATAAATTTAAAACGGAAAATAGATCATATTTATTGTGAATACAAAAAAAGAAAAGTTAAAAATGAAAAAAAAAAAAATTTAATTATTATAATTTAAGAGTTAAACAACTATTTAAAACTTTTCTAATAAACTACTAAAATCTACACTTACTTGTACACAATCGTGTAGTAGTAAACCTAATTTTCTCTCATCAGCACAACCATTTACATCTGCTATCAAACAAAATAAATCTGAAAAATTTAAAAATATACTCAAATTAAAGAGAGGTATTTTTTCTAAGAAAAATATAAAACATTCTGCAGTTGGATGTCCACTACTGCAACAATTATCCATCGCTGCCACTGTGATCCACAAGAACCAAAGAAGTGGTCTTAGAAGCTATCAAAGATCCTTTTAAAGATTTAAATGTACTAAAATACATTTTGGGATATTGAATTTACTTCACAAAGAGAAGTTGAATAAACAATAAGCTTATTTATATTGTAACGATAGTTAACGTTAGCGTATTCAATTTAAATCATTTTATTAATTAAAATTATTTAACTAAACTTATTTGCAAATAAAATCAATTGCTACGAAGCTCATTTTACTTAATATCATATATATTACTTTAGTAGTAAAGACCACCTTTAGCGGGTCTTACAAGCGACAAATTTTAAAATGGGAGGCATAAAAAAAAGGAATCCCGGAACAGTGACGAATCACACTTTTGTCTCATAAATATTAATGTTTTTTTTAAATACATATCAAAATCTGTTCTATTTCGTTTCTAATCAGTTTTTAAATGACACATTGGTAGTGCTGCCACCTATGGGAAGAACTGTTAAACCTTAACCTTTTTGTTAATAAGAACTTAAAGGGATGGGGGGGGGAGATTGCTTAAGCAAGAATTATCCCCATATGTATGCTAGTGAGTAATTAATCCTTAAAAAAATTCTTTCAGTTGCAAGTTGGTCAATTTAAGATTAGGTACTACATTTAAACATTTCATGGGAAGATTTTTTTTTACAACTGAGACTTTAAACATTTAGTAAACAATATATATAAAATATAATGAAACATTTAAATTGCCAAAAGTTTAAATCAACTTACAGCGAAATTTATCTTCTAAACTTCCTCTACTAAGTAAAATAATGCCTACTTTGAAAGATAATATTCGAATGTAACCAGTTCGTGTAACACTAAAAGAAATAATTTACATATTAATCACATAAAACATTTGACTAAAAGTATAATGATATAATTTATACAAGTTAAAATAATTGTATGCAATTTGACACCTAAACCCAATTCTACTTACGTATCATACAAATTGAGCAACCAGTTGAGACAGAGATCCAAGGACAGAGGAATATTGATTAAGGAATTGTTTTCTGTGGCTATACCCTCATAAATAGTAGAAAGACAAGTAATCATCTCAGGAACACTGATTAGCTTGTCATTTTGTGCTCGCAAGCCATGTTGATCGAAAGCATTAATGGCATTGTTCATATTCACCATATCCACTGCAACAAAGACGAATATATTAATCGTTCACAACCTAAACAATTGAAAGTAGTGTATTAAAAGTTTGAATTTTGGCTAAAAAAATATATACGTACAACAAACCCTTTTCTGTACTGTCCGCAGTTTCATTGCTGTTCTATAGGCAGAGTATCTAATATCATTTAGTTCAGCTAAATGCAAAAACATATCGTTAGACACAAAGCTCTACATAAATCTTAATTTTCCATTATAAAATCAAATACAACTATATAAAATTGAAGAATAATAAGACTCAACCAACAATTAAAAACTGCACAAAAGAAATAAATTCAAATATTCGTTTATATTAGAACCTCATTATAACAAACCCTATTATAACAGATATTGCTTTATAACAAACAGTTAAAAGAATTTACAAAAATTGAAATCCTAGAGGTGAAGAGCCACCTGACAATATTGTTGATGACAACTTAAATTTGGTTATTCAATATGTTGAATAATCGACAAACGAAAATGTATTTGCATAATATGAACACTTATTACAAAACTTTTTTGGTTAATAATTAAAGAAATAAGCAGCAAACAGACCCAGCAGAAAATAAATTATTTCTTTAAAACAAAGATTCTAAGCACTCAACATAAACCATAACCCCTTCCTGCAGATTAATGTAGTGCATATGTACAAAATTTGTAACTCCAAATTTGTTGAAGGCCTTTTATATATAATATAAACACATTATACTAACTACTGTACTTTCAATGATGTACACCCTATTGCATTACATTAAATTAATTAAAAATTATTTGTTATAAAACGGACAACCTTTACCCACTATTAGTCCGATATAATAAGGATATACAGTATTTGCAAGTCTTAAATGCAGTAAGCACAATAAACACAGAAATGCAATATAAACTATTTTAAAAATACCAACTAATGTGCACCATTTTTAAACCAAGATAGAGATATGTACAGCTTTTGAAAAATTTGTGTAACTGATAAATTTATTTGTAATGAAAATAAATTTCATTCACCTAAAGAGTCCATTAGTTCAATCATTTTTGGATGGTCCCAATGGGTAGTTTCAGTAAGATGACTAAAATGAACAGAAAAATAAAATTATAAAATATTTCTAAATGATGACTCAATATAGTGAATTAAGTAAGAAAATTAACTTACTTGACATAATAAGGCACTTTGTTTCCAGCAACTGCTCTTTCCCATGGGTGATTCACTGAAGCTGCAAAAGAAATCCCAAATATGTAAATAAAAAATAATTTAGATTATTGCAGTTAGAATAAGCTATATTCGAATATTTTCAGGAAAATAAGTTAAAATCATACAATAATAAAACAGCTTTAAAAAAGTAAATCCAACTATAAAAATAAAAAAATTTAAATATAGTACAATATATTTTTAAATACAAATGGGTTTATTTCTATTCTAATGCACACAGATTTTTCATTTTCTGCTGATGAAGGGAGATGTATCTCCCGAAACATGTCCAGATTTGATGGATTTTTATTGCTTATTTTAACGTTGTATTTTAAAATTCTTAACGCAATGTTCTATAAAACGAGTTTTTATCTTATAGTACAATATAGTATACATCAAAACAGTAGAATACTTAAGAAATTTTCAGTTGCTTAAAATATAATTTTTTAGCTCGTATACAAATATTATTTTCAATACACCATGTATTAGTATAGCTAGAATTTGTCTTTATAGGAATATTTTAATAAAAATAAACACTTTTGATAAGCATTAAATGTTCTATGCAAAGCTACTTAGCAAAAGATATAAATTCTTAACTTTGAACGAAACTTGTTCTTGCATCAGTCTAAGAGACTGTACCAAGAGTTTGCTAAGAATTGTGAATCTTTAAGCTACACTGAAATAGCTTCATTAAAAAAAAATTTAACCACCACCTGAAGTTTTATCAATAACAGGATATGTACCTTAACAGCTTTCACTAAACTTTTAAGTATTGAAATACCCGTATTCTCACATGTATTATCACTTACATGTAGAAACTTGCAATTAAAGCATATCGTGGACAAAATGATGAAATCAAACATTCAAAAAACAAATTTTTCTTAAAACTATATTTAACTGCAATACCTACCGCTAAGGAATTGTTGCTGAGCCGAGCCCTGGTCGATCAGGCAGTGTTCCAGCTGCTTCCTTCGGTCGTCAACGGCCAACTGCAGGAGCCTCCACCGGGTGTTCAGTTCTTCCAACCTGTTGAGGTTGGAGTGGGACAGCAGCACGTTGCAACCAGTTATACGAGCTGCAGCTTCATTCACTTCGTCTACATGCATCTGCAAGGGAGCAGTTCTATCCTTGAAAGCCTAAGAAAACGAAATAATTAAGTAAAGATTGCATGATAATAGAAAATTAGAACTAGAGCTACTCTAAGAGCTATTGGTAATGGATCAAGATCTGTCCCCAAAGAAAAGACCCAGGAAACACTGAATTGTAATTTTGAATCATAGTCAGACTACAATATTATTTATTGTTTATAATCTCGAGACCTGCCATCCATTAAAATGGATGTTTTGGTTTTCCTTCATATTGTAAAAGATTTTATACAAATAAGAACTGCAGTCATAAAGGATTAATTGGAAATCACTTTTTAGCTTTTGGAATCCGGCAAGACAACAATTAAGTGAAGTAGGAAATGGACAATATTGATTTTCATTATCTTTATTAATATAAATTTATTACAAATTAAACTTTGCAAAATTTATTAAATTGGTGTACAGAACTTTTATTAATGTAAATTTATTTCTAATTAAACTGCAAAGTGAATTATATTTTTTTATAGTGCTTTCCAGCAAAATTAAAATTTTAAATGGTAATTGAGAGAATATATATTTTTTTATTTTGCTTGTGTCACAGGAAGTTATGGTCAGAACAACATTTTGTATTTATTATAGACTAAGTACTAAGCTAATACATAATAATTCTCAAAACTTTCCGTAATTAAGAAACTGCTTACCGTAAAAAAAAATCACATTAAATATTAAAATAAACTTAATAAAGAAATAAGCACATATTGGCAAAAAATTCAGCAAATATTGAAAAAATATATTGAAATAACTTTAAATGTTACTAATTGAAAATAGATTAACAGTTCCATTGTAATTTACTAATTTTAAACTAAAAAATAACAAAAATTTAAATACTTATATCTAAACTACTTTTTTTTAATCGAAATACAAGTTTTGCACTTACTTTAAGTTCATCTACTTGATCTGGAAGCTGATCTAGTACAAATTCTGATACAGGAGGCCATTTAGACTTTGCATTTTCTGCTGAATGTAATCTAGTATTGAGATCATCCATCGCCCTTTGTAAAGTTTGCATTTTCTATAATATAAACAAAATAATAAATAACATTTCTTATTATAATCTGTATTCTTGAAAGTGTTCAGGAAGTAATTTTAGGAAACAAAAATAAAGGATTATTCATTTATCTAGAATACAAACATATTTTCCATAAAATTAATGAATAATGTAAATTACCCATTATTATAGTACAAGAAATTTTACTGAACATTTGTAGTATTTTGATACTTCAATAATTGCTTAGGACTTATATTAAATGACCAAAGAAAATGTTCTGCTTTTCATATAATTCTTTAAATAAAAGATAACATATTTTCATGTAATTTTGTAGTAAATGAAATGTCCAATTATTATATTGTAATGACAAGCACAAATCTTATAAGAAAAAATCAAACAAATGTAAAAAAATAATTATACTAAAAAAATAGTAATTCAATTTAATATATATTTTATTTAATTTCCATCAAATTTATGTCTATTATATATTTTACTAATATTTCATTTCAAAGTTGCTATACCCTTATAAGTAAGTTCCAATTTCATTAATGTGTTTAAACATGTAGAAAAAATATCTAATTATATACAAACATTAATAGATAATTGAATACGATAAATAATTACAAATGAATGTAGGAAAAAATATGTCCTGATATACATTATATAATATACGCAATGTGACCAATATTATATTTTGGTGTAAACCATAAAAAAAAGTTAATAAAATGTAATAATCTGTGGCTTATAAATGGAAAAAGGATATTCAAATAGCAATCATATTTGTTCATCAACTTATTAGTTACGTATTCTGAAAACAACATTTTTAAACACACAGTAACAAAGATCATTAGAAAAAATTGTTTAGAAAATAACACTATAGTCACGTGAACAACTTGTTTAAAAACTTTCAGGTTAATTTAATATGTCACAAAAAAGGTCCGAACAAACACCAAACTTTGTCAACTACAGGATATTAGAAAATTATGTTTTCTTTTCTGAATTAAAGTTAAGCATGTTCATTTACGGAGATTGAAATATAGTTTTTAATAGATATAACAAACATAAAATTGTTTAACTGCAAGCAAGAAATACTTACCACGAGTACATCATCCAGCCGTTTCTGTCTTTGCTCTGTCCTCTGTAACAGCCCATTCCACTTATCGGATAACTTCTTGACCTCTCGCCGAATGCTCCTGGTGATTTCTCTGGCCTGCTCTTCTGCACTACGGTAACCTCGACTATCTTCCCCAAATTCTTTAGCTGAAAATATTTACACAAGGATGAATATGAAAACATCCAACTCTTATATAGTTTAAAATACAATTAATAAGAAACATCTTATTGGAAAATCGTATGAAATAATTAATTTTTAAGCAAAAATAATCTACTTCAATTAATTTTCATTTTCTATTATTGGTATAATAAATGGTTCATGATAGTTATGTACATGTATTTCAAACAAATTATTATTAAATATTATATTGATTTATTTACAAGGTATACTCATTTTGTACCAAGGTCACATGTCGGTATTGCCATTATTTATCCATAGTCAATGACATAATTATTATGCTTAAAAGGTAAAATATGTTACTTATAGGGTGAAAAATCATGCACAAAATATGAGTAAACATAATTCTTCAAAATAGTGTAAATTAGCTAATTTCTGTATTTAAAAATCGGGTGCTTTGATGGACAAGTGGAGATCCTAGAACTTGATCCTCAACTCATTTTTTTTAAATAATAATAATAATTACAAAAGCAGATGCTACGAAAAAATGTGGGGTAACTTTTGTACAAATCTAGCTATTAATTAAACAACTAAACACTTGTCATGTCTATATTATGTAACAGTCACATGAAGAGAAATAAATGCCAAACAGCTATAATATTATGCATATAGTTTTATTCATTTAATAACAATTAAGCAAAATATATTACACATTTACCAGCCATGCATGTTTACCAGCAATGGATAAATATTACTTAAAAATTAGTTGTAAATATGAAATTCCATTTAAATATATATTCAAATAATTAAGTTTAAACCTCCAAGTACCTTCAGAATCGCTGGTGTCGGAAAGTGGTGGTTCCTTTGCCACATAATGCCTTCCTGCCAACAGACTGCTTTCCACAACCGGCCTCTTGTCGTCGATCTGCCTTCGAAAAGCTCTGTGTTCGTCCTGTTGCTTCACAATGCATCCCACATCCCCTCCAATGGCAGGTTGTGCGGAAAGTTCGGTTTCTTTCTTTATTACCCATTCTATCAGTTCCCTTAAGGACAAGAGCAACTGATTCCATTGATCGGCGCTGCTTTCAAGACGATTTCTGAAATAAATGGTTGAGTATATTGATTTATATGTTTGGATAGCATTTTTAAACAATACAGTAGGATTGTATATATTTAAAATAATTATCGAATCTTGAGTTTAAGAAAAATTTGTTGATAATACTTAAAATTACAAAAGAAAATAAATCCCAACCAGCAACAAAATTTTAAAACCATTCACTGCATAAACAACTTTCTTCAATACTAGGTAAACTCTATTGTACAGGTTAAGTAACAATTGAAAAGTTTTAAATTTTTAACAACAATTAAACAATTAAATCAATTTAGAAACTAAAATGTTTTTATACTTTTTATTCTATATTCCCCCCCCCCCCCATCTCCCACAAATTTTGAGCCCATTGCACAATCTGACTTATAACATAATAACATATACAATTAACTATTTTTAATATTAAAATAGCTTCAAACACAATTATCAATTTTTTTTATAACCGTTTTCTAGAAATATCTTTAAAAATCAAAACAATGACGCACCATTATATTAAAATTCAAGTTTAACTATACTTGTTCTGTCTTTTCCCATATATTCTTTGCTATTATTTTGTCTAACAAATTTTTATATTACATCTCACTCAACAATAAACCTTATTATGCACCAAAATACAAAAAACATTTTTTAAAAGCCAATCTTTTTAGAACAAAGGAACCTTAAAGTATGTAGAAACTAAGAAAAACAGTCATCAAAATTTGGATCTGAAAACCTTTATTACCTTCTAACTCGTATATTAAAAAATAATTTTTGTACGACTCATAAACTTACCTTAAGGAAACTGTCTTTAACCTCAAAGCATTCCATCGATGATTCATCTCTTGAAGCTTGCGCCCAAGAAGCAAAGCATCATCTTGACTCTCCAGGCTTTGAAGCAAATGACTGCTGCGTTCGCTTAACGTTTGGTGAAGATCTCTTTGTGATTCAATCTCCCGTTGTAACTCCTAAAGGAACAAAATCAAATTGTTTTCACCATAAGGCATTTTAAGATGAATTTAAATATATAGTTTAACCATGCGAGTTCACTGAATGACAAATTAAATTCTTCACCCATTTTCTTGAATAAAAATTATATTGCCTTATATATTATTATAATTATATACGAAGATGTATTTGCTCTGTGAACAATTTAGTTAAGTCATGTTAAGATTTCAAGCTCAAATAAGGAATGTAGATGTAGTAATAAGATATGTAGATATTAAATATAAGTTGAAATATATACAGCAAATGTATCTGTATTATAAACACCTTTAGAATTAAAATAAAATGAGAAAATTATATATAGAATTTTTCAAATTTAGTTAATTGGTATTGCATATTGTCAATTTAAGAAAACTTAATTTAAAACATTTATATTCATTTTTAAAACTGTTAAAAGTGCTAAGTTTGCTTAGTTTCATTATATAATTTTTTAACAATCATACATTTTAAATAAAAACTGTAAATAAGTAGATTTTCAAAAAAATTTAAAATGTGTTAATATGCCTACATTATTAAATTTTTTTTTTTTTAATTTTTTTTTTTAAATACATACAGGTCGAATCTATAACCTTTCGACTTGGCGCGCGTTGGCGGTTTTAATTTAAATTTTCTTGCGGTTTTATTTTGGAGGGTTTTTTTTGGAGTTTTGGTGAGCGCGCTGGGCAGTCGGTTAAAAAATAGCTTCTAATCAACCAGACTGAAAGTGCATCAAATTTAACAGTGCTCCAAACCAACTTTCTGAACCCATTCCATATTCTTTTTTAATTATCTCATTAATATTGCTCAGAAACTACACAGTTTATTGACAACCGTTTAGGGTCAATTCCAAAGGCAAAATCTCAAAATAAATTAATATCAAACCGCTATAGATAATTAATTTATTTGACCGAATTGAATAAAAAGTTAAGTATAAATGTAGTACAAGTCTAATGTCTAACGATTAAACAAAATTTAGATAAACTTAGTTTCATCTTTGAAGCGACAAACTTGAATTCAGTCACGAATTACGATGCGACATAGTATGGACCCACCAAAAAAAAGTAAAACCCTGACTCATCAGGTATAAAACTAAAGAATGAATATAAAATTAAATATTAAGTAAAGCCAATTTTTTAAAGGATAACATTTCATTTGGACGAAATTTAAAAAGATCCCTTTTAATTATTCATTTAATATTTTTGTAAAACAATTCAGTAAAATAACTTTTTTTAAATAAATGTTAAAGTGTCCATTTCCTACTTAAAAATAAACTTTTAAATAACATATCGAAAATACTAAGTATTATTTAAACCCATCAACTCTTAAAAAATAGACAATTCACAAAATAGCTCAAATTAAAATCTTAAATATCAAGTTAAAAAAATAAGGATTAATTCGACATGTCTATGTCACACATAAATTTAACAACTGACAAGCAATGTAAAGAGCAAAATTCATAATATATCATTAACTTACATTTTCCAATCGACCTAAAGTCTGATGCAACGTTACTTTCACATGCCTCAAACTGCCTTCTTTAACAATCGGGGACATCATATTCTTTTTAATCAAATTTTTTTTAAAAGGCACGATTAAACTATCTGAATGACAGAAAACACTGAAATTCTCATTCCGGATGTCATCCAAACCATCACACACAAGTTTCACTTTTCGAACACATTTAAAAATACACAAAACCGAAATCGAAGTTTACTTAGTCACGAAACTTTGAAGACGAGACTGGGAATTCATTAGCATCGGTCACGTTTTCTGATAACCTGCTTGGAGAAGCCCAAACTACAAAGATCCTCGTAAAAATAATAATTACAAAGCGATTCGCCAAGTTTTTATGCGCATCTTCCTTATGCATCGGACAATAATAAACTAGAAGTTCAGACAAAACAGATCGCACACCATGCTTTCTCGTGGGTTTGCCCAGAAAGTAAAACCCATATCACAGTTTCGAGGCGAAAACCCTCAGCCGTCGCTATTTGAGGTACGCAGATAAAAATGCTAACATTTAAAAAGTCTGACTTTCCACCAAGATATCCTCTTGGCCATCAGTTGAAGGACGGTACGTTTGAGCATCAACAAAAAGCGAGTCCAGATACTTCAGAAGAAGAAGAGGGAACGTGTCAAAATTGCGAAAGGAAGGAAGCTAGAAGGGGTCTTGGGGCAATAAATAGAAGTCCCACTTTGAAGACGTTCCCGTTTAATGGTACACTTATCCGGAGATAGAAACATTTGAAGTGGGTCTTTCCCTGCTAGTACACAGAAACCGTTTTAAAAAGGGTGCCAACCGGCCTCAGGACGACAGACAGGTTAAACACCACCGCGGATGCTTACGTTTATGGACATGTCAAAGAAATTTTATTTTTTAAAGTGTGTCTTGGAATATTACAGATAAAATAATAATCTGTCAGTGTATAATAGAAACTGCTGAAATAAAGAATAAAAATTTCTATAGATTGCATAAATGTGAAAGTTATGCAAAGATGGTTACGTAAGCTTTCTTTTTAATCACATTTCCATTGCAAAAGAAGCTACTGCGGCAATTGTTTGCTACTTCAAAACATGAGTTGAAAGACCATTAAATAACTAGAAAATCAACTAACTAAAAACTATATGTTTTACGTCCATCCAAGGATAACAATTATTTTTTTAATTAAAAATGGAGGACATGTCCTCGCTTTTATCATCTACAGATGCCGCGCTCGACGTTCGTGACACTGGATTGGTTGGTTTCTGGATCCAACAATCCAGTGTTGGAATCCTTGACGGACGTCCAACACGACGTCTGCAGATGAAAATAGCGAGAACACGTTCCACAGCTTTGATCTGATTAAAATAACAAAGATTGAACTATCCTTTCAAGAGAACTATACCAAAGTTGATCAATCGATTCAATACTTAATCGCTTCCCTAATCAATTAACTCGGAATAACATGTATTTGTCATAGACACCAAACGAGTTATCTCGGGTTAGCCCGCTAAATAAGAAAGGTATCTACAATTTAACTAGAATCACACTAACTAACCACACCCATTGCCCACCTTGTGGCTACATGGTAGAGTTTTGTCTTCTCATGTCAAGTGCCAGATTAGAATCCTGTAATGGCTTGAATGATCATTGTGGTTTGGTTCTTAATCCACATTGAACTGGAGGTGCCGGCATGGGGACAGAACGTTTGTGTAGAAACAAACGATTTTAAATGTTTTACATGACTATTTAAACAGTTAATTAAACAATTTTAAATATAATTTTATATGTTTAATTTGATTTTTTTTTCTTTGTTGGTTAATTAAAAAACAATTTTAAATTCAATGAAATAATGTTAATTACCAGTTAAAATAACGTAATTGCAATTTAAGATTAATAAATTGAAAAGACTAAACCTTTGTTTTCTCCTAATTTACTCAAAAAATAGCAACTATCTCTTTCAGTAACACCACTTTAAACCATTGACATCAGAATACGTCAGTTTTGAAACTAATGCTAATTACTTCCTGGTCAGGGTCAATATTAGAATGGCCGATTAACATCGAAGTATCCAATGGGAGAAGGTCATAACAAAACGTAAATAACATCTTAATGTATTTTGAACAGTAGGAAATGAAGAATTTACACTTCCAGGCTTTAAAAATATTTATTGCACTAAAGGATTGTGTACGCGTTTAACCTCAGTTAGTCACCCTATTCAGCAGTAACATTTTGTTAGCAATTTTTGCTATTAAATTTTATTGATATGCACTTTATTAGAATACTACAGATAACTTTATCACACTTGAACGCCAAAATACACAAAAGAGTTGTCTAATTGAATAGCATTATACTAAGTATCTTATCGCAAGTTTAGGGCACAAGTTAATTTTTCTCAAAAGTTAACCGGCGCACAAGCGACGTGTCATTCGAGGGTCACGGTTTTCCCGTAGTTTTTTCAACTATACAAAAGTACAAACACCATAACTTAATCGTTTATTGCCTTCGAGCATGAATGGACTGTAGTAGAGCGAATATGACGTCATAATCGTGAAACCAACATCTCAGATCGAATGGCCTCTGACACGTGACTTCTTTTCAAAATTATGAATTAAAAAGTACTCGCGATTGGCTGATGTATTGGGAAATGTGTAACAGTGAAAATTTATGAATGGAATGACGTAATTAACTACGTGTCCGAGGCCATACATGTTGGTCTCACTTTGATGTTAGCGAGATTATAACATTATGTTTTCTCTACTATGCTCGAAGTTTATTGCAGAAACCCCATAAGTGTAATGCTAACTTAATGACAGTTCTGAAACAAACGATTCAACTAGCAGTATAGTTTATACTACACCGAAGAGGTACACTTGCGACTGAGGTCCGAAACTCAAAACCTCTTTTAACCTAGGTAACTATTTTAATTTTTTTATTAGTGGCAATATTTTGGATTAACTCTCTTTTAGTAGCAATATCTACACAGTTCTCAAGGGATCATTGCATTGAGGCTAGTAGCCTCAATCCAATGGAAGAATTGCATTGAGTCTGGCCGCTCGGTCCCGATAGGATAAATTTGCTTATGTGAACGATTTCTTCACAACCGTTCAACAACGTAACTTTTTGTTAGTGCGCAACAGCAAGTTAATCCACAGTTGGGGCTACGTGAATCGAACTACACATGCGTTCTAAAAAGAGCAAGTAAATGGCGTTTTGGTAGAAAATTCTAATCTAGAATACGCTAGGATGAGATTAAAAATATATTGTTATCTGAGTAAATATCTATTACTTTTCACAAAGGAAAATAATACTTTTCATATACATTAATTAGTTGTTAATCACAACTAATTTTTAACACTTTTTTAATATAACACGTTTACAACGCAATGATACTAAGGAATTACTAAATTAATCGTACACTTGATAAAATAGATGCATTTAGTAATAGGCGATACTACAATATATTTCGAAAAACGCTTCAAACAATTGGAAAAAATGCATTAGTTCGATAATTTCGAAACAATTTTTTTATGCACCAAGAATGTATTTGACATCAGAGCCTGATATTTTATTAGGCACGTTAGGATTGCAAATTTTCATTTCAAGAATTTTTCATTTCTAGAAACTAATTTTTACGAAAAAGTATCATCGGTGTTATTGTGCTTATAGTATTGAAATTTCTAAATCAGATCCTACTGACAATACGTTTTTTTTAAAGGAGCATTTTTTTCTGTTATTTTAAATAAAATTTTAAATGATCATATTGCAAAAAAAAAAAAAAAAAAAAAAAAAAATCCTTTGTAGTTAGTTAGTAAGAGAACAAGGTAACGAAAGAACGACATCTTTAAAGTCAAAACAAGAACCTATCATGGGGATTGTAATTGGTTTGTTTTTAACAAATTTTATTTCGCACTTCGATGACACTTTATATAGCTCTAAATAGTGTAATAGGACTCAGAGAAACACGTGATTACATTTCGGTATTATGCAAAAATAAGTTTTATTTGTCTTCGAAAAATACGAAAAATGTGTGTATAATCCGAATTATATTCCCTTTCCAAACAATCGTAAAACACTAAAAGGCACATCCAGTGCTAATCCCCAAATAGTTGACTCAGCATAAAATCTTTTATTTTCTATTCATTTCAATCTCAAGGGCAGGGGATCGAAAGAAAATAAAGCTATCGATATAAGACAATTGGTAACTTGGAATAGGATAAAAGGCAGTCTTGTCAGCAATTACACTGAGAGAGTCCTTCAATTTCTAGAAATGAGTTCAGTGTTGCCGGAACCGTTTTCTTTCGTCGGTTGTCCAGGCGCACAAACTGTGTAATTAGCGAAAGTTAATTACATTTGGATAAAAGCCAAGATAATTTAATTTCGTGCAAATAAACGAAAAAAGATAATTAACTCTGTAAAGCGGCCATTTGTCTTAAAGTGACACTCAAAAAAATATAATCATAGTTTTATACTTGATTTGTTTGGACAACTAAGAACCAAATCAATTACGTGAGGTAAAGACGAAATTTAATTTCAGCGTTAAAAAATGAAAAAAAAAAAACTAAACGTGTCTAGTTTTTATTAAATGATTAGTAACTCGTTAATTAGTCTGATTTCAAATTAGTTTACAGTTTACAGATTTTTGTATTAGATATGACTTCGTACAATAATTAAACATAAATGTCAAAAAGTCATAGGCGGATTTGTAATGTAGAACAATGGATCATGGAAGAAAAAAATAATGTGTTTTCTGATTTGATTATATTAATATTAATTATATTTTAATATTAATATTTTTAGAGAAATTTGCCGTCCTTTTATTTTGGCGCTACGAGCTATATATAGTCCCCGTAGCCCTCTGGAAATAAGGCACCAAACAGTATAAAGTTTTCTTGAAATAAAATTTTTTTGGTATGGTTTGGTCAATTAACGTCGCATTAGAGCTGCATAGTGGGGTATTGGCGACAGTGGGGCCTATCTCGAAGGAAAGACCTATGGGAACGATGCCTCGTATTTTTGAACCCATGATCAGATGACGAGGAAACACCTGAACTGGCACCCAACGCCTTCAATAGACGTCAAGACTTTGGACCCCGATCAGATTTATCATGCACAAGTCCCGTACACACGCCGATAATTTTTTGTGGATGTTCTGGACGACATTCCTAGTATTTTATAGCGAAGTTGGCAACCCTCCGATCAAAAATTCACTACTTTTTTTAGTCAAGTCCGTCGCACAGGATCGAACTAGGAATCCTCTGATTCCCAGCTGATGCCTTTATCCACTGGGCCACGGAGGCCCCTGAGAAATTTTTGGGCCTGAAGTAAGGTCTATTTCAAATTTAATATATTAAGTAGTTAACCTGCAGCGCTAGCGCTCCACAATGCAAGGTGAATCACTTATTATGCCCGAGAACTAACAAATGATTTCAAATGATGATGACGAGATGATTTCGCTTTTAAGAAGAAAAGAGTGACAAGAGGTTCGAATGGTTGCTTCTTTGTTTGTTTTCTTCATCATGTCGTACAGTTCCATAACGTAAGGAAAAAAATATCGTTTTACCTCGAGAGAAAAGATTTATGAAAATTAGACAGCTTTCTGCTATGCAAATATATTTATCTGTTAAGATTATCGTCCGCGGCAGGGTTTAACGAGAGAAAAAAAAAGCGGATCAAATCGCGATGCGTGGCGTCATAAGTGACGGCCCCTAACAAGAATTATCAATCCCAGTTCCTATTCGTAGTTAAAATAAAAGGGGCCCCGCTTCTAAGTTTGCACAGGCCCCCGTGGCTGATAAGGACGACCCTGAGGGATGGGATGACAAGGGTTACGAGAGAAGGAGATACTCATAAATGAAAAGTTTTACAAAGGGGTGGTACGTGAGAGAAAAAGGTTAAGAACAACTGCACTATAAAGCATGGGCAAACAGAAGACTTTTGTTTAAAAAGCCGTTCATCTCACCCTGATCTGATCGTGGCATCCGTGCGACCGGTGGAAGTCGTCCCTGGGCCCGTACTTCTCCTCCTCGGCCTCCAGCAGCTCCAGGGCAGACTCCGTCTCCGACAGCCACGCCAGGAAGCGGTCCAGGGCCCTGTCCAGTTGCTGGAGGGAGTTCAGAGCGCTCAGCAGGGCCTTCCCTCGCGTCTGTACGCTGGAATGTCAAACACGGAAAATATTGCAATTCACGTCAAAATATCGTATATGTACAGGGTTTTTTTCTCAACAAATCAGCATTAATTGTTTGGTGGAAGCAGTTGGCAGTTTATTTTCACTCATTTACATGTTACCAAATTTGTTTCATTTTTACTCCCGAGTTTCTGTATTGACGAAAATGCACTTTGAACACGTTCTGCGCGGTACGGGATCAATTTAACCTCTTATCTAACTACCCTCTAATGCTGAGGATGTGGGACGTAAACTTTCGTGTTAAGTTAATGAATCTTTAGATGAATCGATTCATGGCCTGCTACCGTAGAATACTGGTTTACAACTATGGAGTGGGAAAACATATGATTTTTTCCAAATTATAAATTTTCAGGGTGCTGGATACGTTTTACTAAGAAAAAACTATGGGGTCGATTGACCCCGTGACGCACTTGCGGATAGTTACTGCACGGGGTTAATTGACGCTCTTGTGGATAAATAGACCGTTCGTAATGAACGTTTTATTATAAAAACCAACACAAGAAAAACATAATATAAAACAATTAAGATGGTTTGGCTTTATATTTATTGAGGCCTTTTGAAGCTGTCAAAATAGTATATTTTGTTAAAGGAAAAAAAACTTGCAAACCCTACAATGTACAATTTTGAAATTTAACCGTACAAAATGGTTAAAATATTTACAATTAACCAGCATAGTATTACGATAGTCATAACAACCAAATCGCAAGGTTGCCACTCAAAATAAAGACAGAAATTCCTTTAACAAAATGTTTTTTTAGTTAAAAGTCGCATATTACGAGGAAAATAAAAGTGTTTTCCAAACATTAACTCAGAAGCATGTTACAATATCTGAAGCTTACCTAATGGCAAGTTCTGTGTACCGCTGGTTAATGCGGTCAGCAATGGCTCGAAGTCTATTGGCGTCATCGTGTGGACAATCGGCAGCGATTTTGTGAGCTGTGCGAGTCACCCCTTCGACAGCTCCTTTCCAGTGGCCCACCTCGGCTTGCAAACTCTAAAGGAAAAAGACAATGCACAATGAAGGGAATTACATTAAAAAATGTCAGATCTATTGAGATTTCTCTAATAAAAGAAAATTTAACTCTGAAAAGGAGTCTTAAACTTCAAAAATAAACAATGAACAGCTTTAGACGATAAGGGATGAAGTCCATTTGGCACAGTTTCTAATCTATATTTTTTATGTCAGATAAAGGGGCTTTAGTTTTAAAGGGACATGTTAGTCCTGGATGAAATGGATTCCAGGTTTGGATGGAGGCCCAAGTGTTTTTTTAACTGCGTGTATAAAAATAAAAAAAAAAAAAAACCTTGCAAGTCCATTCTGACAACAACAGAAATGTGTTGCTGATATTTTTCTGAGCGATAATGGAACACAATAATAATTTTATTTTAGAATTGATGGGGCAAGTGAAAGAAAGAGTCAACTAACATTTTTTGAAAAAATCTAATTTTGATGTAGATGAAAGCTTTAAAGACATATGCGTCTTCCCTCAAAATAGTATGGCTCTGCTGGATGTATTTAGGCAGAAACAGAGCAGTAAAATGTGTATGTTTAACTTATAATAGTTCGATTTCATTAAGTGAACCTAAATGCCGAACGTGCGAAAACACGCCAATTTTGTTAACCTACCACCACTAATCACGTTCACGATCAATGAATAAGGAAAAAGTATCGTGCCAATTTTTTCCTTGACAGTAAATAGTGGATGCTCAACGGAAAACGACCCCTTTCTTAAAGATTGTGGTCAGTGAAAAGGCTGTTTATCTTGGAAAGTGATGTTTGTCAATTAACTCCTTCTTCCACTAACCCATCAATTGTTTGTGAGAAAATTATAATTTTAATGTGCGATGTTTTTCAGAAATCCGGGTTATTTGAAATAAAAGGGGGATCCACACATGACTGTAACTGTATCTATAGTTAGCCTACCATTTTTTATTTTAGTGAAATCCGGACTTTTCGGGAAGAGGGCGGTTGAAGGGTCTTGGGGAAAGAGAGTCAAAGTATAGTATAAAACTATATAAGTGCCTACTAACAACCTTCTTTCATAACACAAGCACAGAGTTTCAGTGAGCTTGGACGTGAGCTTAAAATCAGGACTGTCCGGACGAAATCCGGACGTATCTTAATCCTAATAGTAATAGTAATTTGGTACCCCAAATTGCGAAATTAGGAAATTGACAATATACCTTCAAGTCCTCATGCCACGTGGCATAAAGGGAACCCAAATTTGGAATTTGGGAAATTGGCATCCAAAATTGGGAAATTGGCATCCCAAATTGGGAAATTGGCATCTCAAATTGGGAAATTGGCATCCCAAATTGAGAAAGTGACACCCCCCCCCCCCCTTGACAACATACCAGGCTCAGTTTACACATAGCCCATCTGAGCGGTAGGGAATCTCCAAAAATGCCAAATTGGCACCCCAAATTGCCAAATTCGCAAATTGACTTCAAGCCTTCCAGTCCGTGGCGTAAACTGAGCCGTAGTTCATCTGAGCGGTAGGGAATCAACGGTATACTACTCTCATTTATTTTAAAGTAGTCCCCATATAGTCGATTACCCTTCATTGATATAAAACTACGAGCCCAATAAACGTACATACAACTGCAGTCTAACAATTGGTTATTTCGACTACTTCCTCTGCAGTCGATTCAGCTGATGTCATTTTAAATGTAAACTCCTCGAATGCTCTTGCGAACAGTATCAAAAAAACTGAAGGTTTATTCATGTAAACAATGACGAGCATTAGCATTTGGCAGCCGAAAACAAGTAGTTGGGAATAATGAGGTTTTATTTCATTATCTCAAAAATAATTTAACTATTTAGCAAAATATTATTTACATAAAACAAATCTTTAAATAAGAAATATATCTGAACTCGGAACCCAACAAATGAGAGTCTAATCACCTTAATGTATATAAATCTACTGCTGCATTTATAAGTAAATATGTTGGTACTAAACACTACAGGGAGGCAATACTGAATAAAATAATAGCCCGTTAGTGAAGTCATGCCATAGTACAAATCAGTAAATACATTCAGAGATATTCAAACAAGGACAATCTTCCCATTTTCTCTCCACCTATAAACGTTGTATCGTTTAGATTTAGTGTGGACACAAAACTAACCATCTAATATTTATACTTAAACATGTTATTTAAACTTGGACATTTTAGGAATACTTTTATTCTAATACAAATACATCTAAGTTTACTCATAAGCCATTTATTCATTTCCCGAATTTAAATATCAACATTAAAAATTTATCTTAAAACATACTCCTATTTACCTTTAACATTTCCGTTATCCCAAATAGAATATTTAATGGGCGAGTTTTAGGAATCGGACAACAGTAAAACGAAATTTCCATTTTCACATTCGCTTCTAGAAAACTACCTACTTCATTATTCGTAGAAAGGTAAAGTTATAAGTCGGGTTATGTGCGAGGTATGCTTAAAAATGCATGAGCAATTATTGTTAACTCAACAAGAATTCGATATCTATAAAACAAAAACGAATGCTTACTTCCCACACAAATAACATAAAACGTTCGACAATAATGAAAGGTAAAACAGTTTAAACGATATTCTGAAAATGGATCCCTAAATAGATTCATTCACATAAAGTTAGTCGATGTCTTTTTACTAAAAACTAAATAGCCTGGAAAAAAGCTCGACTACAATTTTCATGTAAACTCCCAGAATGCTTTAATATCAAGATAAAGATGTCAAGATGCTCTAATGTCAAACTAGCTTCTAACATCAAGATAAATAATATTTTTTTAATTTTATTTTCACAAGAAATTTCCAATGTAAATTTTAAACTTATTCCATCAGTGCATTTTCATTTTTAACCTAATTGCTTATACTGTGACATCACACTGAATACGTGTAACATCAGCTTTTACAGTGAAGTAAGAACTAGGCAGCTCCAATTTTTTCCTATTGACACTTTTACACATATTTCTATAAAAAAAAAAAACTCTATTGATTGGTGCAAGAACCAGACAGCTCTAAACAATGGCTATAGAGATTTAAAGGGAAAGGAGCTGTACTTTTATATTATACGATGCAAGAAATTAGTGTTTTTCGTCCTTGGTAAAGAATTTGAAAATGTGGATACAAGAGCAAGGTAGCTCCAGTTTTAAATATTGTTCAGGAAGAACGAAAAACAATGAACGTTTCTTGCATCGTATAATGCAAAAGTACAGCTCCTTTACCTTTATATCTCCTACAGTCATTGCTCAGAGCTATATGGTTCTTGCACTAATCGATAGAGGATCATTTTCTTTATAAGAATAAGTGAAAAAGTATAAATCAGAAGAAGGTGGAACGTCCACATCTTCAATTTTGAAAACTGAAGCTGTCTGGTTCTTACACCAACGTCTTCAATAGCTTAACCCGTTCCTTGAAACCAGTTTTGAGGAGAGTTTCACGACCGCCATTTAACCAGAGCCACACTGTACCTTCTGCTCCTTGAGCTGTGCCTCGAGGATGTCGAGGGTCTGTCCGACGGGGGGCATGGCGTGGAGGTGGGCGTGCAGCTTGCCGAGCCACGACTCGACGTCCCTCCTGCGGTCGTCGAAGTTGCGTCCATCCGACAGCGTCCCCTCCAGCTGGCGCTTGCGCTGCATCGCCTCCGACCGCACCTCCTCCCACTCACACTCCAGGTGCAGGGCTGTCAGGGAACAAGAAGCATCAAATTAAGTAACAGGTGCCATTGTCCAATTGGAGAACATATAGCGACAATTGCAATGTATTTGGAATGGTTCATTTAATGGAACGATCAGTAATTGGCGATCAAAAATCCTCTATGGCCATTCCATTACTGATACAGAACATAGTGTTAACCCTGAACTTTTCCCTACAAAATAGCGCCCTACTTGCCCTTTTTTGAAAAAGCCCGTCTATCCTGTCAAAACCCAAACTATTTAGCATAGACAAAACATTATCTTTTGGATGTTTTTTCCCAAGTGGTTTCCAAGTTTTCAGAACGAAAAATCTGTGATAATCGAAAACAAATGTTTTTTAACCTTGTTTAATGATTTTCTAGACTTGCGACATTTTGACATGCGACCTTTTGCAAACAGTAACGGTCGGGAAGTATAAAAGTTTATCCAAAATAGTATAGTAACAATTTATTTATTCTTTTTATTAAAAAATTATAAAGATGAGAAGTAGTTAAGTTGAGTTTTGAAACTGTCTAATAGAATGTGTTCAACAAAAGAAAATTTTAACAAAAACGCGTGAAAATCCAACGGACATTAAAACTACGCCAATTGATTTTTAAACATAAAAAAAAACATGGAATACCAGAATAGAATACCCATGGAAAAATATTTTTATGCCTTTTTTTTCCAAATTCAATAAAAACATTATTTGTTTTAACACGTTCGCTACCGGAGTCGAAAAGGATATAAGTCAACCATTGCCTTTTAAGTGTTATTTTGAAGAACGTATCAAGCGTCTGTGCGGGACCAGCAGCGAACGTGTTAAAACATTGCAAATGCGGCACAATTCAATCCATTAAATATTGCAGTTTAATTTTTTGTTAAGATGGCTTGAACAGAAGCTGATATTAGCAATCTAATATCAGCTTCTGTTCAAGCCATCTTAACAAAGCGACCTGACACACTTAAAATATTTGTTCAGAAGATGGTTTTCCACATTATTTGATGTCGATTGCTTCAATGGAAACTGAGTTATTACAACTCAATTATCTTACTTCCAATTTTTTTTTTTTTTTTTTGCACACCTTTTTAACGTTACTTCTGTTTAAAACTTCTTCGCATCGCTTCGATAGCCGAACAGATAAGACTGTGGACAGCGGTGCTGCAGACATGGATTCGATTCCCGGTAAGTCTAAGTTGTAATTGTCGGTATTTATTGAAAGTTATTTATGAAGGCAGCCTATGCAGGCAAGCTACTACTCTTTTTATTCATTTTTACTCATTTTCGTGAGTACATGTCTTTTTCAAAAATAAAACTTGTGTATTCGGAGCTATGACAAACATCGAATGCAATCAAAAATGAGTACTTATTTTTGAATACCTATTTTTACTTATTTTTGAATACCTATTTTTAACAGCGTACAAGGTAAAAAAAAATGCTAAAGAAAAATTTCCTTTCACGAGCTCTGCTACCCAATCCGATATTAATGAACTACGGATCGTGGAAGGACAAGTTAACAGGTTAAATTATTTCCCTTCCATTGACATCCCCATCAACTTACTCATTATTTATCCCTTCTGTCTCCACAGTGTGAAAACAGCATTCATCGGGAGGATCCAAACATCTAAAATACTTCAGTCATCGATCGCTTAAAGTTACTTTTCCTGGCCTTTTTTTTTTTTTGGCGGGAAAACGAAAAAAAACACGTGTTGGTTATTCGCATTGGGTAGCTAACCGCGTCCGGGAGAACCATTTACTTTAAGTGACAAAAACGCTTTGGAATCTTTCCAAATCGCTTTTTCGAATTTTGAAAACCTACTCTCAGGCTCGGGGCGGGGGGAAAAAATAAATCCTCCCCCCTCGTCTCAAAATTTATGCCATTTATTTCGCAGATGGCCAGCGAGAATGGATGTCGAGAAAGATGCCGCAGCATGGAGAACAAATGGTCCGAGCCGTATTATCTTTAGAATGTTGCCATCAGAGTTCAATTTATTCTATATTTCTTTTCTCTTTTGGCACTGCCGTTTTTAGATACTTTTAAAAAGAGTGAGCTGTTCTATGAAATGAAATATATGTATATAGATAGAAATCTAAAAACGCCATTCACATAGAAAAAATAATACCGAAATTCAAATTTCTTTATGGATATTTTCATACAAAATGTGAAAGGAATATTAATGAACTTTCGGAAATACAAACGAATAAATTTCATGTTATGTCCTATTGATATCGTGTTTCATTCAAATTATCTAACCAATTGCGATCAAATGCATTCCTGCACGTTTTCCTTTAGAAAAACTGATAAAAGTCAATAAAAACTAAACAAATTACAAAAGTGTTATTTTTTTGCTGAAATTACCAACTTTCATATAAAATATTTTAAATCAATGTAAAGGTGGGATCTAGCTCTTTCCTCTTGCACATACATTGTATCTCTATTCCAAATAATAAATTTTAAAAATAATTCCAAATAATAAGTTTAAAAAAAATTCTCATAGTTTTCTACCAAGCTCGAAATCTTCTTTTGCGTTTTCCGAAAGTTTACGACAGTGGACATACAACGATTTTGCTTTCAGCCATCGATATACTAATTTGACTTTAATTGAAAGTTATTCAAAAGTAATTAATTATTTTAATCTCTGTGAAGAGAAAATGACATCGGTAATGATTCACCAAAAATCAAAGAGGGAACATTACACCTCGACCAACTTACAAGTTAAGGTGCCCAGGACGAAAGCACATTTGGGGGCCCCTCAACGTACCTAAAAATAAATTGCTATGTTTATGTATAAGAACACAATGCAAAAAGCTTATACTTTTAAAATTACGAAAATGTTTTTTTTCCCTAAGTATTTGAATTAATGTTAATGGCGCAGTATTTCAAGAGTTTTTTCAAATGTTTCTCATTCTGTACTACCTCCCCTTTTAGATTCCTTTTATTTGAGCCAGATGGATGTGTTCTATTGTTTATTTTGCAAATCCGTAATGATTACAAAATCAGAAAATTAAGGGCAAATGTATCCGTAAAGGACAAATCCACGTGCAATTACTAAATACTATAAACAGTTTGTTTATGGTCATGAATTGTGATCCAAAGGGCATTCCTTTGAAGAACGCAATTCGAAAGATCTTGTATCACGAAAGTGCAGGAAACATGAAAGTGATTTGATAAAATAGTAAAAAAAAAATTTAAAAATTAACACAAAAAAAACATTGATTTATATAAAAAAAAAAATTAAATATATTTTTATCTTTTTTTTATAACTTTATAAGTATTTTTGGGGGCCCTGGGCAAGTGCAAAATGGGGGCCCTGGGCAAATGCCCCGAATGCCCTGCCATAAATCAATCTCTGATTACAAATTAGCTATTTAAAACCATTTTAAGAATAATAATTGCTTATTCTTATTGGTAACTAAGCCACTCAATTAGAACACAGGTATAAATTCAAATAAATGTTCCTAACTGCTCATTCCATTATGAGAGAACGTCCACAAGATAGTAAGAGAAACCTAATAACTAAAATATTCGGAACAGAGGTTTCGCAATACAGACTGTCAACATCGAATCGTCGTGTTAATAAACTTTACTTTAGGGCAAGCACATAATGTAGTTGGAAGGAAAATAAACTGGCGTTAATCATAACAAACCATGAATCTCTCCAAAGTTGACAGAGATGCGAAATGGCCGGACGAACATTGAGACATATTCCATCTGGAGCAGGAAGTACCACGCATCCTGCTCACAGCTTTAAGTGAGTGAAGATCCTTTTTAATGTTTTCAGAGATCCAATTTTAACATTGCAAAAATAGCTTGGCTTGCAAGGCATATTAAGTTTGAATCCGATTTTTATTAATTAACTTATTTTCTTTTCGAATACTCTATTATACAAAACTAATAAAAAAATTATTCATAAAACAATCAAGACTAAAAAAAAACTTCAATGATAAGCAAAATTTTTTATGCTAATTTACATAGATCGATAAGTTTTTATTATAGCGCATTTACAATAATTGGCAACATAATATTACAAAGGAGGAGACAAAATTAGATAAAAGAACACGAATTACAAGATAATACGATATTTTTTTTAAGATTAAAACACATTTTGAACAAAATTACAAAGTTATTCGGAATCCATCAGAAGTTTACTGATCGAGTAATCCCGGAATTTTTAAACAGGAGATTGCATAATTATAAAAACAAAGATATTCTTTTTTGTGAAATTATAGGACGGGGAAAATGTTACTGCATTTTATTGATGATAAGTATTTTCGTCTGAATGCATCGTAAATTGGATATGTTAAAAATGCATGATTCCAGGTTTCATTTTCTGTTGTGTTACACAATTTACAGGGATTATTAAGAAAAAATTCATAGACAACTTCGTTAAAAACTATACGCGACTGATTGCAATGAATTTGTATAATAATTCTTTTGAAAATGATATCTATATTTGAAATTAAATAGTCTTCGATTAAATGTAAGTTTTTGATATATTTATATTGCGAGTGGTTTTAATACTATTGTTTATTGAAGCAAAATAATTTTGGGTGTATTGGTCCGGCTATACATGTACAACCGTTGGTAAGTACACTACAAAAAAAAGTACTTAAAAATGAGTACCTGAACATACTCGTTTTTCTTTGAGTACAATCGCATCGTAAATGAGCGATGACATACTCAAATTTAAGTAATCGTACTTTCTCAAAAATGAGCAGAGTGATTTATTATCACAAATTTCAGCTTTTATTCAAGTCATCTTAACAAAGCGACCTGAAAAACTTATAATAGTTATTCAGAAGATGGTTTTCCACATTATTTAATATCGATTGCTTAAATGAAAACTGAGTTATTAGAACTCAACTATCTTACTGCCCATTCTTTTGGCACACCTTTTTAACATTTCATCTGTTTATAACTTCTTCAGGTCATCCTGGTAGTACAACGAATAAGGCACTGGACTGCGGTGCATGAGGGTGGTCTGGGTTCGATTCCCGATAAGTCTTGGTTGTAATTGTTCATATTTATTGAAAGTGATTTATGAAGAAAGCCTATGTAAGGAAGCAACCGCTATTTTTATTAATTTTTAGTTATTTTGCTCTTTGAGTATAACATGTCTTTTTCAAAAATGAAACTTATGTATTCGGAGCTATGATAAGGATCGAATGTACTCAAAAATGAGTACATTTTACTTATTTTTGAGTACATATTTTTAAGTGTGTAATGTTCAGCGATTTTTGCTAATTTATATTCACCATTAATAGCTTCCATTTTTTTTCTGCCCGATAGAAAACTACTTCAAGGATCATAAGAAATGTATCCATTTTTATCCAATATTTATGAAACTCATAATTTGTAAATAAATATAATAATAACTCTCAACATATGACAAACAACACGCAAGTACAAAAAAATAGTTAACCTACTAAACAAACACCTAAATATATGTAAATACTCATTAGTTGACCCCATGATAAGCCAACAAACCTAAAAACTGCAGCCCACGTTTCGAAATGCCCCCATATTAAAACCCTAATTCCGTTCCCTCATAAGCACTTAGCAGGTACACGAAATGACACGCAATCACCAGACCCGAGACACGGTCCCATTATAAAGTTAACAGAAACCCGAATTCTCGGGGGGACAATGATTCCCCCCTCGTCCGTTCACATAACGAGAGACGGCAGCATTTCGCTCGCTCAGCAACCAACACTTTAATGCGGGCGACGGGGGAATTTCCATTTGTGCCGGGGCGTCATAATTAAGGCCGCAATAGGGCGGGAAGAATGCCGACGACAAGTTGTGTGAGAGAACAGCTCCCTTTCTCTTCAATGGGACGGTAAATCGTTAAATCCCGTTTATAAGATTTGTTTGTCTGGAAAGCAGATCGGAAACTGGATTTGATGTTATTCCTTCACCACTACTATTGAATCACAATTTTTCAACTGTTTTCACTCCCAATGCATGCATAGGTGTGGAATGCACCAGTCAAGCCCGTCGCACCAGGGGGGCTTCCACACAAACTCGAAATTTACGCACAAACTTTGGTATCCAGAATACGCAAGGAATTTTAATCCCGACAATTAATAAAATAAAAGCTTGTTTTTTATATATTTTTTTATGTATTACAAAATATAAATTTTAAAACATATTAGATCAACATCTCACCTTTGAAAGATGAAGCAGTAGACTACATAACATAGCTAACTACATAAATGACAAAAATTAACCTATAAAATAATAAACTTATTCAACATTCAGTGCATTTATAAAAATGTTTCCCAAACTAGAATCTACATGCAGTAGTTTCATAATCCCGTTCCCGATAAATCCTTGTAATATTTTTTTCATTCTCTGAAGTTTTATGTCTCTAAAGTAATTAATTTTAAATCAAATTCAATGCGTTTATAAAAAAAAATTCCAAACTAGAATCTACATGCATTTGTTTCATTATAATCCCGTTCCCAATAAATTATTGCGAATTTTTTTCACTATAATCTTAAGTTCCACGCCTCTCCAACTGTCAAAAGTAATTAATTTTAAATCAGCGGTGCTTAGAGATAACAAACTGAAATGTTTCAAAATCCATAAAAGTTTCAAAATTTAAAAGCAAAAGCTTACAGAACCGAGGATAAAGACTCGAAACGAAATGGGAAACCTCCCCTGATTGCGGAAAGAAAACAGAATACGGATGGGTGTGGGAAACCGGCGTTAAAACCAAGTTACCCGAATCCAAGACGGAAGAAAAAAGAAATTAAAGCAGAGAAAAAGAAGAAGAATAAAAAAAAAGTGTCAATCCCAGCTAAACATAGACTCCGGTCTTTTTCAATAGTTAATCGATGTCGAGCTCATCGCAACTTTTCAGTGATCAATAGAAATGACATCAGAAGCTGCACTACATAAGAAGCGGGGAATGAAGAAGAAAGTTCTTTGAAGAGAAGCAAGGACTTTGAAATTGAATTCCGCCTCACCGGACTCTGAGTACTGCGAGGGGGGGGGGGGGGGATTAGATTCCTCAGCGCTGCTGTTGCGAAGATTGAGGAAGCATGCCGCCCGGGCGCTGAGAATCACCAATTGAATTATTTTCTACCATGTCACATTATGCGCGAGGATTCTTCTTTGCAATGGCGCGAGGAACCGATTGATGCGAAAGCCGGATGCAAGGCCCTTGAAAAAAGAGGCGCAGAAGGCTTTTTGAAAAAAGGGTTCCAAAATTGAATATAATTTGAACAAGAAATACATTCATATTTTTTAAAGGAAAGAAAAAAACGATATAAATATTTTTTTATGATAACACCAGATGTTTGTATTTGAAATTGAAGACGTCAGTGCAAGAACAAGACATCTCCAGTTTTCAAAATTGTTTAGGAAAGACGAAAAACCCTGAACGTTTCTGTTATCGTATAATACAAAAGTACAGCTCATTTCCCTTTATATCTCTATAGCCAATGTTTATAGTTATATGGTTTTGCACTAATCTATAGATGAGTTTTGTTCTTGACGACAATAAGAGAAAAAATGTAAATCAGAAAAAAAGAGGAGCTGCCTTGTTCTTACACCCACGTCTTCAATTGCATTAAGTTTTACTCAATTTCTCAAATATAGTTTAAACATGACTATTTCTAATAATTTAATGGTGACAATAGTTTGAATTACTAAAGAAGATTTACTCATCTAAGTAGGCTAAAGGCAGAAAATAAAATTAAATACATCATCTAATACATTATTTTTTTTAAAAATCGTATCGCCTAAATTATAATAATCAAACTATATTATTAAAGGTTATTAAGAATTATAAAATAAAAATAGATGAACCAAGAATCTCCAGAAGAAAAACTATAAAAGCAGGTTCTATCACTAAACTATCATAAGGACTTAACAGTTCAGTGATAGTATCCTTAAAATCAGCATACGAAATCATTCCATATAGTGTACCTGTGAATTTAAACATAGCAAAATAACCCATTTTAAATTGGTTGATTGAAACAACACCGCACTAGAACAACATAATGGACAGTTGCCAACGGAGAGTTCGAAATCTATTCGAAAAGAAAGATCCGAGAAAAATGCACTATATTTTTGACTACCGTTAAAAAATAGCAATATCTGAGCTGGCATCCAACTCTCTAAATTTCCTACATCCTGATTAATGTGAGGACTTTGGATTACAAAATATTTAACGTGCACAGCTTCCTCTACAAGTCGAACCTTTGACTAACTAACGGTATCGAACTCGATACTCTCCATTCCTGCGTCCCATTTAATGTACTGTTAGAAAATTATTACATCAACATTTTTTAAAGCAGTTCAATTCTTACCTCTAGATTCCAGCTCCTTGTTGTAATCTCCTTTCTGCCTGAAGTTCGCCACTGCTGTTAATAGCTTTTTTAACTGCACATTTTTCTGATCTTGTTCGTTCAGGAATTTCTGAAAAGATAAGACAGAACAATCTACACGCTTGTAAAAAATCAACTTTTTATCGCACTTTTAGTCGAATAGTAGTTTTTTTTCAAGAAAAATTAAGTTTTAATGCATTAACTTTTCTAAGAAGAAAACAAAGTTTTGAAGATAATAAATCTGCAAATTAGCACACAATTCGCAGCAGTAAATATTATTTGCAGATCAAATACATCTCAATAGAAATTTAAACTAAGAAATAATAGCTTTATTTTAGTTTCCCAACAAATTCATTTTGTGAAACACGAAACTTTAAAATAACTCAAACATTTCAAGAAATTTACTAACTTTTCTTCTTACCAACAGCTTAAACAGCGTCTTGGAAAAGCCAACTTTAATGATGTAGAGTTTAGTTAAAGTTTAATAAAAATTGGAAATTATTGAATTATAAGAATAAAACTTTCAGCAAAACTACATTTTATATAAATTACCTAATATACTGAAGCCCCATTCATGCGTTATACATTGCATTAAATAGGGCCACATCTGGAACAAAAATCGGCTGCATCACAAAATCCGTCGTTACTATAAAAACAAAACTAACTCATTCAACCCAAGTCTTAACGAAAGCTTTCTTAACCCAAGATAAAAAAAAAATACAAAAAAAAAACACCAACCAGTTAACTAAACTCGCCAAACAAGGGCGCCCCATCGCCCACCCAGACCAAACCGTGCCAAAATTACAGAACGAACGCAGAATACCCAAAGAAAAGAGCAAACGAAACCCCCTCTCAGCCCCCCCCCCCCCCCTCTTCCCGGGGGCTGCCGAAGAAAAGGCAACAACCCCATCGGCGGGAAAGAAGCCCCAAGATGTCTTTAATCGGTGGCAACACGATCGATGGCCAGACGACACAAAATGACCCCTCACTCCGCCCCTGGACCAAAGAAAGAGTGCGCCCCTGCACATCCGATTGAGCGGGCGGCCGACATCCGGAAAACTAATTTGCCATCCATCCCGTTCAATTACTTTTAAGGGAAGTCGCGTGCGGGATTTAAGAGGCGCGAGAGGAGATTGACCAGATGCGGAAGAGGAGAGGTGGGATGGTTTTGACAGGATGTTGGGTATTGGGGAAGGGGGGGGGGGTGAAAAGGTGTTCTGCATTGTGAGAAGTGCGATTGCACAATCGATAAAGAAATCCGCGGGTGATTCAGTGCATTTTGTAAGACATTGTCAGTGGGCGACTAAAAGCAAAAATGATATGCCAATAAAAAATGCACTTCAAGATATGATTTGGCAGTTCACGAAATGTTTAACTTTTCTTTAAAGGCAGAGAAATATGTAATATTTTCCCATTAGGCATTTCATAAAAATGTATATCCTTTCATAAAGTTCCTGATCATTGCATGCCATTGCAGCGTATATCAACTTCAAACCTTTAAAAAAGTAGCCAAGATACACGAGATGGTATAAAATTCATCCCCAACTGCAGTTTTTACACTTTAAAAAATTGAGGGAAAGCCAATGTAAATCGTTTTATTCTTCCAGATACATTTAAGAAAACGAATATAAAAGGCTTAAATCTAAAATAATTTCTTATATATTGTGGAATTTTTTTATGTTAGTTCAGTGCTAATTGACAATACAAGTGTTTTATGGACGTCAAAGTTACAAAATTTGTATTGGCCGACTAAAGTATCGGTGCAAATTTACATTACGTATTTTATGGATGTTTGGGGACAAGATTTGTTTATTTTCAGTCTTGCAGTTGTGTATGTGCTTATCGAAACAATACAGAGACCCTTCATATAACAGCCCCTCACGGGACCAGTACGAGATGGTCGTTATATCGAAAAGTCATTGCAAGGAATTCAAAAAAATATTACATTGAAACTAATCAACCGATTACGATTGGCAGTCATTATAATATCGTGGGGTTCTTGTAAGAAGGATCTACATTTAAGGGTTCAGGAAGTAAATGGTAATAGTCCATTTGATGATATCAAGATCGCATAATATTCACAGCAGATCCGTACTTTCATTTTGAGAATCAGTAAGAACGGAAACAATTCGTAAAAAAAAGTTTGAATAATAGAATTATGTATGTTTTAATCATTTTTTAATCACTAAAATCACTCCGTATTAAATACGTTTTTAACCATTGTTCTACCCCTGGACCCTTCATTTTATTTTTAAACAGCACTACAAAAAGATACCTTAAATATTGCAATTCAATGTAGAGCAATAAATTATATCAATAAAGTAATCTAAATATTTAATAAATTTGAGAATTGAATAAAAACAATAGTCTTAGTTCATTTCAATTTATCGTCATTAGGAGGTATCAATGTACTTTGTCATAACATTTAAGAATATTTTACGATCTAAAATTATGCAAATATATTAATTTTGCATTATAAAACATACTGAAACACCGAATAATTTATTAAATAAAACTATAACTGCACGGATATTTAAAAAAAAACACCCTTAAGCCATTATACTAAAAAAATGCTTTATTATTACTTCGTACCAAAAAAAGATAGCAGATGTCCTTTTTAAAAAAGAACAACAACATAATTCTTCAAAATAAATTCCAAGGAGAAAAAATATTTAGAGTCAATAAACAAGCGAAAAGAAAAAGAATTAAAGCGAATCGTCCCCACTGTTAATTAATTATTAAATTGAAGTCTTAAGCTTACAAATAAATTAATTGGGTCAATTTCGCAAAGAAAAACTTCCACGATATACTTTATGAATACCAATAATAACACAAAAAAGAGGAAACCGCCATACTCCCAAATAGCGACAAGCCCGGATGTAAGAATAAGGAGAGGGGGAGGAGAGGGTACAGCCACCCCCTTCCCCCAAGTTGAACTACTGCAAGGGGATCAATGCAACTTATTACAGAAAAGAACTCATCCAATACAAACACATCCCCTTTTCCCGCCTCCAAAAACAAAGGGAGCTCAGTAGCTATTTAAAGGGAGACGCAGAAAAGGAGAGAATAATAATAATAATACCAAAAAAAATAACGCGATAAAAAGGAAAAAAAGTAGTAGTAAGAAAAGGGGGATCGCTGACAAGCTCATTGCAAGGGAGCTTCTGTGGTGGCATACACTGTCCAGAGTCGAGTTCCTCTCTCCTCCTCAGAAACAGAACAGAAAAGAAGACTTATTTTTCTTCTTCTCTTTCTCTTCTGAATTATCTCGTGTAGGGGGGGGGGAGGGGGGGGGGAGACGCATTGACAAGACCACATAATATCCTTTACCAAGAGAAGCATTTGCAATTCAAATTGGGTAGAGGGGTAGTAAGACATTAACGCGCTGAGAAAAGATCAGCACGCCAACGATAATGGATGGAGGATCTTTTGCGATTCCTTGGGCTTATACAAGCAATTTAAGTTTTGTGGGGGGGGGGGGGGGGGGGGGGGCGATGTGTAGATATGAAAGAATCGTAAATTTATGAGAATGTGTCGAACATGCTGCTTAAAATCGGAATGGGTGCGCGTGAGCGGGAACGAGATGATGATTCATTGTGCGAAATGAGAGATAGACTTGTTGAGAACTACATATATATAGATGATTAATGTTGTTGGCGTTTATAAAATGCAGGGTAGTCTCAATTTGTTGGGCGATGGTCGTTTTTTGGCTGTATCCCCTATGGCTGCAATGGCATAATAAAACATTATTTTTACAAAACTACTTCACTTAGGTTTTAGCCCTAGAATACTAACCATCTTTGCTTACCAATGTACAGTCAATAAGAGAATACGTAAAACTTATGTACGGTTAGTATTTTAAGGTTAAAATAACTGTTTAGCCCTCTTGTTGCTGGGAAACCAGTTAAGGCAAATATAATTTTTTTAATTGTGTGTCTCCCATCGGAAATCGAACCCGCGACTATTCATTCAATGTCCCATTCGCTACCAATTATGCTACAAAAGCACACTACTGCTAAATCTTGGAAATATATTTTTTTAACAAGTTTATGCAAAATTTCTAAAATTGTTAAAATCATTTAAAAAACTAAATGGAATTTTTAAAAATAAGTCTCAGGTGCCCATCTTGTAGATGAATAGTACCCCTATATAAAAACTTTTATTCTCTTATGCGCAGAGGAAGTAGAATGGATAGTTTGCGATCCACGGACAGACACTTTCTTTTATTATTATTATTATCAACAAGCTATACTCGGGGACAACCTAAGTTGAACCTGAA
Source organism: Troglohyphantes excavatus (assembly GCA_963932185.1). Classification (NCBI taxonomy): domain Eukaryota; kingdom Metazoa; phylum Arthropoda; class Arachnida; order Araneae; family Linyphiidae; genus Troglohyphantes; species Troglohyphantes excavatus. Next base: position 30,403,588 of record OZ010666.1, on the reverse strand, counting down.
GCGGAAGCTATGATATGTATAAATATTCAATTGCTTTAGGCTCAACTTAGGTTGTCCCCGAATATACATAACTTTAGTAACAGCAAAGTAGTTAAAGCACAGAGAAAAGAATGGTTTTTTATGTGTAGTTAGTTAAACAGCTAAACAATAACCATTCTGTATGTATGACATAGACATTTTTCGTATTTTGACAATTCATATACAGGCTGGGCATTTTACAAAATGACCCAATGAAAAATTAGTCAATTTGTAAATGTCTTATGAAAAATAATATTTTTTTTATAAAACGAGTTAGATTCATGCAATAGCTCCCAACCTTTAGTGGGCCACCTAATTCAAGTTAAACATAGAAGCCTTCTAACAACAATAAATATAATTCAGGTGTCAAATAATTTAGATGCTAAGTAATAATTTCAAGGCAATCCAGACGTGATATCGTATTTAACTTAAATTATTTTAATTATTTAAGATAACATTTCAAATTATATGCGTCAATTTCCAAAGAGAAAAGGGGTGTTATTTGAAGGTATGCTTGCACGTTTCAACAAATTCGGTATTTTTAAGGTAAGTACGAGTATAACAGTAAAAATAATATTACACCCTTTTTATAACTTCAAGTAGAATAATTCCATTTAAATTTTTCTTTACAAAGGCCACGCGTTGGGAAACCATATTATTACGAGATAAGCGCTTTTTTCGCGAACTTGAGGTTAAATTTATTTGAGGAGCGTGCGTCCAAAAAGAAGCATGACATAAATTCGAAAATCGAGGAAAACGGCAAAAACGTGCAATTAGTGCATACATTTCAATGGTCCTCCGGATTATCAAGTTTTAAAATTAAAGGGATATTAATGGAAACATTTAAAAAAAAATTGCAAAAACGGATCTAGAGATATTTTTTTATATAAACTTCAATGTTTATCTAATTTTTTTTTTTTTATATTTTTCTAAATGTTTGGTTTTGCATGCACGCTCCTTATTTTTAATCCTCAAATTGTAATCTATAGGGTACCTAATTGTAATAGGTGAAAAATTATTGTGCTATGGCATCAAAAACAAATTTCACCAAAAGGCACTGTAATATGTGCCATAAAGTGAAAAAGTGTGATGTCAATAATTTAAATACACATAGATTTAACACATAGAACCGACTGTGGTATGACAAGGAAGTGGGGGATCTCAGTGACTGCGTAACGTAGCAAAACTTTGCATTAAAAAATGCTTAAATTTCTTTCAAAAACTTTTATATAAGTAACTTTTTATGGAAATTACTATATTCCTAATGAGGTGTTTGTTAAAATACACAGAATGTAAATCTTAATAACTCTCAAAATTTTTCGTGACGTGTTATGGGAAGGACGTAAGGCTAACGTGACAGTGCGTGACATGGGAGGGAGAGGTGTACAACAGTATTACAAGTTGCACTTAAGGCATCTGTGCACTAGACATATAATTCACATATTTTTTTTCTTTGCATAATGACACACTAAAACTATAATCTAAACATCCATATAAAAATAACAAAACGTACAAACCGACCCAATAATTTACAGACTGCTCTTTTTATTCAGCAAAAAAAAAAAACATTCAACCCTCATTCCACAAACTGTTTCATTCCAACAAATGCCCCAGCGACTATTCCAGTCTCTCACCAAACGTAAAGCCCCCCCCAAACCTCACCCAATCAGAATGCGAGTGGGAGATGGCGGGAATCCGGGATAAATTCCGGACACGTGCCTCTCCCGGTATTCCTCATCCAACATCCAGGATCAGGAGCCTTCATACCACGAAAATCCCTCACATTCACAAGCGCCGAGTCACGTCCTTCTACGGGCCGAGTTGCTGGAGAATTTGCATTGCTATTGTCGATTATTCTAAACCCCCGCACCCTGACTCTGTTCATTTTCGAAAGTTCCGTTTATTTTTTGCCATGGACGCACGACTGAACGGGGAATGGGTATGGGTATGAGACTCTTAAAAGGGTCTTTTTTCCCGCCATAAGAAGTCATAAATCTTCTACGATAGATTTTTTTTTTTTATCAGTTTTCGAACTGGATTGGTGCAAATGAGCATTGATAGTAATACCGATAATGGTTTTGACAGAATTTTTTTTAAGTATTACGAATAATGGTAATGAACAGACTCTACACTATGGAGGTTATATTTTGAGAATGATAAATTAATAAAAGTATTAAGAAATTTTTTCCCGTTATATTTTAAGTGATGCCAAATGAAATCTAACATTTTGATATGTTTAAAAAAAATTTAATACTAAAACAACAGTAGCAAAGGAATTAGTAACAAAGTTGAAGACGTGGGGTGCAAGAACAAGGCAGCTTCCGCTTTCAAAAAAAATCAGGAAGGACAAAACACACTGAATATTTCTTGCATCGTATAATATAAAAGTACAGCTCATTTTCATTTCTATAGCCATTGCTTTGAGCTGTCTGGTTTTTGCACCAATCGATAGAGGATTTTTTTTTTCTTTATATGAATAAGGGGAAAGTATAAATCAGAAAAAAAGTGCAGCTGCCTTGTTCTAGCATCCACGTTTTCAATTGTATTACCTACTTTTATGGAAAGAGTACGTTGTAAAAAGTTTTCGCATAAATGCTAAAATAAAGAGCAAGAACGTCAATTTTTTTTTAAGTTATACCTCTTAAAAACAAGTTACGTCATCACTAATGTTCTATTTTTTTTATAAAAGAAAGAAAAAACTTATAGCAAAATCAATTTGTATCATTTTGGTTGGTTAACATAACGTCGTAATAGAGCTGCGCAATGAGCTATTGAAAACAGTTAGTAATCTATCACAAAAGAAATACACGGGAACACTGCCTCGCCATTTTGAACCATAGTCAGATGACCAATACAACACCTGAACTGATATCCCTCTCATCAAATCCACACTACAACTAACGCGAGGACATTTTGACCATGACTAATTTAACGTGCCCCATCTCCCTCTACACGGCGATGTTCGGTTAGACGGCAAGTGTAGAACTAGCAACCCTCCAATTATTAGTTCGCAACTCTCCCAACCAGTTCACGCGGACCCTTCTACAATTTTAGTTGGTTTATAAGTTTTCCGGCAGCTAATTTCTGTCCTCGTATTGAGTTGGTTGGTTGGTTGGTTGATTGGGGTTTACTGGCACAAGGGCCAAATATGGCCAAGCTGAGCCAAACACTTGATGTTTTTATACCAACATTAAAATTCTAAAAGATATACATAAAAACGAACAACTTAATTCAAAGAAGAGGTAAAAATCCTGTGTAGTTTAAAAAGATAAATAGTGATGAATGATGTGGATGATTCAATAAATAAGATAATGTGGGTCCTCGTATTGAGGCTTACCACAGCCAAATTCATACATGTACCTCGTTATTTTAGAACCAAGGTCAAATGAGATAGCACCCAACGCAACCTCAATAGGCGTCAGGACATTGGACCCCGATCAGACTTATCGTGCACCAGTCCCGTATACACGCCAGTATAATTTATTGGATGTTCTGGACAACTTTCTAGTATTTTTGTAGCGAAGCTGGAAACCCTTCGATCGCAAGATCACTACATTTTTACTTTTCTTTGTCAAGTCCATTGCACGGGCTCGAACTAACAATCATCTCATTACCATCTGAACGGCTTTATCCACTGGACAACTGAAGGCCCTCTACCATTTTGTAGTTGATTGAATTTTTATTGAAAACTGTATATTAGTTGTTTAGCACGAGTACATATTTTAATATAAAATTTAATATAATTAGATGAGAAATTAAAAAGGATTGCTATTACATGGTATGACACACAAAAAAATATAGCTGTTGGAAGATTCCTAATCTTTTTTTCTAAAAAAGCACGTTTTTACTCATTTGTTTGAATCATCAAAGGGCTAGTCATTTCTACAGTTTTTAATCTTTTTCTCGTAATAATACTCATTAAACAAACAAGACAGACAAGATTAGATATCATACAGAATCTAGATGGTTATCGAGAGTTCAGCAATTATAAATAAGTCCTTGTTTCCGAGAAGATATTGCTCCCTTTCAAGGACAAAAAAAAATTAAAAGTGCCAAAGAAACGCGGATTCAAGAATATTTAAACAAACGTATAAATTATGTTAATTAAACAAAAAATGCTCATAAAAAACAGAGATATTTCTTATTATCCGAAATAAAATTTCATAATCAAAAATTAAGAAAATAGCGTCAGATTAAAATAATTTTTATTTAGAACCTATTGGTGTAAAATTCTGTTTTCAATGTAAAAAAAAAACTTTTTTACATAAACGAATTAGAATATAGAATGAGAAACATAAATTTTATTTGAAAGGATACTTATTATGGAAACAGTGTCTCGAAATTCAATTGTAATTTATGATTACTTAAATTGTAAATTATAATTAAATATAAAAACTTTGAAGCGTTTGCGCGTGAGGTAAATATATTAACTCGAGAAGATTTCAATATTTTTTTTTAATCTGTACTGAAAAGTAGCTGGCATAAAAAAAAAAGTTTGAAATAAATTTATGCATATAATGAAAACTTACACTAAATTTAATTTCCGATAAAAACACATTTTTCCCCTTAGCCATTAATTCTTGTTAGAAAGTAATTTACAAGAGTAATTTTTACACTATCAAAAATTTCGAACAAACAATAGTAATTGCTTAAAGATTTCGCTAAACTCAATTTTTGTTATGTTAATTTAAGTGCACGTTAAATAAGAGCAAAATCATTTAAACGACCACCTATTTAACAAGATATACCTTTGTAGGTTTTCTTTTAATATTTAATTATATAATGTTTTTTATATAAAATAAACTTAACACTTGACTTAGCCTTGCTAGTTAAAGCCAATTAAACACGGGAATGCTTCCAACAAACTATTTTCAATTGTATGCATGCATACTTCTCCAAAATTCATATGTCTGCAAAATTTCGAATAATGAATGTACGGGCTAACAAGATTACAAAATCTCAACCACTGAATTTTAATTCTCATAGGACAGTCTGCGCATTATTAACGATCCTTGCAGAAGGCCTTAACTTAGAGTTGATCAATACTAGACGACAAAATTAGTTTAATTTATTCGGCATTTTGGTTATGCAATGCAAGACACTTTCTGCAGTGTATCGGAATTATCTTTCACGAAACTAACTTGAGCATGCATTCCTGAGAGTTGGTAAATAAACAATATCAAAGGAAATTACATGGTTCCCGAGGGCACAAATATTAGCGGCTTTCAAAAGACTAACCACAAAGAACAGCAATCCTTGCAGTGCTCAAAAGCTGCGAGTGAGAAATTGCTTTGAACGTAAAGTAATAGTAATAATAACAAAATACTTATTATACATAAAAAGATGTTGCAAAATTTACCTAATAATATTGAAGAGGTTTTTTAAGTAACATTTAAAAAAACATTGCTTATTTGTTATGCAAAACAATTACCTTTAAAGAGATAATATCATTACAAATACGGTTTATTAATATATTTTAAATAATCATGTATTTTATATATATTAAAAAAAAATTCAAAAGCGTAGTTTTATAAAGATAGTTTTGAAGCTTATTTTTCATAGAATTAAAAATAACTATATTTTTATGTATAAAATAATTAATTTTTAGAAGTTTTAATTTAATATTTAAATATAAAGAAAGCAAATAACATATAAATTAACTCCTATCGTAGACCCCCTAAATGTAATAAAAAGAATAAAATAAGTTATTACATTAAAATATAAACAAAGTTAAATATATTGCAGTTAATTCTTGTCATTTAAAAAGTTCGAAATTCATATTTTTGTAGAATAATTGCACTTTTGCCGACGATTGTTAAATTTTTTATAAATTTCTTATTTTTTAGTATTAAAAATTCGAAAACCCTTTTTTTTCACTTTGCAAAACTTTGAAAAAAAATCGAAATAAATTAGAAATTTTTAAAATCTTGTCACTGGAAAAAAATATATATTACATTTTCTTTTTACAATACCCAGGAATATTGGTAAATAATACAACTTTTTTAGTTTTTATATAAAAGTTATAAGTTTTTTTTTTGTATACTTAAACAAATCGACTGTTGGACTTGAATTAAATTGCCCAGAAATTTAATTTTCTGCTACAATGTACTCCATTAAAGGTAACAAATTTATTTAAAAATAAGTTAACACACACAATGCGTAATTTAATATTTCATTTAAAAAAAAATCGTTTACGCCAAAACCCATTTTACCCCCCCCCCCCCCCCCTCTTTTTTGTAAAACGAGTCGAGCATTAAACAACTTTAATTAAAATAAGCAAAATAATTTTCATATATGATATTTAACTAATTAATTGTTTTACCAAAAAAAAAATAACAAATATATACTGTCCCCTCTTTTTTGTCACATTGAAATTGATTCGCAAAGATTGGAATCTGCGCGTAGGTCGATGCATTTAGTAAACTTTATTGGCATTTTCCAACGTATCAGCTTAAAGTAACAAAACATGTTTTGAATGCTTACTTCTCACTTCACAATTCAGTGCAAGAACAAGTCAGCTCCAGTTTTCAAAATTGTTCAGGAAGAACTAAAAACAATGAACGTTTCTTGCATCGCAAAATACAAAAGCACAGCTCCTTTTCCTTTATATCTCTGCAGTCATTGCTTAGGGCCGTCTGGTTCTTACACTAATTGAGAGATAATTTAGTTTCATTTTACGGATAAGTGAAAAAGTGTAACTCAGAAAAAGATGGAGTTCCCTTGTTCTTGCAATCATGTCTTCAACTGTAAAAGCTGCTTGAGCGTTGGTGAAGATCCAGGATCCGCCGATCCGCTTTATTAACCCAAATCCGCAATAAACAAAACCCCTTGCCCATCTAGACGAAAAACCCAGGGGTTGAGTGCCGGATAACAATCTACCTCAACCCAGTCGATATTCCCCAGAACTATCTCGATATCGTATTTTTGCGATTCCGGGGACCAGACACCGGGGCCAACATGCGCTTACACCTTTCAATTTCCCGGGGACTTTTCCTCCCTCATCTGACAGCACTTTCAAAAAGAACAAAAAAGAAAAACTAAGATCGCGTGCGACCATTCGAAGAAAACACAGGGGGGAAATCCGGGCAGCCCCCGTTATTTACCTTCACCGTAGTAAAACACATATACCTAAAAAATCGATACCAAGAAAAAGGGTCTTTTTTTTATTATTATTTATTTATATACCTCTTTCTCCGCCACGCGACGTTCACTTGTATCTCAGGTGGTCCTTTATTTTTTATTTTATTATTATTATTTTTTTGTCTCGTTTGCTTCCTTCCGTTGACCAGCGGCCAAAAAGTACTACATGAGCTTGAAAAGAGTTCGGACAATGGAGCAGTAGTGAATGAAAGAGAATAAAAGAGGCCGTATTTCTTGTCTTCGGGTGAGTCGATGGGGTTGTACTTATTTATTAAAATGTACACACACACACAATTAATACGAGTTGCATTTTTTTTTCAATTTATACTTTTGTTGTAGTAATTATATGCCTTACAATACATAGTTATTTATTAAACTTAATTTTATAAAAAAAATTGCAATCAATTTGGATAAAAAATATTTTGCACACAAAACATAAAGCTACACATTATCTGTACCTTTCATGCACAGTGTGGTTTTCATACTTTAAAAATGATGATTGTTTATAAAAAATGCTATTATAGTTTTTTATTGGATTAAAAAAACAGAAATAAGCCTTTATTTTTATCCCTATAAAGAAATTGAATTGTAGGCCTCCAATTGCAAATCTATGGATTTCTATTCAGGTAAAACATTAAATGTATCCAACTCTTTATTCATACAGAAAAAAGAATCCATACATTTTAATGGCCTCCAGTGATGCCAGTCGACATCGCTAAAATATAAAATGCAAACTTAATTCGAAAATGACACCCAACAATAATTTTAACCTCACAAAGCACTTCATATTAATCAATTAAGAATGATCGAACAGACGAATTAATTTTTTTTAAATCTTACTACGAAGGTTTAAGTACCTCCAATTGTTTCTCAATTTAAATTATCCGCATGATCTATCAAAATAAATTACCAAACAAGAATAAGAAGCCACATTTAATACTTTATTTGTTTGATAGAAATTCGACGAAAGCATGACACCCAACAATATGAAAATGACACCCAACAATAATTTTAACCTCACAAAGCACTTCATATTAATCAATTAAGAATGATCGAACAGACGAATTAATTTTTTTTAAATCTTACTTCGAAGGTTTAAGTACCTTCAATTGTTTCCCAATTTAAATTATCCGCATGATCTATCAAAATAAATTACCCCACAAGAATAAGAAGCCACATTTAATACTTTATTTGTTTGATAGAAATTCGACGAAAGCATGACACCCAACAATATGAAAATGACACCCAACAATAATTTTAACCTCACAAAGCACTTCATATTAATCAATTAAGAATGATCGAACAGACGAATTATTTTTTTTTAAATCTTACTACGAAGGTTTAAGTACCTCCAATTGTTTCCCAATGTAAATTATCCGCATGATCTATCAAAATAAATTACCCCACAAGAATAAGAAGCCACATTTAATACTTTATTTGTTTGATAGAAATTCGACGAAAGCATTCAATTCTGTCGAGGGGTATTACCACAAAGACAAGCAAACATAACATTCACAAATAAAATTACATTCCCCACGCAAACCCATCCCCCCTCCCTAAAACTAAATATAAAGATCAAATAACGTGGGGGTCCCTTAAATAAAAGAGAGAAACTCGAATTACAACAAACACTTATCACACATTCAACAGTTACGTGCAGAGTGCAGGCTCTTCACACGATTCAAGTGACTCGAGAAAACCGCCTCGCTGCTGCAGGAAACAATGCGGAACTCATTAGCAACTGTAAGTGCAAACAGGAGAATTCTTTATGTCAACAGCACACGAGAGCGCGGTGGCAATTACTGCAGAAACAAAACGAAATTAGGATAACAAATAGGGGTGTTAAACAACTTCGTTTTAAAAGCAAACCCTCGATCTGCGAAAGGCAAAGTTCTTAGTTCGCAAGCTAATTTATTTATTTTTTAATAATAAAATTTGAAGGCAAAATATCACGAAGCGTTTGCTAGTTTAAGTTGATACTTATTGATAAAAAAAAAAAGCTGTTGACTACCGAAACTGGATCAATAACATTAGTTTGATTCCCGGTAAGAGCAGCTGAAGACTCATCACATAAAGGGAGCCCCAGTTGCTCAGTTGGTAAGGCGTTCAGCTACTAATCAGAGGATTGGTGGTTCGAATCCGGGAAATGGACTTGACATAGAAAAGTAAAAAAGTAGTGATCTTGCGATCGGAGGGTTGCCAGCTTCACTATAAAAATACTAGAAAGTCGTCCAGAATATCCAACAAATTATACTGGCGTGTATACGGGACTGGTGCACGATAAATCTGATCGGGATCCAAAGTCCCGACGTCTATTGAAGGCGTTGGGTGCCAGTTCAGGTGTTTCCTCGTCATCTGACCATGGTTCTAAAATAACGAGGTGCATGTACGAATGTGTGTGTGAATGTGTATGTGATCCCGGGTCTTTCCTTCGAGATTGACCCCGAACCGTCGCCAATAGCCCACTGTGCAGCTCTAGTGCGACGTTAATTAACAAAACCAAACCATCACATAAAGAGGGCTGGTGTATGTTGAAATGTCCTCACGCTCATCGTAGTGCGGAAGTTTAGAGAGTAGATTGACAGATCAGGTGACTGAGGTTCAAAATTATGATGCACAGATACCGGGTCTTTCGCTTCTAAATAAATTGTTAACCATCTCTACAATAGCTCATTGCTAGTGTTCTAAGAAACAAAAGCCTTGCATTATTCTTACTTTTCCTTTCGATTAATTTGTTTAAATGTATGAAACCGCAGCTGACAATACCATCACTGAGCTCCAAAGTATTACCAATTACAACTAGGTATCAATATATAAATAACAAACAGAAATTCAGTATTATTATAAACAATACTAAACAATAGAAACCATTTAATAAATTAAAAAAATTATAATGCAAAAGAAAGATGTTGCAGAATGAACAACGTTAACTGGATATAAGCTTTACAGCAATAAATCAACACCCTGAAAATCCGTTTTTCAACAATATAGGTTATTCTGGGGGGAAGCCAACTACAGGTAACGAGGGTCGTTTCGTATTTGCGAGGTGAAAAATCTATAAATATCAAAACATTAAATCCTGAATAATTACACTTTAGCGAAATGGTTTATTTAAACTTACACATAAAATGGTTATATGTGAATGACACTAAAAAAAATTTAAAGTTTTTTCTATAACACTTTCTTCAGGTTTGATGTAGTTCAAGCAGAACAAAGTATAAGTAAACCCTTTGAAACTCCCTATTTGCAATATTCCAATATTTCCCAAAAGTTATTTGCTCAAAATAATTTAAATATTATTGGATTTCACAGAATTATAAAAGTTAGAAAATGGCTTTAAAAGTATCGTAAGTAATTGTGTAATGTAAATGATTACAGCTTTGCCATTGGTGACCATTAAATGCTTTCTTCACTCATGACATTTATCAACAAGTATGAAAGTTAGTGACAGCAAAATGGTATACAACATTCTCGCCAAATTTATTTTCAAAAAAGTGCAAATATTGTAAAAATTCGAGAATAAAAGCGGACAATTTTTGATACACTATAAGTTCTGGTTGATTGAGTACTTAACCCTTTGCACTCCGATGTCGCCTCTAAGGCGCCAAAATAACGACCAGTTCTTTTGTTTCCCTGTTCTTTAAAATAAACGAGAACAGCATGCTCTTGTGTTTAGAACATCAATCTTTTTTTCAACTTGTTCTCTTGCAAATACAAAACTGATTAAGATTTTTTCCCTTTATGAGTATAAAAAAAAATCTGTGGAAAAGAACGTAAAGAGGAATAACTGTTCCATAGAAAGAACCCAAATCGCAAAGTGCTCTTGGAATGCAAAGAGTTAAGACCCGCTATTCGACTATTTTATACTATATTTTTCAAAATTTCCAAAGACAAAAAAAGAATAATATATCGCTAAAACCAGCTTACCTATTTAATTTCAGTAACTTCAAATTCGCATTAACTTAAAGAAGCAATTACCCTTCCAATTTTTTTTTAGGAATCAATTATACTTTTAAGATAGTTTTAAGTTATTTTTAACTACAAGCTCACAAATATTTAATAAATACACAAAGAAAAAAATTACAAAACCTACAAACACAAGAATTCAAATCCCAGTAAACACCCTACTCCTACGCTTCCACAAACAAATATTAAATTCTTCAAACGACTCAAAATATTCCCCCAGCCCTATCCAACTCAAACTGGAGATCTTCAAAAAGAGTTGCCTTCCGTCGAGAGATACCGCTTTGGCACATTCCGACGCGGTTTTTCGCTCGGATAATTGCAATTTATCAAAGATAACCCTCCAAACTTTAATTAATGTGGGCGTCCCAAGGGATGGGCCGTAACCGAAGAGCGTCACATCCATTAATCGACATTCATTTAGCGGGGATTTTTTTTTCCCTGTCTCTTTAACAAGCATGTAAATAAATTTGCGGGGAATAAAAATTTCCCCTTCTGCATTTTTGGAACACACACCAAACGACAAGTTCTATACTTTGGAAAAAGTACAACTTGGAATTAAATGAATAATACATTTTTATAAATGGTAGCTAAATGATTGTACCCTTTATTTAATTAATGTATTTTATATTATTCGCACGCTGCTAACTAAACCTATTTTTAGATAATATTTTAAGAAGAATCAAGATAATTTAAAAACAAATTAAATTTCAAATTAAGAACTTTTTCAATATATACAAACCGAATTATGTACGATATATTATTTAATTATTGCTCTAACATTTATAAAATTAACGAATAAAATCGTAATTAAATAGATAAATATATTATTAGTATTAGATTAAAACATAATAATTAGTATAAATTATTATTTATGTCTGAATATTGTATTGTCATAAGATCAATGCACTAAATATCAAGTGTACCGAATTTCAGGTCGATATGACATTTGCAATGGGACAAAATAAGATTGGAATATTTGAAGATCCTCAACAACAAAGTTATATAAAAACATGTAATACAAATAAACTGTTATTTTATTTATATATATAATGATATATATATATATATATATATATATATATATATATATATATATATATAACAAAGACTCCAGTTTATACTTGCTGTTGAACGCGGGAGAAGGGTAAGAGGTTGCGAGAACGTTTTAAAGCATATATAAAATAGAAATCAATATTGAACACATGAAATTAAAATTGATACCTTTAAAAAAATATTAATTAAAATCAGGATAATTAGAATTTACCAAAGATCCTGCTGACGATGAAAATAACTATTAAGCATCAGTTTTTATGTCAAATCAATTACATGCAACAGCTTAAATAATTTCAATAACATATATTTGATTATACAACGACACTGTCCAAAAACACTAACCAAGTAACTTGCGAATATTGCTAAATGCTGTGACGTCACATTGTTTACATGATTTAGATAAGACAATTGAAAGAGGGGTTAACAGGAAAAAATCATTTTCCAAGATAAACAGTTTTTTCACTGACAACAATCTTGGAAATAAAGGGTCGCTTTCCGTTGAGCATTCACTATTTGCCGCCAAGGGAAAAAAATCCCACACTCTTTTTCTTATTCATCGATCGTGAGCGTTATTGTAGGTTACCAAAATTGGCACGTTTTTGCACATTTGCCATTTAGGTTCGCTTGTTTTTGCATATTTGCCATTTAGGTTCGCTTACTGAAATCGAATCATTATAAATAAAACATATACTTTTTACTGCTCTGTCCTAAATAAATCAAGCAAAGCCATATAATTTTATAGGAAGGAAAATAAGTCATTAAAACTTTCATCTACATCAAAATTAGTTTTTTATTTCCAAAAATTTAAGTTAACAACTCTTTCTTCCACTAGCCCCTTCAATTCGTCCAAACTCGTTTATTGACTCAATACTCAATGAAACCAGCTTTAAAGGACGTTATCCATCCAACCAACCGCCAATGAATCAGAGAAACACATATAAAAAATTCGCGATTCAAAATAAAAAAAACTTACCAACACAGAAAATTATCTTCAAAACAATCAGATCAAGAATCCCCCTTCCTAAAAAAAGATCAAACCAACACACTGAAAAACTTTCCAAAACAAGAATCACCTTCCTCAAATTCTCCAGTTCGCGAAAAGCGACGACAATTCCAAAAAGAGACTTTAATTCTCAAACCATTAACCCACTTCTCGGGTGGATTCCCAGAGCCAACTGAAACAACAAGACCGTCTCTAAAGGAACAGTGGAAAGGCGTCTTTTGGCGAGAACCATGCGGACGCGACTTTAATGAGCGCCGACCTTCGACTTCTGAAGCATGGGGATAAATCACTGGAAGTTTTTTTTATCGCACAACTTTCAAAAAATGAAATGGAAGATGGAAAACGTCCGCCGGCTGTTGGAGACGCTTAGGGCAACGGCTATCCTACCGGAATCCTTGATAAGGAGTGTGTAAGATGGTTTCTTCTCCAAAGTTGAAAGAAGAAGAAGCATCGGTAGCTTTTAATATACTTTGTAGGGTACGTTTTGTTCGATGCGAACATTGTTTAGGGTCGTGCAAAAGAGGTTATGTTCCAGAATATATAAAAATGCGCAGTTAATGTTAAACTGTAAAACAATAAAAAGGTACTTAAAAATGAGTACCTGAACATACTCGTTTATCTTTCGAGTACAATTGGATCGTAAATGAAGTGCTCAAATTTAAGTAATCGTACTTTTTCAAAATGAGTAGTGTGATTTAATATTGCTAATCTCAGCTTCTGTTCAAGCCATCTTACAAAGCGAACTGACAAACTTAAAATAGTTTTTCAGAAGATGGTTTTCCACATTATTTGACGTCAATTGCTTAAATGGTTATTACAACTCAATTGTCTTACTTCCCATTCTTTTGGCACATCTTTTTAATATTTCTCCCGTTTATAACTTCTTTACGTCGCCCTGGTAGTACAACGGACTAAGGCCACAGGATATGGGTTTGATTCCCGGTAAGTATTGGTTGTAATTGTTGGTATTTATTCAAAGTAATTTATGAAGACAGCCTATGTAGGTAAAACATTTTAAATTCATTTGGTAACATTTGGCGATATTTACTCATCAGCCAATCAAAATGCATCGTTTATCCGAATCGTCGAATAATATTTTTGGTAACCAAGGTGATTTTTTACAATCATATTATGAAGGGAAGATCTACATGTAAATTTTCAATAAGAAAAACATATGGGAAAATGAAAAAAGTTCTATAACTTTTGAACGGTTGCAGATATCCACATGAAACAGTGCAGATTTTAAGTTGAGAAAATATCGTTAAAATGGCGGAAGTTTCATAAAAATCCGTTCAGTCGTTTTTGATTTAAATCCGGACAAACAGAGAGACAGACAAAAAAATTAATGCGATTTTCTGAATCAGTGTATCCTAATTCGTGAAGAAAACTCAAAATGAGGGGTTTCGTTCGATTCCACAGACAGACACTCCATTCTTATCTACAAGTATTGATTATATTTTTTTAATTAATTGTAAAGAGGGGATTTGTAAGTTGTACCTCAAATCTTTGAATTAAATAATATTGTAAAATGAAGTATTTTTATGATTTTAATAATTGGGTACAGTGCTAGAAACATCTACAATGGAAATCACGTATGTCAGCTTTGATTGTCAAGAGAGTTAATACACATTTAATATTTAACAAATTTGGTTTTAAAATGGCACTCCGGTTTAAATATCAGCCAGTTGTCCAGTAAAGGTTAGATATTTTTTTACATATTTATAAAATGCAAAGCTTTTCTTTTCTTTTTTTTTTATGAAAATATATTCAACAACAATTTTTTTATATATATATGCCGTTCTTTTATATACATATGCAAGCAAAATTCTTTACATATTCCCATTGTAGAAAATTATTTAGTATTTAAAAAAAGTATTATAAATTAAATATTTAATACAGTACAGCGATTCGACTTCGACTTTTTATACAAAATATACAAACGCCCACATTCTATCCCACGAGGAATAAAGTTATCAGAATCTTAACACGACACCCACGCACTGTTGCAATATTAACTAGGGACCAAAAGGATCTTTCGGAAATATTGTTCACTAGAACGAACGCCATATTCCACCCACGCGAATTTCACGAAATTTAAAAATTATTTTGCCTCCCCCATTCTTATTTTACCTATGCAACATACTAAATATTCAAATTTAGCTTAATAAATGCATATGTATGCTACCTGTAGAAAGATGCATCAGATCCTGCCATCACAAGGAATATTATTTCTAAAGTGAAGATCCCTTTTACGCTCATTAGACGCAACGAATCTTTACACATGAGATATCAAAAGAAAGATAATTTCATAGGCCATTGTCGAATCATACTTTCATTTCGTAAACGTCAAAGTTTTTTTTCCTTAATGCGTTTAAAATCATTCATTTCTAAAGAGATTTTTAAACAAGCCGCTGATAACAGAACGGTTAAACTTTTTTTATTGTTTTCACCATAAAAGATTCGCTAATATCTTCCCAAAGGGTGGGGGGGGGGGTCATGCAATAATTATTGCACGGGCATGTCATGACTGAATGTTCAAGAAACAAACTCTATATGTTGCAATTAATAAAACTGATCGACTGTTGCACGTTTAGTTTTTTTCTAAAAAAAATCATACAGAAAAAAGAATACGGTTACATTTATAATTTACTAGACATTTAAATTAGTAAAATAAATAGAACCTGAGGATAAAAAAAAATATTTGATTCTTTGATTCCAAAATATATTTATTTTCAAGACAATATTATATGTAATTGCACTGTACACAATGAAATTATAATTATATACAGTGCAATATCGATAATAGTGCCCGAAATCATTTTTTTATTTATTAATGTCAAATAATCCCAATAGGTCATCAAAAGTATATTTGTAATACCAATTCATAATCCTGATATAGTGTTAAATAAAACTTTTTAAATACTTGAAGAGTTAAGGGGGAAAACAATTACGGTACATCAAGAGTGAATTTGAAGACGTAAAAAAAGTTTCATGTCTCGCAGATATACACAGCATTCTGATTATTTAACGTTGTTGTTACTTTTAACGGACTACATCATAGTTTTTTTTATTATTATTTAATTTCAATTTACAACTTGGGACAATGAAATGAATCCATGTAGCTAACACAATGTGCTGATATGTCGATTTCAACAAAGAGTAGATGGACACTTATCGTTTTCCCCTGTATCCACAACACATACTTAGAAACTTTAAATAAAAATGTTGTTTAAATATTTTTTAATAATATTGTTTGATTGATTTATACATTTTCTGGCTGCCTATTTCTGTCCTCGTACATTGAGATTTATGACAACCACACATACACTCATAATGTACCTCGTTAATTTTTAAACCAAGGTCAGATGACGGAGAAACACCTGAGTTGGCACCCAAAACAAACTGAATAGACGTCAGGACATTCGACCCCGATCAGATTTATCGTGCACCAGTCCCGTATACATGCCGGTATAATGTGTAGGATGTTTCTAGACGACTTTCTAGTATTTAGTAGCAAAGCTGGCAACCCTCCAATCGCAAGATCACTACATTTTTGCATTTCTTTGTCCAAGTCAATCAGTCGGGCTCGAACTTGCAATCCTCTGATTACTAGCCGAACGCCTCTATCCACTGGGCAACTGAGTGAACAAGCCTTGGCTTTGGATGACAAAAATGAACGACAAATGGACGACACTGAAGTACGAATGTCATGTTTTATATAAAAAGCAAACTCTAGAAGAAAAATCCTCTGTAAAAGTTTAAAGAAAGAACAGAAATCCACTGCCCAGCAAACAAAGGGCTCATACACCAAGACACACAATAAAAAGGGAATGAGATGTCTTTTCTCTCCCTTATAACCATTAGCAGCGCCTATCCAGTTATGAAGTAACTTAACCGGAGAAGAAAAAACATTTTATGGCAGCCATCGCTTCGTCGCTCCCCCTTTAATAACGTTAGACACAGCTTTCCAGGTCGTCACATTCTGTTCGGTCCCGAATAGCCATTTCTTGCGAGAACTTCTGCTCTTTTTTCGCTGCATGATCACTTTCGTGCATCAACAAAAGCGAACAGGGGTAGTTAAGTGTTGGGGAGAACAATGTTTCTCATTGTAACCGATTCGGCTTTTCAAAAAACGAAATGTCTTGCTTTTTTGTAAAGAGTCTTAAAAATTTAAATGAAATAGTTCTTCCTAAAAGGCTTCTGTGATTATTTTTTTAGATACATACTCATCAAAAAAAAAATATTTTAAATATCAACAATATGTATGGAATGGCAAGATTAAAATCAAAGATATAAACTGTCATTCAAAATCTAACGGTATATCCTCAAAATCTAATGGTATATCCTTCGTATCGTATTACCAAGTAGTCCTTAAGGCCCAGAAGAATAAGAAATGAAAATTGGTAAACCTATTTTGGTTAATTTCAAAAATTTAGATTATCACAAAGCCACACTTTGTCCAGTTTTTATTATTGTATATTGTTGCGTTTTGGTTTGAATTCTTTCTGAGCGGTTTGTAAAACAAATGTGTTTTAATTAAATAAATTTAAAAAACTATTCTTTCAATTCTTAATTAGTACTAAAATTAAATATTAACTTAACAGTTTTACACGTCATTTAGTTCACATTTAGTATCACATTTAGTTTGTAAATAATTTTATAAATATACGTTTTAAAAATACAAAATGTAATAAACTTTAAAAAAAACAAAAAGGAAGATGAATGTGGTTTTAGTAGTCAATTACAGGGCTGCCACTGAGTTGTACCTTTGAAAATAGTAGCTTTAGTATCCTCAGACATCAAAAATAGTAGCCTAAATAGTCTCCTCAGAGATAAAAAATAGTAGCCTAAATAGTCTCCTATATTTAGCAAAGATGACTAAAAGCAGTAAATTGCGACAAACGTTAAACAAATTGCGACAAAGGCATTTTATTAAATGCAAGTAATATTACAAATTGATATTATGTTTTATTATTATAACTGTTTTTAAACAATTCTAAATATGTACTTTATACTCATTTTCTTAAATAGACTGCATAAATTAAAAATGTATATATTCACTAGATATGAACAAATTCCATTTTTAAAGCGTACAACAATAGTACTGCTTTGTAAAAGTGCATTTTTGCACCAATATTTGCTTTTTAAAAAAATTAACGTATATAAAAATACATATGCCAACTTTTAAAGAAACATAATAGAATATGACTGAAGGCAATGGTTATAAAAATACCGCATTCACAAAAATTGTCAGCATATTGCCAGATTTTTTTTGCTGAGCTTGTTATTAATAAATATCAGTTTATAACAAATAGCTTCCTAAACCAAACAATAGTTTAATAAAATACGGAAAATAAAGACAATTTTCAAAAATTTTGAAAAGGAAAAAAAAAAAAAAATGTTGATTTTCGACCTAATTAAGAATTGATTTGCTGTGAATAAGGTTATTAGCTGACTAAATAAACTTAAAAGGCATATGCTTTAAATGAGACTATTTAAAGGCAGTTTAAAATATTTAACGAAAATGAGTTCTTAATTATTGAATTTATATATATATATATTTTCAATATATACTTAACAAAAATATGTGGATTTTTTTCCAGTGAAATGTGGTTTGTACATTAACCAAATCAGTGTTGCAATTTTGCATATGTTGTGCATGAAATCAATTAAGAAGGATGCTACTGTCTACGGGAAATGATATTACTTAATTTTTTTCACACAAACTTTACATTTATTGCAGAATGATAATTTAATGGAAAACCAACTCTACTACTTATTTTAAGCATGTTGCATTCAAACAAAAGAAAAATAATGTATAAATATATAAACATTAAAAAACCAAAATTTAATGTTAAAACAAATTGCAAGTCACAAAAAAAAAGCTTTTTTCAAAACACTGTCCTAACCTTGCTAGTTATTTTAAGCATGTTAATATAAATCATTAAAAATTACACACTAAAAAGTTAGTTTAATAAGAAATTTGAAAATTTCCAAAAAGGTAAATAAAAGTCATGTTTTTTTAAGTGGAATGGTTGTGAGAAAGCAAAATTTCAAATAAAAAAAATATATAAACGTTTAAATAAAATATAATTCAATTGGAATTTGAATACCAACCAAACGAAAAAAAAACGAGTTTCTTTATAAAAAAAAAATCAATTTTTATTACTGAAAATAACAAGTCCTAAATTTCAAATTCGTGAACTAAACTATAATTTCGAAAAATATAATGCAATTTTGTTAAGTAGTGTAAAACAAATCATGATAAAACAGGAAGTAATGAAATATATGAATTAATATATCTGATGCAAAAGGATTGAAAGTCTTGAAACGGAGATCTCAGCAGATCGCGTTTAGCGAATTTCCGCAATTTCAAGGTTTCCATGCTTTAAAAAAACATATCAAAAGAGCGTTAATTGAAAGTTGCATTCGATACATGCGCCGAAATTATAATTATAATCATCTCAACTTCGAGAGATATCTTTCCCGTTTAACGAAGATCGCAAATATTTCTAGACGTGAAAGATGCTAATAACGATATTTTTATTTAAAATTGCGATACACCGGCACCGGGAAACGTAATCGCTGCGATACAGCTCGAAAATCCACTCCTCCCCAGCTATTTTATGCAATTATTTTAACTAACATGCATATAGGCTACACATTTAACTGAAAATTTTAACAAAAAATTTTCGGAATATACGCGAGTATATTTGGTAATTTTTTAGAAAATTAAAAAAAAACTGATACATTTATTAAATTGATAGTAATAAAAAAAAAGGAAAACGGCGGAACCTCGGAAGATTTTCATTCCCGAGGTGTATCTAAATGTTCTTTTCTTCGCGCAGTGAATTCTAGAAGTAACACACGCAACCTAAACGCAAATTGCTCTCTAAAAGGTAAAGAAAGCAATGTCTATTGGTGATAAACATGCTTGACAAGTATTAAACACATCCTGCAGAGTTTAATGGTGTTGATTCATCGACTGTTTGTCTTTTAGAATCGCCAAATAGCAGTACATTGGCGCCGTATGCAATAGCCAATCAGATTACGTGATACTTCCAAATGAGTTAAACGGTGCGTGATTCTGTGAAATATTACTTGAAAATCAGTGTTGTTAAAAAAAGTTATCAAAAAATAGTCGCCAAAAGTTAAAAAAAGTAGAGGGTTTTGATGAAAATAGTCGCTTTTGGCACTATTTTAACAAAAATAGTCGCCATAGTCGCCGAATCTTAAAAAAAGTCGCTTTAGTCGCCTATTTAGTCGCCTGTGGCAGCCCTGCAATTACCATCTTAACAACAAAACATTTTCCAAATAATTGGAATATACCTTGTAAATGATAATAGATAACATTTTAAAGAAATTCGGCACTCGAAAGAAAATTTTGTAAATCCTAATTTGCTCTTTAAAATCACCTCCAGTGATAAAAAATAATATTCTAAAGACCAAGAAATCAAAGTTTATACTACGCTGGATATTACTAAGAAAGACAAAAAAGAAATACAGTCGCAAAACTTACACCTGCGTGTAACGTGTAAGTGGAAGATATTTACAAATCCAAATATTAGCACACTGCATTGCACAAAACAAGCAGATAATTTCTTATCACCCCCACGCCCGTACCTAGAAACCCCGGGTCAGACAAGAAACACAAACGAACAACCGCATGCAAACGGGCCGAGAGAGAGAGAAAGAAAATGTCTCTTCTTAAATATCTTTTAAGTTTAAAATTCCATCAGACAAGATAGAGTAAATGAGTTCCACCCACCCCCTACGGCGAAAAGGTATTTGGCAGGCTGCCAAGGGGTCCCTTTTGACACCTGCTGCGGTACTCGTTAGTGCGCCGAGTTTGAAATGAATAAAATCCTCGCCCCAGCGCAGGTAATGGGCGACCATTGATTGTGCAGGGAAGAAGTATGCGAGAGAGAGAGAGAGAGAGAGAGAGCGGGGGGGAGGGGGTTCGGCGGGAGGAAGAGATCGACTTTCTAAGTTTAGCGCCGACGGCTTTCGCATGGGTTAAACGCGGCATTAATTTTGCATGGGATATCCCCCAGTTGCGGTAACCAATCACAGGATGGATACACAGATACAGTCAAACCTCGGTATAACGAACCCGGGATATAACGATCCCTCGGTTGTAACGAACTTTTCAATTGGTGCCAACCGAACTCCTATGCCACTAGTGTATTTTCAAATGCTTATAACGATCTTCAAAAGTAAGGAATTCGGATGTAGCGAACTAAAATTCACACTTTACCAGTTTAGTTTCAGGTTTTTACCCAAAATTTTACTCGCCCCGACCACATTCCTTACCCTTTGTTCCTTTGACAGAAGCCAGGTTCCTCAAAGGTGACAACAGACTCCCCTGCTCAGCTCCTCCCCTTCCGCCGTTCAACTGGTTTAGCATACATTCTTTGCCCATTCCTTTCATTCTATTGCTGAAAATTATCTATCGTTTAACTTGTGGACTTCGCGTAGGTTTAAAATGCTCCTGTTTGCTAATGCATTTTCCATTGAGGATAAAGCGAAAATTATTAAGAGAATAGAAAACGGTGATTATCGTTTATCTACAAATATTTCATACAAAGGGGATGTTAGTTCAGGTCCTTCAATTTCTGATGCTAAGGGCAAAGGCAGCTGTGAACATTTTGCATAATTTCTTTGCAACAGAAACTGTGGATAAGAATGTAAAGGACTCTTTTGATGCTTTCAACAAAAAATCAAAACTTCTTTTCATAGTTTAGATAAATAAATTTGAGTAGTAGTAAAATTAATTTAATTGTTTTTTAAGAACAAATATTTCTTTTACCTTATTATTGCCCATTACTAATTGCAATTCAGTGTTCAGTGTAAGTAATTTTTTTCTCACAAAACGTGTTTAAAGACTTTGGGAAGTTTTTATATCGTCAAAATTGGAAAAATCGGATATAGTGAACCCTCGGTTATAGCGAACTTCTGAACCAGTCCGTTGAGGGTTCGTTATAACGGGGTTTGACTGTATAACCATTTAGAGACATTACTTTTTTTTAATTAAAATTTTATTCAATTTTTATTTTAGTAGAAAATGGGCCAAAGTCCAAAATTATGACGTACAAATATTATATTTAAATTTTTCAATTATGCCCTCCAAATATTATACAGGGTGAATGATAATTATCTTAAAATATGTTGTTTTGAGAACAATACATTCAAGAACAAAACTTCTTATAACCATTTTGATTTTATAGAGAGTGATAAAAAAATTGTTGCATGATTTTTTTTTAATTAAAAATTTAAACTAGCGTGCCCGTGCGATAATTATCACATATATAAAAATGATTAATACTCTTCTCATAGATGGCAGCATTATCAATCTGCATAGGGACTGTAAAGATATTTCTCATTCACCAATATTTCAGTTATGCCCTCCAAATATTTTATTTCAATTATGCCATACAAATATTGTACTTCCGTTGTCCTCCAAATGTCAAATACTTGAAAATACCTCACATTTCAAAGATTATTGGCGTTGGACATTTGGAAAATTTACTTACACTGAATATAAATAACTTAGGACATTTATCATTGTTTCCCTTATAGCTGTCATTATTTTTTAAACAATTATAAGCCCGAAGTGCTTAATAAGACATTGGCACTTTTTCTGCCAAGGTATGAAAAGTAATGGGGAAAAATAACAAGGGTTCATTTTTTATTGAAATCGATAAATCACCGCCTAATGTTGGCTACAGGGCAATACTTTATTGCATAAAATGAAACAAAAAATACTAAATTAGCTAACTAACTAGCATACATAAAAATAAACATTTTTTTTATTATTATTACTTCGAAGTTAAGTTCTTGTGAGCTGTGAAAAATTAAACTACTAAAGTATTTGGGCCTATAATTCGATTACAATTTTTAAAGAAAAAAAAATATTTATTTAGTAACATTAATATTTTCTTATATATCATCAGTTAACTGTTAATAATATATATATATATATATATATATATATATATATATATATATAGAGAGAGAGAGAGAGAGAGAGAGAGAGAGAGAGAGAGAGTACACTTTCAAAACAGGATAAGACATGGTTTCACCAGATTATGTCCTTTATAGTGATGCCAAAAGATCATATTTATAAGACAAGAATGAAAAAAGTAACATTTAAAGGGAATTTATGGGTCACGGTATGTGCAAAAAATATAAAAATTCGTTTTCTGAAATACGTCATATATATTATTTTTGTAGTAAAGATCCTTTAAGGCCCCCTCCCCCTTCCCCCTAGACGCAAGGAATCTTAACACATGAGGGATCAAAATAAAGAGATGGACCAGTGACGAATTGTATTTTCATCTAATACATATCAACGGTTTTTTTTAATGCATTTAAAATAATTAATTTTCATGGTTTTTTTTAAACAAGCCGTTGATAATGCTGCCATCCATGAGCAGACTATTAAACATCTTTATTTATTGGCTTTAACGAATAGATGTGTGTGTGGGGGGGAGGGGGGTCATGAGATAATTATCGCACGGGCTGCTAGTATCAACTTTTAATTTAAAAAAAACATTGCACTCACCACACAATTTTTTTATCACTCTCTATAAAATCAAAACGGCAATAAGAAGTTTTGTTCTTGGTACGATTCCACTATATGAGATGTTACCTTTAAAAATAATATGTCGATTACACTTATAGAATTTATAAATATTTTTGCATGGTCTATTATATGGCATGAGTTTCAAATTCGATACGATTTGTAAAATGTAGCTAATATGAGGAAAAGTGGTTCTATGCGAGTTAACAATCTTAAGAACATCTGTCAATTTTAAGCAATATAGATAAAGTCATTTTCAAGAAATTCCTAAAATTGAGAAATCGAACAATTGACCCCATGAACATATTATTATTATTATTATTATTTATTATTATTAATAATATTATTATTATTATTATGGTTTTCAATTAGGATAAAAAAATTAAAAAGTTAAGCAAAACGCCATTTTCACCAGATAAATTTAACTAAGTTCCTAACTGTAACTAAGAAAAAATATATGTATAATTCTTAAAGTATGCACCTTAAATTGCATCATCAACATTAACATTTTAGTTAAATAATAAATAAACTTACTTTAAAAAGAAAATTTCAAAATATTTCATTTGCACTTGCAAACTTCTCTAATAGGCTTTAAAGATAAACATATACAAGCGTCAAAATACAACGATAGTAAATAAACAGACATTGGTGCACAATTTACTCTCTTGTAATTTAAAAAAAAAAAAAGTATAAGTAACTAAGTGCTCAAAATAATAAAAAAAAAAATTTTATTATATTAAAATCTTCTAGTAAACAATATTAATTATACTATAAATAAACCTTATTTAGACACTGACAAACCAAATTAACATTAATATAATTAAAATATAGTAATATTAAAAATGTTATTAATAATGTCTGTTACGAGACACATTCCATTGTTTTTCACATAAACAAATATATATTTTTTTAACCACATTCAAGAAAGGTTGATTTAAATTTTACTATAAAAAAACCTATTGTTGTTTATTTATTACGAAAAATTAAATCTTTGAATATTATAACTTGAAATAAGATATTAGAAGTATGGGTTGTGACAGTTAAGTGTCATGGGACTTGGGAGACACCAATGCTTAACTCAACAAAGACAACATTACTTATTTAAGGTTATTAGAATTTAAATCTAAATATATTATGGAAGGAATCACAGAACAAACATTAAAGACTCAAAAATAATAACTTGGCAAAACCCAACGATTCAAAACGGATTATTAAAGATACTGATACCTTAATCTACTACATTTTGAATTACAATTAAAATATTTTTTTTTAATGTAAACGCTTATGCAATGTACACTTAGGTTTTAGCAAAAAAAAATATATCACAAATACTTATTGCATCTTTACAAAAAATCGTGTAAAAGTTCGAACACATCACATTCATCTTAAAGATACAATATCACGTTAAAACAGAGAGAGGTATCGTATCTCTTAACTTACCCAAGAAGATAACCGAATGAAGAATCAAGATTAAAAACCTCACCGATCATTTCTCAGATCAAAAATGATATTAAGGGAGAAAAACTAGACACAACTTTAAGAATCAAAATGAATTGTGAGACACACAAAATTAAAAGAATTCAATTTAAACTACAAACAAAACAACATAAATAAATCTCACTATTGGCTTCAAACCCCAAAACTACATTCCCAATAGCTACCGAACCTTCATAAGAAACCGTAAAGGCACGAAAACATCACTCTCATCTTAAGGGTAGAAACGGACAATGCCACGTTAAGACTGGAGACCCGTCCTCTTATCAATGATAATATTTAACAGAAGAGAGTCGGTAAAGAGAAACGAGATTAAAGAAAGCTTTCTTAAGGATGATAGTAGAGCAGGAAGAGTAAAATAAAAAAAAGTAGTCCAAAAAGTGGGGTACTTACACAGGGGGCAGACAGGAGAATCACTCGCCGGCGTGGGCCTAGGCCTGAAAGCCTCCTTTTATAAAAATCGAGAGTGGGGTTGCCCTAGCCACTCCCGGCAATGGCAGCCTCTAGTAGGCCTCGAGGATCGATGGGAGCGCCGCCCCGGAGCATCATGGGAAAAGGGGCGACGGTTGCCGGGGCAACGGGTGGGGCGGCCCCATGTAGGATTGAAAGGGGGGAAGGGATGGGGATGTCAATCAGCGGGAAACGTGAATGGAATGTGACGAAATGTTGGGAGAGCGGTTTTGAGTGAGTTCAAAGTTTGGGCGGATTGGATGTGTAATTAAGTTGCTGGGTGTGTGTGGCCCGGCGATGTTCGGAAGTGAATGAAATATAAAAATCGGTGAGAGTACATCCATTTTTAGGATTTGAAGTTTGGTTTAATAATACAAAAAAATAAAACTTTGCCCGGAAGGCAGGGCCGCATTTGTAGATTGTGAGGCACAAATATGAGGCCTTACAAAGTATGATGTAAATAGAAATGGGGGGAAGCAAAACACCCAAAATCAACTTCTTCAATTTAATCGAAGTTTTTAAAGATTAATAAAAAATAATGCAATGGTTGATAACACTTACTAAAATACGATTAATTAAAAGAAAAAAAGTTGTTCCAAAACATTTCATGAAATTAATAACTAGTTGTTTAGCCCCGCGTTGCTGTGGAATCCGTTAAGGCATATAATACATTAAACAAATTGAGTTGTCTTCGTTTTGGGACTCGAACCCTCGACCAATTGTTCAGAAATCCAGAGGGCTATCGCTAAGCTAAAGAAGCACGTTATAGATCTTGAAAATATTTTTTTTAATTGTTAAAATCGATTAAATAGAATGTTTCAAATCCGAGCCTTCGATGCACATATTGAGAATGAATATCGCTTATATATAAATTTCCATCCTTTTATACGCAGGGGAAGTAAATGTTTAGTCATCCACAAACGCTAAACGATTCCTATTGGATGGAAACTTTAAATATTAATTTTAAAAATAAGTAAAATTCTAAAATTCAGGCTCTTAGGTGCGCAATTAGAGGTTGAATGGTACTTATGTTTAAAATTTCAGACATTGCCGCGCAGTGGAAGGTAGCGTTTTGCGTGCCACAGACAGACAAACACTATTTCTGTTGTTATTATTATAAATAACCCAATTTAGGGTAAAATGTCTGATCCCATCAGCGATAACTTCACCACTTTCATTGGAAAATCGCAAGTACAACAAAATATTTTGAATAATCTATTTATTACCACTTTATAATAATAATTTTAATTATTGTTTGGGAAAGTATGAAGCTTTTGGCCCCCTAGTCCGCCTTCAAGCGGGGGCCCCATTGCTCTCAGACGAAACCAGGAACCTCAAATTGGAATTTTACATGCAATAAAATCCCTTACCATTTTTTATTATTAAAATATATAAATAATGAATATTCCTATATGCCTTGATATTTTTTTTTTCGAATGTTCGAACTATTTTAAAAACACAAAAAGTGGTATTTTGTTTATCTAACTTTTGTAATTCTATTTTTTAAAGGTTAATTTAGTAGCAAATTATGTTATGGATGTTACATATTTGTATGAAATGCGTGATTTGGGGGCTCTCACGAAAAGATACCCAGACTACACCATGCCTATTTGGTAATCAGGCCCTGAGTGTGAGGCCTCTGCTTGCGCCTGATGTGCCTAATGGTAAATGCGGCCATGTAGAAAACAACGACAATGTTTTAAGCAGTAATTTATAAACTAAGTTTAAATTATTTTTTAGAAAAAAATATTTATTTTTTTAACTCATGCCCTCAAACTAATATGTATAAAATTGCATTCCTCAAAGTGTAAAATTGGATTTCTCAAACATGCATATAATTATGCAGTAAAGTCCTTTCACATCCTTTTAACTTTTAAACACCGACAGCTATAGTGAAAAAAAATTAGTGTCTAGACATAGTAAAATGGCTATGCACTAGTCGATGAAACCGATAACAGCGTCCCCTAGTGGCAAAGTCAGGAATTAGCGTGCTTACCCAAAAAAACTATACGAAATACATGAAAATAGTCAATTACTAAGTCGTAGACATCAAACAATACAAAAAGACACTGCGCACATGAAAGCTATGAATAAAACGCGTACAACGCTCGTTGGTTTTCTTCTGTATATCAAATACTGTCACGTCCCGAAACCCGTCAGAAAAGAGATAATGTCGTTTTCTACTTTCGCGACAAATATAAAAAAGATAGCTCCTGACAGTGGAAGTCAAATATTCCGGTCACGGAGAAATTTTCAAATTATTACATCGCTGAAATTATCCCTGGATTCCCGATAAAACTAATCCATTTCAGTCGCTCAAAACGTTCTTTCCCTCATACAAACTAATTGGCAAAGGTTGGGATTTGTACATGTGCAAATATATTTAGAATAAATTATGCATATTATTTCGCAGCAAATCACAACATGACAAAACAAGTTATTATTGTTTTGACCTTAAACATAAACAACCAAAGTCTGCACATACTGTCAAAAGAATCAAGAGCAAATCTAGCCATGCGCTCTTGGTTGCTCTTTTCCATCTTAATCTGTGGATTTTTATTGGTTACTTTTGTTTTGAATAATTAACCAAATTCGAAATTTATTCATTAAGATGCCAGACAAAAGTGTCACATCAGACATGCTCATGAATAAAGTGCTCTCAGGACTCCATTCCGATTTGTAGTGGTTGCTTGAAAATGCTACTAACGATTTTCATCAAAATTGTTGTTCTCGAGTCATTTTCGATTTTCTTAAAATTGAATTTGTAAGAAATAACTCAATAGGTTCAATTGCAATTAAAAAAAATTCTATTTGATGTCAAACTGATTTACTTAAAAACAACAAAGCCCAGATGTAAAACAAGCTCTATATACACTTTTAACTGTTTCGAGAAAATCCCCCAAAAACTGCCAAACCTTATAGTAAAAGGGATAAAACGTTTTTTGCTGCTTTATTATGTAGTAAAAATTTAATTTAAAGTGATAAATAGTTAATGATACCAAAATCTAATTTTTCGGATATAAACTCATTTTGTATATGGGCAACTCAATTGTAACATAACAACAATAGTATTATAATTTTACTCAAAGTATCACACAGGCACTGCAAACATTGCAAATCTGTCAATCCTGGCAATACAATGTTCTCACTTTATTTAGTTTATAAAACACCCAAAATACCATCAAATGTCCCTAGAAAAAAAAGTTTTTTTTATTTGCTCAAAAGACTCGCGATATATATGTAGAAGTGTAATTTTATAATTATAATTTTTAACTCTCCAGGATCTGAAGTTGCCTCACGGCTACATTTTCCATGATGACCTAGCTACGAAATTAACTGTATCGCAAATATCTTTGTCTGTAACTAGACAAAAAAAAGGAATACTTTATTCTTTTCTTAATTTTTTCCAGAACTATTAACACAACTAGCTTAATAGTTAACTTAGAAGGCATTGTACCATTGCGATAAATATCTATTTTTGCTTCACATCACTATTTTAATTACAAACTTAATAACAACAATAACATAAAATTTATATTCTTTAAAAAAATACTTTGTTTTTGCAATTTTTACGAAGTCTTAAATCGTACGTAAATTCTGGTGAGTTTTTTGCTCCAGATTAAAACAATATATATTGCAATGTATTTTATTAACTCTCCTGTCTATTAAAACACATTAATTCAAAAAAAAGTTATTTGTATTTTCAATCATAGAAAATATTTTTTTTATCATTATCTATTTTTTTATCATTATTTATGTTTCGATACTTAATGCGTATGTTTTATGTAGTGTGTGTGTGGTTCCCACTTCTGAAAATTCATAAACCCCTTATTCTGCAGTTGAATTAAAAGGGGACGTTATGTGTCCGATAACGTCCTCAATTCTATTAATTTCGTCGAGTCAAGAATATTTGCTTTTACCTTATTTGAAACCTTATCCAAAATGTAACCAATATTTCTAGGCAATTTTATAAATTTGTATCTAATTTTGTTTCGTTGGATAAAAACCTATATTTTCTCTATTTTTATATTAAGTTTTATCCAGTATCTCTTAGTACAAAACTGTCATTATGGCAGCTAATCAATTGGACTCATTGGCTGCCAAGTGAAATAATTCCTCAAAAAAAAGTTTCAAAATAGGAGCATTTAAAGTTTGCAACCCCCATTGGTTATATTGTTAAATGGAATAACATTCAACTCATTATGGGGCAACCTGTTGAACTTATATCTACACGAATCAGTTAAAAGATAGATCTAGCTGCCTAGTAATGAAATATGCTAGTTCATTTTTTTGGATTTTTGTGACTCATACCACTTGTAAGGTAGCCCCACCCTATAGTAAATATAAAAATATCATAAATAGCAAATGAAGAATTAGATAATAACAAATATAAATAAATGAAGAATATTCAATGTAGGACTGTAAATTCCTAAAAATCTTTTTTGAAAGTTGAAGTGGTAAAGTGTTTCAACAGCCCTTGCCTGCTTATTTGGTTGAGAGTGGAAGAGACTTTGAAATAATTGGATTTGTAATTTTCAGCTTTGAAGTTTATTTTAACACTCTACTTGTGTGTGGATGGTCCTTGATGCTATTGACCTTCACAAAAAGATTCCATGCACGTAAACTTCTGGGGAAAATTTCAGTTTATTACAACAGTGGTTCTTAATGCTTGGATTGTGTATTATACCCTATATGTAGAGACTAGTCCAAGTTAATATATAAATTCATGTTAGTCTAATGTAAATATAAATCAAAAGCAAATATTCTTGACTCGACGAAATTAATAGAATTGAGAACGTTATCAGACACATAACGCCCCCTTTTAATTCAGAATCAACTTAATCAGAATCAATGTATCTAGTACTCCTGAGGTACTAGCACCATCTGTCGCTTCCAACACTTTCTGTTGGGATTGTCTAATGGAAGTGACGCTTCAACGTAGAAATCTCTCAAAGAAAATATCACATGACCACTCGATTCAAAGAGAAGTGTTGGAATTGAAAGATGATGCCAGGGCCCCCAGTCAGAGATAATTTCAAAATATCATAAACTATTTTCGTAGTCACAACTGTCGAAAAAATTGGAATGTTGTCTTACGCCTTCCGAACGTTGGTGACAATAATACAGTTCAAAATGTGCTGTTAAAAAATATACTTTTAATGATCTTTTCACTGCCTATTGTAATGTTATTCAAACAAATTTAGAAAATGTAATACGTAATATCTTAAATGGTGTGAAAGTTCATCTGTTTAATTAGTAATGATATATCTTAATTTTTTTTAATTATTATTATAAAGTACTATATTAATCTTGTATATTAATGTTCACAATGAATTTATAAGGCTGAGTTTAAAACTTTTTGTTAAAAATTTTCAGAATTGAAATATTGGTTTTTTTATTCTAAATTTGTTAGTAGAATCAAAACACTTTTAGAATGAAAAATACTTTGACTTAAACCAAAATGGCTATAAAAGTATTTGGCAGTAATCCAAAAACTTAAAACTATTCACCACATTCTGAAAGCAGAAAGTGAAAGAGTATTTTTGGATATTAAAAAATTGTTGCCTGCTATAACAAATTGATTCTGACAAAAAAACATATGTTTACGACCTTAAAATTTATTCTGAAGTTCTGTGCATTTCTAGAGGAAGATAGAGTTTCTATGATAACATCAAAAGCACTAGCAATTTTTATACAAAATTTGAAAATTGTAACATTTTATTTTAAGATATTTTTTTAATAAGCTTCACTGCATTATCAAAACTTTTTAATACAAAAGAAACTCTAAATGGAAATTTTGAACAAAACATATTTTTAGACATATTTCACATTTTTCAATAAAAAAATCATCCTTCAATTTCAACAAAAACTCTTAAGATAACTAGGCATTATTACTAAATAACCTTTCATATAATGATCAACATAGAAATCTGTTTACCAATGACTTTTTATATAAATATAAATAGCTATAGATATAATTAAAAAAATCTTTAATGGTAAAGTAATCCATTCTAAAGAATTGAACTCTAGAAAATAGGTATGGTTTACCAATTTTCATATCTTTTTTCAAATTAAAAAGCAACGGTACAAAAAATAAATCCCTACTGGGAACCCCTATCTTTTATTCAACAAACTAAATTTTTATTTAACTCTAGTTGAAGTACCGGTATTGATAGGTTTTACACAATGCTGGTCGATTATTTCCCCATTGCACCTTGTGCCAGTTTAAGTAAGGTGCCTTTTTTGTTATAAGAGGTGGGAAGGGAGATGGTGTGGGTTTTCGAAATCTCGTGTAGACGCGACCTTCTTCTTGTTTTGTGAAGTCAAGTAAGCAAAATGTCCTTAAGCTCGGAATAAAAATGTAGGTTTGTATAAGAAACAAACCCTCACACACTCTTTTTTATATATATATTTAACAAATTAATACTTTTTGCATGGATGCTTTTTCCCTACGAAAATTATAATTATTTTTGAGATAAGTATGATTATGCATGTTAGTTTTAATAGAAATTGTTACATTTATGTTATATAGCTACAGAATTTTAACGGAACTATTGATTTAATAGAGAGAAAATATACTATATCACCCAAGCCAAAACTATACAATTTCTAAATGGAAATCATTGGTTCATGCAATAATCCAGAAATATCTTATTTCCCAACAAAGCTCTTAAAAATGATTTCTGTATACAGAATATGTTTACTGAATTTTTTTTATTTTCAGCAATTGAAAGTGACTCAATTTGCTCTTGTGCTCTTACAAGTTTATACAAGTTTTTCGTAAACAAATGATACAATAAAAAAACTAAATAAGAGGTTTCTTAAAGTTCTAAAATTATTATAACAACTATTACAAGTATAAGTGAAGAAAAACAAAAATCCCCCAGTTTTTTAATCAAGTCTCAATCTCTAGCTTAGCAATCAAATATGTCACAGCTACCCTTTTTAAAAAGTGTTTAAAATTTTGATATTTTTAAAACAGATTTTTTAAATATAACGATTTTGGACAGGATAAAAAATGTATTGCTAAGCCTACTTGTTCACTCCCTTCTCCGTCGGAAATGGTCTAGATCCAAATTCAGGCAAAGCTTGATGCTAGCTTAATTATACTTATATTAACTGCCTTGCACACATAAAATAGTAGGCAGTAACTGTTTATGAAAATTAGGTATATCAGTATTTATTTTTACACTTAAAAAAGTATGCATCTGCTGAAAGACGCTCTACTCATTCATCTGCATAGAAATATGCGTGGCATCTACATAATTAAAATTTTGAAAGCATTAACCTATTAATGATTTACTCAATATTTACATATGAACTCCTCACATTGTACAGGTTTAATTACTATAAATGATAATATAACTTGTAAGAATCACTCACCTGCACTTTTTCTATAACCTCAACTATGGCATTCTCGTCCATAACATCGACAACTTGCATTTGTAAATTCATATCTTGTCCTTCTATCCAGTCTTGCAACTCACACAACTGATCAGCCCAAATCTTACTCGGGCCACTAGTGGGAAGAGAACCTCCAAATGTGGTTCTTGACCTCCTTGCTGAAGAACAAAAAAGCATTTGATAAGTTAACTAAATCTAACTTTGCAAGAAATTCATTTACATTAACATGCTTAAAAATTATAACATAAATATCAAAATATACTGTTCATTCAAGAATTTTTTTAATTTAAAAAGTTATAAATTATTCAGAAAAATAGCAATTACAAGCCAAATAGAACAAATTACATTTTACCAAAAAGCATAAAATATTATTGTTCATGAACTTATTTTTGGTACAACAAAGGATCCCAGAATTTTTTTTTAAAATTATATTATTCTAATAAATTATTACTACAAAAAAATAATTTTCTTTATTTATAAGTATGTGTTCAAGTGAAGCTTAATCCAAGAAGCAAAAGGTTTCATATTTTTTATTGCAAGTATGTTATAAAAAACAGTAACTTTTTATGTAGCAAAAATAATTAATAGTTAGTATCATGAACAAATCAAAGAGGAGGAAATGACTTATAGGTATACTAGATAATTATTTTGGAAATTTATAGGCTGATTGAATACTGTCTGGTGAATTTTCCTACCAACCATTTCTTTAATTTTAATTCCAAAACTTAATACAACAAACCTCACAAACATATATGTACAAAAATATAAACAAACATGTTTTAAACTAAATAGATATTAACTCAATTTTATACAAATCAAAAATAATTACAAACCTTCGAGTATATTTGCATTAGTTGCCAAAGGTCCCACAGAATCCAAAACAATGGGAGATGGACACCTTTCATAAGGTCGCAGTTTCTTTAAAATTTGTGATAAAGCTGACCATTCAGTAGCCAAGTTTCCTGCTGTCCGTTTTACATTTGGTGATAAAATTAGAGACGATTTTTGAGCTGCACATTCCAAATCATTTTGCTTTTGTACAAGTTTCGATATCACAATATGATGAGCCACCACATCCTCTTTAGTAACCTTAAAATCAACAAAAGCTTATATTAAAATCTTTTACCAAACAAAAATAGAGAATCAAGTTTTTAAAAAAAGTCTTAGAAAAAAATATTCTATACATATATATTATGAAGCAATAGCAGGTACATATTTTTAAATAGAATATTTTTGTCGTAAACACAGCAAAGGCATTTTTTAGATTATTTAAAAAGGGGAAAAAACTACTCTTGGCTATTACTTTTGTATATTTTGCAAAAGCTGTATAATAAATATGCATGGTAGTTTTACTAATAATCGTATAAGTCAACATAAAAATGAGGATACCATTAACCAGGTCAACTTTGCCATAGTGGGACAACTTTGCCAATGACCTTGCCAAGTTTCTAAACCAATCAATACATATTTGACAATGATTGAAGGTTGATTTATAAGGTTTTATTGATTGGTTGATTCAAGGACTGGGCAGTTGGCAAAGTTGCTCCACTATGACAAAGTTGTCCCGGTCAACGGTATATTTTATTCCGAACACAGAATCCTAAGCAATATAAAAAAATCTATTACTTCAATGAAGACACAGGCAAAAGAAAGTCATGAAATAAAACCATTTCCAGAGATATTAATTCCGTAAAATATTCTAAAAATAATTAACACAATAATTCTTTGAAGTATTCCATGAAGTAAAAAAGCATTAATTCCAATGACGAAATGTCAAAGCCATAAGATTGTACTTACTTTATTGTCCTCGGCAACAGTTCTACCAGCACTGTAGAGAGCAAGTTTTTCTTCCAAGTGTTTTCGTGAGTCTTTTAACCAATCATTTTCTATCACTGACTCATCTTGAAACTTGGCGAGTTCGCTTACATACAAGTCTAAATTTTGACGTCTTTCAGGAAGGAGACCGGTAACCTAATATTAAAAAAAATTCTATAACGTTCATTTGTTGAACAACACAACTAATTAATTACTATTTCACTAAATTGAATTGTTAATAAAAAATAATATTTTTAAATATAAATAATAAACTGAAAAACTTCCTTAAAAAAGAATATGATGCAAATTTAAAATCAAAATTTGGTCTTACAGAACAAAAAAAAAAGAAAAAGCTTTAAAATTGAAGTTATTACAACCATAGACTTCCTATAAAAGCTAATAAAGGTAATGTCAATAACCTTTGCATATTTTTGCTCTAACACTTCCACATCTTCTATATTAACTAATGCTCCAGCTAACATAATTGTCAAGAGACTGCTTCGACGAGAAGGAATATCATGTTCATGCTCCTAAAAGAAGAATAAAGGTTTTAGAATACATACAAAACTAAAAACAATTTATAATCAGTATACAAATCATTCTCTATGGTAAAGAATTTAATGTTAACTTCCACTAAAATAATAAAAGTTTTATTCTTACATATGTAATTAATATTCTTATTTGAAGTAAAAAAGTTTGTAAAGGAAATTGAAGTAAAAAGAGATTTTATAGTTTTTAAATTTTATTACTTTTAATAAAGTTTTCAGAAATATTCGAATTTTTCCAACAAAAAAAATAAGATTGTTTCTATTTTTACCAAAAAGGAACGTAATAGCTAAACAAAAAAGTATATAATTAGCCTATAAATAATTATTCTGAATATTGTTTTATTTGAAAAGTTTTTTTCGCATAAAATACATTGTTAATTATATTACAATTCAAGCGTACACTAAAATTCCATCTAGAATCATAACTGAAAAGGAACAGCTAGCTTAATGACATTTTTAATTAAAAAGTTCATTTAGTGCAATATTTAAAAAAAATTGAGCAAAAAAATGAAGACTTAAGTTGAAAATTAATAACTTTATGGCCCTTAAATAAGGACATGTTGAAATTATGTCCTTATTTAAGGGCCCTTAAAGGCCATAATTTTCAACTAAAATCCTTATTATTTAGACTTTTAAGAACTATGCGAACCCTGCAGATAGCGATAGCAAAAAATTTACAATTTTTTTAATTTCCACTAGAAATAAATGTATTCATTTGATAGTTTAAATATAAATAAGTTTTAACATTCATTAACTTGAAATACTAACATTTTAACTCGAAATTAAATAATTAAATTTCAACTTATGCCCAAAAATTCATACAATTTGCTGTGAATTTGTGAAATAAATTGTTGTGAATAAAATTTTGCTAATCTTGAAAAATAAAAACTGCAAACTGCTATAAAATAATAAATTATTCATTTAGTAAAAAAATATTATTTTCAATGCTAAAACCAACCTTTAATTTCCCAAGAAGGACTTTAGCATTTGCAAGGTCAGTAGTTCGAGGTGTACAACACAGCAAAGTTTCCGTTTCTTTTAACCAACTTGTAAGATCCTCCATCTCATCTTTCACTACAGCCAAAGTTGATTTGTCTTCTTCCAATCTTAAAATTATGAAAAAGAAAAAAGCATGTAAATAATATTTTTTGTTTTGTAGAATTGTTAGTTAACACTTACTTAAACCAAAAAGAATTAAAAATATATATATATTTTTAATGTATAAAAGCTGAAAGTTAAAGGGATATATGCTACAATATATATTGAAAGGTTGAACAGTTAATTGATCCAGTTATAGCTCCAATTGAACTTGAATGACAATGAAATGTTTATGAACGTAACATGAATTTCTATATTTTTTCTTTCTTTCCATAGTGGACCACATGTTAAGAAAAACTAGTTTAGATTAATTTCATTTCATAACATTAAAATTTAAAAAACACATAACATTTCAAAACATACTTAGCCTTTCTAGTTGCAAGCTCAGAAACAAGGTTTTTCCATCGCCTGTTCAAGGAATCCAGCTGTTCTTGTAAAAGTATAGCATCTGGGGCAGAGCACTGATCTAACACTTTGTGGCCTGTTACATTAATGCCCTCCATTATTGCCATTTTCTCAGTCACTTGCTTTTGGAGCATCTTTAAAGAAAATTTAGCCAACTTAAAATATTGCATTCAATAAATAGAAATAAAATGTTTCTCAAGTTATATAATTATTTTACATATTTGAAACATACAAGTAGGGAAATCCTTACAATTATAAAATATTACAAAATCTGCAAATAAAATAATTTAATAAAAAAAAACTGTAATTAATTCTTAATAAAAATTTCTTTACTCTAAAGCCCTTCTTGCAGATGTGCATTAAAGCTTCAATAACTACTAATAGTCAGAAAGTTTAAATATTTACTCAATAATGAATTTAAGAACATTTATACACCATATAATTAATTTGCATTAAAAAATAATTAGATCCCTCTAAAAAAAATTGAGTTTAAAATTTTAAGATACTAGAATGATTTAACCAATCTAGTAACTCATTAAAAATTTTCAAGACAATCTATATTTCTTTTTTAATTAATTTGAAACAAAGTCCCAAGGAAATATATAGAGAGAGATGTAGCAGACAACTGAATATTTTAACTTCAATTGTAAATCACAATTAACTTTAAGGTAAGTTGATCCTTTGGTCCTTAAGCCGTCATCGAAATAAAGTAAATTGGAGAACTTTAGGTGAGTTTAAGCATTAACTATTAATGGTTATTTAATTAAATGAGAAGTGCAGCTGTTGAGTACTACTTCAATTAATTTTGTACAATATCAATACTAAATATTTATATAGTAATACTGGAATTTTATTTAAGAAAAGAACAATTACCTCTTGATGCATTTTGGCCCGCTCGTAATCCAAATCGCCATTTTGCAATCTACTATGGGCTAAAATTGTTTCAGAACTCACAAGCCATGACGTCATGCTACGAAGATCCCCTTCAAATCCTTGCCAAACATGATGGGACTTTTGCCATTGCCTTTAAAATACATCAAAAAAACGTTCATTTCTTTTTCAAATTTTATTTAGAGTTGCATACAAATTAAATCATTATTTTAACATTTTTAAAAATTATTAACAAAACAAATTTAGTTTTACAATATCAACAGGGCTTTTTTTTGCATAAAAAGTATTTTTAAAATTGCATGCAAATTTTTTATATTTAGGTATATTTGATTTCCAAACTTACAGTGTTTTGCTGGAATTTTTTTATTTTTGTTCCAACTTATAATATTATCAACTATTGATGTTCATTGTTAACATTATCATGAGATATTAACAAATTAAAACTATTACATTTGGTATTTTTACTCACTTATATCTTTCCTCATGCGATTTATTCAATTTGTTCCATTCTTCCCTAAGTTTCTCAGAAACACGATCAATTTGTGCAATGTCAGTTTTAGAAGCCTTTTTCACAATGTTTTCTTTTTCAACACCCACAAGTTCAACATTTGGTTTCAGAGCATTTATACCATCCTTGATTGACTGCCAAATAAATAAAATATATACACATTTCAAAACAAAACTTCAAACATAAATAATATGTGCATGTGAAACAAATATGCATTAAATAATTCAATCTACATCTACATAAATTATAGTCCAGAATAAATTGCCACTGAATTCAAGAACATAACTAAAATATAATTTAGTTATGTTCTTGAATTGACGGGACCCTTGACGGGACCTGGTGAAGGGACCTGAATATAATTGATGAATAGTCCTTTTGAATGCCATAAAGAAGGAACAAAGTTTTAAAAACAGGAAATTAAAATGAACAAGTCTTATAAATTAGATAAAGCTATCTCAGTTTAAAAAACAAGACTTTTAAATAACTACTGACAGTTATTAATTACTTTAATTTCATATTTGATGGGAATTAAATATTATTTATACACAATAATCATTTTCTTTCAAGGTTGAAGGTTTCAAGGTTGCCAATCCTCTTACTTTGAATTTAATTAGATTTCTGTCAGACACGGATGAAAGTTGGTAAAATTCCCAGGACATATATTCAAAATT
Organism: Troglohyphantes excavatus; assembly: GCA_963932185.1. Classification (NCBI taxonomy): domain Eukaryota; kingdom Metazoa; phylum Arthropoda; class Arachnida; order Araneae; family Linyphiidae; genus Troglohyphantes; species Troglohyphantes excavatus. Next base: position 30,364,542 of record OZ010666.1, on the reverse strand, counting down.
TCTGCTATATTTCTACCTGAATTTAATTATTCACAAACACCCAATATTTTTAAATCGGAAAGTAATATTAGCATCGAAATCTTTTGATGTATCTCAATATTTTAGAAATTAAAATAATTACTTTCGCTTTATAAACAATAACTGTATTTTTTTACTAATTGATTAATGTGTTGGCTAATTGTTAAAATTCAGGCATGAAACATTATCATATTTATTAAAAAGTTCTTCAAATTTAAAATTATAATAAAAGATACACTTTATGGAAAGTAAATTTCTAAAAGTTGAAAGCTAAAAAAAGACATTTCAATTCTTGAAATTCCATGCCAAAAGATTTTCAGAGAAGACTCCTATATTTAAAATTGCATCTACTATGGCCCTTTGTATTGCAATTACAATTACAATATCATCGGATTATAGCGAAAAGTATTAATTCTTAATCACTGCGTAACATTTAACAAGAAAATGAGTTGTTGTGTAGTTTCTCTGTGCTGTGTCTTTTTAACTTTTAAAAAAGTGTCAGCCACGTGGGGCATTAATTATGAAAAAAATTTCCCATCCCATTCTATTCTCGACAAAAATTAAAAAGAAAAAAATTCCTCATGGGACGGAAAACTTTCACCCACACTGTCAAAAAACATAAAAAGAAAATAAGTAAGAGTGCTATTTGCACTCTAAGGTTAAAGAAAGGAAGAGAAGAACACTAATTTTGTTTTTCTTTTTTAAACTATAAGTAAAGAACTATAAGTAAAGAACTATTTTATAAGAAAAGATCTATAATTATGTAAATATTTTTAAATACTGTGCTTTTTTGGCTTTTATAAAAATTTGATTTGATAGAGGTGCAAACCCCAAGAGGACATCCCTTTAGGATCCTCGATTGAATTCGAATGTTAATATATTACAAATTCAATTTAACAGAACATACTTTCAATGAAGCTTCTTGCCTTCCAAAATCTTCAAAATCTTTTCCAGCTAGTTCTGGCTGGTTAAGCTGCCTGTTGACTGCTGCAATGGCTTCCCGTACCTTATTCACATTTGCTATAAAGTCAGGAACAATAGGAAAATTGGAAGTTTCGATCACAATAACTTGGTTCCTGTCCGTTTGTGTCAACACAGATGACTTTTGTTTTGAAGCTTCAAGTTCGTCTAAGCGCATGCTTATCCCGGCCAGATGTGTAGTTGTTTCTTTCAATAACTGCTGCAAAAGCGGTTTGGAGGCTCCAAGTTCTGTTGCTTCTTGTTGCATGTTCTCAAATTCTTTTTGCAAGCTCTTAGCTTCTTCTTCTAAAGCCTATTAAATATTTAGATAAAAGTTTTTAGAAAAGTAAATTTATATCACATTATTGTGAAACGAATCCACAAAAATAATTTGTTTTATATGATGAAAAATTGTCTTGAAAAAAACTATTTTTATAAAGCAACTGCACTAAACATTAATTAGATATTTCTCAAATATTAATACTCTATATATAAGTAAGAGGAAAACAAAATATACATATTGGTGTAATGTATAAGGCTTAGAAAATAATTTCAAATAACCTATAAAACTGAAAAAGGGTAAAAGAAAATTTTATATATTCCATTATAACAAGCTTTTTCAAAAGAAAAAGCTTGAATTTCATTCACCATTATAGCCACAACTATTTCTTCAGTTCAGATAAGAAATAGAAATTATATTGCATTTAAAAACAGTTTGCTTTCTTTTATTATAAAATACATACTTAATCCTTAAAAAAAAAACATTTTATCAGATTTTTTATGTATGTATACCTTTTCAGTAAAGCCTTTTTTTTAATCAGTAGGCTTTCATGATTTGAATAAATCAATGAAACAATTTCTATTCATCAATGGATTATATATGAAACAATAAGTATATCTATTTGAAATCCAGTATTAAGTTAAAATTTAAACATGCCCCATTTCATTAAGATTAATACTGAATTATTTTTTATCTTTTTCACTCAATCGATTCCACATCTTTATTACTACTTTATTTCAGTATTGTACATATTTTTAGTAGTAAAACCTTTTTAGATCAAACCTCAAAAGAATAACACAAGGTTAAAATCTTAAAAATTCTCCTCCCATTACCTTACATTATAAACGAGATAAGAGTATGGCAGAATGAGAATGAAATAAAATATAAGAAAAAGCAAAGGTTTCATTTAAATATTAAACTTAAAACACATAACAGATAATTATTAAATAGAAATGTTTTATTAAATTAGTTTATAATCATGTAATAAACATCAAAAGTTTATCAAAAATTCATTAAATTAAAACAAACTAAGAGCTTTCTAAATATTTTCATTGGAAGAATAGAGTCATACTTAAAACTAGTCTTTCATGGATTAAGATTGTAATGCACTTATAAATACCAAACTGAATAAGTGTAAAAAACAAAATTAAATTAGAATATAAGAATACCTTCTGTCTACTAATTGGTGCTTTTTCTATGTCTTTGAAATTGGAAAGAAGATACTGCAAACGTTCCGAGAGATTGTCGTTCTTTTTTTGAAGCTCTGTCCACTTGTGGATTTTTCCTTTCAACATTTGACTGTGATCTTTAGTTATTTCACTTATACTCAGCCATTTATCATTTAGTTCTTTCATTTGATTATTCAACTTTGCGGAAGTAGCATCTTCTTTGTTGACATGGGGCTTCCACTCTTTTTGTAGTTGTTTCATATTTTCTTCAATAGGGCTTGATTTATCGTGCAGGACCTATAAAACATTTTTTTTTTATGAAAAGGCGATACTTAAAAAAATACTTGGTAGTCACTAAATAACATAACAGGATTTTTAAAAAATTAAATTCCTTTTCAGACGCATGACCCAAAATAATACATACACCAAAATGTTTGTACTTTATTACCCTGAATAATTATCCAAATCTATTGAGTTGATTTAATGCATTCAGAAAACAAACATATTAACTAATTTTAATTACTAGTGCAAGTTGAGTTTATTTTGAAAATACAATAATTAAATCTATTAATAGGTTCTATGCCTAAATTAAAACAAAGACAATATTAATGTAATGCACTTTTAATTTTTTACTAATATTTAATTTATTGTAAAAAGATAGTTTTTAAAGTACATTTCAAACAATCAGATTTAAAAAATATTGTAAAATAGAGTAGTTTTTGTGTACATTGATAAAAATCTGGAGATCCCTGGACGTGATATCAAGTCAATGAGCATCAGACGGGTAACTGTTATAAGGTAAATTATTTTTTTAATATATTAATAATAAAACTAGAAGTAACAAGCATATGAAAAACACTATACAAATAAAGCAAAATTCTATGTAAATAAATCCCAATAAAATAAATTTAAAAGCATATCCAAGAGTTAATGAAAAACTATACAAAAAAAATGTCGCATTACAAAAATGTTAATTATTGTTTCATGTATTATTTGGTTGTAAAACCAAATTAACTATAATGCCAGAAGGCACAAACTAATTGAACATTGTGATTAGCAGTCATGCTTCTTTTATAAAATAGAATTGATTTTTAAGCAGTTTAAAAACATACTGATGTATAAAACATAATTTTTAGAAAATAAAACATTATTCCTTTTAAAATCTATTTAACATACCTGAAGTTCTTCCCTTAACTGTATTATTGTATCAAATTCTTTAGTGGATTCAGTTTTTGAAGTAAATTCCTTGAATTCTTCAATATTTACATTAATTTTTCTAATTTTAGCACTAAATTCTTCTGGCCTTGGAGATCCGGGCTCTGAATTAGGAAGTACCACAGGAGAAGCTCTTAGTTGTTCAATAGTAACTCTTTTAACATCAACTTCATGATTAGAAACCAAATTCTAGAAGAAACAATTAATGGTTATTAAAATTTTAAATTTTCATAAACTAACAAATTTCATATAAATTAAACATTTACAACTATTAATGTATGTACAAATTAACCATAAGAACAATACAAACTATTAAATTATTTTACTTCTTAAACTTTGCTTGATGTAACGTTTGCACATTTTGAAATAATTTCTTACCTGAATTTTATTTGTCAATATTTCAAATTTTTCTTCTACTTCAACCAATTCAGACTTTACAGCGAACTTTTCTTTTAATTTACCCATTTGATTGCTAGCTTTTATTAGATCTTTCTTCTTCTGTTCAATACTAAGCAGCTCTTCCTGGAGATGCTGAAAACACCAATATGTATACATAATTCTCAAGAAACATAAGTTATGTGGAAAATAATTTAAACTACAGGTTTAAACTAAAGGTTAAAATAAAACCAAATTTATATGATGATTTCATAAAAAAAAATGATATTCAAGCTACAAATATCTAATAACTTTTACAGTATACCTAATTTAGTAGTACCGGGTGGCAACAAAAACCTAGAAAAAAAGTTACCTGATATTTCCCTGACTTCCATGATGATGCATAAAAATTTCCCAGATATTACAGTTACATTGAGAAATATTGCAATGCATGTTTTGTATAGAAACAACAGGGTGGCAACAACATTCCGGAAAAAAAGTTCCCTGGTTTCCATGATGGTGTCAAAAAAATTTCCCTTATTTTGCAATTACATTAAGAAATGTTGCAATACATGCTTTGTATAGAAACAAAGTATCCACGCTACAATAATACTATAAATATATGCATTATAAATAAAAAATTATAAGCAATACTTATTGACAGTGAAAATAATAATTTGTGGATACAACACAAATTATGCAATTGCGACAGGCATAATAGTAATTAAACATGTCCTCAGGAAGCAGATAATGCAAAAAAAGCAATGTTTTAAAATTATTTCTTTTGTAGATAATTTTAAATGTTTTATATGCTTCATATTTCTTATTCCAATCTTCAATAAATCCCATATTCATTAGCCCCTCATATGTTGCTTACAATCTAAAGACCAACACACTTTGTTTTTGCTTCTCCCTCCAGCAGTGGTTCACGTTTTTGCAAAAATAAAACTGAAAATGCGCATAACCATACATTTTTTTTAAGTTCTTACTCAAAACTAAAAGAAAATATTAACAATTAAATTACCCAGAATAAAGGGCACTATTGACGATAATTGCCGTTTTAATGATCCAGATTTGAAAAATTCCCTGATTTTTTTAACATTTCCCTGACTTTTCCAGAATAAAAAATTGTCCATGATAATTCCCTGATTTCCCGGTTTTCCAGGTTATGTTGCCACCTTGTAGTAGACAGTTTCACAGTTAAGTAGAGCCTATATTTCTTCCGATTTGGTTCAACTTTACAAAAACCATAAAATATAGAATTTATTATAAATATTTTCTTAAATATATATTTTACCTTTTTCTATTTTCAAATCGTTTAATTATTCGATTGTGTTCATTGTTCGATTTTTATTACTTTATCACATTTGTCTATTTGCATTTCTTTCTAACAATTAAATGCAAGTGCATGTGAAGACTACATTTTTTAATTAAAACAGTGACTTAGGCAAGATTGCCCAGTGAAATTAAGAGGGATTATCAAGGACAACAAGTGCGAGGTCAATTTTTTTTAAAGCTATCTGAAATAAAAATATTTATTAGAAAAAAAATCAATTGATAAACTAAACTGCTTTAAATTAAGTATGCATGTATTCTCATTTTAAATTACTTTAATTTTAAATTATACTGGTTTTGTTTTAATGCTTAGGCAAAATAAACTTGATCCTTAACCCAAATGTTTGTAGTTTCACAGTTAAGGTAATCATTTCTTTAACCATCTACTATGAATGCGCTAGTTAAGAAATTCACACTGCAATTACCTTTTATTTTTATTCTCAATATAGCAAAAGAAATATTAAACAGTATAAAAACAACATAATAAGCATGCAACATGAAAAGCAGACAAAAATTAAGTCATTTATATATACAAAAGCAAAACACAGCAGAAGCTAAATTTCCTAAAAGACACAAACCTTAAGCTTTTGGTGTTGAGGATCAGAAAGTTTCTGGTTATGAGAAAGCTTCTCGAAGTTATAAATAAAGTTTCCGGCAGACTGCAACCAGTTCTTAACTTCAGCTAAGGACTGAAAGAACTCTTTTGAATGCTCTTTAGTGGCGCCCTACATCACCAAAAGAAGAAAGGGAAGAGGGTCCGTGAAAGGGGAGTTTTACGAAGACATTTGAGAGATTAAAATGAAACAGAGAATAAACAAGAAAAAAGTTTCAGAAAAAGCAAGCTTTGAGAACTGATGAAAGCTGGTATGCAAAATGTTACCTTAAGAGTTTCGATACGCTTCATTAATTTTTGTTCAAATGCTGAGTATTGATGTTGCAATTCAACGATACTATCTTCACAGCTGTCGTCATAGGATTTTGAAGTTTCCAGTAAAGAATCTAGGGAATTTCGCTTATTTCTCACTTCTGATAGTATATCCTATTAAATGAATAAAACTAAGTTTAGTTAATTTAGAAAGAAACAAATATTTACAATTTTTTTTAACTAAAATTGATACAAAATAAATAAGTAATATTTGCATAGGAAAGATATGAAATAAAGTGACAATTCATTGCTTTTTAGTTATTCGAAAGTGATACATGTTTATAAATTAGCTATTATCCTCCCAAAATTGCCTTTTTATATATACCTAAGATATCAGGAGGCAGTAATAATGAAATTTAATCTTAAAAGAAAGAATGCACAGTTGAACATCGAATGAAAAATTGTTACCTTAACATAAAAATCATTTTTAGAAAAAGTTATGTGTTCATAGTTAAAAAACTATTAGATAATATTATATATCTATAAGTTTAGGAAGTGTTTAAAAAATTAGCAGCAGACACACACTTACATTACAAAGCTGTATTTCTAATTCACTGACATTCTTCGCCTTCTCCGGAGCACTTTTATCAGCATCCATTCGAGCAGTATGAAGCCATTCTTGATAATGAAATATTTGTGCCTCTAAATTGTTTTCTTTTTTAACAGCTTCTTCTAGGAGTGATCTAGATTCAGTGACCTAGTAATAATTGAAAAATTAAATAATAAAACTTCAGTCATGAGTAAACAGTTCATTCACAAAAATTATCATTCTATGAGGCAATTGTAAATATACAAATTTGAATCTTCCATTAAACATGTAAGCAAATAAGCTTCATCAGCTTTAAACCAAAGAATTTCCAAACCAAATATAAAGTAAGCTAAGGCACAAAAAAGCCAACCAAACAACTTCCAATGCAATTTTAGAAAGGTAAACAATCCATAACCCAGTAAACACTTGTGTTTAAAACTATGCAGCTGATGTTAGTTGGGTTACAAAAGCATTCAAATGAATTTTATTAACACTCAGTGTGCAACATGCAAAACCTTCTTACCTCACACAAAACGTTTCCACATGTGACAACCCAGCGTTCATGCATTTATGCAACCAAAAAAGATTCAAACAGCATCCAAAGAAGAACAGAGTAATACATAAATCATTTTGCAATTTGTTTTTTTGATAAATTAAATTCAATGAATAGCTTTTAACTACTCTGACATTACCTATATCAAAAACATATTTTTCATAAACTACATAAATTCTATTTAACTACATAGAAATTTGGTTGTTGCCAGTTTGATGGAACAATGTTCTGACCATAAGCAAAAGCCATATCTATATTTAATATATCTATACTAATAAAATGACATGAGGGTCTGTATTGAACAATAATTATCAGATTTCAATGAGATTTAGCAAAATCCAACATCTATTGGACTGATCGTAATAAAAGTTGATAAACTTAAAATAGTAGTTCAGAAGAGTTTTCCATTTTATTTTGTGTTGATATGTAAAAAAAGGAACTGAGTTATTATACATACATATCAAACAGCCCATTTTTTTGTAATTTTTTTATGTTTGTTCAGACATAACTTTTTATTGTCTGCACCTATTTCGATGTTATTTTTAATAATAAAGAACAAAGACCATTTCCATTCCATAGATATTTCACATAAATTCAGTTTTTCCAAGAAAACTTTATTACGTAATTTTCATTTAATTACATAATATGCTTGTTTATTTCTATGGTACATTGTTATAATTAACTTGTGCAAAGAATGGGTATTTTTTTGCTAACAGTATCATGGTATTTTTAACACAATCCTACTCAAATAACAATTAAATCAAGATAATCTATATATTAATCTGTTCCTCTTTCCTGCATACTTTCACCGATGTTCCCAAACCATTGCAAATGAACCATGGACACTTGCCCCCAATGGGATGCACATACAGATATTGGAAGATCTCCATGCAAATATTGCAATTCTCATCTAACCTTAGAACCTAGAAGATTGTATTGGTTCTTGTAGAAGTCTAAACGCTCTTTTAAATCAGGTTGCTTTGAATCAGCTACCTGCCTTCCTTGGCGTATACACTGTTCCAGTTCTGGCTTCATTTCGCTCAAAACTTTGTACAAATGCTATAACAAATAATAATTTTTTATTCCTACTGCACCTTTATTTCTTTCACTGTAAAATAAATATTTATCATATGGATCTTTAACCCTCCAGTAATATCTAATATATAAAATATAGCTAACAGTCAGATTTGCTGCCACCTAGTGACTTCTTGTACACTACAAATAAATCAATTTAATTTGCAATTAATTAATTAAAATAATTTTAATTAAATAAAGAGTATTTTAATTACAAGTAAAGTTATGGTAATTACATTAGTTATTTTAATTGCATTAAAATTATTTTAATAACATTAAAATTACAATATTTTAATAACATTAAAATTACAATATTTTAATAACATTAAAATTACAATATTTTAATAACATTAAAATTACAATATTTTAATAACATTAAAATTACAATATTTTAATAACATTAAAATTACAATATTTTAATAACATTAAAATTACAATATTTTAATAACATTAAAATTACAATATTTTAATAACATTAAAATTACAATATTTTATAACATTAAAATTACAATATTTTAATAACATTAAAATTACAATATTTTAATAACATTAAAATTACAATATTTTAATAACATTAAAATTACAATATTTTAATAACATTAAAATTACAATATTTTAATAACATTAAAATTACAATATTTTAATAACATTAAAATTACAATATTTTAATAACATTAAAATTACAATATTTTAATAACATTAAAATTACAATATTTTAATAACATTAAAATTACAATATTTTAATAACATTAAAATTACAATATTTTAATAACATTAAAATTACAATATTTTAATAACATTAAAATTACAATATTTTAATAACATTAAAATTACAATATTTTATAACATTAAAATTACAATATTTTAATAACATTAAAATTACAATATTTTAATAACATTAAAATTACAATATTTTAATAACATTAAAATTACAATATTTTAATAACATTAAAATTACAATATTTTAATAACATTAAAATTACAATATTTTAATAACATTAAAATTACAATATTTTAATAACATTAAAATTACAATATTTTAATAACATTAAAATTACAATATTTTAATAACATTAAAATTACAATATTTTAATAACATTAAAATTACAATATTTTAATAACATTAAAATTACAATATTTTAATAACATTAAAATTACAATATTTTAATAACATTAAAATTACAATATTTTAATAACATTAAAATTACAATATTTTAATAACATTAAAATTACAATATTTTAATAACATTAAAATTACAATATTTTAATAACATTAAAATTACAATATTTTAATAACATTAAAATTACAATATTTTAATAACATTAAAATTACAATATTTTAATAACATTAAAATTACAATATTTTAATAACATTAAAATTACAATATTTTAATAACATTAAAATTACAATATTTTAATAACATTAAAATTACAATATTTTAATAACATTAAAATTACAATATTTTAATAACATTAAAATTACAATATTTTAATAACATTAAAATTACAATATTTTTTAATTAAACGTTAAATTATTTCAATTACATTAAAAGTATTTTAATTACATTAAAATTATTTTAATTACATTAAAATTATTTTAATTACATTAAAATTATTTTAATTACATTAAAATTATTTTAATTACATTAAAATTATTTTAATTACATTAAAATTATTTTTATTACATTAAAATTATTTTAATTATATTAAAATTATTTTAATTACATTAAAATTATTTTAATTACATTAAAATTATTTTAATTACATTAAAATTACATTAATTACTTTAAAATAATTAAATTAAAATAATTATTTTAATTAAATATTTATTTTAATTAAATTAAAAATTGGCAAGTGTTGTTCTATTTATTTAGAGGCCTTAAGAAATTAAAAAGTTAAAAAATTACAAAATCACTGCTAAACCCTAGTTAGGAACTGGAGGATTAAGGACAAAAACACATTAATGAAAACAGATTTGAAATATAATGAAAATACCAATTGAGAAATTTAGATCTGCCAATGGAGGAGCTATAAAATTAATAAAAACATTTCAAAGTATCTAGTACAAAAAAAATTAATTGGATATTTATCTACAGAATATCATCCAGAACCTGTTAAGAGAAGAATATGTTTGACAACATGTGCAACTGCTGCTACTGGTTATCAGTAAATTTATTTCAGCAATTTATACAAAATTATCCCTACTGTATATTGTTACTTAACTTTATTAATGTAAATAAACCTATTTTTACACATAACACTAAAATTGAAAGTTCAGAAAATATGGAGTCAACAACAACATTCAAAATTTACGAGTCATTTAATAAAATCTCAATATTAAAATTATTTGAACTACTGTGAATAAAAAGATAGTGAATAAACATTTCTAAAAATTTAATTGAAGTTTTTCCAATTAGAATAAATTATAATATGTATGGAAAAAACTAAAATAACAAGAAAACTTTTAGTTTATATTTAGTAATACAAATAAAATAATTTATCTATAAGATATTGAATATTTTATTTTTTTAAATGCTATATTTAAAATATTCACTCGCTTAAATCTAGATAGAGAAGTCGTTCCGGGTTTGATTTTCTGAAACTGAAAAGAAGAAAATGTCCCAACTTACAAGACATTTTTCTAGCTGACTCTCTGAAGAATCTGAGTCCTCGCTTGACAATTGGATCGAATTTAACCCATCCTCAACATCACTCAGCATACTGCCGATTCTATTTAGCTTTGTCTCAAAATTACTAGGCGTTTGAAATCTTACAAATTTTTCCTGTAACTCCGAAAACCTCTCCTAAATCAAACAAAAAAATTGTAATATTAGTTTGAAAGCTCATTAAAGACATTAAGACATAATTTAAATTTTATACAGTATAATTATTATATTTATATATAAATACTTTGACAAAGTTTATCACATATTTTACTTTTTGCTTTTAATTAGTAATCTTTGAAATATTTAAGTTTTTTTTTATATAAATGGGTAATATATAAATGAACATTTGTTTATTAGTGATCTTCATAAGATGTTTAGTAAATATCTTTGTAGTATATTTCTATTACATAATTCATTAATTTTTGATAAATATATTATTTATGAACATAACCATTTTACTTGATATAATTTCCCAAATAAGATTTATAAATGGAAGGGGATATATTATATTTAAGCTTTAATTTTTTTTTTATAATGGTTGGAAATATATTTTTATCATGATCCCAGTTACGAGTTTCAATGTTCTGTAATAAAAAACAATAAATATATGATGCATTCACTAAATGTAAATAGTGCTAAATATATGGAGATATTTGGACCGAAGACTAGTTTTGAAGAAATTGGGCGATTTACAGAAAAGTTTGACAGTAACAGAAGGAATTTCACTATTAATACAGATACTATGACATTTATGTTTACACTTAATTTTTTTACCTTTAAATTTATCAAGAATACTTTTAATTTTTTAATAATTTTTTTTTTAAGTTATATTAACATTTTTAGGTAAACTGATTGCACTAATAGGGAAATGTCTAATTAAAAAAATTAATTTAAAAGTATTTTAATTGCTCTTTAGTCAAGAAATTATTAAGTAAACTGTCCTTTAAAATACATACATCTAAATGAAAAAAATATTATTTTGAGTTTTCTTTAAAACTATAATAGTCTTAATAAGTAGTAATAATGTGATTAGAGTTTCTTTAAACCATACTTTAGATATATTACATTTAGCAGCATAGGAAATCAAATGAAAATTGAAACCTTAAAATGGCTTTCTTATTATATAATCATATTTTTTTAATCTAAAAATTGAATTAAAACGAAGTATCATATATGATCCTATCCAAAAGTTACTAAGTTAATAATATTAAGTTATTAAATATAAAAATTCTAAAATATTAATTTTAAAAAAAAAATTAATAATCCATAATTCACCTCTACAAGGCGCAGCTGTTCCTCAAGGCGCTGTGCAGCTTCAATGCGTCCTCTAGATCTATAATGCTCAACATCTTCTTCAAGAGTTTTAATGCTTTGTTCCTTCTCAGAAAACTCAGCTTCTAACTGCTATAAATAGAAGAGAAAAAAATTAAAACACTTAAGTGTATTGATTACAATCAAATTCAGCTCCATAATATAAATAAGATAAAACCAAAATCTTTTAATAAAATCAAAACACAAACTGAGTACATTCAAATGTCAAAAAGAAAAGTCAATGCTTCAATATAAATATATCATCACTTACTGCAAGCTCTTCGGGCAAATCTTGAGAAGAGATATCATTATCTAATCTGTTTTGAAGAACAGTGTCAATATGAGATATCCATGCTTGAACAGTTAGTATATGTCGTTCACATTGCTGGGCTTCTGCTATGCTGTTCTCCAATAGTTGCTGTCTGTCTCGTCCCTATTTAAAATTTCAGGTTTGTTTTAGGACAATCTTAGATATTATATCACTCTAAAAATTGCCAATTGTAAATACATTTACAACTCATTAGCATATTTCTCTCCATGTAAAAACAATTTATTTTCTATTAAACTTGAAATGCAATTAAGTGAAAATTTTTATTACATTTAAAATTTTTAGATCATATTAAAAAGTATTTGTCCTATGTAAAAAGAAGATACCATGGTTTAAATATTACAGAAGTTCCCAATAGTTCCAATCCACTTCATAAATTTTTTTATTTACGAGTAACCCCTTTCTTTTGTAACCCTTTTTCACTCATCCATCTATGCAAAAAAAAGTTTGTTTTTATTAGGCAGTAATGTTCTTAAATTAGCTGGCAAATTAATCAAATGATTCAAATTGATGACATTTTTATTTTAGTTATTACGTTTATTTTTATTTTAGATGTTTTCCACCATTACTAATATTATTTCCATGTACCCCCATTCGAACTGCCATGTACGATCCAGGAGTATGCATACGACAAGTTGAGAAACACTGTATTATTATATAACTTTGCGGAGAGAGAGATTAAATATATACCTGTCTACTTAATTCTTCAAATCGTTTGGTAACTAAATTTACATCCCGTTCAACAGGTGCAACTAGAACATCATTTGAAAGTAGAAATTGTCCGATACTCTGTATTTTGGGAACTCTATCTGATGGATGATGCCTCAAATAGTTTTCAAGATCCTATCATAAATAAATTAAACCACACAATTATGTTAAAGCAAAATACATATGTTAAAAACAAATAAAAGATAGTGTTACTCAAACAAAATACTCACATCTAAGTTCTCAGATATTTCTTCAGCATCTGCAGCAGATTCCGGGGACCTTTTCAGCTTCTTTTCCAGACGATCCAACCAGTCATTTTCTCGCATTACCATATCTTGAAAAATATAAAGTTTATTTAAATAGAGAAAAAGGTTTGTAGGTAAATAGGATTTTTTATTATGACATCCACTTGAATATGTCTTTAATATAAAGTTATTAGCAGTTATCATAAAGATATGGGATTAGTAAGAAATTTGAACATTTATTGATTAAATTAAAATATTAAAATAAATTGCATAAATGTGAAAGAGGACTACATCAGTGATCACATTTTAGATCTATAATCATTTTACCTGCAAGAAAGCTTAATAGCAAAATATTATATCAATTTTTATATTTTAAACCATAAAAAAGCATGGAAATTCTTAATATATTGTTTAAAATGTAAATAAAAATTATAAATTACTTTAAAAATTTAAATTACAAATAAGCATAACCCACTAATGCAATATTTATTTTTACATATTTTTTATATAAATGAACTATTACACTTTTTTTTCGAGGGGGGGGAGGAGTTGGTATAAATTGCAAACAATAGGATAACAAAAAATTATTTTAATAACACATTGTTGGGAGTATTGATCATGCACTTGATTTTAAAAATTAATGTATCAAGGGTACTATTGAAAATATGTAAATCTTGTACAAAAACTTGAAGTACACTTTATACAAATATATACAAAGAGCATTAAATATTCAGCACTTATATTGTTTTAATTATATGAACATTCACAGCGATTAGTCACACATATGTACCAACAGTATCTAAAATAAAAAAATTCTCTTACTGCAAAATTCGTTATATTTTACTGCCATTTCCTTATATTTCTGAGACTTTTCCTTGGTTCTCGACGTAAGCTCTTCCCATTTAGACTTCAAGTTTTGAAAGTCTTCCGACAGTTTTTCGAGTGAGCTTTGTTGTGGTGAATTTGATACGTTTTTAAAAGTTGAAGCAACTTTTTCAAATTCTGGTTGTCTTCTTTCAATTTTATTTATTAAAAACTGAAAAGCAAAACAAAACATAATGCTACTGAAACTAAACAAAAAGGTGAACCAAGAGAATCCTAATCCTCTACCTAAGCTATAAACTCTACATTTAAAATATAAAATACATGAATTATACGTCTCAAGTACTTATTTATCTACAATATTTACTATGTCTTACATGCATAACATAGTGCACACACATTTTTTTTTAATTTGAACTAAATATCTCTAGCTTTAAAATATATATGCAGGTTACACTTCATAATTATCTCTGGGGTTTTATAGAGGTATAGTTAAAAAAAAACTGATGAATACATCAAAAAGTTTCATATTACTATATAAAGATGCACTTCAAGTTTTTAATAATAGAATTCGTTAGATGGCAGCATTTATAGTACTCACTAAAACGCAAAAAGTCAACAGAAATGTTTTAACATAATTTACAGGAAAGATCGTACAGACCGATGCTGCAGTGCTATTGATTACGACAAGTTGAGGCAGTATGGCAATAACTTGATTTTATAATTGATCTATGCCCCATCACCAAGGATGCTATTGAAAATATGTAAAGCTTGTGCAAAACCTGAAGTGATTCTATGAAGCTTTTTATTTTTGCTGCATTCGTCAGATTTTTTTAACTAAAGCCTTTCCAAACCCCAGAGGTAATTTTGAAACACCCAGTATATATTGGTTATATTCGCTTTTATGATAAAAGGAAAAGAAACTATAGGAAGATAACACAGGGGTGAGCTAGGGGGTGAAATTCTTAAAGTAACATGTGGGAAAATGTAACTTAAAATAACCCTATAATACTAACGAATTAAATTTTAGGAAATGCAATGCATGAAACATAGTAGATAACTAATAAAAAAAGAAAGAAAGTTTCTAACTCTAATACACTAATACTTTAATAACTATATTTAAACTATCAACAACAATATATTAAAACAATTAGCCTTAAGAGACTCTTTACATAACCTTTTTAACGAGACTTGTGAATATTGAAATAAAGAATATAATAATACATGACTGATACATATACATCTCCTATGTATATGAAAGGGTTAAAATAATTTTAGGTATACAATGCATAACCCATAATGGTTTGAAAAAAAATCAAACGCATTTCTTTGATATAAAATATACCTGGAATTTTTTGTTTCTTGACATTAAGTCCGATGAATTAGATATTGGTCCATCGTTAGGTATCTCTTTTTCTAATTTCTGCAACCATTCATTTATGTCAGACATCGTTTCACTCAATTCCTGATTTCCAGTGATAGAAATTTGCAATTTTTGATTTTTAACATGTGCTTGTTCAATCACCTAGTAAGAAATTATATATATCTTGTTATTCTTGTGCCAATATTAAATAAAATTGAGCATACAAACACAGTTAAAACTTTTTCTTTAGTCAAAAAAAATAACAAGGAACTTTTGTAGTTTAATCATTTTATTATTTTAAAGAAAGCTACAGAAGCAGATCCATGATTTAATTTGAGAGGCATTTGGTAATTTCTTGTTGTTGTTAATATTGGAAGGTTAAGAGCTAAATATTTGTCCAGAATATATTGGTTATTTTTTTATCAAAGAAAGGACCTATAGTGTTTTACAGTGTTTCCACAAAATTAACAAATGTCATACTTTTAATAACTGCATGTATTTTGTATTCCAAAAGTTTAATTCTTATTTCTAGCAACTTATACCAACATACTGATGTCTTAGTGCACATATGTGTTAAAACGCATGCTTTAGATATGCAGAATTACAATTTATCCAGTATACCAATGAATCAGTTTATTACAAATCTCTTCATTTCAAAATACTCAAATTAGAAAAATATCAAACTATTAGAAAAAAAATCAGAATAAAATCATTCAACAAATTATTTATGAATTGAAAAGAGATTAAAATTTTTCTTAACGAAACAAAAAGTGCTCACTGCTAGTGCTCTTTTAAGAGCAAACCAATCACTAACAACGGTCAGTGTTGCAAAAACCTATTTGTTAATTAAATAAGACATATGGAATTGATATAAAAGATAAATTTTATCAAATAAGTTACCAGAGCAAATTGAATCATAATATAAAAACACTATAAATCTGCAAAAAGCATCAGTTTAAAATAAATGAAATTCATTAGAAGTTTTGATTGTTTAAAAATTTTATCTTAATAAAATGTTTTTGCATGAGAATCATGTAAAATTATATTTAAAACAATAAAATACATGTCACTGCACAACTGGGCATTCATAAATAAAACCTGTAACAACACTTACTTTTAGCCATTTTCGTTTTAGAGCAGAGACTTGATTTTTTAGATCGGAAGCGAATGGCGTTTCTCCTGCATTTTCAATAAGTTCCTGTCCAGTAACTTCAATTTGCTCAACATTAGGACCAAGAGTCTTTATATCATCTTGAAGTGCCTAAATAAACAAAAAATAATATTGAACTAAGGGTATTCTAAGAGTTATTTTTACATAATAAAAAATTCCATTTTTTTTTTACATTTAAAAGTTTAAGTGTTTCATGCATTTAAGTTCTTGCACATTTACTTTTTTTGGCATACAAAGACCATATTGTCATAAAAGAAATATAAGAAATTACACAAATTAAAAATATATATAATAATGAAGATTAGATCAAAATTGTGAAATAGGAAGCAAGAAAACAATAATGGCTATTAAATTTAGCGAGTAAAATGTGTGCAATAAATGAGAATGATTCATATGTATTGAAAATTAAAGATTTAAATAATCCAAATGATGATAAATATAAAACAAAAAGTAAATAAACTTTATAATGCACATTAACACTGTCTGTAATGCATAGGTATATCCTTGACAAACAGAATACGAGTGTATGAATCTTATACTCAAGGAGAGTACAAGGACATATATATATACATGTTCACAATATTGCAGGTGTGACATATTTAGCACACATTTGTTTGTTACAGTCCATAACACTTTCCAAAAGGTTCAGTAAGTTTTCTCCCATTATTGTACTTTTGTAACCAAAATGAACTTTTACATACAAATTTAGAGTAGTCCTTTTCTTTGACATCTTACTTGCTTTGCTTGATGAATAATCTGTCCTGCTTATTAAATGATAAGGACCTGCAAATTTATTATTTAACTCACATTGCTTTGTTCAAGCTGGGCTTCTATGGTACCAACATCTCCCGCATCAGGCTCTTCGGTTTCTAAAAATTGGTCCACATCTTGCATCCAACTCATCAATCCCAGCATCTCATTCTGAAATGAACATTGATCATCAATACAAGATAATCTATCTAAATTCAAAATTTTCAAATATATCAAAAATTTAAATAGCTATGTTTAACCCTTTGCACTCCAAGAACACTTTGCGATTTGTGTTCTTTCTATGGAACAATTATTCCTCTTTATGTTCTTTTCCACATATTTTTTTTATACTCATAAAGGGAAACAAATCCTGATCTGTTTTGTATTTGCAAGAGAACAAGTTGAAAAAAAGATTGATGTTCTAAATACAAGACATGCTGTTCTCGTTTATTTTAAAGAACAGGGAAACAAAAGAACTGGTTGCTTTGTTGGCGCCCGAGAGGCGACATCAGAGTGCAAAGGGTTAAGTCCACCAAATATAAAAGTTGTAATAGTAAAATATGCATCAATCCTCCCAGATGATATTAACTTTAAATTAAGAACTAAGATAATAACAATTGGCAAACTCAATTAGAAGCAAATACATTGTTTCTGAAAGGAGGACATAATTTTTTTTTACAACAATGATTTGTGGCGTCTTCACGTTTGGAGTAATACAACTCAAAATGAAAAAGAAAATATTTCATATATTTTTAATTATTATTTGAATAAAGTTGACTAAATACATTATAAAATAAAGATGTATGCTGAATATAGCATTGTAATCTAAGCAAAAAAGGAATTTTGAGAGTCCTTAATTTTATAAAAACATATTTATAAATTTAACTACAAAATTCAATGTTTTCCAGTTATATAATAAGTAAAATATTTTAATTTGCTTAATTTAATTATTTTAATTATGCAAAATTTAAGGAACAAAGTTTTATATGCTTGGTTGCATCCACCTACTACCACCTTTTGCCAAATATCACTTGGGGAAATATAATTAAAATATAGTCATGCATAAAAAATAAAGAAAAAACATGAATAAAAATACAATAATTTATAATGTTATATATTGTTCATTGATATGATCAAACACATGTGGTACCTGAAGTTGTTGAAGTTTTGTAATATATTTCTGAAGACTTTCTAGCATGACATGAATAAGCTTGCAAACTTCTGTCCAAGTACTTTCCAAGTGCTGGACGCGATGGTTAAGTTCTCCAAACCATGGAGCTTCGGAGTCTGTTTTCATGAGGGAATTTCTAGTATTCTTAACATATTCCAAATTAGACTCTTCTTCTTTTATTGTGGTCTGCAATTCCTATTATCAACATAGTTTAATGAGATTTTTGTATAAACTAAATATATATCACAAATAAACAATACCATATATTACCACAAACTCCATGAATTGAATTCTGAAAAATAAATATACAAGTGAAATTTTCTTCAGAAAAAAAAAAGACAAATTGCTTAAAATTAACTCCTTAATGCACCAATTAAAAATTATAAAGCAGTTATTTTCCCATTAATCTACTTATTCATTATCATACAAACTCGTATGAGTAACAGAAATTCAGTTTGTCTTGCAACCAAGTACACTTGGAGTAGTTAAAAATGGCATTATATAAAAAAAAGTATTTTTTAATCTAGAATTATTAAAAAATTATTGTATTTATCACTTTTAACATGTTTTTAATATACAAAAGTTGAGTTAAATAATGAAAAAAAAAAAATTTGAATTTTAAATCATTATGCCCTAAATATAAAGAATCTCTTTAAAAAAATACTAACTTAAAAACTGCAAAATTTTATAGCAGACCATCTTAACCTTTATTTATGTGCTGAGACAACATGTGTCCCATAGATTTTACAGGGGCTGGGCACAATTTTGACCACAGAGGGGGGGGGGGGAGAATTTTTAAAACATGTGAGGTCTAAAGTCTGCTGTGCGGCAGAACAAAGAAAAGCTAATTACATGATTTTGGACATGCGATGCTTGACTAATGGTTTCTGCAGATCGTCTTCAGCCGGGATACTTGCACCCAAAACTAAAAATTGTTTCAAATCACTCATGCCTGTTGCTACATGTTGGTTAAATCACTACTTGTTGGAGAGATTGTGAATCACGTCCATGTATTTTCAAAAAGTTTAAATAAAAGCATGCAATGTTCACATCAAAGAACATTGCTCTATTCATTATACCACAGCAACTATTTACGAGTTAAATAACTTCAAATTTTGTTGTCTTTCCGTGTTGCATCAGCCAGTTTGTTTTGCCAAACTGGTTAGTTGAAGGTGTGTTGTTTGTTGAACCAGCTAAAGGGCTTTTAAGTTTTTCAACCCTCAAGTGACCCTACTCCCATCTGCGAATCTACCTGTTTTGAGGAAGAATTGTTAATGATCCATCAATCAGACAGTTGCACGCCTCTTATTATAAGGCAAGTTGTCCTTTCACAATACTTTGAGAAGTCTGTCCTGCCTCCCCAAAGTGACATTTTCTCCCCCCCCCCCCCCCTTTTAGGAATTAACCCACAGACAGGCCAACTTTTCTCTAACAGAGCCCACATAAAAAGGCTAACAACTTTAAATCATATAATATGAATCATTTCAGCAAAATCAACTTGATTAGTTCTACTTTCTTTCACATACCTTTAACTTTTCCATCTGATCTTCCATTTGTTCCAATTCAGCAACTGATATCTGCTCAGAAATAAGAGCTTGGTGAACATCCACCAACCACGTGTCTAGGGTATGAGCAGCATCCATAAATTTGATTGGGGGAGCTTGCAACATGGCATGATTTAGGCTTCTCTCCATTTCACCTAAATAAACAACAAAATTTGATTCAATTTAACATGAATTTTATTTGACTTATTATTAAATTAAAAATGACTTACTTAGCAAAGTGCTAATTAAAATGCAACCCACAGCACTTTGTAAAAATACATTCTACTCCCCACATTTTACAGAAAAACAAAAACAAGATTCCTGATTAAATGTTTTCAATTGTGTATATGTTTTCTTTAATTAGTAAAAATTTAAGATTCAGAAAAACAAAAAATATCACAAATTTTAGCTGTAACTTGACGAAATCACAACTTTACAATTAACGTACAAAATGATTGACCATTTTTTTTTACTCGGTTTACATATAATACTTATGTGAAGTCCCTCTTAGCAAAATGGTATTTCCAAGTGTAAAAATAGCTTAATTGGAGAATATTCAGATATTGATATAAGCTGCTGTAATACATATGAAAATATTCACATTAAAGAATGTCTTCCCAGCATCTAAATATTAGTATATTGTGTTTCATATAAAAAATATATTTTATTGTTTGCAAATCTAAAGTTATTTATTAATACAGCTCTATTTCAGATATTTTTCATTTATAACATAACTAAACTATACCTTTTTAACAAAATTTAAACTAACTTAAATATTTTGACTAGATAAAATATAGTGTCATGCACAACCGAAAGAGCATTTTACCACATTTTGCAAAGTTAGTCAATATTGCTGATCAACCATAATTTTAAGATAAAGAAGGCAATTTTAAATATTTGATTACAAATATTTAAAACTATGTAATTTCAAAACTGTTTGAATTAAAATTAAAGCTATTCGAAAATGTTAGCAATAAGTAAACAAAACACTAACCAAGCCTTCTAATCATAACATCCCATTGTTTGCAGAACTGGTCCACTTCAACAGCAAAGGACATAAGTGAAGGAGATTTCTTTTTGACTTCATTTGTCTCCTTTTTTAACCTTTCGATTTTCTCTTCTTGCACTTGCAGTGAGGTGAGACGTAGCTTTGTAAAAAGAATTTGAATTTTTAAACAATATAATTTTTGTCAAAGGTTCATCAAAAGATTTAATGGAATAAAATGTTTCAATCAAACAAAAATATTTTTTTAAACAATTACTTAATTTTATAATTTACCATTAATTTTTTTAATGCATGATTATTTTATTGCATTTTTTTAAAAAACACCTAATAGGCACTCCTGATCAATATATAATATGCTAAAATCTTAGTTATTATGTTGAATACTAGGTATGACAAATTAATCTTGTTGTAATTTTAAATGCATATATTCGCCCACATCTTTTAAAGATGTGGGCGAATATATGCTTTTAAAGTTCATCAATAACATTTTGTACTGAAATTAAATATATATTTTTTAATGAAGTCTCTGTTAGTATAATTAAGCATATATGTATGCAGATTTCACAAACATTCATACAATACAATGTATGAATGTAAATACAATGAATTCTGAATGTAGATTAACTTCAAATAAAAAAAATTCAATAATTTGATGCATAAAACAATAAACTATATTTGGAATATCAATATTCAAACCTATAGATATTTCATGCTATGATTTAAAATCAATGATATACTATAAATGACCCAGGTCATTAGTGGATTGCCATGCGATTCAATGGATATGTGGTGCAATCACAAATAATGTTACCATTTTTTCACAACAAATTTGCATACATTTTTTTTTTGTATAATAGAAGTTTATATTTTAATTATATGTAAATGTAAAACATAACTATTGAATTGTTCACTAATTGTTTAATTACTGAATTTTAACCTCAATTTATATATACAAATGAGCTGATACACAAGACATTTTAGTAGACACAAAGCATGTTGAATTAAAATTCATGAAATAACACAATTATAAGACATATTATTAAAACTATGTATGGTTGGTTGTTCTGTCTATTTTAGTTGTCAAAGTAGAAAACTTGTATAACATGAAAAATATAACATTGAAATCTGTACCTTTTCATAATCGTAAAGTAAAACTTCAGAAAATAATTAAATAGTTCAAATTGGCCAGTAATTGTATAAAAATTTATCAAATAATTTCTAAAAATAACCACTTCAAATCGGTTGTTAACATTAGGCAAAGTTGCGATACAAAAAATGCAAACCTACTTTACACTGTTCAGCCACCCTCCTACATTCATCAGGCTTTTTATCTTTTATTGAGTGCTGATTTGCTTCTATCCATCTACGTTGGGAATTAAATATAAGCTCCAGAGCTTCTTTTTCACACTTCAAACGGTCCAAATCAAGTTGAATTTGCACATTACGCTTCTGAATTTCAACTGCTGTGACGAGTGCTTTCCACCGGGATTCCACATCGAGCATGATTTTTTGAATTTTTTGTGGATTCTCACCAACTTAAACAAAAAAGTTCATATAAAAAAAATTGGTATAAAAATATCAAACAAAAAAAATCAATGTTGAAATAAGTCGAAACATATTTAAGTACTGAAATGAAGAAACATAGATCACATACTTGATTCCAAATCTTTTATAACCTGGTGACCTTGTGCTAATAATTTTTCCACTTTGGCTTTTTGAGCTCTGAAATCTGCCTCTGTGTCCTAACATTAAAAAACAATAATTTAAATATACAATAAAATACTAACAGCAGAGGCATTTTTTATGAGCTTGTAAGAGTTGCAATACTAAACTTTTAATTTATATATTTATTGGCTAATTATAATTTAAATAATTATTTAACACAAATATGACTAAAATTACTTTGTATTTCATGTGGGTACATATCTGTTTTTAGATTATTTTAATTATAACACAATATAAAGTTAATGTAACATAAAACTAGAGATCATAATTTTTTTTTAATATGCTAAAAATAAATTGGACACATTGAAATAAATTATATAGTATTAGTTTATCCTTAAATGCTTTTTTTTTTTTAAATATATCCCGTTACTCAGATACGAATTAATGAATTTTCTATTTAGCCAATGAATAAAGACTTTCAATATAAGTTTAAATGATATTACAGCAGACATACAGTATGATAACATAATTAGTATTTATAATTCTTACATACACAATGTCAGTCAATCTACTATTAAAAATATAAATAAAACATACCTAGTATTTAAATTAAAGTAATAAATTAAGTATTGATCGTGATACAATTAGATTTTTTTAAATATAAAAATACAACAGCAAAAATATTATGAATATGTCTTTAATACTGAAACGTGCAAATTACTTTAAAATATAGTTAACAAATATTATAAAAAATTAGTTTTATAACAAAACAATAATTTTTTGAAGATATCATATAGCAAAAAGAAATTACTTCTAAAAGCACTTGCTGATCATCTAAAGCCAGAGTATCCCATGGAGATATATCATTTCCTGAAACTTCATAGGATGCTATGCCCATGGCAGATTCTGCACGATCCAACCACAAATTGACTGCCTCGTAATTTTCATACCACTCCTGCATGCGCCAACTATCCAAACGTCTCTTCTTTGCACCTCCTTTTTCATTTTCCTTCAAAAAATTGCATCATTTTTAATATAAAATAGCGTAACAAATCTCATGATATACAAAACATTTTCGTGAGAATTCTTTTAGCAGCACAATTTTTCTAAAAAATATTTTGTTAGTTATGCTGAAAATGGAAATGTATAGTTCATTCTTCATATTTAACAAAAAAAAGAAAGAGCACTTTCTTTTAGTTGAATAATTTAAGTTATTACGGAGAACCAAATTGATTTTACAGCACTATGGCATTGCACTCTTTTCGCAATAGAAAAAAAAGTGTCTAAAAAATATTATTTCCTGAACTGGAAAAATAAATATGTATTCTTACAGTTTTAAATGTCGAAATAATGGAAAAAAATTGCATCTTTTTTTTTTAATTAGTAAATGTTTGATGGCCAAGATAGAGAAAATAGACTTAGAAGACTTAAAAATGTGTAGGAACACCAAAAAAGTATCTAAAATATTAACTACCTCTTGACTAGATGGGGGAGGAGAATGGTTAAGTTCATTTGGCCTCCGATTTGAAGTGGTAGTCTTCTCCTCTTCCATACTGGCAAGCTATAACAGAAAAACTAACGTAAGTTATCTGTTTTACAATTTACAAATCTAAAATAGAATAATTGGGAAAGTAAATTTCCCACCTTTTTACTCAAGTCTTCCATCAAAAGAACAAGAGCATCCCATCGCTGAGTGAGCTTTTCCAGCTTTTCGGTTATTTCGATCACACCTTGTGACCCTTCTGCCAACTGCTCTTTGATTTTCTGGGCTCGCTCTGTGAGGCGATTGAATAGACGGTGATGGATGTCTAAATCCTGTTCAACGGACTGCCAAAATAAAACAAAAATAGCTTCAATAAAGTTAAAATTTAACATGTTGTACTTAAAAGTAGCATGCCTAATAAGTATGTTTTAGATTAAAACCTTTTTTAATTTATTTGTTTAAGAAATAACTTTAAATATGTTTTTTAAGCTTTCTAAAACAAGAATATAAAATTTATATTCTTTTGAAGGATTTAATTTTAAAACATTTACTTCTATTGTAAATTGAAAAATATCAGTTGTAATACATTAGATTTCTTATTTTGTAGTAAAAAGTCATGACATTTTAAAATTTAAACTAGTTTAGGGTAAACTTTTAAATATTCAAGTCACTAATTGTATACCCAAATATTAGGTAACTTATTCATTAATACCTTTACAGAAAGATTAGTTTGAACAATACAATTAGTGTATTAAAAAATTACAAATAATTCAA
The DNA here is from genome assembly GCA_963932185.1 of Troglohyphantes excavatus. Classification (NCBI taxonomy): domain Eukaryota; kingdom Metazoa; phylum Arthropoda; class Arachnida; order Araneae; family Linyphiidae; genus Troglohyphantes; species Troglohyphantes excavatus. Next base: position 30,339,102 of record OZ010666.1, on the reverse strand, counting down.
TTAAATGTATGGTTTGCCATCTATTTAACTTAACAACAAGAATACTATACATGTACAAATAAAAATATTATTTTAAATACTTAATAGGTTTTCTAATAAATAAAAAAGCTGCCTAAAATCACATTATTAAAACTACAACAGTATTAGATTCTGAATATAAACTTTTCAGAACTGGAAATTCTGGAGATGTACAGAAATATAAGCAAAAATTGATAAAACAAGTATATGTTACAAAATTAACAATTAGTTCTTAATGACTTTTAGGACCAGCAGGAATCCTGTTCTAAGACAAAAAGACTAACAATAATGATATATTATGACTATTACCTGAAGCAGTTTAACTTGTTCAAGTAAAGCACGACTGTCACTGCCTGGCTGCAAAGTTATTGTCGACAGCTGTTGTTCTTTTCTATGCAGCCATTGACTGAAACACAACTCTTCGTCTTCCAGTTGCTGCCACTCGGGAACGATAGATTGTAAGAGAGAACTGCGTTCACCAACAAGGTGGCAAACCTTAGCCCACTGTTGCTCAATTTGAGTTAGCTGTTTCTTTAGAGATGTATAAGCTGTGAAAAAAAAAATCGCATAGTGCTATAAGTATATATATACTTATAAATTAGTTAGGGCTATAAGTGAGTATTTTTAATTATTAAAATGGGGGAATTGTACCTATTTGACTGCTGTCTTCGTCGGCCATGACAAACACTATTTTCGTGACACTGGTCATTGTATCTCTTTTACGATCTACTTCATCCATAAATAGCTGAAAAAAATAGTTTAATATATTTCATGCAATAATATAATTTCATCCCATAGAATAAATATTACTGGAAATTACAATTAACATAAAAATAACTATTCTTAAAAAAATTTACTTGCATATTTGAATCGCATGCAAAAACTTCATAATTAAATATTACCTGTTAAAAATAAAATAGCATAAAATGAAATACAAATCGAAAAAAAATATTTTATAATTTATATTTAATTATTAAACTAATAATAGCTAAATAATAAGTTCATTTTAATTATTAAAATGGGGGAATTGTACCTTTTTGACTGTTGTCTTTTTTTTTTTCATAAAAATGTACTTGCATATTTGAATCGCATGCAAAAACTTCATAATTAAATATTAACTGTTATAAATAAAATAACATAAAATCAAATACAAATCATAAAAAATATTTTATAGTTTATATTCTAAAGAATTGTCAATAATAACATAGAATTATTCAATTCCCCATTATGTCTAATATTAATCTAAAATAGGAACAATACAGTTTTCAAAAGTTAAAATTTCAGTTCTCTAAAAGTATGCTTTTATTTCCATTCCATACAATCTTAATAAATCATGCTGTTTGTTTACATTGAAAAAAAGAAATCTCGTGTTATTGATCAAGCATGGGGAACAGGAATATTAATGCATACTTTTTGTCTTTCCACTTGCTTCTTTAGTGACTCCAAATTAGGCCCGATAGCAGGCAAATGATCTAATTTATCTTCCATTTCATACAACCATTTCGATATGCTGTCCAGCTGAACTTTCTGTAAGTCCATAAACTTTTCGTGCAAGCTATGGATTGGAGAGAAAACTAGCATTTAGTTTAGCACAAGCAAAAAATGAAAAATAAAAGTGGTACACATAGTAAGTGTCAAAAGCAAAAATGTTAGGAAATCACACAAAAAAACTGTTTTTTCATTGAGTTTAAGGGATTATTAGGATTAAATTGTTTTACTATAGGGACGTTTACACTAACGACCTCAATACACAATCTTTTTAACTATTTGAAGGACTACCAGTCACGTTTCAGGTTTACCACATTATAAAGCATTGCTCATTTGACACGTTAAAAAAGGATTTGAATTTTTTTTTTACCAATTTAGTCTTCAAATTTTAAAAATAGAATAATTAAAAATATATAATTGCTCGTTTACCTTTGACTAGTTCCTAAATTACAAATTCGAACAAGTTATGAACGTTTTAATTAATCTAAATAAAGCCTTCTAAGGAGTACTACAACCGATTTAAAACTGTCTCATGGATATATAATAACTTTTTGGTAATGTCCTAAAATATTGTTACTAGTATTTTCAAAGAATGCTTTAAAAAAAGACTACTTTTGTTTAATTTTTTTTTAATATTTAAAATTAATTCTAGCTCATAGATGCATATATAGATAATAAATAGCATTTATGTTTAAAAATTCAGACTGATATTTCATTTGAAGTATGTTTTAAGGTCTACATAGACTTTTTATTTTATTATGACTGATCATAATAATACTAATAAGGATAAGAATACTGGAATCATAATAATACTAATAAGGATAAGAATACTGGAATAAGTAAAAGAAAAAACGAGCCAATGAATTTAGTTTATAACAAACAAAAAGTATTTTTTTAAAAAATCTTATCATTTTACAACAAAAAAATCCATTAATGAACCAACACATAAATTTACAACATGAGTTCTTAAATTAAAAAAAAAATTAAATTTACAAACCAATTCTGTTTATCAACAGCTCTGGATCTAATATCTTCCCATCGATCATTTAGTAGTTGCATTTGAACGACAATTTCTTCATTTTCAGCAGGAGTAATTTTTCCTTGAGATGAAAGTTGATTGCCACTAAATAACACTTTTTCAACTCCTTGTTGGTGCCGTGTCAATTCTAGCATAAAAGTCTAAAAAAATAAAATAAAGTTGATTTCAAAGTTTTAAATTAAATACATGTATAGTAATTTAAAATAAGTTTTAATATTTTAAATTACTCACTAAATTTTACAAATAGCTTGAATTGCAATTTAGTTTAGTCTTAAAGCTTATTTTCAACACTATTCTTTAGTTTTTATATATTTTAATGAAAAATTAAATAATGTAAAAAATACTGATTATGCAAGAAAAAATTGTATTAAAACTTTTATAATTATTTTAAAACAATTATAAAATTAAAAACAAATAATAACAAATAATACAATCATCATCAGTGGGCAATAACAAACTTCAAATACACAAAAGTTATAAATTTATATTTTACATATAACAACATTCAACATTTATATAACAACATTCTTTTAAATGACATAAGAATTAAACCGTTTTTAGAAAATACTGAATACTTGAATCATACTTCATGCTCATGAAACTGTTCTTTAATGCTGTCGAGATTGTCAGGAACGCCTTGTTCTTTTAACTTTTCTTCATCCTCAAGCAGGCACGTTAACACATCTTCTAAAGTTGTTTGATATGAGATAAGATCACTTGCACTGCTCAAATGACTGGACTCCCCACTTTCCTATTGCATCAAATAACAAATAAATACACACGCAACATAACAGCAAAATAAGATATATTTAATTTTAACTCAAAAATATTACTCAGTGTACCCTTGTACTGAGTAAAAATAACATATGTTTACAATCGCTAATCGGAACAATCCTTCTATGACCCCCTTTCATTCCAATGCATAAATAAATCCAAAACTTTTCTTGTATGTGTGGTAAACTTGAAAATTAAATTTTTCTTCTCAGTGGCTTCATATGAAGATTCAGATATATTAGGTGATAATAAAATTTCAACCAAAAAATTATGGATATAATTATATTTTAATAATATGGAAAGTATATTTAACTACCTTTAGTGTTGATAGTTAAAAAAAATTACAAATATATTACATAATATTTTCCTAATCATATTAAAAGTATCTGTAAAAAAATCCTTATGTGTCAATGATTTAAAAGTTTGTATGAACTGACGTTAAAACTTCAAAGTAAATAGTTAAATTAAAATTTTAATATTTTTTAAAGGCTAAATGTGTAAATTAAAGTAATTTGTATTTTACATTAACTTACACAGAGCTATTTCTGATGTATATCAAACTCTTTAAGTCATTTTGTGTTTACATTCTAGAAAGGAAACAGCAAACAGTTGTAAAATTAATTTTAAAATACTAAAAAAGAACTGGTATTATAATATGTCCTTCCAAGAAAATAACTTTATTATGTGATTTCGTGGAATATCTGATTAACATATATCTTGAGATATTCATAAGTTTGTTAACTGTTATTTAGTATTAAAGTCTGTTTAATCTTGTTTAGTAGTAAAGTTTGTGTCTTCATTTCACAAAACTTTTTTAAGATAACTAAAATTGCATAAAGATCTTAATACAAATACATTATTACTATCATGTACATGCAATAATTATTGCATGAACCCCACACACATTCAAGTGAAATTACTGAATATTTTATGGTCAAACTCCCTAAATCAAAAAGTTTTTAACAGTCTACTCATAGACAACAGCATTATCAATGGCTCGTTTTAAAAAAAAAATGTTAAATGATTTTAAATGCATTTTTTTAAAAAAAATCTTTTATATTATGAGATGAAAGTATAATTCGTCACTGATCTATGAAATTCTCTTAATTTTCAGACTTCTTAAAATCCGTTAAGTCTAAGGGGCATCAAAGGGACCTTTACTAGAAAAATAATATATCTGATAAGAATATCTTCAATAGTATTAGTTAATTAATTTAAACCATTAAATTTTAAAACAACCAAAATCCTTTTATAAGCCGAAAATGTATTGATTGAAGTTTATTCAACCAAAAGCAACACTATTTTACAGATGGAGTAACAAAGATAACACTTTTAGTTAATTAAATACTAAAGTTTATTTGAATAATCAAATCAAAAAAACTTACATCGGAAAGGTCAACAGATTCCAATCTTCTTAGGGGTATGGATTGATTGTGCAAGGATTGGAAGAAACACATCACATACATCATCACAGATTTCTTATCAGGTAGACTAGTATTTACATCTGGAACATTCCATAAATAGGTTAAGTGAGCAAACCAAACCGATTAGAAAATAAACTTGGAATTTACAGAATTAGTAAATGAAAGATATTTACACACTAATTTAAGTAAAAGATAAATGAATTAAATAAAAAGTGTGTTGATTGATATTTCTTAAATCTTTCTTTGTAGTTTTTTTCGTCCAAAATTTTGTGGCATTCATTTTTTATGTTAAAAAAAAACTTTTTGTAAACCCTATCCTGAATTATAATTGTCTGGCCTGAAGGTTTATCAATAATGTCCTGCTAATTAAAAAATACTGGACGTATGACATGTGAGGTCGACCGAGAAGGGGTTGAAGAGATTTTTGTGATTAATATAAAAACCATTGTTAAGTTATTGTTACCATTGTTGTTTATTTTTTTAACAAAATTGTCAGTTTTCATCCATTAATAAACAATTTAAATATAGTTGTACATAAGTTATTTCTATGCAGCATAAGTTTCATAAATATTTAACTAAAATATAAAACTTATTTTAATATTCAATGCTAAACAATAAAATAAATTTATTCCTTTCCTCTTATTGTTAATGCAAATAGTAAAAAAAGTAAAAACAATATTATTACCTTCAGGGTCAAGTAATTTATCAATCCCAAGATATTTATAAGCTATTTGGAAAGCATGTTCCAGGCGGGAATTTACATCTTTACGCAATAAGGCATCAAAATCGAATAATTGTGGCCTGCAAAATATTTATAAACATTCAATAAAATCAATAAAATGTCATTACTATTTAAAATAAATAAAAAAGTATATAATAATTGTTACCTAAACCTATGAATGAGAGCATTAAAGGCTAGCCCATCACTCCAACTTGTCGTAAAATTTCTTACATTTACCCCAGAATATCTAAAAAGAAATTTTACATTTAATTATTATTACAGTTAAACATTTTATTTATTAATGTTAAGAGAGAATACAACCATTATAATTCTATGTTAATTTATTATTTAAATTTTATGTTAATTTATTAATTAAGTTATATGTTAATTACTAAAATTCTATGTTAATTTATTACTTAAATTATATGTTAATTTATTACTTAAATTCTATGTTAATTTATTTATTAAATTCTATGTTAATTTATTAATTAAATTATATGTTAATTATTTAAATTATATTATATCCTATGTAAATTTATTAAATTCTATGCTAATTTAATTATTAAATTCTATGCTAATTTACTTATTAAATTCTATGTTAAGTTATTAATTAAGTTCTACAGTAATTTATTAAATTCTATGTTAAGTTATTAATTAAGTTCTACAGTAATTTATTAAATTCTATGTTAAGTTATTAATTAAGTTCTACAGTAATTTATTAAATTCTATGTTAAGTTATTAATTAAGTTCTACAGTAATTTATTAAATTCTATGTTAATTTTTTAAATTCCATTTTATGGTTATTTATTAAATTCTACATTAATTTATTAATTTACCCAGATGTGGCATCTCGACACCAAGCCAATAAGGTCTTCTCTAAATTCGTTTGCGGCAATTCATCCGAGACGCTTCTTAGAACTCCGTGGACCTGGTTGAACATAAAGGATATGAGATTACAAATAGAATTTATTTTATCAATATATAATTATATTCAACACTAAACGGACTGTACCTGCCAATGCAAAATTATGCTCCATACCAACCCTAATGTGAGTTTAGGATTGCCATCAACAATATCGTTGGTGCTAATATTAACAAGCTTAACCTAAAAAAATAATAAGTGAAAATGTTAGAACACATTTATCAGCATTTATCCAAAATGTACAAATTTTTTTTTTAATTTCTTACATTGTTGTCTTGTAAAACTTTTAAGGCACATCCTACGTTATTAAGGTGATGAACTCTCAGCTTCCCTCTTTCTCTCCGCTATGAAAATAAAGCATATATATTACGGTATGTGTTTACAATATATCCCCTGTAGTATCAAAAACGTTTCAACAACATTTCAGGCTTTGACAAATCATCACTTTATTGAATTTAAGCTGGAAGGAGTTATTCCTCAGTTTTATATTTCTGGCAAAAACTTTGCTTTTAAGTGGTCCATAGTTAGCAAAAATTCAACTAAACGAAAAGAGTAGCAAGACTCCCGATAAGTATAGAAAATAGAAATCCAGCCTACTAACTAGTAAGCCACAGTCAAACACATTTACAAGTATATTGCCTTTAATAAAAAAAATTCGGGGCCTTTTATAATTCATTGGAGTTCCAACAGTTACTTTTAATTTTTAGGACATACTCTCCATTCACATATGCATATTTAATCATTTTATTTGTAAAGCTACAAAACTATTAGAAATATGACACTTTGAGATTAGATTATGTCCTATGTGCAACATAGTAAATCCATCAGAATTATGAGTAAAATTTCTTAGCCAAGTTGGAAAACATTTGAATAATATAAAATAATATTGAGTGCTTACAAACAATTATCAAAGTTGATTTTGTAAAAACTATGTGGAATACATTTTTTTAAAATTGTATACTTCATGTTGGGTACAATTGGGGGTCGGCATTAAGAGTCTAAGACAGTGTTAACATTCATGCCTATTTACACCTACACAATAAGCTTAATACAACCATAAACATATAACTATAAACGATAACTATAAACATATATACTAATATTGATACAACATTACATTGAAATTAGTTCTTAAAGAGTTAGAAGGATGTATTTTAAATCTATAAATTATATCACAATAATTACTCATTCACTAAAGTATCACTAATAACATCAGGTCATAATAATAACCACTCCTTAATCCATGTATACAACTAGTACCAAAGTATAAGATAGAAAACACTAAATGTTTCTCAGGCTACTAGCAACTAAGATAATACATTTTTTTTTTATTCCATTTCAGAGAGTGCAATCATATTTCTAACAATTTTTAGTTTGATGTGGTAAAACTCATGGTATGCAGCTGGCCACATATCATTTACCTGCTTAAACATTTTCTTGTGCATGAGTTATAACAGCTATTTATAAACTAGCATGCATTAACACACTCAGTGCAGACTCAATAGATCTATCACTTCCACAATCAATACATTTAGTGTGGATGATCAAATCTGTATTTATCCACAAGTGTGACATGGGGTCATTTGACCCTCTGCAGTAACTATCCGTGAGTATGACACAGGGCCCATTGGCTCCATGCAATGCGTAAATGCGGCACAGGTTTCAATCGACACCATAATGCACTGAACATGTAAATTAAACTTAAAAAGGACTATTAACCTTTTTTTCTAAAGATAATTTTAAAACTGAAAGTTTTAACAAATTAAGAGGATTGTAGAAAAAAAATTTGCAAAGCTGATAATTTAATGTATAATGAGTAAAGAAGAATGAACAACAAATCAATAATTAGAAAGAAGTAAACATGAACATAAATCAAAATAAAATTTATAAATTCAACATAAATTATGTTTGTATATAATTTACCAATTCTCTCCCACAAAGTACTTCCAAAAGTCCCAAAAGACGTGTTCCATCTCTTAAGTCATAAAATAAATCCTTCACCAATGGATGATTACCCTATTGAAGTTATATAAAGTAAAAAATTAATAAATCAAACAATGTATTTATAACAAAATCACACAGCAGCAAAAAAAAACTAAACTTGCCTTCCCAAGTTGAGAATTAATCCATTTGGTGAATGTTTTCTTTTGAACATCTTCACGTTCATCTAAACAAAAATAACACAGATGTAATCAAACTAAAAAACTGCCCACAATTAAAACATAAGCATTCATTATAAAATCCTGTTAGAGAACAAATTATTGAAAATATAAAGAGACTGCTATTTTGTATTCCAGCGGTTGGCTCGTATATGTGCGCAGCAGAACTGCCTCTAATTTATTTCTTAGATATAATATTCTTTGTATAACAAAATGTCCTCAAATCCTAAAGAAAAATATTTCATCGTTATCACAAACCTGTTATTACTTGCCTTAATGTAACTCAGGATTTTGAAGTGTTCTTAAATGTGTGAATGAAAAACTGAGCAGTTTCTTTTCACAGATCAAAAATGGACAGACTTATATGGATAGAATTTTAACTAATTAGCCATATGATTTTCCTCCTTATGCAGACAAAGAGACCAAAGAACAAGAGGTTGTGGAAGTTTATATTTGCATTCTTTTGAGAAACCCGTTGTTCCTTTTCTCATTCCTTTTAAACAGCTGGTTTTTTTTAGCTAACTTGTTCTTTATTAGAGCCGATCTTTTCAGATAATGGCAAACATAAGATCCTAGAAAAACGCAAAAAAATCAACCCTTCGCTATCTCAGATGATTGCTATTATCTAAAACAGACAGATTGCATTATTTTTTTCAGCATTTAACTATTTTAAAGAATGAGTGCTTTATACATATAGAAAATTATTTATTCGCAATTACCTTTGAATAAAAATATATATTAAATTTAATGGTTTCCAATAAAAATAACCTGTTAGCCGAAAAAAAAATTAAGAATTTAATTTGTTTACAAAATAGATCGACTTTGTTAGTCACTATTATTATTATTTTTTAAATGTTATCTGGAAATCTAAATTTACAATTTATTAATTAAATTCAGTACTTCCCCCTTCTCATGCAACGAACAACAACAGCTTTGTTCAAATTAAATACTTGCCTCAGGCAATGATTGATTCTCAAGAAAAACTATTTGAAAACAGCAGTGAATGACTTCATTTCTCAAGCAAGTCCAATATATGAAGAAATTTATTTTTCTTTAGTAGAATGTAAAATAAACTTTATTAAATTTAGACATTGGATGATAAAGTGTAGTTTAATGAAAGTAATACATTAAGAAAAGGAGTGTTTAGGTTAAGGTCCAAGCTATTTTGTAAAACACTTATTGATACCCTGGCCTTATTGATACTGTATGATAAAGTATAATGCCAGAAGAAAATTATTTTTTTATCTACACTACAAAGTCAATTTTTAGTTAACTAATTTTTAAAAAGATCTTTCATGAAAAGAAATCAATGGCAAATTTTCGACATTATATTTATAATGTTACAAAAACCTTTACACTGGTGCATTTTTGAATTTTCATGATGAAAATAATTTCCTGCTTCTTGAGAAACAAGCAGTGTTATAATGTATGCAAATACGCTTGCTTTAAAACAATATAAGCAGATTAACATGCATTTTGTGACCCTGTATGATTAGCCTTTGCATGAAAAAATAAATTTATGTTGTCGATTGAATAAAAATAAAACAAATGAAAATATTAATTTTACTCCAACCATAAATTAAACTGAAACATGTGATTACTTCAAAAACGTAAAAATAAGACAAAATATAACTACTTTTAATATTGCTAAATACGCATTTACTATCTATATAAAACACAAAATAACCATATTACAAAACTATTTCTTTTATTATAACCTTCCTTTTAATTTCAAATTAACGTTTTGCTCGTTTTTAATAGAAATCAGACAATATTCAAGTTTGTCTTTCAGCGACCACCAAATGTCACCTTCCAACGTATGACTCACGCTTGCGGACCCCTCAATAGTAAACAAACAAAATGTAAACAATCAGCGGTCAGGTAAAGGGTCGAGCGAGTACGGTCACTGATCATTACAAAATCGCCAATTAACACACAGAAACTCGCTTCAGAACCATTACACTTGTTAATATAACGGCTTAAAAAGTATACCGGCAGCAATCTGATATACAATGGTGATAGATAACGATGTCCCAAGAGCAAGGGTGTGAGATCGGGCCCATGCAGGAAATAAAATTTATGAAAAAAGGATGGCTGGATTCGAAAAAATTGCCAATGAAATGGATACTAAGGCTATTTTAACTTACCGACAAAGACAATATCCATAGTACACGTGGTTTTTAAAACCACAACTGAATGAAACTTTCGGTAAATGTACCATGTGCACAATGTGACATGTTCAACTTGGATCGTGGATTGTTTTCTGATCTCCGGCAGATCTAGGGTTACCGCAATCGATGCGCTTGCTACCTTGGCTTCGGATTTGGCTGCGTGGATTTTTAGAAACGAACTGAAAATCGCGCTTGGAGTAGTTTTGTTTTGATTTTTGCGAAAGCGCGCGTATTACTTGGTATTATTTTTGCATTGTACTGTAAAAACGTCTTGATTGAACGCAATATCATTGTAGTGGTTTTTTTTCTGCGAATTAAAATACAAATTAATAAATTAAATACAGAAGTTTTATTTAATGGTCATGTACACAATTTTAAATTTATTAATTTATTTTTATTAAAAATACAACTTTTAAAGAAAGATTTTTTTTTAATAATTACATTATTAATGGTCATTTCAATTATCCCAATGAACATATAACAAAACACAGCAAAAAAATATTGAAAGTATTAACTAATTTTGTTTAAATACATTTTCTCAAAATAGTGGTATCCGAAGAATCGAATAATATTACGTTTAAAATATATAATAGTGGTAGACTTCAATATTTCTTCGAGTTTCAAGAAATAGCGTCGTTTAAATCCGTTTAAACTTACAATTTTTGGGGGCTCATTAATATTTTAATTAAATTCCATTTTTTTTTTTCTAAATTCAAATAAATTAAACTAGTAACATTTTAAAAGATGAAAAGTATCAAGTTTTCACATTTCTTTTTTATTTCTAAACTAAAATGGACGTAAAGTTTTCTAAAATACTAGAAGGGTTCGTGGCCCAATCATAATTTTTCATAAAGGAACCAATAGTATTGTAACGCTCGATTGCACCCGAATACAGTATTGAGTTTGACGTTACACACCTTAAATCCTACAGACGTATCGATAGACACAGCCTTATATATTTTTTTAAGTTGACTTTTTATCTATCTTATAGTAAAAAAATTAAATCAAAATTTGCTCATTGCGTCTAGAATGATTGATGTACAAATTGTCAGGCATCTAAATTCTAAAAACTGTTCTACTCAAAGAAAAAAGAGTATTTTTCAGGTACTAATTTTTTTAAGTACCTCCTTTTTACGGTATTTGTGTTTTAAATGATCTTATAAAAATAATTGAGCTTTAAAATTCTTATATTTTTTCAGATCATTAATTATATTTTCAACAAAAAGAAACATCCATCCGTTGTTTTTTTTCATTTATTTATGTGTATATCTATCTGCCCTTCAATTTAACAATCTTTGAACTTGATCTTCAAAGGAACACTCCTTTATGTGCTTAAGTCCTCTCTACGTGCAAGATTACATGAAAACCTTATTAGCCCAGCCCAAATATCTGAAGTGGAAATTTAAACTCAATTGGTTGCGCCAACAAAAGAACAATAAATCACGTTCCAAACGAACACAAGAAATAATGACGTCACCGAAAGGTGAAGAGTAAGGTAAATGAGTGTCATTCGTTTCGCCTCCTCGATTCGCTACCACATTTTCGTCTCTTCGTCCACTTCCTCTATTTAAACGGGCTGGCGACTTGACGAATTTTCTTTTGTTGGAAAACAATCACTACAGCGAAAAAGATATTTTAGTGTGGGCCATTGTCTCTGAATACAGGGCAGCAGTGGTGTTACCTCGGTGGGAAAAGGGGGGGGGGGGGAGGAGATCGGGGTCTTTACGAAATTTATACAAGGAATAGATGACATAATTTTATATTTTTCTTTATATATTTTTTTCCTTAGACTTTAAGTGATATTTATTCAAATTTACTTTAGGTTTCCTAATAATATTTTAATCATAAAATTATTTAACCATAACTTTCAGCGTTAAACTAGCCCTCAAATCAATGTGAATTATGTTTTCCTCGTCTGTCTTATTATCATTCACTCCTGATGTGTTTCAAAATAAACGTTTATTATTTTGAGATAATTTTGCGTAAACTCTTTGGTGTTTTAAAGTATCACAACGAATTTATTAATTATTTAATTTAATTAAATATTGTTATTGAGTCGGATCAATATAATTAATAATTATTTAACAGGAATGATATAATGATTTTTAAGAAATATGAAAGAATGTTTTCCATTTGGCAAAATCTTGCTTGTGCTCACTCTCTCTCATCTCTCTCTTTCTACTCTTTCTCTCTCTCCTCCTCTTTATCCTCTCTCTCCCTTTTGATAAAGTTTTTTGTAATAATAAGTTGTTGTTTTTTCAATAACCTAAATACCGTTTAAGGAAAAAAAATAAACATTTATTTAAGAACAGTTAGACCTAAGTCTTGACTCTTTCTGAATTCATATTCCAATATAATTACCCATACTTCAACACCACGAACAACGTGAGGACATTTGAACCACAACAAATTTAACGTACTGCATTACATCTCTACACACTAAAAGTCTTCGGTAGAATTTCTGGTTCATGGCTCCATGCGACTGTTTTGAAACTGATCTATAAATATTTTTATTTTACAGCCGTATTTAGAATATTAGAAAAGAAAACTTATTAATCCAAAACAGTTTTTTTTAAATAAAAATTAGAGACAAATAAAACTATTCTGTAGTGACATAAAAAAGATTTAGCTTCGGAGGGGCACAAGCAAGATTTTGTCAAAAGGAAAATATTTTTTAATATTGTTTATTGCCCAGTCCCCTACGGTATACTCGGGGACAACCTAAATTGAGCCTAAAGCAATTGAATATTTATACATATAATAGCTTCCGCTTCACATTCAACTTAGGTTGTCCCCGAGTATAGTGGTCGTCGATAAAATATATCTAATTTAAATAAAATAAGATAAAATAAACCCTATTTTAAATTTAACTAATAAAAGTATAATTTTCATTTCGGTACTATTTTTTTTTTTAATTTCAACACGATTTGAGGTCCTCTGAGACCAAATTTTTTTTTATTATTTGTCTATGAACACAATATATTAAGAACAACTATGCCACGTTAGTGAAGTATTTTATACATTGTACGTATATGAAATGCCACAGCAAGGTTAGCATTGAAATCGAACATTCCAAAAAGACGGATGACAATGTTCGATTTCGGTTGTTTAGCCATTGTACGAAAACGGCTCTAACGATTTTCTTTAAAGTTACCAAATCAACAGATTAATCCTATACGATAAAAGAAATTCGTGTAAAAATTACCTAACCTTTCGAATATTTCAAAGACAATTTCATTTTTAAACGGATTTGCATAAGACACTCGGACATCAGAAATTATGCAAACAATATTTTGGTGTTGCCAAATGGTTTATTAAATTGATGGTGCCTTGAAACTCTAACTGATCTCAAAATATATTTTAATCATGTTTATTTCATCAATTAAACGCTCCAATACTTTATAAAAAGACGAAGATAACTCGTCCTATTTCCTGACAACTAGATAGAACCATCCCAACTTGGTAAGTCAATGAATCTATGTGACAGGAAGGGTATTACTAGATTTTGGTAACAAAGCCACGACTTTCAAACAAGAAACATTTTACTAAAATTTAGCGTTTAAATGTTTTACATAGATTTTAATTGATATATAGGTGAATAATCTAAATTAAAAAATAAAGGATAGCTCAAGGGAAAGAAAATTTCAAACTTTTGACGCATTTAAGCAAATTCTACACAGACATTTGTAACTTCAATCTTAAAAACAAAGAAAATATATCATCAGAAGCAATCGCAAAAAAATACCATTTTCTAATTTTGAGTAATATATAACAAAAATAATCGAACAAGTCAATATATATATAATTTTGTCGCTAACCTTATTGCCATAACCCATATATGTTTTTCTACACAGCTTGGTTGTTGTAGAATTATGTGATCATGACATTGTTTGTGTCTATATCAGTCACACACATAGGCCTATTCAAAAAAAAAATCTACTTGTTTGGGATCCCCAAAACCTGACAAAGAAATTTTATCTGGAAACACTACTTTAATTTCTTTATATAGCATAAGGGAACTAAAAATTAATAATGGGGATTGAGGAAGCAAAATATAAAATATAATAAACTATAAAAAAAAAATGTACTTAAAAATGAGTACCTGAATTTACTCGTTTTTCTTTCAGTACAATTGCATCGCAAATGAGCGATGACGTACTCAAAATTTAGCAACAGAACTTTCTCAAAAATGAGCAGTGTGATTTAATATTGCTAATTTCAGCTTCTGTTCATGCCATCTTAACAAAGCGACCAGACAAACTTAAGATAGTTAATCTGAAGATGGTTTTCCACATTATTTGATGTCGATTACTTAAATGGAAACTGAGTTATTACAACTTAATTATCCTACTTCCCATTCTTTTGACACACCTTTTTAACATTTCTTTCGGATTATAATTTCTTCACGTTCCCTGGTTGTTTAACGGATAAAGCATTGGGCTGCGGTGCCTAAGGACCTGGGTTCGATGCACTTGGTCTTAAATCTTGGTTGTAATTGTCGATACTTATTAAAAGTGATTTATGATGGCAGCCTATGTAGGCTAGCATCTGCTCGTTTTATTCAGTTTTATCCATTAAATTCATTTTTGAGTACATGTACTTTTCAAAATTAAAACTTATGTATTCGGAGCCATGATAAGCAGCAAATCTATTCAAAAATGAATGCATTTTACTATTTTTGAGTACCTATTTTCAATAGTGTAGAATCATTTTCTGAGTTGGCATGAGGAATAAGAGTTTAAAAGAGACAACCCTCCCTCCCATGGTCTTTCAATAAGCTGTGCAAACATTACACATCCGTGTCAATGTCCTCAAGCAAGAGCTAAAGTGGAATTTTAACGGAAATGGTCATTTAGGGTCGTTAACAATTCGCATACACGAAAATAAACAAATAACATCTGCCTGTTATTAATTTTTTTTTTAAATTCTGCTAGTGAAATATTTTGTATCCTCAAAATTGCTGGCCCAAATTTGCATAAATCACTCTCTATGCTCACTAGTCTTGCAGGACTTTTATATGTGTAAGTTGAATGACGGTTGTTTCGAAAGTTTTGCTCATGGAAAAAGTTTGTTTATCAATAGTTTTTAATCATTTCTAAATTTACATTATTTAAATAAATTAGTAATAATAATTAAATTCAACTATCGACTATTTGAAAATAATGTTTGTTTATATTTTAAACTTACAATTTATATATTAATAAAAAAAAATTAAAAAGATGCTGTACAGAAATAAGCCGACACACAGAAATTCTTTGTTTTATTATTATTATTATTATTATTATTATTATTATTATTATTATGGATGTTACTCTCTGTTTGATTGTTCCCTATTTAATTAAAACTGATATATGCTTTTTATAAATGACGAGATTCTTAAATTCTTTCGACAAATATATAGATCTTTATCTGCGTTCACACAATGGGTTTCAATTCGCTTGCTTATGTCAATTGAACTCCTTTGCATTGCAAAATTCTTATTCAGAAGTTTCTTGCTTTTACAAACACACAATCTTGGGTAAAAAGAAAAAACGAATGATAGATTAACCGTTTTTAAAAAAAGGGAACGAAAATGATATTTTCACATCGCTATTCTTTTCAAAGTCATCCAATCTTTCTAAGATAATAAATAAAACTTGATGGGAAAAAAGAAAGTATTTCCTCAATATTTACCCTTATTCATAGATAATGTGTTTATTCATTAATTTTAAAAGTATAACAACAAACTTTTAGCGAAAATTCTACCGATATTTTTTAGTACAATGAACAATTTTTATAAGGAAAGTCAACAAAATATTTAAAATAAAACTAAAAATTCTTTTCCATTGAAAACAAAATGCGTTTTCAAAGCCAATAGAAATAAATTGTCAATTTAGCACAAGTATTATTCGAGCTTTTTTTTTTATAAATTAAAGAAATCTTAACTATTTAGTTGTTCAATAATATTCTACAATGAGTCTGCATTTTCTTTTCATTGTACTTGTAATAATATTTTCGCTAAAGGAATTAAAATACCTCTCGCTTTAAAAAAAATATATATAAATTTTAACCAGTCATTGGGTTTAATACCCAGTTCAAGTGTTTTCACTTGCAATGATCGAAATCTTTAAATAATAAATCATGTCAGGCTGGCGTTATAAACCGTTACTAAATTTAAGTAAATTTCTATTGATATTGTAAATAAGAATTTAAGAAAAATATTGGGAGAGATGAGGGGTCGGAGCATGGCCACAAGGATTTTACGTACATTATTTTAGCAGATTATAGAAATAGGAATTGGTCGTCGACAAAAACATCGGAAAGAGAAAGGAGATTCATAAGCTATTTCGTCTGACCCCGCGGGATCCCATCTACCTCTCGCACTTTATTAATTTTATTTCACTATTTTGCTTATATCAGCGTCTATTTTCTCTCGAATGAGATGAAATTTATATCAATCGTGCTATTTGCCACGGAGTTATAACGTCCTAAAAGCGTAACATTGAATTTTTACCTTCAATCGATCTTGATAAATTATTCCATAGAAATTAGACTATAGTTCGATAGTTAACTAACTAAGGCGGTTGTTAATACGATTAAATAAACCATACTTTCATATTTTTATACATAGATATAATTAAAGAAATTATAAACTATCATGAATAGTTTTTTTATAATTAATTAAACTAATTATAAAAAACATCATGAATATTTATGAAATCTCATAAATATTCATGATGTTTTTCTAAGGTTTTCGTCTTGGTAATAACCAAAAAAGATATTATTAAAATAAAATTAAAATATGGTTAGCTGTGATGAGATTTAATATGATGTCATGTCAAGACGTATGATATCACATCGCATTGAATTATCATAACATAATAAGAAACTAACGAGAATACTTTGTGAAAAACGATCGAATAAGCATTAGAACAACTTACAAAAAGTCGTTAAATAAAACGAGTGTATAAAAATTTGAATTTGCAAGAATCGTCAAAAATTATGCTTAAAATGTCTTTAATTCCAAAACTTAAATTCGTGATAAACAATGAAATTAAATGGAGTAAGTTACAAGAAATCGCATAAATGAAAGATAAAATGTAAAAGTCAATCACCCGATTACGAATTAATCTCTTGTCCAATTAAAGAAGCAAAACGTGAACTAAAATTCCTTACCTTTTCTTCTTTTCCACTTTAAAACTGCAGCAAGCGACATACCCTTTCGAAGAAAAAGTTATGTTCTATCTATTCTAAGTGGGTTATTAGAAACAACAGCTGTGTTGGTAGAAAAGAACAGTCGTTGCAGAAGTTTACCTTCAAAGCACACATCTATTGTATAATGGTTTCATTTGTCTAAAAACTGCTCTCTCAACTCCTTCAAATAGGTCTAATTGGACGGATTTTGCTAGATGAAAATATTTCTTCTGTGTCAGCCATATTACAGCTGGTAAATTAGAATCAAGTTGTATTCCTTTTTATATTTTCAATGTATTCAACGTGAACTTTTCATTGTCAGTCGAGGTCTTCTTTTACGATACTAAAACTTTTCAAATCAATGTATATTCAGCAGAAATCAAATCAATGTATATTCAGCAGAATTCAAATCCATGTATATCCAACAGAATTCAAATCAATGTATATCCACCAGAATACTCATGTCAAATTCATAAAACAAACTGAATATTAATGGCTTGTTAAATTCACAAACAAAATCCAGGGAAATCACATTTAAAAAAAAAATACTTGGCCCATTCGATTTTTTACGTTTTATAGCTTCCTTATAACCAAACGAATCCATTTAAAAGCGGAAATAGTATCTTCTATTCAATATATTACTTCATTTCTGATTTTTTTTTTATTAAAAAAATGCATTTGTAAGATCAAGTGTAATTGAACAATTATCACTTGTTAAAAAAATAATTGTTCCAATTACTTGAAAAAATTATATAATAAATCGATTTTATGCCATTATTATAAAACGAAACTATAACTAAATAGAATAATTTTAAAACTAGTTAAATTTCAGTTCTAAATATTTTAAATATAACTACAAGTATTCACTTTTACCTGAAAATATAGCACTCATTATTACGACCTTCGCATTCATACTTCACGTTAATAATATTTTATATTTTTTTTAAACTGTTAAACATAATTATTTCGAAATCTTAAATTCCATTGTCAATTTGAATCACAAATATAAACAAAATCACATTAAAAATATTCCGGATTGAAATATTACAAAATAAACAGCTTTTGATTTCCCCCACATCCCGCATTAGCGGAAGCCGCATCTGAATTCCATTCGAAACAAGAACAAATTTCGCTTCTTCATCTTCCTGTTTACATCAAAGAGTTGCCATCAACCCGTTCGAAACTTTCTGTTTACGTCTCACAAAACTGCAGTTGCCACAATTACGTTCGAAACTTCCTAAAAATGAACAGTCATCATTTGCATCGAACACACATTCGAGATTGATTGGGCGCCAATATTTCCATTCGAGTTGCGTCACCGAAACCAAAGAAGCGGACAGGTACGCTGGCAAGTAGAGGCTCAAATAATCGTCTGCTGGAAATAACACAACACTGCATTTTTTCGTCATCCTTCTCTTTTGTAGGACAGGTGGTCATGCGTGAAGGGAAGAGGGCGTGCGTGCGTTTCCATGGCGACGCGTGTCTCCAGAGGGCTATCGCTCTTTAAAATTGTAAGCTCTCCCCTCTCAAGTTATCCCATCTACGCATTCCCGAACTTGAAAGAGAATATTCGAAATGTTTTCCCGAAGTCAAAAGCAGCCGCCCTCAGCATGGTGGAAACCTCCTGCGAGTTAATGACAGCTTTATTAGTGAGAAGTAACCCGTGCGTGGCTTTAGGTGGTCTTCCAACCGATTTTTCTGCGTAATCTCATCACTATAGAACGCAGACGTAGTCAGTTAATTGGGCCGCGACAACGAATTCAGTCAACAAATTACCCAAGACAGTGTTCTGATATTTAAAGGACGGTTGTTGTTTTTGAATTTCAATTATTTAATTGGATTAAGAAAACACACTATGATTATTGCTGATTTGAAAAACGCCCATGCGTTTCTTTTAATCGGCTAGGGTAGATCTTCTGGATCTGCGGTCAAGGCCTGATTACTGAATAGCCCCATGAAGCCAAGGCTTACACATTAAATTTTTGAGACATCCCAAATCATGCATTTTATGTAAGTATTCAACATCTCCAACATAGTTTGCTACTAAACTTACCTTAAAATAATTGCATTACAAACTTTAGTAAAAAAAAACATTGCCGCCTTCGTTGAATATGTTCAGTAATCCGAACAACAGAATCTTAGGAATACTTATTACTTATTAATTTATTTTTTCATATAATTTTTAATGTGTTTCATTTAAATGCCCTTAAGGGCGAGGATTTTAGTGCATGTAAAAGTTCGATTGGATGTTCCAGGGGATATTTGAGAACAACAGGGCAGGGCCCTTATTTAAAGGCGGGCTTCTCTTGCTACAGTGTCTCAATCGGGCCCTGCCTGTGGTACGCGTACCCCCTTGGGGGCATGCTTGGGGGTGCGTGGCGATCCGGTTGGCGGTACGCGAAAACGAAAATAATAATAGTAATGGCGCAAAACATCTAAAAATAAATAAATGTAATAAGTAACATCTAAAATAAAAGCCCACAAGTCAACAATGTGAGCCGTTTTATTAATTTGCTGCCTAACAAAAACAACCTTTTTTGCGTAGAGGTTTGGGTAAGAAGGGCTATGAGGGTAGGGGGTACTTATAAATGAAAAGTTTTATCAAGGGATAAACTACCGTAGTAGGATGTAGAACTCATTTTATAGGTGTTAATTTAAAATATATAAATAAGCAACAACAAAAAAATTATATTTAAGAATAGATCTGCTAGAATTATTTTATTCGGATAAAAAGTATAAACCCAAAATTAGAAAAAATAAATATATTGTTATGGGGAGTTGGTACCCCCCTAATACTGATTATATTAAATTGACACATTTTAGGAAACCTTTTTGTCAGAAAGTAATAAATGTAGATGTCCAGTTTTTTTCAGAGCATTAAATAGATACTCAGTATATTGCTGATTTCTTTTAGGATTTTTATTTTAAATAAATTATGCTTTTACTTTAAAATCTGTTTTTCTAAATACGAAGTTTTTGTAACTCCAGTACCTTTTTTCTCAGAAACTACCATAACTATATGCTTCTGGAAATTTTACCATATGTTCTTATACGTATTTGTATTTACTAAAGTGAGATTTTATTGTTTTTCCGAACACACAATTTTTTTAACTGTTGTTATTATTCGAAATTTATACAAATTTAGAATTACCTTTAAAGTAACTTTTTCTTAATAAAGTAATTGAATTTAAAGTAAAAATCTCACTTCGATAGAATGCCAAATATTTTTTTAAATGAGTTGAAAAAAATTAAAAACCTCCTTTTATTACTTTCTGAGAAAAAGGTACCTAAAATTTATTAATTTAACATAACCAGTATATCAGTTACTAACTCCATGTAAAATTCACCAAAAATATTTTACTGATTTTATTTAGGTAAACTTTTAATATTCATAAACATACATATGAATAAAAAGTTAAAAGACCCCCCCCCCCCCCCCCCCCCCCCGCCGACACACGCTAAGTTACTAAAGATAAATATTTATATTCACAACTCAGCCTTGTTAACTATTTATTTTTTTCAAAGAAAAAAAAACTACATAACCTCTATTACAGAAGAATATCTAAATATATATGCAGAAATTAATGGTGTTTTTAAAATCTACCTGTCCGATTAAAATGAATGTTAATAATGCATAGATGCTATGTTCAATTGTTATAAATTTTAAAGTAAATGACACTGCAAAGGGAAAAAGTCAGAACCATTCCTAGAACTATAAATCAACTTGGAAACAATGCATTCCGAAGTTAATAGTAGGTTCGATACAATCAGAATCGTATACAACAGATAAATAGCGCATCTTGAAGGTCGCCAAATTGAAATGTACAGGAGAACTGGATACTCAATATTTAAATATATTAGTAAGCAATGGAAACTCGATGTTCAGTGAAAAGGAAATTTGTCAAAAATATCAGATAAGATTTCCGTAAATAGATTGATTACATAAACTAATACTGCAAATTGTAGATATGATTGATGATACTATACATATTTTTATATTTAAAAAATGCGACATTCAAAATCAAACTAAACTGTTAAAAATAGGTACTCAATAATAAGTAAAAATGTACTCATTTTTGAGTACTTTCGATGCTTATCATGGCTACAAATACATGTTTAATTTTTGAAAAAGACATGTACTCAAAACTGAATACAATGAGCAAAAGAGCAGATGCTAGTCTACATAGGCTACTTTCATAAATCACTTTCAATAAATATCGCCAATTACAACCAAGGCAGACACCGCTGTCCAGAGCCTTATCCCTTAACTGCCACGACGACTTAAAGAAGTTATAAACAGAAGAAATGTTAAAAAGGTATGCCAAAAGAAGGATAAGTAAGATAATTGAGTTGTAATAACTCAATTATCTTACTCTTACCTTAATTTAAGCAATCAACATTAAATTATATGGAAAATTCTGAATGACTATTTTAAGTTTGTGATGTCGCTTTGATAAGATGGCTTGAACAGAAGCTGAGATTAGCAATATTAAATAACACTGCTCATTTTTCAGAAAGTGCTGTTACTTAAATTTGAGTACGTCATCGCTCATTTACGAGGCAATTGTACTCAAAGAAAACCGAGTAGTTTCATGTACTCATTTTTAAGTAACTTTTTTACAGTGTATTTTCATTATATTCATACTAAATATCAAATTACGCAATTATGCTATAGAATGCTCTTGTATTTAGGACCCCCTCACTTTTCATACTCAACAAGCCGCCACTGAAGCTAACACTATCTTTTTAGTGGCCCTAAAAAGCAAAAAATATTTACTAAAAATAGAAAACAATGCCAAAGAAGCCCCCGCATCAGCCGAGGAGTGGATTTTTTACGGTCGCCAATGAAAATATAACCATGAAAGGACGAATAAATTTCGCTCATAGAAGCGCATTCGGACAGGGCCGGAAGTTAGTTTATCTCAATTCACCACGTTAATGAACGTGTCACGTCGCAGTAAAGCATCCGTGGAGGCATCCGCACGTGAGCGGTCAACTCTTCTGACTAACCCAGTCTTTTGCATAGAGATAGAAGGCGCAAAAAGTAAAGAGAGAATAAATATAATTCGGAGAAATAAAGAAATAAAAGAATTAATTTTGTTTTCTACACCAGGATTCGAAATTAGCGATTGTTAGTCGTAATTCGCACCTACAAATTTCACTTTGACGACTGTTTTTGCATAACTTTATTTAAAAATTTCAGTTTGACGACGGTATTTTTACACACAGCCGTCAACTTATATATATATATATATATATATATATATATATATATATATATATATATATATATATATATATATATATATATATATAATATATATATATATACATATGTTACCGCTAAAGTATATAATGCAGTTAATTCATAGAATACCTAGTTATTCCATGCAATAACTGATCGTGTCCGTGAAAGTGTGTAATATGTTATTAATTTGACACTTTAACTAGTTATTCTATGAAATAACTAGGTATTCTATAAATTAACTAATGAGAGACAGTTAAAGTGTAAAATAAACAATTTATCTAAAATGAAATTAATTTAATGATAGACAATTAAAATGAAAAAGAAGCAATTTATCTAATTTATGCAGCGTATAAATGGTATTTATGGAAACGTACCATAAAATCATTTGTTACAACAAGGATTACTAAAATGACACTTGGAATTACAAAGAACATTATTTCTAAAACAAAAACATTTTTTGTTGACACACTGGGTTTTATCACTTCTTCGATTTTAATTAATTTTTGTTCGCAGACACTGAACTGGGATCGGGAATATAATTGTTTTATGCGGCCGTTTCTTGTATGATATAGATTATTTTACACTTTAACGGGCTGCAGATCGTTATTCTATGAAATAACTAGTTAAACCATGAAATACAAGAGAGTTTTACACTTTAACGGACACGATCAGTTATTTCATGGAATAACTAGGTATTCTATGAAATAACGGTAACATATATATATATATATATATATATATATATATATATATATATATATACAGAGAGAGAGAGAGAGAGAGAGAGATAATATAGATATAATGTTGGAAATACGTTAATTTAATTTTTTAGATTAATCTCCCAGTTTTCTTTCCGATGTTCCAACAACCTCCACATGCCAATCCACGGGGATACTAGCGTAAGCGGTAGAATTCTGAATTCGCTGTTTCTCTCTTCTCTCCGAACTATGCCTTCACTGAGACTTCCCATTTTCACCTACGTATTTCTCTCTCTTTCTTTCTATCGTTATAAGCAATCCCTTGTTGAACTTTGGATTTTTACTTTTAGATTAAAATAAAAGTATTTAATAATAATAAAAAAATTTCAATAATTGCTCTCAGCCCTTTCAGTAATTTTGTCAGTCAGGCGGTGATATTTTTAGAGTATAAATGGAAACATGTTTCTAATTTTATGCAAAAGAAAGTATTAAAGATTAGAAAAGTAGTAACAAATGGAAGCTCTTGCTTAAGCAATTTGAACTATTTTAAAATTACGCCTAAGCAAAACATTTTGGCAACTAAAAAAAAAATGCTATGTACCATTGACTCCTAATTTTTATTTCTTAATTCGAACCTTGTTCTACACACATTTGTCAGCCATTACAGACAAGCTCAAGCGACGTAAGTAACAGCTTGGGGCGCTGGGCTTAAGGAATGTGGCCAATTTGAGAGTAAAAAAAAAATATTGTAAATTACTTTAGTAACTTGTGCCCCACATTCTATTATTTCAATGTTTTTCTTTTAGTATTTACACATTTCATAAAACATGTCTAATAGTTTAAGTATTATTTTCTCGCCAGAAAAATAACCAAGTTAAAAACAAAAAATATTTACGTTGTTTCTAAATTTAGTTTTCATAGAATTTTAACAGGTGTAATATGTTATTTTTAGTATGATCGGTTTGTCAGTAAAATGTAAGACTAGCCGTTCACTAGCCACAATTGCACTGCAGCTTTTAATCTACTTAGAAAATAAAAAAAATAAAAACACCAGCTGATTATGATTATTTAATTGCATCCAACATCAGGGCTGCCAGGTCTCAGATTTCGCAATCGCCAACTGAAGGTGAAAAATTCCCAAACTCGTATTACCGCAATCCATACAAAATCGCCAAGTTGTCGATTATTTGCCAAAGCGGTAGCGAGCGAAAATTAATTTTTGCAATTAAAAGTTGCTCATTGAGCGCAATACAAATAGAGTATTCCAGTTGCATGGAACTAAATCGCTTATTCGCATGTCCGATATAGCTGCTAGTATAAAAATCAGTTTTAAATCTAACGAATTTTAAAAGTTTTAATTCTAACGAATTTTAAAAGTTTTAATTCTAACGGATTTTAAAAGTTTTAATTCTAACGAATTTTAAAAGTTTTAATTCTAACGAATTTTAAATAAATTTTTAAATTAAAAAAATCTAACGAAAAATCATTTTAACTGGATCATTATTAGAGGTAAAGTCGATACTGCGACATTAGTAATGATATATCAGGCTTGAAAATCAGGTGGCGGATATTTTATAAAGTGACTCTTTTCTTTAATTTAGGTCACGTTTCTGCTTCATTTAAATTTGTAGAGGGAAAAACACACAAAAAAAATTTTTTTTTACTGCTCGACTCGAGTCGTTGCATCAACTTGTTTCAATACTTGATAAACGACTAATTACACTGTCGTGGGAGGAGAGATGAGGAAATAATGTATTTGCTTCCAAACTGGTCTTTAATATTGGGATGGAGAGGGCAGCACTTTACGGTTGGCGCGCTTTTCATTCAAGAAGCAGTTACCTAGATTCGTTTTGTTATCGCTTTTTTGGCAGTTATTATTTTTTTAATTCAAGATTTTATTTTCGAATTTTGAACATGTTTAGACAGATTTTTGCTCTTCTTTCTTGACCCAGTAATTTTTCTAGCCCAACATTCAAACTCGCAGTTGGTAATGATTATATATATTATAAATGTTAAAATTTTTTGTAAGTGTGGAAACCAATGAAAATGAATTGCACATTTTAAGATTTCACATAATTTAGTCACATGTACACTCAGAACTTATTGGTCGGGTTCACGAAATGTCCTTTCCAAGTAAATGTCCACGCAGTATGAAGTTTAAGAAATTAACTTGTTTAATGGAAGTTGAATAAATTTTCATTATCAAATAAAAAAAATATATAAACTGATTACTTTTATAAGCACAAATAATCAATATAGTTTTACAATTCTTATCAATAACCGCATTCATTGTTACTAAACAAATTGAAATATTTAATAATAGTATTAATGACATTATTTTCATACCATTTTCGTACTGTCTATAGTGCTCGAACAATCTTCTATATTTCCCGAATTTTTATTTATTAAATTATTTCAATTTTTAAATGGTCACATTATTTTCAATATTTTTTACCCACTCCCCTCCTTTTCTCCCTAGACATCACGACAATATGCATCTGGTATCGTACATACTACGGCAGTTTCAAAAAGATTGCGAAAATTTATTTATTTTTCTTTCAAGATTGTTCTATATTGCGATTCTAATTAAGCTGAATGCTAAACAAAAAAAAATATTGTTGTATATTTTCATCCAATGATTTTCATCGAATTCTTTGAAAATGCAATTATGCGTTATTTTTTGTTTTTATGAATTAATATAAAACTGAGAATCAAAACAATTGTTTACAATTTTCTCAGATCCAAAAAATTACGACATGCATGCGACGATTTTTTTTTTCTTATTTTTTTAAATCTTGCCAACGTCTTAAGCGCAAATAACACGATATTTTTATATTTCTAAGATAAAACACCAGTAAAGGCAAAACATTTATTGAGTGAAGGAATTTTCACCATTAATTGCCCAGACCTTGAGATCTTATCCAAAGAAGGCAAGCTTCCACAAATAAGAAATTTTTTTGCGCACTTGTGTAGTTGGAGCTTTGCCAAAGTTACTGAGTGCTTAATTCGCCCAGATAACATCAAGGCTCTTGACAGGGGGAAAGAATACGTGAAATTCATTCGAGACTCGCCTTACCTGCCGAGATAAGATTTCAAATTTGCATTATTAAGTGAGACATGCGCTTTCATAAAAAAAAATATGATAATTTTATGTTATTAAATCTACTTTTTTTTCTCTTTTTTTTTACTTTCTATAAAGTATTATTTTGGGGTCAACATCCCGATATCGTGTTTTTAATATTTATAATAATGTCAAACTTGGCATGTAACTAGGTAGAGGCCAGGGGGCATTGTCCGCCTACTAACCTCCTGTTCATCCATTCATTGAACGTGTTTTATGTATAATTTACAATAATACAACATAATTTTGATACAACAGTAACGAATAACCTTTAGACGACCGTGAACCTTAAAATTGAAAATTGGATAAAACACGGACCACCAAATCGAAAAATTGGACAAAGCCCGCACCACCAAATTGAAAATCGGAAAAAGCACGGACCGCTAAATTTTAAATTGGACAAAGCACGGACCGCTAAATTTTAAATTGGCAAATCATGGACTGCCAAACTGAAAACTGGATAAAGCACGGACCGTTAAATTTCAAATTGGACAAAGCACGGACCGCTAAATTTCAAATTGGACAAAGCACGGACCGCTAAATTTCAAATTGGACAAAGCACGGACCGCTAAATTTTAAATTGGCAAATCATAGACTACCAAACTGGAAACTGGATAAAGCACGGACAGCTAAATTTTAATTTGGCAAATCATGGACTACCGAATTGAAAATTGGACGAAGCACAGACCACCAAATTGTAAGATTACTAAATAAATGAAATTTAGATGTTCAATACAATTCAGGTATTAAACCATTAATTTATCTACAAAATAAATACGTGGATTTATTTAATTATTTGTGGATTTTTTTATAATTTTTTTTTTTATAAAAAAATACATTATGGTCAAGAAGGCAAAACAAATAATCTATAATTCTTCACGGATCACTTTTGAGGACCACCAATGGTACACGGGCCACGGGATAGGAAGCACTGATTTAAAAATACAATTTTTTTTCGTTAAATAGCTAACTCAATACCAAAAAAACGAATAACGAATGTTTGTTAACGATAAATCTAGTATGCAAGATCGTACCTGCTCTTTCCACCATAAGTGAAAAAATATATATTAACGTTTCTTTGGATTTCTATTCTAAGGTAACAAGCTACTATTTCAATTTTTTGAAATTTTCTGCGAAATTTTTAATTCGATTTGGTTTAGAAGGGATATGTAGGTATATTAGATTGACAATAAATTTGCTGTATGTAAAAGATCTAAAATGATTTTTTTTAAAGATAGATTATTTTTAAAAAGCTTTATCTAAATATTTAATTGTCTCAATCGAAGTTATTTCATTGTAGCCTCGGGGAAAAAAATCAAAATCAAACAATGATAAGAAGGAGGAAAAGAAGCAGGAAACTCTATGATTTATTATTATTATTATTATTAGGTTTTTTTTGCGAACCACTACTCACCATTACTTACATGATTACATGATAAATCATTTGGGTAGCTACATGTGAATTAATAAAACTCATTTCACATTGCAGTATAACTAAATTACAGATAAACATAGCTTATAATATTGAATGGTTAAATTGCAATGGAAATATCAGTTATATTTATTTTTACTGTTCTGTACGCAAGCATCATCAAAAACATTACAAAAAATCCCATTCTCACAATCTACCCAATTTCCCTGCTAGTTTTTTAATCAATAAAACTTCAATAGCTCCATTTCCTTGTTTTCAATATTGTTCGGTATAATTTTTCAAAAATATATATATAGAAATTTGTATATGTAAAATAATCTCCTAATTATTAGTGAATCTAAGCATTCTTTGTTTAGAGATTTGAATCTATCTAAATTAAATGTCCAATTGGTTGTCGAAAGAGGAAACCATCAGTTCCCTTCATTGTCTAAATTAAACCTAAATGAAACTTGTAAATGAAATTAGGTCACGATTGAATCAAAGAAGAATAGCCTTACCTTCTCAATGTAATACACTAGTTAGGTACTTATCGAAACAGTACAAAAAAAAAATCTCATGCCATTTAAAAGGCATTCTTATTTGACTTTTAAAAATATGTTTTTTAATACATATTTACCTAATTTTATTTGGTTAATATTAACGTCAAATTAAGGAATTTGAGAGTGAGCTCTATGGTCGAATATTTTACTGTCGAATAAATATGTTTAGATATATTGGTGGCATTGGCATTAACAATTTAACAGGTTGGTATCACGGAGTAAAGAAGAAGGCCTTTTTCTTTACTCCGTGGTTGGTATAAGTAGGCTAAAAAATACTTAATATTAAAAAATATTTATAGATAAATATATTTAAAATATATACGAAAAACGTTCTTCATTTTATTTTTATTTCTAATCGGAAAATAAATATTGTTGATAAGAATTACGACGAATTTTCTATTTAGAAACATTAGACTTTAAAAAAAAAACAGTATTAATTTGACAAAAGAATAAATATATAGATTTCTTGCACAGAATGTTTCGATAAAAACTAATATTTTTTTTTAATCACAAAGTTCTAAAAACTTTATAATTGCCAAAATTCTACATACGTACGCCAAACGTTTTAAATATTTTCATAATTATATAGTCATTAGGTGTTATGTTAAATTATCTAAGGACAATTTTTTTTTATTCAAAAGACTAGTTTTCTGGAAGTATGGTTTAAAAATATATTTAAAAACAAATTTAACAACAAAAAAAACAGTTTATCCTGAAATAATTTTAAAATGCATTTTAAACTATTTGGTATTAGGATTGAAAATATCCTAATTAAATATATTCTTGCCCACTAATTACGTATTTTAATTACGTATTAGTTAAAAAAATGAAAAATGCAAATTTGCAAAATTAAAATTAAATGTGTTTTTTTTTAATTCAATTCAATTTTTTAAATTCTTAATTACTAACCTGTTCTATTTTGGCTGGTATGTAAAAATAACTGACAAGATTCAAGACTTATATTTCCTCATACAGGTCAACGTATAATTTCAATTTCTTAAAGAATAAAAGGTTTCTTAAAAGAATTTAAATTAATTCTGCTACAAACTTAAGAAAGTGAAAAAATAAAAAAACATTCCATTTACTAAATATCATTCGTTTTATTGCATTAAAAATAATTGAACTGTAGGTTAAACACCAACAAAAAACATTCTTCATCATTAAGATGGTTTTAAATTCTTAATTACTAAAATGTTCTACTTAAATTGATTTCCAAAAATAACTCACAAGATTCAAAACTTATATTTCCTCATTCAGGTCAACGTATGATTTCAATTTCTTTTTAAAATAAAAGTTTTCTTAGAAGGATTTAAATTAAATCCTGCTGCAAGCTTAAGAAAGTGTTAAAATTTAAATACTTATTTTCATGAAATTTAAACACAGCTTTAATTTTGGTGTCAACATAAGCGGTGCTTCTTTTCAAATTCATCTGACAAATTATATTTAAAAGGTTGGTTCAAAATTACGATACAATATTCCCTGTCCTTTTTTTTTGGGGGGGGGGAGGGGGTAAAAACCCAATCATCGCCAATAGCCCAATTGCGTAGCTCTAGAGCGACGCTTTTTCAACCATCCAAGAACGTCTTTGACTTTTTCGGGGTTCCTAAGTAACAGTTACCCCTGTTTCCGTTTCTCCCCCCCCCCCCCCCCCCCCCCCCCCGCAAAAAAAAAAAACTTTGGTTCTACTGTAGATAACAAACACAAGAATCTGTTTTCGAGTTCATGAGGGTTTAAGTTAACGAAATAACGACGTTTAAGCTCAAAAAATGCTGTACTCGTTCAGTTTGAAGAACAGGAAAACAAAATAACGTCATTTTTTCGTCGCGTAATTTTTCCGGCAGTAAAACAATACACTGACGCAAAAATAAATTCCTTATTGAAAAATCTGTAACCGATTTTCAACCAAAAAAAAAAAAAGGCTGAGAGGAAAATAGCGATAATTTAATGGGGAAAAAATGAACAACCATAAAGTCATAAACCATCAAACGATAAAAGTAAAACAATAGTAAAACAGCAATAGATAAAAATATACGCAAAAGAATTTCAACATTAGCAACATATTCGTTTTCCAAGCACTTTCAGTTGATATCTTCCTTTGTTGGTACAAGAGAACGCCACATGCTTAACTAAGTACGCTAAGCCCTTCTCCCTGTTATTACAAGTCACACATCAACGTCAGCGAGATATTTATAGTCGAGTTTTTTTCCAGCCGGCATCCGCACCCAAAAACAGGTACTATACACTTCGGACACCCCACTTTGTGCGCGGGAGAAAATTCAATTAGAAGGTTCGCGGGGCTTTCCTTTTTCAATCAGGCTTAAAGAATCCCTGTTGAAGCATAAAAATTTCACGCGGCGCTAAGTTTTATAGCATTTGTTTCGTCACGTACTGCCGTCTTCCATTTCGAAGTGAGGGACTTGTTTACAGACCGAAGTGCAGACGATTTCTTGTTCGAATATTTTGAGTTTTGATTGTGCACTTTTTCAGGAGTTGACATCGAAGTGAAGAATTTTTTTTTATAAGAAATAAATTATAAATTCATATTTTTTTAGAAAAATAAACTTTAAAAAAAAAACATCGCTTGTGGCTGCGTCGGAGCACGACCAGAAAGGTTCGACATGATATGTTTATTTCTAAGATTATAGAATTAGAAATTGGTCCATAGCAAAAACTTAACCAAAAAAAAAGAAGGTACGCAAGCTGCTATGTCTGACATCGGCAGTCTCAATCCATGCCCCGTACGTGCTTTACCTTATTTTAAGATTTAAAATGCGTTGACCGTTACTTTCTTATCGAAGGAGACAAAATATATGTAAATCGTGTTATTTGTTACGGAGTTATTGTAAGGAATGAATCACCCTAAAAATGAAATATAGAGTAGAAACATAGAGTTTATCCTGTTGTTTGTCCCCATATTGCTGAATTAAAAGACTCTTCAATACGATAATTAAAGTAGAATAATCGTTTGATACATGTCTAAATCGCAAGTTGACTATATTATAATTACAGAGGCGATTTAAGGCCCAAGCGACACAAATGACCACTTGGGGCTCTGGAATAATTAAGGCGCCAAATTTTTTTTTAAATAAGGAAATAATAAATGATTTTAGTTGGAAATGTATTGTCAACGTTAGACATTTTCTATGTTTATATTTGTTATAATATTATTTTGTAAAAATTATAATTGTTATAATATTTTAATTAATTGAATTCAATACTATTAAATTCCTTTATAACTTTATTTTTACCTGTATATATATATATATATTACTTTATAAAGATTACACAGTTCGGATTTTATTTAATTACCTGAAAACGCACACCTGAACCTGCCGACTAGTGATTTTGCACCTGAACGAATCCAATATTAAAGTCAGAAAATTCCATGTTCGTTTGTGTCACAAAAATTACTTGAACAGTCTCTGATTATAAAACGATATATTGATTCAGATTGTTCCATTTGAAATATAGCCACAAAATGAAAGATTTTTCGTATATTATATTTGGACAATTCTATAAAAAAAATGTGAACATAGTAACTTTGTAACCATATCTTATAATTGAGGAATCCAGTTCATAATATGTGATTGTGGAGAAAACTTAAAGTAATGGAAGAGCAAAGTTTCATATCTCATAAAACAACACGGCATTCTAATCTTGAAACGTTTTTTTGACGAACCAAAACCGTCCTTATCACTTCAGAGCAATGTATAAGAAAAGTACCCCCTTTTAGCTAACATAACGGCTTGAGATCTCAGTTTCATCAATAAGTAGATCCTCGCCGATTTTTCTCTGAATCCTGCAAATTATAAACATTTCTTATAAACTTTTTTTTTTGTACTGTCCTTTTGTTTTCTGTCCTGTTTAGTTATACCTCGGTATGCTCTAGCTAATACTTGTGAGTCATTGTGATTTAAAGAAATTAAAATTAGTTATTTTAAATAAGCAGCTTTGCCAAAGTGCTGAAGCTAATATTTTGATTTAATATAATCTTAACAAATAAACAAGTTCTTTCAACTATCTAGAAAGAAAAAATTTCCTTTATTGTCTTTCTTTTAAATGAATATATACTCTAAATGTTCCATACTTTATTTGATAATATAGTGGTTATGAAAAGAAACTTGTATTCATAAAATTAGTTCATTACATATGAGAAAAAATGTGGAAATATTAAAAAATACAAAAATATATAAAATTCTCGTTTAAACGTGAGAATAAAGACTAGTTAGTGACGTTTAAGTCAAATTTTTAGTTTAGGGAATATAATACTGAAAACAACATATTTAGCAAGAATAGAGAAATATAATTTATTATAATTTCATTATATATAAAAAGTTTTCTAACACTTATAATCTTATGCTTCATTAAATAATTAAAAAAGCTTTGTTAATCAAAAACAAAAAGCAATGTATTCGTAACAAAACAAACAAATTAATTCATAAAAATTGTGCAAATAACGATAAACAAAGATTTTTATTGCTATGTTTATGGTAGCTGCTAAAAAAAGATTTGAAAAGTTTTAGCAGCTGTTGCACGCAATAGCGTATACGTTCAAAAGTTGTGGGGAAGACAGAGATAGTGGGGAAGGAGATTGATCATCTTAACACTTAAATGCATGTTTTTTAATGTAATTTTTTTTTAACGTTCATGTTCAAAGCATTGAGGAATAAATAGTAACAAATAATGGAATTAAAAATTGCTTTAGAAATAATTTTAAATTTAAATTTGTAACTTAAGAGTTAGAACTCACATTTTAATAATTAAAAGCTGTCCTAAAACTTCTATTCCACAAGGTTTCGTTTAACGCAAAAAAAAGTGGCACTACTAAATTAAAATTAAAAATGTGTGTTTTTATTATGAAATATGGGAAATTAACAATCATTTCGCAGAAACAAAATCCACATTTTTAAAGTTTCTTATAGGTGATTATTTTTAATAGTCATTAATTTACATTAGTTCATTTTTTTATTAAGAAATAACCTTTTTTTCATGAATGGTCTGGATATTCGATTATCTGGATGGGATCTGATCCCAATTGATCCGGATAATTGAAGTTCTACTGTATCCACAATCGCACTAGTGACTTATATTTCAACTCAGTTAAATTCTAAAAAAAAATATTAAATTTTTATTTATTAATTTCCTTTCTAAGGCAAAGATGACCGCCTTTAAAAAACAATTTTTAAGTTTTTGAAAATGTCTCGAATTTACGATACTTTTATAACTTTAACTTTTAATAAAGTGTTAGTTTCTTCATTATTTTTTGTTAAGGTTGTTAATAGCTTTAACGTATCTGAATAAGTTTGGAAATTTTATCCACTATTTTAAAAGGAATGAGAAATATGACGCTCTTTCATGTCTCAGGGGGCCCTCCTAAATTGTCTAGACTTAACTTTTCATGTTAAAACTCTTTTAATAAGAACAAAATTCGTAAACCCTACGAGTCATTTTCTACAGATTAGTAATTTGAATATACAATGATTTAATTACTAGTACACTGTAAAAAATGGTACTTAAAAATGAGTAACTGAACCTACTCGTTTTTCTTTGATTACAATTGCATCGTAAATGAGCAACGATGTACTCAAATGCAAGTAACCGTACTTTCTCAAAAATGCGCAGTGTGATTTAATATTGCTCTAATCTCAGCTTCTGTTCAAGCCATCTTAACAAAGCGACCTGACAAACTTAAAAGGCACTTAAAAATGAGTACCTGAACCTACTCGGTTTTTTTTTTTAGTACAATTGCATCGTAAATGAGCAACGATGTACTCAAATGCAAGTAACCGTACTTTCTCAAAAATGCGCAGTGTGATTTAATATTGCTAATCTCAGCTTCTGTTCAAGCCATCTTAACAAAGCGACCTGACAGACTTAAAAGGTTGTTCAGAAGATGGTTTTCCACATTATTTGATGTCGATTGCTTAAATGGAAACTAAGTTATTACAACTCAATTGTCTTACTGTCCATTTTTTTACACACCTTTTAAACAAGTTTTCTGTTTATAACTTCTTCATGTCGACCTGGTAGTACAACGGATAAGGAACTGGACTGCGATGCCTTAAGATCTGGGATCGATTCCGGTGAGTCTGATATTTATTGAAAGTGATTTATGTAGGCTAGCATCTGCACTTTTTATTCATTGTGCTTATTTTTGAGTACATGTCTTATTCAAAATTTAAACTTAAGTAGTCGCAGCCATGATAAGCATCGAATATAATCAAAAATGAGAGTACATTAGACTTATTTTTGAGTACCTATTTTTAACAGCGAATAATAAGCGCTTTATAAAAAAAAATTCATTGTTTTTAATGCCTAATCAAAAGTGTGGATATATCTGAGAAGAACACAATCAAAACGGGTTTTGTCCAAAATTTCAAAACATGATATTATTATATAATTGAATTCATTTACAAATTTTCTATAGAATTAAACTATTTCGTTAAAAGGACATAGTCCCAAAAAATTACGAAATTATTGATTATTTTTTTATTTGCTAAAATAATAATTTAGAATCTTCC
The DNA here is from genome assembly GCA_963932185.1 of Troglohyphantes excavatus. NCBI lineage: Eukaryota > Metazoa > Arthropoda > Arachnida > Araneae > Linyphiidae > Troglohyphantes > Troglohyphantes excavatus. The sequence continues at coordinate 30,303,654 of OZ010666.1, read as the reverse complement.
AAATATGCTTACATAATTCTAGAATTGTATCTATGTTTTTTAAAGAGTTATTTGAGATAATTTATGCTGGATAACAGGAGAAAAAACGTTTAATCGTTTGAATGTTAAATTGTTTTTTCTCAGTGTCAGGTTTTCCTTGATATTAAGTTTTTCGAAATGATAAGGCTTTATGTATTATTAATGGAGAATTGTATAGTTTTTAAGCAAGTTGTGCAATTGTGCATATTATAAATTAGCATGCAAATTAGCTTTATAAGTAGTAGTCTCAGTGTCAGGTTTTCCTTGATATTAAGTTTTTCGAAATGATAAGGCTTTATGTATTATTAATGGAGAATTGTATAGTTTTTAAGCAAGTTGTACAATTGTGCATATTATAAATTAGCATGCAAATTAGCTTTATAAGTAGTAGTTTTTTTTTAAATACTAAAGTCAAAATATTTGAGTTTTAAAGAAAACGTTTGTATTATTTTAAATAACTATTTATATAAAAATCATATATATGTAGTACACGACATTTTAATGCCAATAATAATGAAATAAATTTTTGTGTGAAATATTGTTCTCTTGTATGAACTTAAATAACGTACATTAAAACTTCGATTCAAAAGGTTTTTTTTTTTTAAATAGATGATATGGTGTTCCTTTTATTCAAACCACATTTTATTCCAATAAAAATTTATTTTCAAAAATTAGAATTTGTATTCGAGTTAATGCATTTATTAAAAGTTATTTACATTTTTCCACGAATCCCATCAGTGGGATGAATGACATTTTGATTGTTTGTCCCTCGTTTGTATTTGGACCATTTGGAATTATTTTTTTATATTATGGCGGAAATTCTCTTTATATAAACACAGCATATTGGAAATTATAAAATTATAATTTAGATAAGTATTCAAATACTGCCTTTAATTTCAAGCTAATTTTTTTTAATAATTTTATCATTTGTTTTTTATAGATATAATTTTATAGTTTTTACAGAATGAGGCACAGTTTATAAATAGAAAAAAAAAGTTAAGTGGTATATTTTCTATGGAGTAACAAGATAGGTTATTGAATTATTTACAAATTAACAATAACCATAGATTTTAATTCCTGCATAGAATTAATTTAATTAGTAGTCTTAATTCATTATGAAAAAATTAGGGGCCAAAAAAAAAATTAAAAAATACATACACTATTATGATAAAGTCTTTGATTTGAATGATTAAAAGTAAAATATTCTTTCAAGCATATTTTTTAATGTAGATAAAGAGTTCAGCATTACATATTTAATCAACTTACTATTCTAGCAAATGTACACTCACCCCCCCCCCCCCCCCCCTCGCCCTCCAAAAAAAACGCAATATCTTGTAACCTTAGTGTTCCAAATTTTCAAAATATAAGAAAACTATGAAAAAAACTTTCTAAATCATTTGAAATGAAATCTTTTCCCGATAAAAAATTATATGAAAGCAGTATAATAAATTAAAATAATTAAACTTTTTAAACGATAAATTTGGAGACCCAGTAAGTTGAAAAAAATATACCTATGTAATTTATTATTATTATTATTATTATAAATAATAGGATTCTTTGACGCCAACACAATTTGCTTGAAGAAATATATATATTTTACAAAGGAAGTTTTTATCAATAAAAGGGCTTGAAAAAATATTTCATATGACAAATGGATTTTTTCCACATATTTTTCTTAAATTATGTTATGCAAAACTTGATGTTTCCATAGTCTTCGCTACGATGTTTTACCTTCCAATTTCGGAACATAAAATAATTTTAAAACTGCACTTTTGGACCAATTTCATCAATTAAGAAATATTATTTTTCAAGCGTTTTTTAGTATATCCTTGTATCAAAATCATTCGAGCAAGTAATATAACTTTTCAAGCAAAAAATATTATATGTTCCGAATTCAAGCTTAGTTTCATGCCACGATTAACACCTAACAACACCAAAATACAAAGCATCTTGAAGAAATGACGCATACATTTCTCTCAAAACACAAAACACCATTTTCATTCGAATCGAACAATCCCATTCCCAACTTCATACGAGAGAAGAAGAAAAAAAAAACGAACAACGGAAAACTTTTATTCCCACCTTTGCGCACCTGTCACAACTTTGTCGGTCTTCCGAAGGGGAGACATCTAAGAAAAAACCCTCCCCTAACCGACTCGACAAAAACATTAAACTAAAATCCATACTCACATTCCTCATCTTGATCTTCATCCATCCTTTCTAGGAAGCGATCACCGGGAGACGCTCGGCATTTCAATGATCATCAACAGCGGATGATTTAGAATGTTGAAGGGAGGAGGGTCATTTGCGTTACCTATACCACAGCTGTGGAGTGTCGTTCGTTACCTTTCCTGGCGAGACACTTGAAGGAGGCTGTTCCGTTCGGGAAGAGTTTCGAGAGCAAAAGTATGTCCCAGCGGAACTATGGGAGAGAAGCCGAGTTCGGCTTGTGGCGGATAGATGGCGACACGAAGCAACTCCCATTTTTTCTTTTTAAAGCAAACACTTCGAAAACCACAATCAAGATCAGGGCCGTTATTAGTGACGTACGCAAGTTGTGTTGAGGGGTGTCAAAACCCCTCCAATGGGTCTGTAAATGTCAATTTTTTTAGCCTATATAAATACTAATAAAAGGGGATTATAAGAATATAATAACCATAACCCCTCGCATACAATTTTTCTGTGTATGCTGCTAGTCCTTAGGGGTGTGCGACGAGTGCTACCGAACAGATACCCGCGCTTCTGGAGGAGCTCCCCTCTCTTACAGAAACTGCGCAAAATGAAAATGTTAGATAAATTGAATTTCTATTTTTGGTACAGATGTACTGTAGGACATTTGGCGCGCAAGGATTTTTTGGCGTGTTTTATAGGGGCGATAAATTTATAGTATGGCAACCCCACCTGACATTGTTGGTATTTTCCGATTCTTGTGGCGACTTTCAATTTGGCAACCTAATGACGTCATAGCGCTGTTTAACGGCAATTTTTCGTCGTTTAACGGCAATTTTTCGTCGCCATAAAAAAACCGCGCCAAATGTCCTATACTACATTTGTTCCCTATTTTTATTTTGATACGAAACGTCTTAAAATCAACTACATTGGGTATTAGGGGCCATAGCACCATCTTTCGATTCCCAACACTTTTTGTTGAAATCGAGACGTCACACAATTTTTTTAATTTTTTGAGAATTTCTGCATTCTCTGTTGGAATCGTATGATTCCAACAGAAAGCATTGGAATCGAGAGATGGTGCTAGTGCCCCAGGATTGAAGCACAATTCTATAAGCTTATATAGTAATCCATTCCGGCACTAACTCCGTGACAAATAGCTCGATTGACATGAATTTAGTCTCGTTTGATCAGCTATCAGACCTATTTTTAATTTTTAATAAACAGAATAAAATAATGCAGACATTTACGTAAATTGCCATCTAATAAATATTCTATGCAATTGAAATGTAGCAGCATCTCACATTTGTAGTTCATTGTCAACTACATTTGTACTTTGTATGTATTTTGTATAGCGCATCAGGAGAGAGTAGCGAGTTGTACACGATGCAGTGAAATAATTTTGAAATGGAACACTGTCTTAGAAAATTAATAATAGTATTTTTAATGATTTCAAACCATTAATAATAAATATTTTAATAATTGTAAGTAAAGTTGATTAAATATTACTAATAATATTAAATTTTAAAAAAATCAGGAAAAATCTAATGTTTTCTTGTATTTCCAAAGTTAAAATAAAACAATATCCAACCACCCCACGGAACATAGATACGGAAAAATTGGACAGTGAGTGGGAAGGCATTACTCATGCAACGCTCTAAATAAATTAAAGAAACAAAAAACCTCTAATAAGACGAAAATGAAAATAATTTAATTTATTATTTAATTAACCAGGTGAAGGCTTATCAATTCGACCCATGTGTATTTTCATGTATGTGTTTTTCCCGCCATACCTTTTTCTTATCTTAACTTTAATGATAAAACGTACAACGTCCTTCCGGAAGGACATAGAGCATTGCCGGTATGACTCACCTTTACGATCGTTTATAGATTTTTTCCTTACTTCTGGCAGGACGGCCAGACTTACAGCCAGAAAATTCTGACTTTGGGCACAAAAAAAATTCCAACTGTAACATTTTTTATGTGCAAAAGTGTTTTCGGATGATTTGTCCTGTACGTTATATCTTTAAACTTTTAAGTTAAACACTTGGAAATTGTTTGTTAATGCAAATAAATATATATTTTTTACTGTCCTCATTTTCCCACCTACTCTGTTGATTTTATAAGATCAAATCTTGCTATTCAATGTTAGCCCCCTTTCAAATGTAGCAGCTTGAAACTTGACATATTTACTTAATTCCGATGCCTAATACGATATTTATTCATAAAATTAGTAATAAATAATTTATGCTAACTATCATTGAGTGTCATTATACATTGGACATCGGCAAGTTTTGAATACACGGAATTAACGCAATGCCTTAATCCGTGCGCAATAAAAATGCGCCCTTTCGGATAAGAGTATTGTGTAATAGTACGATATTCAATCACTAGATTTATGTAGAATCCATATTTTATTTTGATAATTCTGTAGATACTCGATATAAACAGTCTTTGTAACTAGTTAAGAAAATGATCTACAATAATATAAAAGTATCTGCCTACGGATCGCAAAATACATATTTTCTATGCGTATAAAAAGCCTGAAAATTTATGTATAAGCTAGTCTGGATTTCAAACCTTTGTGGCCCCCGGTGGTTTCTTGAAATAAGATCCCACCTTTTTTTTTATTATTAAATTTTCGAAAATCTTATAACCTTTTCCCCCTACCATCATTTAAGAAGGAGTATGGAATACCCTTGTAAAAAGATGGGGAGGGGGTTCGGAATTTATTTTGAAATATATATATATATTCCAGAACTGCAAATTAAATAATTTTATGTGTACCAATGAAATTGTGATACACTTTTTTTTATATATAAATGTTCAATATTATGTTTCAAAATGTCAACGGTTATAAGGAATCTCATGGTAGAATAGCTATTCTAGGATTTATGAAAATGATCATAAATAATAAGCAAAATAAAAAATAAGAAACTAATTACAACTTATTTAAAAAAAAAATATGCCCTCGTTATTGTCACAAATAAAACATATTTTTTTTAAATGAACATAAAAGTATTAGGATATATTTACATTGAACAAATTTGTTTTTAAAAAATAAAATTTTCCTCCATTAGAAAAATATTGTAGTATACTATTTTCATTAGGATTTGAATTCTCATCCTTCCAAATAATTTTTTGTGCAAGTTGACTTTTTTTTTTAAAATTATTATTATGGTTTGTGGTACGGGCCTCTAGGTTGCAGCCTATGTAGCTTATGCTTAAATCCGGCCCTTTAACCGATTGGGTCTTTCAGTGGCGCTCGTCTGAAGAAAAGGTTCGCTATATTATGGGGTCATTGTAAGGTTAGTCTACTTATCCAAAATACATTATCTTTAGAGCACATAAAGCGATCTTCCGCTACTTGGCTGGAAGTGACCAAATAAAATAAAAACACAGATGCTACTCACATTGAATATTCCTGATTTTCTGCGACAGAAAAGCATCTTCGTCGTAGCACTGCTCCATCCAACCACCTGGAAAATAACGATCCATTTAATGTCTCCAAAACGACCGTCAGCGAACAACGGGGCGGCCCATCTCCGACTGCCGCACGAGTTCTCGAGTGTCGCCGGAGACAATTCTCGCTGACAGTCGGAAACGGCCTGTTCCCGGAAAGAAGCTTTTGTACGGCCATTCACTGCTAACGAACCTTAATAGAGTCTCAATCAAAACGAGGGGTCGTATGGACGTAGTGGAAAAGTTATTTGTAGATCCGGCGTGCATGCAAAGTCTATGCATTCTCTATGGGAACCCAGACGGGGGGCCCTTTAGTTTGGACTGTGTTGATATAATTTTAATTTTTTAAATGCACCCCCCTCCCTCCCTCTTATAATAATAAAATATGTATTACAAAGATTTTGTTGTCACATTTATTTCTAACACACACCTAATTCTGTAGTTAGTTCTTTTTCAGATTAACTTACATCGAGCTCCCGCTTAGCCTCAGGGCCCCCACCCCCAACGTTTAATTTAGTAACTTCTTAGTTAAAACTTAAAACCCGCTAACGTTATTCTATTTACTATACTTAATTAGATGAAGGTGTAAGGACCTCCGGTCGACACACCATAAGGTTCTTTCCGATTCCCCCTCTCTCTCTTTCTCTCTCTCTATCTCTACCCCCAAAAAATTTCACACTTTTTCTAGTTGACTAATTTTATAGTGATGTAGTGGAGTGCCAGTGTAGTGGAGTGCCAGTGTAGTTGAGTGCCTGTGTAGTGGAGTGCCTGTGTAGTGGAGTGCGAGTACAGTTTACACCTAGAATCTTCTGGGGAAAACTTCGCAACACAATTCACCTTTTCAAATGGGCTAAGTTAAAAAAAAGTTGCCTTGCATGTGAGATAATTCCTAAACGGAGGGGGGGGGGGAGGGAAAATGTTGCTTTGGGAGGCAGGACAAAGATTTATCAAAGCATTGTGGAAGGGCGACTTGAATTGCAATAAGAGGCGTGTAACTGTCTGGTGGACAGATCATTAACAATTCTTCCTCAAAGCAGGTAGGTTCGCAGACTTGAGTGGTTGAAAAACAGAAAAGCCAAGGGGAAGACGATCTGTAGAAACCATTACTCAAGCGTCACATGTCCAAAACCATGTGATTACTTTTTCTGCTGCAAACAGCATACTTCAAATCTCACATGATTTAAAAATTCTTCCACTCCGTGATTAAAACTGTCCCAAGCCCATCGCTCCATCTGTAAAATCTATGGGAGAGATACTGTGCGGCCTACACATAAAGGTTAATCAATAAACACGTATATCCTATAAAATTCAGCTGTTCTCAACCTGTGATACACGTACCCCTGCGGGTACGTGGCGGTCCTGTTGGAGGTACGCGAAAATAATAATAGTAACAGGGGAAAACGCTTAAAATAAATAAATCTAATGAGTAAATTTTAAAATAAAAGCCTATAAGTCATCAATTTGAGTCGTTTGAAAACACAAAGACATCGCCGGCACCGATAAATCTAGACCTATGTGAAAAAGTGTACATAAGGAAATATTGAAGCCGACAAATCGGATGCCGGTAAAGCATCCGATTGATCAAATGCAACGCCGGCTGCATTTTCGTTGCCGGAGCCGGCAAATTTTCAGGACCGGACTACGTGAAGCAGTTCTAATTGAACAATATTGTATCTGGCACCGGCTCCAGTTTTCCTGGTGTGAAAAAAACGGCGTAAAGTCTTAAAATAGCTAACCATACTAAAATATCCTTTTTCGAATTTTTGGATATAACTGCTTTTGGATCTAGACTACTCTGATGTAGCTCAATGAAAGTGAATAGAGTTTATATGAAATAATTTTGTGTACAGTCCACCCAAGAAACCGAAATGTTGAGCGCGCGTGGCATCTGCTTCTTTCAAAGCATGAAAAGTAATGAATGAAACGGTTGATTTTCGAATGTTATCGTATGTTGTATAAAAAACAAAAACGTTATGGATAAAATAAAGCAATGTTTGAAAACAAAATTTAATACATTTCTACATAAATAAAATTATAATACTATGTATCAATATCATATAACTTTCCCACTAGTTAGTAGAGTGAAAAAGAACTTTGGGGTACTATATTACATATATTTGATAATTTATACTAATAAAGGTGGATGGGTGTAATTAATTCCCCTCCCATACACATTTTCAGTACTGAAACAACATTTTGATAATTTTTAACGTGGCATGAACAGAACATGTGTAATGAATCTTTTTATTTATTTTTTAAATAGCAAGCGTAGGAAATGGACGCTTTACTAAATTTAATAAATTTTTAACTACAACCTGCATAACTAAACCTAATGTTCAATGAAACAGAGTTTCTTTTCAGAAATTCAATTTCGGTTTTCGAATCACTTCCCACTATTAACTTGTAAGAAAAATTCAATTGATGCAGCATAATCAGTTGTAGAGTGTTGTGTTAAGTAAGACATAAAAAACATTAATAATTTTTTAATAAAAACTTTATACTAATCTGGCCTTAAAATGTGATTAAAATGAACAGTAAAACCTGATATCGAATTTTTAATTCGGAAATTTTATTAAGATGCATCATATTTCATAAAAAAAAATATTGAAAGTATACTAATTTTAAGTACACCAATAATTGTTTTTTTTTTTTTTACTTCTAGAGCAAATACCAAAATGAATCTTATTATATCTGCACAATATTTAATCTATACATTTTACATAAACACACTATTCAATAAGTTATAAACCTGTCCTGTTATTGGATGTCCTTTTGCATAGATAATTGCTTGAATGCGTTTAGGTATAAATTTTGCAATAAAAATAATAAATTATAAATTTTTAAATAAAAGTATAAATTTTTTTAACATGAAAAATACATAAAAATAAAGAGGTCTTTCCGATTTTAATTTTTCTTGGAAACTAGATTTTCATGAAAAGTCTACAGGAATTGATCGCAATGTCAAAAACTTTCAGCATTTAAAAAAAATTGTCAAAATAGACCCGCTGAATAAATATATATATTGGGAACAAATATAAAAATAAAGTTGTGCCAAATAATGGGAAGCAAGTTGTAATGCATTTAGTTCTTTTTTGATCAGACATATAACTTTTCAAGCAAAGAATTAGCTGAAATTTTATTTCCATCCCATGGTGAATATGAAAGTTATACTTAGATGAAATTTATTTCCATGGTGAATATGAGAGTTTTACTTATTTGAAATCAGTGATTCAATTCAATGAAGTTTACGGTATTCAGCTAATTTGCGGAATAATCATATGCATGTGTGACATATACAAAAGTTAAAGTAGAAACCTTTTAAACTGCTGTTTTAAGCTTGTTGAATTTTTTTTAAATCGGTCCAACAGTTATTGCTGATAGAAGCGTTCAGACAATCTTAATTTTACGTCAATTGGAAAAATACATTCAGAAAATATTTTTATAGTTATAATTAGGATATATAATAAAACTCCAATTAACCGGATCAACTGGGAAAAGATCCCATCCCGATAATCGAATATCCGGACAATTGGACTTCAAAATTTTAACTTTTATAAGAAAAAGCATTTGAATAATATTCGGGGAAGCTAAATTGTCTTCAAGTATTCAAAAAGGGTTGCAACTCGTTCAAGCTCAAGACAGGCCTACAGCTAGAAAATATTTCCAGGGAGGGCATATGTTTCAAAAGAAAGAAAATAGTTTATGTATTTCCATAGCACCTTATAAAACAATGTATAAAATTCTGTACAGTCAAGTTTTTAAAGTAAAAAACTGCTCTTCTAAAGCAATATAACTTTTCCACTTTTTACATAAGGTGAGGGGGAGGAAGTCTTTGTAGCCTCATATAAATTCTTTTCTTGAATTGGGAGATTACTGTAGTTACTAAAAGTTGCTGGCATGTTGAATAATAAAAAAAATTAAAAATCTAAAACGAAATGGAGATTGAAATTGGTTTTTTTCTGCACGATGGAAATAGGAACTTAGGAATTATTACGGGGGAGTCTTCGCCGGATTTTCAAAATATTGAGGGTGCTCAGGCCCATACATAGGCGTAGGAAGTAGGGGGGCTGGGGGTGCTCGAGCCCCCCCAGGAATTATTTTGAAGGGGCTCAGCCCCCCCTAATATTATACTATTTTTTTTTTTAAAAATACTGAAAAAACCAATCGTAGAAAGAGAGAATTCCTACAAAGAGGCATTCGAAAGGAAGCGCCTCTTATTTATTCTAAACGTGTTTTAAAGTGGAAGGAATTTGCTTTGAAAGGTACAGGAGGACAATGAGTTCCTTTCTCAACTGTTTCCAATCGAAGACGACTTGTACATATCATTAGTCATATGTCACCTTTTGTGAGAAACGCATGAAAATTACCTGTTTGTCGTCAACAGCTGTACTTCGTTTGCAAAATGCCTACAGCCATGTACCGCCATCTGGTTACTCGACCAGCCATGTCGGACGCTCATCTTCAAGACATGTGAATGGCGACCAAAGCTGGGAATTGTATAGTTCGTCCCCATTTGTTTGTAATTTACTGGCTCTCACCGCTTATAGTCGATTTTAGCTGATTGATTAGCTGATTGACCCCATTGTGAATGACCAATGTAGGGTTGTGTAGACAGTTTTCTATATAGGCTTTTCTGAAACTTGCCCCTAGGGGTCGAAGTCATGGAAGGGCTACAGCAACAAAAGAAAATCCCTGGTGAGATCTTACCACCACATTACAGTTTCTTTTTTGAGTGTAAAGACAGCAATCTTAGGAAGCATTTCTTTTTACAAACGAATGGTAGTAGATTTCATCTGTCAGAATATTCCTCTGTTTTATCAGTTAAGTAATTTTTTCTATATTCTAAAAGCAATTAAAAGTAATATCATCTTTTCTAACGATAAATGTTTTGTAATTATGCTTATAAATTGGCAGTAACTCTAATTATAATGATGTTTAGTTCTGTTATACACTATTAAGTGAATGACACTAAGCATATGCTTAGGTTTAAAAACAAGTTGAAGTTCATTTTAATCTTGAATTACATATAATAAATGAAATGTCATTGTAGAATTAGTGTAAGGAAAATGATTTTTTACATAAAGTATAAATTGCTAATTATTTTATTGCATCAATAGAATACTAGTTATGGTCTATTTCATTTCAGTAATATTTAAAATGAAAAATTTATATGTTTTCACAATAATATCTAATTTTATTTTTTTTGTACTCAGTACTCTGGTTCACATACATTTTTTTTATATTACGTCCTTTTTAAATGTCAGAAAAGCATAAATATAAAAGTTTAGTTTGAAAACTACTTATAAATTTATCAATTTAAGCATCTAAAATAAACGTAATTTCAAGTATTTATATAAATGTCTACAACGCTAAAGCTTTAAAGAATAATGTAAAAAATATGTTTTTAAATAAAAGAAAATATATTATTTATGGACATTACATAAATTATAATCGTAATGTATTCCCTTTGAAATAATAAAACCATCAGGTTCATGCACTATTTTCTAAACAGCTTATATAGTTGAAATTTCTTCTTTTAAAAAATTACATTTTGTTAAAAAAAGTTAAATAGAGACGAATTCCTCAAATCTGAAAAAATTCATATTTTAGAGTACAATACGGACATTTGAAATTACTATGAACTTTTTCCTGGTTACTTTATATTCTAAAGCTGTCCAAACAAAAACAGATACAAGTTAAAACATTTAACAAGTTAACACTTGTTTGTAAAAATTTAAAGCATTGATTGTTTTTTAATTGTTTAATAGCTCGCAACTCCGTACTATTTTATATTGTATAACAATATATATATATTGAAAAAAAAATTCAGCCCCCCCTGTAAAAAAGAAGTTCCTACGCCACTGGGCCCATAGGCCCAATACAAGTTTACATCTATGGTAATAAGTATATGAAACGCAAAAAATAATAAATAGAGGTTATGACGTTATCGTTAAATTAAATAATTAAAAAATTCCTGTGACATACCACAATTCAGGCCTGGAAAGAACGCACATTAAGTAGAAGGAAATCCACAATTTCGCAGCGAATGCAGAGTTTCACATGAAGAAAGTTTTAGAAACACTGTTCTCCGGCATGTCCTACCGACAGGGAAAGTCGAGTTATTCTGACGCGAATTCCCAACCTGACTGACCGGGTCACCTCGGTTGGGATTCTCGTAAGGTGACGTCGTACTCAGAGAAAGGGAGGCCCTCCCATTATGAAACTTTTTTTTTTAACTGTTACTAGTTGCCAGTTGCACGCGAGACGCAGACGATAACAGTCATGATAGAACGGATCCCGTTTAATTCTATCTTTCTTTATAAGGAAACTGTTTTCTTTTCCTGCGAGTTGCGGAGCGTTGCATACGATAACAGTCGTCATGGAAGTTTTCTGTTTTTTTTTTCATTTTTTTTAATGAAATTAAAATTTTCTTTTATTGTGTGTTGTGAAGTGTTATATACGATAACAACTGGTGATGGAAGTTAACTGTTTAATTTTCGGTTTTTTATTAAAGTCAATTTTTCCTTTTCTGTGCGTTGCAAACAATAACTGCAGTAATGGAATGGAATTTTCACTTTTTATCTTTCTCTTTCTATTATATAAATATTAAAATAAAAAAGTAACTGCCACACTAACAGTGGCGGCGATTGTGGGGTAAAAGTGGGGGGGGGGGTAGGTCAAGATGAAACAAACAAGTGTGTGTGGAGCGGGGGGGGGGGGGAGGATAGTAATAAAAATGAAATGTTGACCACTTAAACAATAAATATTACATATTTATATTTACTCTCTATTTTGAGTTATTTGAAAGAAAGTATACTAACTTAAAATAGGTACGAGACTCCCAGGTCAATTATTAACCCATTTCCGATTGTTTCCCAATTTTTTTTTATTTTTTTTTGAAAGGATACGGACTGTTACAAAGAATCTAATTAACATACTTATTGACCGACCTCTAAAGGGATAGGTATCCTTTCCATTTGTGTCAGTCTTGAAAAAGGAATGAAGGAAATTTTCCCTTCTCACCCTCCCAATCCCTAGAAAATTTCCTGTAACATTTAAAATTCTACATTTGTTGTGTGACTTTTGGGATCCTGAGAAAAATACTTACAGTTGCAAACTGTATAATAGTGCAGGCACGTAGGTATAGATTTTATGGAGGTTCAGTGACTAACCAACGAATTTCTTTAGGTATCTATCCCCCCTCACCTAGAGGGGGGATATATGAGATCCTTAACACCACAAAAATCAACAAACATCTCACCCAACCCACCACCAATTTTTGTTCTTAAAAAATTATTAATTTTTGTTCAGGTAAACAGGAATACGTTGGCAAATAAATAACATCAACAGTTATCATTGTCATTAACTATATTTAACAGTTATCAATAACTATATTTAACAGTTGTCAATAACTATTTTTAAAATCTTAATTATGAAATAAATTTAAAGAACAAATTTAAAGTTTGAGATTCCTTATAATATATTTTTGTGAACGATTAAGAAATTTCCTAACTTAACGATTCAAAATTTCCGACTTAAAGCCGCCGGGTGCCAGCTCAGGTGTTGTCCTCGTTATCTGACCATTGTTCAAAAATATGAAGCATTGTTCCCGAGTTTTTCTATCGAGATGGGCCCCGAACCCGAACCATCGGCAAAGCCTAATATTCGGCTCTAGTGCGACGTTATTTAACCAAATCAAACATAACGATCGCAATTCCCAACTCAACAGTATTAAAAATTCCCAGTTCCAGCTTATCGACATTTTCAACTTTTTTGTATATTAGGTAATATTAAACAGTATCTATCCCCCCTCACCTAGAGGGGGGATATATGAGATCCTTAACACCACAAAAATCAACAAACATCTCACCCAACCCACCACCAATTTTTGTTCTTAAAAAATTATTAATTTTTGTTCAGGTAAACAGGAATACGTTGGCAAATAAATAACATCAACAGTTATCATTGTCATTAACTATATTTAACAGTTATCAATAACTATATTTAACAGTTGTCAATAACTATTTTTAAAATCTTAATTATGAAATAAATTTAAAGAACAAATTTAAAGTTTGAGATTCCTTATAATATATTTTTGTGAACGATTAAGAAATTTCCTAACTTAACGATTCAAAATTTCCGACTTAAAGCCGCCGGGTGCCAGCTCAGGTGTTGTCCTCGTTATCTGACCATTGTTCAAAAATATGAAGCATTGTTCCCGAGTTTTTCTATCGAGATGGGCCCCGAACCATCGGCAAAGCCTAATATTCGGCTCTAGTGCGACGTTATTTAACCAAATCAAACATAACGATCGCAATTCCCAACTCAACAGTATTAAAAATTCCCAGTTCCAGCTTATCGACATTTTCAACTTTTTTGTATATTAGGTAATATTAAACAGTTCTCTCAAAAGCGTTGGTTTGTTGCACCCATATTCCAATGCAGTGTCCGTTCAGAGGTCTAATTTAAATTTAATTACAAGTTGGGCAATTTCTAATCTTCCCTCGCTTTCATTTGCTAATAATATTAATTTTCTTCGGGCATAATATTTTCCAACTCGGATTTGTAAAACTCTAAACCAAAATCATAATAATAATCACAGGGTCTCATTGTCGGATAATTATTACTATTCTTTTTAAATGGATATTTTGGGAAAAGCAAAAAATGTCATCCGTGTAGGAATAAATCAATCTGTAAACTAAAGTTTTTAAAATATGTATATCTATTCACTGTTAACTTAAACTGTAAGCTCGTTACACATTTTATGAAGTGCAATAAGAGTCGAAATTTACGAATATCAATGATTACTGAAATACGAATGAATTTTCCAATAATAATTTGAAATTAAATTATAAATTGAACAATTAATGCTAAATTAAATTGAAGTACAATCACATAATATGAATGACGTAAAAGATTTCGAAATATGATATATAAATGCTAAAAATCAAGATATTGGTATCTTTAACGTACTTGCACGATGTTGAAAATTCTGTGGCGTAGATTGAGAACAAACAGACAAGCTTTCTTGAATGCAAACCATAGTGCTTGAGTTGCTGCCACTGTCATGTTTAACTTCACATTTGTTATTTTTATTAAAGGTATTTCAAATTGAATTTTGCACAATTCGCTTCATTTTGCTAAAAAGCAGAGCAGACGAAGACATTAATAGTAACCTCATGACCTCCTCTTCCCACCTATCTACAGACCTATAGATTACGCAATTGTTTGGCGCCAATAGATTACACAAGTCTACATTTTAACGCATTTTAAGAGGACCGGATACTATTTTCGTGTAAAAAGTTTCAGGTAGATATAAATAAAAGAAGGGGGTTTGATCTATTTTTAGATTTGTAGGTCATACAGTTGCATTTTTCTATATAAAAATATGGTATTTTTTTCCCAAAAATAAAAATAGAATGAGTAGATGTGAGGCGCCAATGGATTATGTTACCAACTGTCTGTCTGGAAATCTGAAAACAATGCTCTTCAATTTAGATAAATAATTTATTTTATTTTTAAAATGTGGAATTTTTTTTAAAGAATATTGTTACCACATTCGTTCAATTTTTTTTTTCACTTGACTTTCAAATGGGAGGGGTTTGAACCTCTTGAAACATTCCCCCACTCCCTTACCTACGTGCCTGTGGTAGTGTGAGCCAGTTAGAGTTCAAAATTTTTCCTTTGTTAGGCCATAAACATTTGACGCAGTAAAACATTTGACTTGTAATTTAGTTTTAAAAAGTGCAATGCGGGAGTTTCACGTGACGTATTAACATGGTAACTTATTAGTAGTTTCTATTTCTTCCCTACAGCAGACAACTTTGATTTGGTTTGTTTAGTCGCTACGCTTGCAATTATTGAAAGTTTGTTTATAATATTTTTTTTTCCAAATAAGTATTATTTTTATATCATATATGAATAAATTTGAGTACAGAAATACTTATATTATATTTGTATATAATTAGAATCACAACAAAATACGGAAAAATACTTTTATTTCAACACAAAAATACTTGATAAACGATGACTACAATCTATCTCAGTGTATCTCTCTATTTTAAAAAAAAGTAAGCCCTAGGGGGAAAAAGTCGGCCCTAGGGGGAATTTACAGTTCTTTCAATGTTATTCAGATCGTATCTCAAAATGTAAAAGTCCTAAAATTACGAAATTAAGTGAATTTGTTAAGAAATGTTTGATAAATAAGAAGAATATATTTTTGTTTCAATACTGTTATTAGTTTATAAGTTATTTAATATTAAAGTCGTCGTTGATAAAATTTCGCTTACAAGTAATTTTGTCCGTCGAGTTTCTGAAACACTATTAAGAGGAGAGATCCAATTTTTTTAGGGAGTGTACAAATAGGTTTGAACTGGAAATCCAAGTAAGCATTTTTTAAAATTCGAATTAGTTTTGGATTTATAATTTTTTTAAACCTTTGAACACGCTCCACTTTTTGAAGTTTTTTCGCCCTCATTTTTGAAACGTGATTTCTAAATTGCTATAAGTCATTTAAAATTACATATTTTCTTATTAAAAAAAATATATTAATGTTCGTTAAAACTTCATCTTTCCGATGTTATAAAGATTATAGTTCTATCTTTACAATTAAATGAGATGTGGTCAATTAAGATAGGTATAAAAAATAGTGAAGAAAGGAAAAATGTCGGATATTTCGAGAAAATTTTAATTTGCGAATTTTTGTCTCATTGTTCCACTTGCATCTCAAAAAGTAAATGTCCTAAAATTATGAAATTATGCCAGTTTATTAAGAAATGTTTGGGTAATAAGATGAATATTTTTGTTTTTCAATACGATCAGTATATTAGACGTTATTTTATGTTAAATTCATGATTTTAGAACATTTTGAAAATAATTCATACATTTTTGTATACTTGTCTTCCAATTTTCAACAAAAAAATAAATAAAAAATTAGGGGTATAGATTAAACTATTGGCTACAAATGATCCAGAGCGTTTGTCAAATTTCGATTTAGTTTTGTAGTTATACATTTTTAAATAATTGACGAAATGTCTGAAATAATCGTCAATTTTACGCGTAAAATTTTAAAGGATAAATTAAAACTGATCTAAGTAGTTCAAAAATATACTTTTTTCCCGTTAAAAAAATATAGTTATATTCGTAAAATCTTCCTTTCTTGAATGGTATCAATACTGAAATTCTATCTTAAAAAATAAATTAGATGTAACTATTTATGTGAAGTACTATAATTATTATTAAAAGATATTTCGGAGCAAAATGCCAACGTTGGCAAAATGCCAACATGTATGTAAATCTAAATCCTGTAGCTTATTATATATTTTAACGGGAAATTATTATTAACGCCAATTCTCAATAATCTTACTTTATATAAATAAATGTTGGCGAATTAGACTTATTTAAGATTGGCGCGTTTATGCTACTGTTTGTTTACACATGTTTCGCTTTTCAATGAGTAGAAACAATTGCGTTGAAGCAGTTGAGATTTTCCAGTTATCCAGGGGGGGGGGGGGCAGTAAACTTTTATACCTTAAAAGTTGGGAATTTCGAGTTTTAAAAATCCCTGAGTTGGGAAAATTTATGCCTCAGAAAAGTTAATATTATTAGCAAATGAAAGCGATGGAAGACTAGAAATTGCCCAGCTTGTATTAAGATGAAACTTAAATTAGACCTCCAAACAGAACACTGCATTGGAACATGCGTGCAATAAATCAATACTTTCGAGATAACTGTTTAATATTACCTATAAAAAAGCTGACAAATGTCTATAAGTTGGAACTGGGAATTTTTTAGCACTGTTGCGTTTTGAATTTCGAATCGTTAAGTGTGGTCTGGTTAATTAACGTCGCACTAGATCCCAAGTAGCACAAGACGTCGTAACGACGTTGAAAACAGGTAGTGAACGTCGCAATTTGGTCGGCGTCGCAAAAAGACCGTGAAAACAACGCCTTTTAGCGGCAATAAATGCGACGTCGTTTTCTGGATGCCATTTTTAGGTGTAAAGACGTGGTTTCAGCGTCGTAAAAAAAAACCCATAGAAAATCCTGTCTTAGTAAAATATTCAAAGGAGATCGTTATTATAAGAAAGGTTTATTGTAATGAAAGTCATTTTCTTTTTATTCCGCACATTTTTTAAAAATAAATTATGATTTTTTTAAGACTAAAATTTATAGATATTTTTATTAAATGTAACATAGAGAAATAATTATTAATATAAAACAATTATTATTTAATTAAAAAGGTAATTATTAATTAAAAAAGGTAATTATTAATTAAAAATAAGTAAATATTAATTAAAATAATTTACCAACTCTTTATTTTCATTATTTTAACTATCATTAGAAATCACTAAATTTTAAAATGATTGATTATTATTAATTTTAAAATAATTTGGTTATACTTTAATTTATTATTAATTTTAAAATAATTTGGTTATACTTTAATTTATTATTAATTTAAAAATAATTTGGTTATACTTTAATTTATTATTAACAATAAAGTATTTTTAGTTTTAAATAATAATTATTAGTTTTAAATAATAATTATTAGTTTTAAATAATTATTAGATTAAAATATGCTAACTTAGTTTTTAGACAAACCTACATTACAAATATATATTTTTTATTCCCGTTCCCTACAAGAAAATAAATGAAAGCTTAATAAACGAATTTTTAAAACATATTTCTTTATTTTAAAACGAATTAATTTAGAAGTTTGGATAAAAACATGAAATAAAAATTAATAGAAAATATTTTTGAATAATAAAGTAATTTTTGATGAATAATAATATTGTTAAAGAATATTTAGAATAACAGAAAGTAATGTTTTATAAATAGTATTAGAAATATATTCTTTTCTTAACCCCCCCCCCCCCCCCAAATAAATAATAGTAATGCTAAATAATTGAATTTTTTAACAATGAATTAATTTTAACATTTGGCTAAACGTTATTTTAATAAATAATAATAGAAATTGTTTTTTAATAATAAAAAGTAATTTTCGGTAAATAATAATAATATTATTAAAAATTTCTTAGAGTAACAAAAATTAATTTTTAATAAATAATTAAAAAAAATATTTTTTTATTTGTAAAATGAATTAATTTTGAAATTCAGTTAAGTTTTTTTAATAAATATTTTTTTTAAATTATTTTTCTCACTTGTGAAAAGCAATAATTTTGCAAGCAACTTTAAAAATATTTTTAAAGAAATATTAATAGAAATATGTTTATCCCCCCCCCCCCCCCCCCCCCCAATAATAATAATGCTTCTTTAAATGAATGTTTGAAACATATTTCCCACTTGTAAAAAGAATTAAATTTGAAATTTAGCACAAAATTTTAACAAAATAACACTTTTTCGAAAAAAAGAACCCTTCTTATCGTTCTCGTGATGTCAAAATAAACTAGTTTCGTCTCTGTGGATCTGGCAACATTTACTTCGGCGGCATTTTCTGTTGTGAAGATGAAGAAGTCACGTCTCCTCATGGCATGGCGAAAAACTAAGTGCATTATATGCTTCTTCGAATTTATACGATGAAAAATTATCTGTCGTTAAGCGTAGTGGAAAAAAGGTAAATATACATGCCTACATACAAACTACACATAAAATTGTTGTCTATTTATGAACAATGTTGTTCTCCTGAAACTGGCACGATGACACGCGTTTCTAAAAAGCGTCATTCTAAAGTGCTTGAAATGACAATATTAGTACTGCTTATTTCTGAGAATTTCATATATATTATCAAGGAAATTTGATCATTTTACGAGTTATTTTTAAAAGGTATGAACTCTTAAAATATTTCTTTGACTATTGAGATTGATAGTTGAGATGTTAATGTATTTAAATTAACCCTCACGTGGAGACGTGCTGTAATGCTGCATGCTAGCGGTCTCTTTAGACTACGTCTCTCCTGAAGTTGTATAAAGTAAAATCTGCTATTCGTGGTTAACTAAATGCTTTTCCATAAATAAGCTTATAAATCTGTCGATATCCCATAAGTAATTTTTTTCGTCAACGCAATTTAAATTAAAAAAAACTTGTGGAACAAATTTATTTCATATTTAATTTTGATACTTTTAGAAAAATGAAATTGATTTTTATTTCAGGAACTTTTTGTGTCCCTTTAAAAAAAATTTAGAACAAGGCCAAACATATAGTGCTCAATATTTAATTCAGTCATTGATTCATTATTACACAGGGTTCCCACGTACCTGGAAAACAAGAAAAACCTGTAATTGTCAAGGAATAGTTTTAAAAATTCTTAACATTTCTGGAAAAGTCCAGGAATTTTTCTAAATTTTGACTGTGAAAGTGCCTTGTATTCTTTTCCTTGCTATCCGATGAAATGTTCTTTTTATTATAAAAATTATATACTTTGACAAGTTATTATTTGCTGGCACTTAATTTTTATGGGTCTCAACATTAATCTTTATTTTTTTTAAACATATATATTACATTTCATGTATTTCTAATTATGTAATTTCGTTTGAAAACTTTAATAGTCAAGGATTCTTAATGTCAAGAGGCAAACCTGATTAGAAACAAAATCCATTGGTTAATTCCTAGTGTAAAGTGTGACAATTGGTGGGGATAAATTTTATATTTTGGCAACCCTATTTCATGACATTTCTTGCAATATCATGATGTACCCTTCTTTTTTTGCCACGGCCTTGACGCCGAGGAGGCACCATACACTAGGAATTTACCAAAGTGGCAATTTCGGTATGGCCATTTTTTTTTTGTTTTTCAAATCCCTCCGGTTAATCTGCCTTTCCGAGTCGCCCTGATTTTTTGCCAAATCCTATTACTTGGCTCCAAATGGTGATGCAGGGAGAAAATAGAGGAATTCTTTGATTGGTATGCTAGTGTCACGAATATAAGATCTTCACAAAAGTTTTCAAGGGTTACCCAATTAGAAAAAATTAACTCCTTTTCCTTATGTGTTCATAGTTTAAACAGCTCACAAATTTTGTAATGTGTAACTGTTTTTCTCAATATTAAACTTGATTTAATTTACATAAACCCATTTTTTTTAAAGGTTTATACTTTTGAGATGAAGTTTATCCATCAACCTGAGTACTATGACTGGAATTATAAATGGTTAGTAATTTTATTGTTATATTTATAAAAATCTTGGTCATTACATATTTTTTATTTTTAGTGTATTTGTTAAAAAGCTTGATAGTTTTTTTACTATAAATCCAAGAATTATTTGGAGTGTGCAAAAAATAAACTAAAAAAAACAACAAAATATTTTAACTATTAAGTATATAAACTTTAGCGTACTGCCACACAGTATTTTTTTTATTTCGGTTTGAATACTTTTTAAAATTTATGCTTGGACCAATTCATTAATTTTTAGAAGTGTAGTACATCGTTGCATACAACACTTTTAAGTTATTAAACAAAGTACCACTGGTAAAAAATCAAAATGACATGCAATATATGGTGCTAGGGTTTGCAACACAATTATAAAATTCTGACATGAAAAGTGTTTAAACAATTTGAAGGAAATTTCATCAAAGTTAAAAAAGTAAATTCAAATATGTTTAATAACAGATTAACAATAAAATTTTAAATATCATAGTGTTAAAATTTTTAATGATAAAGTAAATTCTTGAAATAACAATATGATTGGATTTTTTTTTTAATTACAGTACTTTTTTGTTTAAACATTTAAAAAGAATATGATATTTTTAAATAATCATAAAGGTTTATAAAGAAAATTGGTTATTTGCAAAGAGCAGAATGTTTTAGTTACAATTCTCAATATGTAATATTTGCATTTAACTGTGATATTTATCACTTGGTGACGTTTCATAATTAGTGATAAGCATTAAGACTTTAGAAAACAATAGTTAACTGATATTTTAACTATTATTTTTAGTTGCACATTGATAAAACCAGGACCTATTCAGAGGGGCATCATAACTTGATTTGGCAGAATATGGGCATACGTAAATTGAAATTGAGCAGTAATATATTCTAAATGGGTAGTTGTAAAAATCAAGGCACTGGAGGTGATAATTGCATAATTTGTTTAAAATAGCCACTGAAGAGAACCTTGATCGTAATTTAGCTTTCAGAGTAAATGTGAAAATAATATTTGTCTTTTTTCTAGCTATTAACTACCGAAATTTGATTGTTCAAAAACGTACTTTCCCTTTTGTGTTCTAAACGTTCCCAATTCTACGTAATTTAGCATTTTTATTATTCTTTTTTTTAAATAATTTTTTTGCATAAAACAGGGATTGATTGCAGTCCTCGCAACAAGTCCCTATTTTCTCTAAAAGTTCTTTTTGTTACTTGAAGTACTAAAGTCCTTTTTTTTTTCGAATATGGTCCCTTAATTCAGGGAAAAATAGTTTGTTTCCCTTTATGGTTACGATAATACATTTCTGGCACTTTTTCGTCCCCCATTTAACCAAAGATTAAATTTTTTTTCTTTTGTAATGGCCATTACAAATATTAACATTCATGTTCGTATTTATGTTGAGTCTGCTAATAGAGCGTTGCAATTCTCAAAATATCATTAAACTAGGATCAGACTTGCTGTTTTTGTCTTTACAAATGTAATTAATCACATTTTTGTAGAATTTTAGCCTATGAGTAAACAATTTCTGTCCTTCCAGGACCACCAAATATCATTTGTGCATTGTGTCAAAAACAAAATTTAAATTAAGACCTTGTTCTTGGGAAGAATGATAAATAACAGGTGCAAGTGTAACTTGTAATTATATATATTTACAGTATCTCGTATTGTAATGAGAAAAATACTTTTCGATTTACATTTTACTTGTAAAATAGACATCTTCTGCAATAAGTGGCATCCCTGCTAAATTTCAATTCACCCCATAATTTAAAAAGAACATGAGATTACAAAAATATTAAAGTATTTTCTCACAAATTTACTAATTTTTTTTATTAATGATACGATTTTCTTCAAATTTTTTCTAGGGGTACTGGAAAAATGAGTGAAAGAAGTCGAAACAATTCAATGTGTGTTCTGATTTATATGATATTTCTATTTCTGCTAAAAGCAACAAAACAGCTTATAATACATTCAATCATAGAGAAAAAAAATATGTACATATTTATTTAAAACGACTTGTGAAGAGTTATTCTCAATGCAAGACCATCTCAATATATTTGGCCTTCGAAGAATTTCGAATGGAATTGATGTTATAAAACTTAAAATGATACAATTTTGCAGTCGTCTGGTGTTTATGTTACTGTGATTTAGGAATAGGAATGTTTAATGCATAACGTGTACATTATTTAACAAAAGTTAGACTTGTGATTGATGTCATCAAATCTCTGATTACAAATTATTTGCCTGGCACATTCAATAATAGCACTTCAACTTTTAATCAGCTGAGTGAATAAAAACTCAGTCTGGAACCACCCTGCAATTATTTTATTTGCATTCAACTCAGCACTGCCACGTTTCAGATTTAAAAATCGCCAAGTAAAGATTAAAAAGCATCCAAACTGTGGTATATTCATAATATATATAAAAAAAAGAGAAATTGTCGATTATTTGACAAAGTTGTTATTGTGGTATATAGTGAAAAGATATTTTGTCCAATAGTTACATGACCGATAATTGCTAAATAATCAGATACAATTTGAATTTTTCAGTTGCATGCAACTAAATAGTTCAATTGGATGTCCAATAGTTGCCAGTGCCCGGCTAGCCTGTATTGTTACATAGAAAATGTAACTTTTTTTTATTTAAAACTTTTTTTGATATATTGCATTTTTCCTATAATTTAGTCACTTTCGCATTTGATGACTTAAAATTTTAAGGGGATTTTGTTAGTCACTTTTTCTCTAGGGACATATGTAAAAAGTATTACGAGCCCTGTGATGTGAGTAATTTAAATAAGAATTCACTAAAGAGCTCAACTAAACACTAAGAGAATACTAATATTATGTGCTACATTTTCAGATTTTTTTTATTATTATTAAATTTGCTTTTTGAAGTGGAAAAACGTATAAAGTAATTAATAAAAGTCCTGATGGAAAATAATTTTTTTAAAAAATAGATACTTTTTTTTACTTTTCCAAAATGCTATTGAGAAATCTACATATACATATAAGAATGATAATTAATAGTTTATAAACTTTTTTGCAATAGTGTCAAATCACAAAAAAGTATTTTATATAGTTTCAGTTATATATTTATGGAATTATATTTTTTGTAGGCCATTCTTGCCTTAAGAGGAGGAAAAAATGTTGGAGAAATTACAAGGAGAAGGATCTTGGGGTCAGCAATGGATAATTCTCTGGAAAGTCAAATGGGCTGGTCAAGGAGATATTAAAGCGTTTATAAGAAGCGAGTTTAGTTGTTTGTAAGTATAATTTAAACACTTAATAAGATTTGGAGTGTAAGTGGAAAATTGCATTTCAAAGCAGTATTTTGTGCTAAAACTGCATTTTTCCAAAGGTCTAATTTTTGCTAAATGGAACTAAAATTTTATTTTTTATGTGCGAGATTGAGGGGGGGGGGGGGGGGGGGGCAAAGCTTCAAATGCAGCCAAATCATATCATAGCTTTTAAAACAGAAAAAAAAAAATGGTAATATAATAGAATAGAGCACCTTTCCTTGGTGAAATAAATGTAATATAAACCAATATTAGTGTTATAATGAAAAGAAAATACATATTTTCTGCATTCTTTGGGCAAAACTATGGATATGTAATTTTGTTTTTTGATTACTGTGAAGACAAACAGCAATTGACAAGTATATTTAATTTTGTTTTCGACACATAAAGAAACAAATTTAAGTCTTTCAATATTGTGATTTAAATTATGACAACTCTTTTGAGGTTAAAATGCACGCAATTTTGACATTGGAAGTCTTCATTTGTTATAGATTTTTAAAAAAATATTTTGATTTAAATTCGTTAGTGTAAAATGTTTTATTTATCTGACTTATTGCCGCCTTCCTTACTTAGTTACTTTCTGTATTTTAACTTATTACTGTTAAAGTGGTAATATTTTTTTTAAAGTTAGAACACAATTTCTCTAATTATGTGTATTTTTATAGTTACGTGCAATTTTACATTTACTACCTTGTCCTTAATTGGTGCATTTTTATGAAGAAAATATGACTAGAATTTAATGTACTAATGCATTTTAGATGTTATTCAGCAATAAAACGAGAGTGTTGTATTATTTTCCTCATAGGTCAAGTGAAATAAGTCATTACATTACTTAATTGAAAAGTTACCCATGCATTTCTTATTTGTATTAGTAAAGTAAATTCATTTAAATACATATATATATATATATAAACCAGTCAATAATTTTTCTTTTTCAGATTCCCTTCATCAAAACCCAATGTATAAAGGTGCTGCAGATAAAGATATAGAAGCAGCCGTGAAGGCGTATTTAAAATATGCCCTGGTCAAAACTGAAAAAGAATGTTTAAAAAAATTGTTATGTAAAATTATGATTTAAAAATATATATTGGTTTCATTTTAATAAATATTAAACTGCAAACAGTTTTTCCTTTATATTTGTAATAATTTATTTTCACTTCAAGTTTACTCTTATTTCAATAACAACATTTTTAATAAAATGTAACATTTCCAAAATATACACATATATAAAAATTTGTTTTAAATGTTGATTTGTTTTGCACAATTTCAATGATATATTTTAGAATATCAATATAGTTGGAAAATTATTAATATATTTTAATTGTATAATTAAAAATCTTCTATAAAGGCTACCTGATTTTAAAAAAAAAATGAATAAAAAAACTGCTTAAATGTGATTTTCTGTAACTACTAATTGAAAAAATTACAATAGTTAGTTAAAATGTCAAGTGACTTTTCTTCAATTGTTCGATAATAAACTGAAAATAATTTTTCGAAAGTATATAAAAGATTTTTGTAGTTAATAATTTATTTTCCAATTTATAATCTAATTATTAATGAAGGGACAGATTATAAATTGGAAATTAAATTAACTACAAAAATCTTACACAAAAAAAACGCAATTGCGACGTTAATATTAAGAAAGTTCGTTTTATTACGACGAAAAAAATCGCGTAACTATGACGCTTTTATATGTCGCTTACTTTTTTTGCGACGGAAAAAAGACGCAACCGCAACGATTTTCTACGACGCCTCTTATTTACGACGCAAAAATTGCGTAACTGCGACGCCATTAAATGTCGCTTCCCTTTTTGCGACACAAGAAAGACGCAATCGCGACGTTTTTTCTACAATACTCCTTTTTAAAACGGAAAAAAGACGCCACCGCGACGACTTTCTACGACATTTCTTAATTACGACGGAAAAATTGCGCTATTTCGACGTATATCTATTTCCCTATATATTTTGGCGACGTCTATACGACCCGAATTGCAACCAGTTCTCGACGTCAAAAAGACGGCAACCAGTTGGGACACATTTGCGTCTTTTTTGCTGCTTTTCTCTGACGGCTTTTCGACGACATGCCGTTGCGGCGAAGACGTTGTTGCGACATTTTTTCGACGCGTTTGTGCTACTTGGGAGAGCTGCACATTGAACTACTGGCGTTGGTTCGAACAAAGCGTCCTTGATTGGTTATTGGTACGTATTTACTTACTACATCAAGGACGCTTTGGTTCGAGGCCTTTCTTGAAGAATAGACCCGGGAACGATGTCTCATATTTTTAACAATGGTCAGATAACGAGGACAACACTAGAGTTGGTACCTGACGTCCTTAAGTTGGGAATTTTGAATCGTTCACTTTCGGAATTTCGGATCGTTAAGTTGGGAAATTTCTTGTCTCAACATCCCAAAAATAAATTTGTGTGACGGCACTGCCAGTAATAATTTATATAACTAAAAAAAGTATTGTTGTTAGGACACATTGTCATTGTCTACAGTGTATGAAGCCGGTATTGTTTGCGAAGCAAACTAAAGAGGATTGCGTAGCAATCCTCCGGGGGTTGGCGAAGCGTTAGCGGAGCAGGGGGCGGAGCCCCCTAGTGTAGTAAATATTTCTATATTGAGTTATTATTTAAAAACTAAAACTTAAAATTATAGTACAGGAGCTAAAGCTCCATGCTAACCCTACGGAACTTCTTCGGCGTCGCCGTCGCGGAACTTTCTCCATATTCTGTTGGAACAGCGGTCTTCTTCTTCTCGAAGTGAAACTCCCCCCATTTGAACTATGAACGAGTAGAATGACCACGCCTACAGTGACTTCAGAGCAAGTTTGTTTGTTGGATAGCGTTAGCATTTCACTCAAAACTACTGATATATTGAAAAGCTCTATGATACTTTTTTAGAATATGATGTTAAAACACAAGTTAAACGTAATTAATGCAAAATTTGAATATAAAAAAGCGATATTATTGTTTGTTTACCGTTAATCGGCAACTTGCACGTGCTTGAAATCCCACAAACAAGGCTAAACTCCGTCCCGTTCAGTTCTCCTTTGATGACGTTTGTACAAAGAGTTTATAACGCAATTGCGAAAATATACTATTTGAAACTGGCAACTATTTTAATATGTCAATTATGTTTGTTTACCCTCCTGGTTTGTGATTGTTAAAAAAATACCTCCGATTTTCGTATTTATCACCTAATAATGATTTAATACTATCAGTATATTTCATATTTGGTGGTATAGCAACTCACGCTCGGTCTTAAGAAATGGCTGTTAGCATTTATATTGTTAGTAAAGCTGGGGGCATGATTTATCAATACGATTATAATTTTGTCCCCATAGAATATGAAAAGACATTTAGTTATCCGTTGGATATTGTTTTAGAGTTCATGAATAATCGTGTAGCTGTAACATTTGGTCAGGTGGATAACATTAAAGGTATACACAGTTTTGGTCTTTATATGGTTATAACACAATGAAAGCTTTAAAAACTGAACATGTTAGCGTTGTGAATATCACTTTTTCAGAAAACTCACCAAAGTGAACAGTACATTACATTTTAACCTAATTATCAACTGACTATTCCTTCGCTATTTAAAGGTTGGGAAGCACTGCCTGAAACTCTTTTTCTCTTTCCTAATAGTACAAACTTTTTCATTGATGCTTTTTAAAGATTTCATTATAAAAATTAATTTTTTTTAATGGATTTTTTCATAAAGTTATTTAAAAAAACTACTTGTTTTGATTTTATTTACTTACAGGGGAAAATTTAAATAAACTCCATGTATGACACCTTTAGCATAAAAACATTTTTAACTGAAATAGAATATTTTTATGAGATCAAAAATTGGAACTAATGTACTATCACGGGGCACCGAATTTTCAACAAAATTAAGTCGCCAATTCTGTGACGCGTTTGTTAATCCCGCCAAACGAGACGGTAACCCTCGATTATGCAGTCGTAGTACAATGGAACGATGCTAAATATTATATTTATAAATGTTATAATTTACTGATTTAATATCGGAATGTTATTTTTTCGTAATTTCTGATATTTTAGTAACAAATTAATGTAATAAGAGCAAACTATCGCCGTTTTAAAAATATAAACAAACTTTCGAACACGAAATAAATTTGTATCGTTGCCAGTTCACTTTGATAAGAGTAATACTTTTATTTACATTTGTATTAAATAGCCCAATGTGCAGTTCTAGATCATGTTTATTATCCAAACCATACATTTTGCTTTAAAATGGATGGTCGGCGATTGCCTTGTTGGTTGATTTCGCGATTGATTGGTTAGCGCACACTAGAACTGCACTTTGAGCTATTGTAAACGGTTCGCATATATCTTGAAAGAAGGACCCGGGAAAGCTGTCTCGTATTTTTGAACCATGGTTCAGTGGCGGCCCGTGGTCAAAAAATGTTATTGCTGTCGAAATCATTTGGAACCCCCCCCCCCCCCCCATTCCACAAACCGCACATAAACGGAAATTTCTTTATTATTTACTACTCAAATCAAAGTTTCCTTTCAATTTTTACGAAATGATAACATGCGACAAAAATAGAAAACACTTACTTATTTTTTGAAAAATTAAAGCAATCCTACTTTCTTTTAAACATGCAACTCGGTCAATTTAATATTATCTTAAATAACGAAACAACAGCAGGACCATGATCGTCCTGAAACAACAGCACACAGTAAATTTATCACGAAAACCATTTCCGTTTGGAGAGATTCTCGTAAGTTCACGTTTCACCCACCCATCTCCGCGTTTCACGCAACAGCCAATCAGCATATCGAAACTGAAGTGCAGCTAAAACAAGAAAACTCATTTCGGCTGTACCTTCTCACAAATCCAAGTGCATTAGCATGGGGAGAATCTCCGTACTACGTAGAGGTTGCCATGGCAACGATACAGCCGATTTCGAATTTCGCTTTTGGGCTGCAGTTGTGATTGAATGGAGTTTTTTTCCCTCCTGAATTGTGAATTACGGTAACATGCTTGCTTTTATTTATCGGTGATTTTGTTTACTACCGTAGAAATTTCATTTTCAATTCTACTCTTCATTTAAGAAAATTAGTAAAATATCTGATTTTAGTGTTAAAATACACTAATAAATTTAGGTGCAGCCCGGCTGTACTTGCTGTAGTGGACGAGCCGCCACTGCCATGGTTAAAGGACGGATGTTGCTATTTCTAATGGAAAGTTAATGTTGGAGATCTATATAGAAGTAAAGACCCGGGAATACTGCCTCGTAATTTAGCACACTGGTCAGATGATATTTTACAGATTGACGAATATCGGAAATATACAAATAACTGACATTAAGTTAATGCGTTTAAAAGCGAATGTTGCGATTAGAACTCACGATCAGTTGATCCGCTGTTGGTTAGTCGTTTCAAGTCGTGTGGACATCACGAATGCCATACATGGTTCTAAGCGCACGTACGTACCGTGGCACTAAAGTCACAGACTCCTAACGTCGCTTTATGTTTCCGGGTATTTGTGGTCTTCGGCCTCCGACTACTCAGGATTACATCCAAGACCCCCTCCGAGCAGTCGATCATGGTGCTTACAGGCAATCCTTCGGGCAGTCGTTTGGGGCATTTCGACGACACTCTTAAGTTTTTTATATTTGCATGGTTCTGCAAAACGTGTGTACTGCGCCAAACATTGCTAATCTTAGACCTAAGTAAAACTTGTATCAGATAAGCATAAATACAATTTCCAGGTTAAATTAAAAATATTTTGCAATGACGACCCCCTCCTCATTATTACTATTTAGTACTGATTCCATGTAAACTAATCATTTAAAAATTTGGTAAATTTAAAATAAATTTACATTTTGATAATGTGTTCGTAAAAGTACCTAATATACCTTAACATAAAAATTCTCCAAAACAACACTAAACATTTATGTTATTTCCTCATTGCAATTTTATATTTGAATGATTATGGATTATCCTAATGGAAAATCAACTGTTTTATGTGTGTAAGTTATGGAAACATAATTTTTACTGTTATGGAAATTAAAAATATGCTTTTACTCTGTTAATTTTTATGTGCTATTTTTATAAAAAAAAAAAATTCACAGTTACTTTTAGTTTTATTTTCATGATATATTTTTTCTAATAATAGTAATTAGCATTTATAGAGTGGGTGCCCGATATTTCGGCCAGAATCCCATGTTAAAATCAAACTCCCGCCTTCTAAAAGTTAAAGCTACCTTTTATAGGTACCTATAAAACTGAATGTTAAGCTCAAACATATCCTTAAAAAAACTACAATGAATTTCTCTTGTAATAATTCTTCATTCATTTTACAGTTGGGCACATAGTTTTATCTGTCAATGGCATTCCTATTGCTGGACGCAAACTTAATGATGGCAGAGACATATTTGAGGTCCTAAAATCAGAAGAAAACTATCCTATTAGTATCAAATTTGGTCGCCCAAGACTGGGAACTAATGATAAAATAGTTTTGGCCAGTACATTTCATTCGTAAGTATATTTATTTAACTGTTCCTGAAGAAGTGTAAGAAGCTCTTACAAAAATTTACTTTTTATTTTATTGAATACCTATGCAATTTGCGTGTAATTTTATTTCATTGAATGTAGTTCAATTAGGAACAACACTACAAAGCTCATTGTATTATATTAACCACATATTTTTATATTCTCACAAAAGATATAGAGAGCTTTATAATAATAATTATTATTATTATTATTAGCTGTAGGAAATTGTGTATTTCCAAGTAGTCCTGATAAAACTCTGCAATCATGTTCCTTTTCTACAACCAATTAAAAGTGTAGATTGTAAAAAAAAGTTAGTTAAAAGTGTAGATTGTATTTTAATAATGTGAATTACTTATTTGCACCAATTTATGTCTTTAAATAAAGTAAATATTTGTTTATGTGTTTAATTATAAGCTAAGTTTGAGGAAGAAAAAATATTGTAATATTTAACCTATTAAAACACTAGCCGACCTACTTAGTCGTTATTTAGAGGGCGACCAGGTTCAATACAAGATGGGTTCTTCCTCTCCTTTCAGAATGTTTCCATGCTTCTTTTGGAAGTAAGAGGGATGAGCTTCTGTCATAGTGCTTTGCTTAGTCACCTAGATGGGAAATAGTGTTCACATAGTTTTAAAAAAGGGCATGGGGGATTTGTCAAAAAGGGCACTTTTTGTTATGTAAAAGGGCACTTTTTGTTATGTAAAAGGGCAAAGGGTACGATTGGGATACCAAGGCAATCCTACAGACCTACGTTTTTGCAGAAAAAAATATTTTTTTTAATTTCAGGGCGCAAAGAAGATATTGAAAAAAAGGCAGGGCACATTTTTCACTTCTAAAAAGGGCAGGGCGCATCGGCACTTACAAAAAAAAAAGGGCAGGGCACGCCGCCCTTTGAAAAACGCATAACAGGAACACTAATGGGAAAGGTGAAGCTTTCTATGTATACTCGTCCAATGAAATTTCAATATGAATGGTTTGGACATGTTAGCCATTTTTCTTATACTATTGATGTGGTTAATTTTATACACATGCTTTCATAACGGTGTTTGAGCGCAAAACTTGTCATGGATATCTTTAATGTAACTGTTTGTAATTACTTTCTGAAAAGTAGTAATGCACGCATTGTGTGAATCTTGCAAAGGTAGGGTAGAAATCTCCCTGGACGGAGAGTAATGATCTTTTCCTCAGCAGCTATGACACCACACCTTGTCTGTGTTCAATGGGAGAAAGAGATGTTTATAAACAAAGAAAGCAAACTCATTCAAACTTTTCTTCAGTGTTCCCTCTAGAAATAATAAAGGGCAGGGCGCTGTTGGCTGTAAAAGGGCACCCCGTTTTGAAAAAGGCACTTTTTTTTTTAAAAGGACACTTTTATTAAAAAAAAGT
Organism: Troglohyphantes excavatus; assembly: GCA_963932185.1. Classification (NCBI taxonomy): domain Eukaryota; kingdom Metazoa; phylum Arthropoda; class Arachnida; order Araneae; family Linyphiidae; genus Troglohyphantes; species Troglohyphantes excavatus. The sequence continues at coordinate 30,271,706 of OZ010666.1, read as the reverse complement.
TTGAGATGGGCGTGGCCACCCGTTGATGTATTGGACTCGTGACCCCCCAAAAAAATTACGATTTGTTGATTGATATTGCGCAAGAGCTGCATATTGGTGACGATTCGGGGCTTATTTTGAAGGAAAGACCCGTACAAAATTTGATGTCTCTTTATGAAGATACTACTTAAAATTCAAAATTTGACACTTAAAAATTCATGTTTTCGCTAAACAAACTATCTCTGTTAGTAGCCCTAATCAGACACCTTACAAAACTGATGAAAAGGCTACTTAAATCTAAAATTTGGTAATAAAAGGCCTAATATTGTAACTAAACCATCTTCACATTAAAAAAAACATAGCATGTCATATGCGGGTACAGGCAACCAATAGGATTCGGAGAATGCCCCGTTCTCGAAATAATCGCGGAATCATCGCGATTATACAACACGCGTAGTTAAAAGGAGTTTGTTTTTCTACTGTCATAATTCACTTAATTCCAATTTACAGACAAATTTTTTTTAATCGATGCCTTTATTTAAAGACGGCTACGGAAGCAATGACGCTTGTACTTGACTGAAAAGGGCAAGAGGGGCGGAATTTTTTCAAAAGAGGGCATTTTTGAAAAAAAGGGGCATGAGGGCGCTATCAAGATTAAAAAAGGGCGGGCAAGGCGGACCGCCCTTCAAAAAACGCCTAGAGTGAACACTGTTTTCTTGAAATGGAAAAACTTAAGATTTGAGAAATTGGAAAAAATCCCATTTTTGAAGTAAAAAGTTTAATATAGAAATATACCTAATTTTAATTATATTTGCACAGTGAAAATATACATTTGATTTTTTTTAATTCAATTTTTGTAGTTGAATGATTTAAATATCTATTTCAAAGTCTCTACCTCTTCTTTAAATCTCGACTCTTTAATGTACTTTTTTATTATTATTTTGCATGCTTTATACATTACAATTATAAATTATTCTTTTGTAATTTTGAGAAATTATTTAAAATGAAGATTTACGCTTACAAATAGTTCAAACAAATTCTTGATATTTAATCTTGAAATTATGTATTTGTTAATTAAACTGTCTTAAAATAAAATCACTAATGCGATTATATGTCTACTACAATAAATGATTGATGTAAATCCGACAAAGATGTGTCGCAGAAATTAAAAATGATTATGTGTTCTGGACCAGTAATATTATAAAAATTAATTCAAGTATGTATTTAACTTTAAATTGATGAAATGCTTGGCAATTAAATGTTCATTAAAAATCTCAGAAAATATATTCAAGTGTGATTTTTTAAAAGTTTGCTGTTACATATTTTTTATTTGTTCATATTAGATTGTTTGCCATTGCTTCTCAATTATCTCCAGAACCCCACTGCTCTGGAATTGAAGTACTGGAAGCCGATACTTTCAAGTTATATTGTTATCAAACTATCACAGGTAATATTGCCATGATGGTATAGGTTTTGTAGTATTAATATTTAATTTTGTGGATTCTGCAAGGCAATTGTAATTTCATGTTTTGATAAAAAAAATCTTGTAATATTATTAATTTTCTTTTTATTTATTAGGAATTAGATTAAATTTTAATTTATTAATAAATACTTTAGTGCAGAATTGTGCAAGTCCATTTCAACAATTTTTCAATAGAGAACCAAAATGTCTTTATAGTTTAACTTTAATCACACTATTGAAAGAATTCAAGTATAATATTTTTTTCGATGGAGATGAATTGAAGACATAAAAAAATTGTATTAACATTGCTTTATTATTTTTCAGTAAAAAATAAAAGTGCACATATACAGTTTAGCCAAAAACTGTTATATTAAATAGATAATACAGACAAATGTTAGTGTAATAATTTCTTCAAGCAAAATTTTATCACACTACTATTTGTTTGGTTTCAAAGTTATGATCGTGATGCTGATCAGGGAATGGAGAGATTTACCCCTCCCTACTACAATTCTGTAGGTTTTTTTTACTTTTCCTTAATTTTTGTAGTCTAATGGTCTAGAAAATCAGTCTGTATTGCAAAATAAGTTTCTTTCTTCTTCTCCAAAGCCTTCAAGAATCAGTGGGATTACTCATATAAAGCGTACATAATACATATCAATGAGAGAAAAAACACAATCAATGTATGTCCATTTATTTTTTGGCCCAAATAATATATTGGTATTAACGTAAAGGTGGAGTCTATGTCTTTTTTTCCTACACAAACGTATGTCCCTTCCCAATAACAATTTTGTGGTGCAAGTGTGTGGCCTAAGTACAAAAAAAGGCTTATGTTCGATATTTTTTTATGTTTTTCGGGTTTACAAAACAATGGCCATACAATGATTGTGCTTTCAATATGCAGTTTCGGTACATTTTCCCCCCTATTAATCAGGACTTATCCAAAAATAGGCTTGTGCAATTTTGGCACTAAACTGGAATTATAGTCATCGACTGACAATTTATTTCTCTTTGAAAAGGTGTAAAGTTTATGGTTATAGCTGATCCAAAGCAGACTGGTGTAGAAAATTTATTGAAAAAAATTTATGAGCTTTATTCAGATTATGCTCTTAAAAATCCTTTCTATTCATTGGAAATGCCTATTAGGTAAGTAAAAATATATACTGTCTTCTTTCAAAATAGATAAGCCATAAATAAAACATTTGAATTTTGATATCCATGCCATATATTTAACTCAGAACCATTATTTCCTAATGCTAGGTACAGAAACTAGTCACAGTCAGACATACATAAAAAACACCAAACCTTAAAATGGTAAAAATAGTTAATGTTGTATTAAAGTGAATATTTTAAATAAAGTTTTTAATTTTTGATGTTGGCACAAAGGATTACTTCTGTTTTCACCTAGATAAAAGTTAGTTTTTTTTATCGCATGTGGCTCTGTGCACCTTGGAGACATGCGAAATTAAACGTTGGGTATTGTGGATGTTAAGCCGATACTTTATCACTGAGATAAAGCAATTGCTTCAGTCAAGAGTAATATATGTGTATATATTTCCTTTCAAACGGTCGGTCCGGTTAATGGAAAATTCTGGATAGTTAAATGCCAGATAACTGAATATTTTTTACAAAAGGTGCTCAAGTGAAACATCCTCTATCCAACCAAAATAAATGGTTCAATTAATTAGAACCGAAATCTTGTGCGAACATACATAAAAAAAATACATAACCTTAGAATTGGTATCCTCTCTAATTTTGGCCCGCTTACGAGTCAGTTAAAAAATAACATTTATAACAAAATATGTTTAGATTATTGGAAGAAACAAAATAGCTTTAAATATCTAAATGCATAAAAGAATGATTAACTGAGGCAACAAAAGGGCAGATATCTGAACATTTCAGTGTGTAAAAGAGTCTAGAATTTTGAGTATGATATATGAAAAATTAGTACCTGTTATTTATTTTTTAAATCTAAAAATAGTTTTTTTTTGCAATGCTAAATATAAATTAAATTTTATTTATTGGAGAAATTTGTATTTCTAGGTGTGAGTTTTTTGACACAAATCTCCAAGCTGCTGTGGAACAAGTCGAAAAAACTGGTGTGACGAACATGTAAAACAATTCCTAAAAATAACTACATAGTTATATATGATTTATAGAGTTATTGTTTACATTTATTTACTGTACAGAATGTTTTCTTTATTAATAAGATAAACAATAGTATTTGCTTTGTGAGGTCTGATATTTGCTTTCAGATTTGTATGTTACTTTTTTTTATATATATAAATTATTTCAGGCAATAAATAAACAATTTTTATATAAAAAGTTTTTTATCAATAAGTTATAATTTTTTCCCATTTTCTTTTCTATTTAATGCGATACAATAATGAAAACCAGCTACTGAAGAGTTTAAATTCTAAAAAAAAGAAGTCTTATTTTAAGAAATGCAAATAAATAAATATTATTATTTATTACTAATACATTTATTTTCACCAAAGATTAAAAAAAATACATAAAACAGAAATAAAAATAAATAATTAACAAATTATTATTTATTTTCCCGAAATATTTTTTTTAAATATATATATCCAAAATGCAGTTTAAAATTCTAAAACACTGATTACCATAATTTTAATAACATCTAAATAATTACAAATTTGTTATTCATTTCCAATAAAGATTGAAAAACAGAATTCAGAAATAACAAAACAAAGTGGATATCAAAGCAGTGACATCCAAATTCAAGCCGCACACAACATACTATGGCCTGTTCATTGGCCCTTCTTACGAGAAAAGAAAAATACTCAGTAATTTCTCTTTAATTACAACATTCTTGGCTGTTTGCCAAGTGGTAAAGATCCAAAAATTAACTAAACGTTTTTTTCTCCATTGATCTGGCTGCCTAGCTAGATCAATCATTTAACCAAGTAGTCCTAGTTCATTAAGTTATCCAATAATGTGTCAGTGCGAGTTTCAAACTTTATAGGCTCTTGTTTGGACTAGTACCACTTAACAGCCAACTCGCCCATATATACAATTCAACATATTTTATATCACCAAAGGAATGATACATAGCATCCAGGAAATAAGTATGGGTGATTTTCCCATAAGTGTAAAAATTATGTTTTATAGGGTTATACACTTTATTTTATCATTTCAATGTTTTCTATTGGGCATAAAATTGATTATGCTGTGTTTCTACAATTATAGAAAGAACTTGCAAGAAAATGGCAGTAAATTTTATTTCTAGAAAATTTTAAATGTTCTAATGTCGCTACTGTCCCCTGACCTCATGAATTGATCTACTGGAACAATTTTTTTTTAAATAACGTACTATTTTTACTACCTGTACCCTCTAGAATGAAACTGAATACTCTACACTATAATATAAACCATTATTATTATTGTGTCATAGAAGTGTTGTCCCCTAGTTTTGGTGTCACAACTGTCCCCTTCTATAAACTTGGTCATGTGACCACCACGTATCCAGTTAAAAATTTATGCACAGTTACATTCAGTAGAGATAACCTTCTTCATTGCCAATAAGAACAACTTGTTTGATGCTATTGACTTTAATCCTACAAAATGAATAGAAAGATAAAAAAATATTTTATTAACCGTCAATACTGTTCTCTACTGAAAGTCATCTTTTTATTTTTACAGATTTTGTCACTATTATCCCCTTTATAATTTGCTTTTTAAGGTACAGACTTATAAATTCATTTTATCGCCCATTAAAACACTTAAATACTTTAGAAAAGTGTTAAATAATTCATTTGATGTTGAATTGTCTAAAATAAATGTTTCGAGCATTTTCACATCTGCCCTATAATGGTCACACCAGTCGCTTTATTCTTGAAAAATATTCAAGTTTGTCACAGGTGAGAAATCAAATAGTATTTTATTTTCTTATTTAAAAAAAAAAAATTAGACAAATAAATAACTTTTTTAACGTATTCTGTCTTATAACCTTCACTTTGGGGGACAGTAGTGCAGTAGCGTACGCAGAAAATATATATAGGAGGTGTGCCACCCACCTTTATTAATATAAATTGAAGGGGGAAAATATCAATTATATATACAATAGGCACGGTTCTTTTGACTCTTATTTCCCGATCCATTCCTAAATCACTTTTCTTTTCCGATAATGATCTTATAAATTACTATTCAGTTTTGGACTGCGTATCGGTCCTACGTATTTGTACATTAAATTTTTTAAAGTCATGTCTTTAAAACCCTGGTTTCACATCCCTATATGGTCACTGGAATCCATGAGAACAGAACTGACACTTTCTCTTCCTATGGAAACTTCTCTTGGGCAAAGCATTCCTAACCTAACCATCATTGATGTAGGATGTGTCTCTGTGTCCTTGGTTTTTTAGCCATTATCCGCAACAAAGGCAAAATAAACTATATTGAAAACTAATAATACGAATCCTGAATTTTATCACATAGTTCGTTAGCAAAATTTTCTTATAAAACAAGTATTATGACATGTATATGATAATTAATTTCTCTACTGTCCAATGGGACTGGTTTTGACCCCCCCCCCCCCCCCTTCAACCCCCCTTGCGTATGCCACTGCAGTAGTGACATGATTTTTGACATGTTAATTTACAAAATGAGGTTTAAAAAAATTACTAGTGAAAGTTCATGCCAGAATGTTGTATGATATTTTCAACATATCTTATTTATTTGTAGACAAAAGCTAATTAAAATTCCTAAAACTTCAAACTACAAAGTGAAAATTTACATTTATAGGAGAATCACCTTTATACTCTATTCATGCAAATAAGTTTTTATTACCATTCAGTATACGATGAATAACTATCATCATCATCGTCATCAAAATCATTATTAATCGATTCTGCAACGTTATTCTCATTGCTATATATAGTTTCTTCTTCAGAGTCAAAAATATTAAAAACAATATCCGCCATACATCTTGTTGCAAACCCAAGTTCAATCAAATTGTTTGCATCATCACGTCTTATATTGTTACAATGGCTTATTGTTAAACACAATAGAGAACTTGTCAAAATAATAGATTCTAATAAATCTAAAGTTATATCACAATGGTAGAATCTTAAGTATTCTAGGGCACTATTTTGACAAAACTTAACTAGTATACTGTTCATTTTGGATTTTTTAAATGTACAACGATCAAAATACAGTTTTTCTAAATGTCGACTGTTGTGCAAAATATTATATATAGAGCCCTCTGCAAATTGATCAGAAAATGTTATTTCTGACAAACACAATTCTCTAAGACTTTTTAAATGGATTTCCTTAAAAGGTTGAAATTCGGTTAGGTTTTCTGGAGATTGAAATTCAACATCAGTTAAGACTAACTTCTCCAATTTGGGACAGCTTTGAATTAAAACAGAAACTGAAAGAGTAAAGTAACCAATTTGTAAACTTTGTAATTTACTATCATTTAACCTAAAAAAATTATTAAAATCCATGAGTTCACCAAAACTAGTTGTTTCGCCATCAACAGTTAAATGCTCTAAATTTGAAAAACAAGAAATCAGATCCATACAGTTTTCAGTTGCATAATTTATACGAAGATCTTTTATTTCGGGACATACTTCAGTAAACACTTGTAGAATTTCTTCCTTTAACAACCTATTTTCTATGCTATCAGGGAATCGTAAAGAGGTGCTGGCACACGAAAAATCGAGTTTAGTCAAATTATACTTCTTGACATTATTCAAAGTATTATTCGTCAAATCCTCTTTATGCATAGAATGCATTATAAATGGTAAATTATTATGATTTAAAACTTCCAGGGAAGGCATGCTCCTTAACAAATAGCTAATTGTAGATTCTGATACATGCGTGTCTCTCACAGACAGTACTTTAATCAAGCAATCAGTTTTACGCTCTTCTTGTTTCTTGCACAGCATTTCCAAACCTTTGTTTGTGACGTTATAACTACCATCAATATCCAACTCTTTTAGTTTAGTGCAATACAAAGACACATTTTTTAAAGTTGTATCATTGCAGAGTTGAAGGATACGGAGAACTTCGACATTCGATAAACAGCAAATGGACGCATTAAGACAATCTGAAATGTAGTGCTCCAAAGCAAGGACTTTCCGAACACCCCATGGTGGTAGATCAAAGGAAACCTTTGTAAAGCCCTAAAAAAAGGAAATTAAATTAGTGCAATAAAATAAATGTAGACCCATCATATTAGCTTCACAATTAAGAAATTGCAAGTAATAAAAAAATGTAACTACATAAAATCTTGTACAAATATATACGGTAATTTGTTTCAAAAGGTTTTGATTCTGAACTTTGTTCAATATGGAACTGAACTTTAAAAAGAAAACCATACCCATGAATTATACTTTTAGCATTGACATTTTTGCTAGGTAAATTATAAATCATGAAGATGACAAGTAAATTTCTTATACTTTTTATGCAAAACACACAAAAAAATAAGACTCAAATAACTTTTCAAGTTCGATTTGGCAATATTATTGACCTCTCATGAAAATTCTAACCACTGATGAGTTAAAATACAAAACTAAGGAAATTTCAAATATATCTAAAGGTGGTGGTGTTTAATCTGTCTTATCCCCTAATTTCCTGTCAAACAAAACTAAATGTATGTCAATTGTGCTACTTGCCACATAGTTATAATGTCGGAATAGATATCCGTAAATCTTTAACATGGTGTTTCTACCCTGATAACTCGTGCGATTTAAAAATGTTTCATTGCAAAATACATACAAGTCGAATTGATAACCATCTCTTCTAGAGTCATTTAAAAAGTTGTCATATTCATATCTTTTACTTTTTTTTTGTTTAGAATACTCTTAACATCTACTTGTAAATTGATTAAAGAGACTTAAAAACATCCTACATTTACTGTCTGTAAGTATAAAAATTATTGGAAAATCTAATAAATAAGTACAGCAATGTATATCGGAGGTCATCATATGAGTAGTCCTTTGTTTAATTTCTTGTTGCCCTTTCAGAACTATTTCGTCTTCAATAAATATTCAACTGGCAATCGATATTAAACATAAATATTTTATTTCTCATTTTTTCTGCATTGCATTTGAAGAATTTAAATGGAAATTTTAAGGTTTCAAGTTGACCAGATCCAAAAAAAATCAATGACTTTTCTAGGTTTTTCAGAAGTTTTCCAGGTTTTTCAAAACATTTCAAAATAATTAACTGAATTAATCAACTATCAAAGTAAAAAGATCAAGAAATTATCATTTTTAAAAATTTATATTTTTATAATGAAAATAAAATGAGAAATTATTAAATATCCCTGGCAGTTCCCTGACTTTAATAAATTTTGATAATCCTTTTTTCAAATGAGAATTGTAGATATGCACAAAAAATTTACAATTTAAAATCCCATAAATTATTTATTTACTTCAAAAAAATAAAATACTGTTTATCAATCAAGCTTCTGTAACACTAAATACAGCACAACTAAGTTTTCATTAAATTTTTTAATGCGGATCTGATTATGTTTAACCAGTGTTCACTCTAGAAATAAAAAGAGGCAGGGCGCTGTTGGCAGTAAAAGGGCACTCCGTTTTTGAAAACACACTTCTTGTTTTTAAAAGAGCACTTTTGGGGTGGGGGTGGCTACACATTGACACATCGGACAAGTGACCAAAAACAAAAGGTCCGATTTGTTGGTTGACATTGCACTACAGCTGCATATTCGGCTATTGTTGATGGTTCAGGGCCTATGTCGAAGGAAAGATCCGTACATAATTGATGTCTCTTTATGAAAATGTTATTTAATATCTAAAATTTGACATTTAAAAATTAATTTTTTACTTAAAAACCAAATCTGTAATTAACCCTAATTAGACACTGCACAAAACTATTGAAAAGGTTACTTAAATCCAAAATTTGGTTATAAAATGCCTAATCTTGCAACTTCACCCAAATCACCTCCTTCAAAAAGAATACATAGAAAAAAAACTTAGCATTTCACATGCGGGCACAGACAAACAATAGGATTCGCGAAAAAACCCTTACTCGAAATTACCGCGAAATCATTGCGATTGCATAACACACATAGTTAAAAAGGAGTTCATTTTTCTACTGTCATAATTTACTTAATTCCAATTTACAAAAAATATATATATATATGCCTTTTTTTAAAGATAGCTAGTGAAGAGGGGACGCTTGTGCTTGACTGAAAAAGGCAAGAGGAGCAGAATTTTTTCAAAAGAGGACGACATTTTTGAAAAAGGGGCATGAGGGCGCTATTGAGATGAAAAAAGGGCGGGCAGGGCGGACCGCCCTTCAAAAAACGCCTAGAGTGAACATTGATAACAGACTAATGGTTGCATGTTTTAATGAAAGTTCAGTGTAATAAAAAAAACTTATACGGGTGTAATACAACAGGGTGTAGTAAATCAATGAAAGTACAGTAGTGAGTTATAAAAAGATATGTACGTATACAGTAGGTATACAACACTGCATTAACGTTTAGAAAGAAGGTTCATGTAGACTGTACATTCAACAGTTTGAAAAAATAATTCATTTTCTGCTGGGTTGTATGTGCTGCTTATTTCTTCAGTTAATACGATCAACCCTCAAATTTTTAGTGCCCTAGGATTTTTGCTTTTACCGACCACAACTGTTTTTTAATGCGGATTTAATTATGATTAACACCACACTAGATCTGCACATATAGGCTTTTAAGCAGTTTATAGTTACTTTTAAGAAAATAGCTACCATCTGCATTAGCAAATCTAACACGCACCCCTTGCTTATTTTTCTGCCAGGGAAGGTTTTCTCAGAATTGTCAGGTAGATTTCTCTAAAACAAACCAGCCGGGTCATAATTATAAATTTGACTCTACTGATAACCCTTATCTAACAGCATCTTTTTAAAAAAAATTATATCTGGTTTAATAGTTTCAAAATCTCCACTCTAACTGTTCGATGTTTAATGTCTTGCTTAGAAATGTAAAACTCTTCAGATGAAAATAAGTATATCACTTATTATTATTAATTTTCTTAGCTTCGTTATAAGCGACGTCTGTTATAATGAGGTTATACTGTAAAAGGAAAAGCCCAGTGTGTAGAATGTCATAATTTTGATCTATTGCTTAGTTTGGATTAGATTTAAGATGAAAACTTAGCATGTAAAACATTGGGTTAAAATATAAGAAACCAAAATAAAGTAAAAATACACAATTAAAAAAAGCAGGACTTGTTTCAAGAGCAAAAAACATCTATCAGCAGAGAAAACAATATGTATGTTTAGAAATTATTTAATGTTATTTTTTTAATGGACAAGTTGCCAAAAGAACATAGAAAATATTTATCCTGAAAGTTAACTGTATTACATGCCAGCTGATGAGAAAAATTTCAACAGTAAAAGTTTCATTGATCAAAGTAACTTTCTATGTTCTTTCCAATATGAAAAGTCACCAGGAAATCAAGTTCAACTGGAGCGGTAGATTTACAAATTAAATGTGGGTTAGAAAATTCAAACCTATTGATGTTTTCTCAAGGCAATTTGGTAATAGAAGACTTTTTAATTTCTTGTTTCAAGGATTTATATGATTATTATGATTTGGCAAACACAATTGTGTTAAAGCGAAATGATAGTTTTAGAAATTATACTATAGGAAAGATCTTAGGTAAATTATTTGGACTAGCATGCCTGTGCATTAACTACCACATGAAAAAAACTTTAACCGTTCTACCAACGGCTCGTTTAAAAAAATTCTTGGAAACTAATTATTTTTAAACGCATTTTTAAAAAAAAACGCTAATATTTGTGAGACAAAAGTATGATTCGTCACAGCTCTGGGAAATGCCCTTTTTTTCTTACACCTCACTTGTAAAGATATGTTCTATGTGAGACCAACAAAAGGGATCATCACTACTGAAATAATATATAATATATATGAATGAAAAAATGTTGCAGAAACATTAAAATAATGTTAATTTAATAATTAAAACATTAAAATAATGTTAATTTAATAATTAAAACATTAAAATAATGTTAATTTAATAATTAAAACATTAAAATAATGTTAATTTAATAATTAAAACATTATAATAATGTTAATTTAATAATTAAAACATTAAAATAATGTTGCTTAACTAAAGGTTCAATGCTTAAAATTTACAAATAACCTAAAAATATTTTAACTTACATGTCCAACCAGAACTATCCTTTTCTCAATGGCTTTCAATGAGCAGTTGTTTTCAACAAACATTCTAATATCCAATTCTTTCAAATGTTCATTGATGAGGAGATCTAAATATCTATCATTCAACAATCTCGGTACATTCAAAATACGGATGATTTGTGAAGAATATTTCCGTTCTAGATAGAAAGTATAATATTAATACATACATCATTGATTTTTTTTTTTTTTTAAACGTAATAAAAAAAATTGGAACAGATGTAGTATAGGACATTTGGGGCGATTTTTTTTGTTTGGCGACGAAAAATTGCCGTTAAACAGCGCTATGACGTCATAGGGTTGCCAGATTGAAAGTCGCTACAAGAAATCGGAATATACCAACAATGTCAGGTGGGGTTGCCATAATATAAATTTATCGCCCCCATAAAACACGACAAAAAACCTTGCGTGCCAAATGCCCTATACCACATCTGTATTAAAAAATTAATTTTCCAAAAAAATACATTGACATTTCACTACTTCTGCATTTAAAACAAAAAGGAATTATTATTATTTCTGATTTATATGAAAGCCATTGCATTTCAAGTAATAATAATTTTTTCCCACCTCAAAATACCATTTTATTTTGTTAAAAGTACTGGAGACAGCTTTTGGCCCGTTTAAAAATAACCACCCATACAGGACATTTGGCTCAGTGTTTTTTTATTGCCGACGAAAGTAGTCGCCAAAACGGTTTTTAGGTTTGTGCTGATGAATTTTAGAATTTAGTATAATGTTTTATGTAACAGAAGCAATTATGGAACAGATGTAGTATAGGACATTTGGCACGTTTTTGTTTTTGGCGACAAAAAATTGCCGTTAAACAGCGCTATGACGTCATAGGGTTGCCAGATTGAAAGTCGCCACAAGAATCGGAATATACCAACAATATCAGGTGGGGTTGCCATACTTTAAATTTATCGCCCCTATAAAACACGCCAAAAAAAAACTATCGCGCCAAATTTCCTATACTACATCTGTACCGCAATTATTAGAACAGAAGCAATTATTTCCTGGTATTTTCAATTATTGACCGACACTCAAGTGCAGCACGATGACGTCATAGGCAGGAAAGTCAGGAGGGGTTGCCATAACATGAATTTATTACCCAAAAAACTCGTGCCAAATGTCCTATAATACATTTTATACCCAAAGTACTTCCATAAACTTAAATTTTACTGTTTAAACATACATTCAACCGTAATAATCCAGATTTTACAACATTGTTGTTGGCTTATGGAAGAGTGGGCTGACTACATGTGTGGGTTTAAGTGTTGTGACAAAAAAGTAACATAGTAGTTGCATAGTGTTTGAACACATTATATACAAAATCACACTCAAAATAGCAAAGAAATACTGGAAACTTTCTTACGCAAAAACTCCAAGTTACGATGTAGAACGGGATCTTTCGATGACAAATAGGCATTATTAAATCTCTCAAAATTCTGCGTTATGCATTCCAAGCAATTTGCCTTTAATGATAAAACATATCGGAGCGTTAAATATTGTTCCTCCTCTGAATTACTAGCAATAGTTTCACAATCACAGAAATAAACATCCTCTTCAGCAAGATCTAACAACTCGTCGTTATATTGTTCGTTTTCATCATCGTCTTCTATCTCAATCCAATCATTCGAATCCTCCTCTATCTCAATCCACTCATCCGAATCCTCTTCAAAATCAGACATTTGATATATTAATAAATTAATTCACATAATAACATAAACGAAATATAACAATACGTCTTGAAAATGGTACAACTATAGGCCTTGCGCATGTTGGTAAACAAACCGGAATCTTGGCTACCCGAAAAAAAACTAAAGGCAACAAGACGGCGTTCGCAGTCAGTGTTTAGCATGTTCGCGATCGATCAATGCAATAGTAATCCATTTAAGGATTACTTGTAATCAATACTGACTAACAATGTAATTTATAAATAAAGTTTTATGTGTTTTATTACCATTTATAGGTTATATTTATTTATTTTAAAGAAATTTTAGTTATTTTTTTAAGCTTACGAAATCTGTGCGTATACGCAGTTGTCGTATAGTTTTGATTTTTATTGAGCAAAATTACTTATTTTGAATTTTATATTTATACAACTAAAAATATAAATATATATTTTTTATTCGGCGTCAAATTAAATTCCAAAAACATTCAACAAACCATAAGACTTCAAAGCAAGAAATAAGCCCGGCGCTTTCAAACGGATGCTTTTTTTTTATATATATTACTCTCCTTCAAATAGAACATAGAAGATTAAATCGACATTTAGTATGCACCAGTGGCGGATTTACATAGGGGCTAAAGGGGGCTATAACCCCCCCCCCCCCTTAGGCTGTAGCCAAATTTTTTTGAAAAATCAAGATTTTTTTTTTTTAATTTGGAAAATAATGGCTAAAGGGGCATAGCCCTTCATATAGTTAGAGTTTTCAGGGTGTTGAGGAGAGGACCAAGTTTTATGGTTCTCTTTGGGGATGGGAAGAGGACGGGGGCAGGGGGGGGGGGAGGGCTACGGGGCTACGCGTCCGTCTTGTCGCACTAACAGGATAACGTGAGGATAACCTTGGACGCTGCAATTGCCCAGAAACACATTGCCTGGGCGGCAGTGGCGGATTTACACAGGGGCTAAAAGGAGGTATTGCCCCCTCCTTGGCTTATATAAAAAAAAAAATTCAAGAAGTTTTATCTTTAAAAATTGTTCTGCAAAATAATAGCTATGAGCTTTTGCTTTGAGACCCACAGCTTCGCTTTGAGACCAACAGACCACCCAGAGTTTCCAAGGAGTCTGGGGGGGAAGATCAAGTTTTACGACTTTCTCTTTGGGGGTCTTCTACGCGTCTTTTCGCCCTATTTCGTCTGTTCGCCTAAGATGACATTGACACTGCAAATGCCCAGAATCAGCAAAACTGAAACCCTTTGTTGTATCATCCAAGTACGGTCATTCGTTAAAAGTTTTAAGGGAAGCGGGGAGATTCGCTGTAGTGGTCAGTGGATCTCAGACCCTGAGAGTGAAAGAGGGAAATAAAAATTCGTGTCGTTATGGTTAGTTTTGGTGAGCGAAAACATCGGAAAAGGCGAATTCTATGCTATTGTTTCATTAATAGCTGGGTTAGATAGTCAGGTAACTTTTCTTTCTCTTGTGTTTTTATTCGTGTAATTTTATATATTTTAAGCGATGCAAAAAGCGAGACTGCAGTTGTAAATACTATTGGGTTTTATTCAAGTATTTTAATGAAGTTAGTGATATCGGAATCACATTATCTTTGACAAACAATTATTAACCTTTTATATGACAGTTGCTCTGTTTTAATTAGGAAGACCGAACCAAATATCTTTGAAACGTATTTTTTAAAAACATCAATTTTATGTGAATTGAAAATTAAATTCAAAGAATTTAACATGTTTAATGAGGATTTTTTTAAAACTTTAATTTGACATGTATATAAGAAATATTGCACCATTTATGAAAAGCAAACAATCAAAACGTATTTTGTTAAATAAAATCAAAAAATTATATTATTCATCACTGATTTCGCCACCGAATTTTCTATCTAACTAAGGTATTTTATTTGTCCATAATACGTGTTGTCACAAATTAACTTGCTAACGTGAAATCTGTCTATGTGAATTAGAAAAATTAATTTGAGTTTTCCTTATATCCGTTTCAAGTGACAAAACACGTTTTGAATTTTTTCTATTCGTATGTTAATCATTTGTCTGAGTTTGTGTGGATTGAAGCAAGTACTAATAACTGCTAGTTGGTATATTCTTATTAAAAGCGTAAAGTCTTCCTTTGCACAGTTTAAGTAATTTATTATTTTGACAATCAACCTAACTATTTCAGTTCTTATCAAAATTTAAGTACAATGGTGATATTTCACATATCACCATTGTACTTAAATTTTCGTAATCTGCGAAATTTAATATTCTTCGAGAGATTTGGTGAAATGTTGTTTGTCTCTTGTTCTTTCAATTAACCCATAAATATTTATATTTACATGATTTCCACAACAACTAATTCATTGATAGAAGTATATTACTCATCAGTGGCGAAGATTGCTACCTATAATTTTAAATAGAGCTGAAGCCAATTTTAATTAAAGAAAAAATCATATGGGCTGGATAAAAACTAAATCTGGAACAAATCAATGAATATATATTTCCGAAATTAAAATCTCTATTATACAAAATTCAAATAAAAATAATTGATTTCACTGTTAGGGAGCATTCTTTTATTATGTCATAATATTTTCCACCTTTTTGTACAACCCCTCCTCCCTATGTTACTTAATTTTAAATTTATGCAGTTAAAAAATAGTAATTAAAACTTTCATTCTGTGCATTTTACAATACATTTTAACCCATTAGAAAGATATAGTGATTTCTATAAAAAGTTTCTTATCTCAAAGTTTGTGAAAGGAATGTTTCAGGAACTTTTGCTACGTCTCGCAATCACCGAGACCCTTTTCCCTCGTGGCATACGACAGTCACGCATGATGGACCCCTTCTCCAAGGGCGTGAGTCGTAATAAATAAACGGCCTCTTAAGATTCGAATAAGAGCAAATTAGACTTAAACAATAATTTTTGAAACATTTAATTTGATATTTTAAAACACAAAATTCAATTTATATTTAAACGTTAGTAAACAATTTTCAATATTTGTTATTTTCTTTGTGTACATTTTCACATGCAACTATTTTTGGTATGCTTTTTTTATATTGTACTACTAATTTTTTATTGTATCTTACGTTTGCTTAAAAAAATAAAAATATTCTTAATAAATCGGTATAAAGAATTTCCGGCGCAATTTTTTTCGTTTTTCTAAATTGATAGGTAAATTCAGCTGCACGCATTATCTGTTCTTCACGCAATATATATTGTAGGCAAATAGATTACTAAGCCAACTTTGGCAGCCCTGTAAGTTGTTGTGATGCAAATACTAAGTAAAATGCATTGTTTAACCGTGTATATAAAGTTATAATATATGTGATTTTTTTATTATTTGTAAAATTAGAGCAAGTTTTTTTTTTGTTAAATTTAGGTTACATTCATTGGAAAATTTTGTTATGATACGAGAATCCCAAAATGACTACGCAAAAGGGAGTTGAGATAACAAAATTGACTGCTCGATGCAGGGACGGATTTAGGCATAGGCTACAGTCTAGGGGCCCGCACAACTCACCAATAATAATATAGATTACTGAAAAAATGGGTGTTTCAACACTTCGAAATTATGACAACGACTTGTTTGAAAATAAATCCCTTAGACAAAAAAAATTATAAGTATACCAAACAAGTTCAAGTTTCTAAATAACTAGTAAATCAAACTAAATCCTAATAAAAATAATATTCTACAACATTTTTCTGATGCAGAAAAATTCTATTTTTCTTAATAGATTTGTACAATGCAAAAATAACGTAGATATTCTTTTAAAATATGTGTTTAACTTGTGATAATTTAAAATGGCATTTTGTTATTATTTTTGGAAATCAGTTGTTATATATCACATCTTGCTCTACATCATCTACACCGTTATTCTGTGCATGGTGATACGGAAACAAGTGCAATATTTTATTGTAATTTTCATAAATTCCAAAATTACATTGCACATTGAAATTGTTGAATTATTCAACATAGTATTGGGAATTTAGAAGAAAAAAAACATTATATCCCAATTCTATTAAAACTGAAAAATTATTCAGTTTGCAAATTTTCAATTCTTACATTTAAAAAAAATTCCGATCTCCCCTCCCTATTTCGATTTACGAAGGAGTATTCCATACCACTAAATAGTTGAGGGCTCGCACCACATATTTAGTCTAGGGTTCACTAACTCTAAATCCGGCTCTGGCTTGGAGGGACAACAACTGCCCAAATTTTGAGCCAGTTGTTTATGAGCAGCGTGGTGCGCAAAAAAATTCCCTTTTTTATTATCAGAAGGCGTCGAGACAAAATTAATTCTTATATAAAATAAAGTACATTGCACCAGAATAAAACACAACAAAGTCGCTTCTTTACATTGGAGACATTTATCTCGCCAAGGTAACAAAATAAGATGTTTTAGGTGGAATTCACACATACCATTTAACGGCAATCGTCGAAAATAGGAATTTGTATATATATACCCTCTCCCCATAAAAAAAATTAATTAGCCCCCCCCCCCTTTGGATGACCCTAGATCCGCCACTGGTATGCACTAAAAACTTATTACAACAAATTAAAAACTGTTGAGTATTTCTACTAATCTTTAGTATAAATTTAATTTTCTCTTTCATTTACGAACAAATTAAACAACACATACATATTTATAATATTTTTTCTTACTAATTTATGTTTATGAAAGGTTTTCTTCAAAAATATTTAGTAGTAAAAAAATTACTAGTTAGGAATATAAAGTATTTTCCTGTTTAAGTGATTTGATTAAACACATTTAAATATAAATCAACAAAAATCTTTTTTATTGTTTTATTTTCTGTAATAATGATTAAAATATCGTAATATTAAATGCACGCATAACTAAAAGATCGGTCATGTTATGTAAATATGAACAACTTTTACAACAAAAAATATTTTAACAGTGCAGATTCAAGTGCAGTTGATTTTTAATACATTTTCTTTTTCTTGTTTATTAATCTGAAATGACTATAAATCTCCAAAACATACTTTACT
This sequence comes from Troglohyphantes excavatus, assembly GCA_963932185.1. Classification (NCBI taxonomy): domain Eukaryota; kingdom Metazoa; phylum Arthropoda; class Arachnida; order Araneae; family Linyphiidae; genus Troglohyphantes; species Troglohyphantes excavatus. Next base: position 30,253,402 of record OZ010666.1, on the reverse strand, counting down.
TTATTTTTATTATTAATCACAATTAAAATTATATCCATGACCTGTTAGAAGCAGAAAAGACCTGTATAATATTGTTTATGCTTAAAGTTTTTATGCATATTTCTTGGATTAGTAAACAAGCAATTCACTTTTAGTAAAACAAAGTTCCCGGTGGATTTCGAAAAATCGTTTAAATTTTAATTAGTTGTATATTATGGTTAGGTTCGATTATTCGTGTTTCGGGAACACAATGAGACTCATTAACAAATCTTGGCATAAAAAGTTATCAGGCATTAAATGTCTGATTTTTTTTTTATTTGAATACGAAAAAGTTAAATTATTTGGAAACCTATGTTTTAATAATTGAAATATAACTTAAATTATAATAATACTTGTATTTGTGCTTAATCGTGTGCTTTTATTTTGAGTTTTAAACGAAATCCCTGCCTTTGACAAGCGATGCAAACATAGCGAAAGGCAACGTTGTTGCCTTTAGATTTTCCTCGTTGCTCTGCGCGGCAGCCTGTGACGTTGCAGTGCCCATCACCTATATTACAAAGATTGATATTTTGTATTTATTGTTAGTTTGGAACTTTTCCGGCTGTCAACTTCTGTCTTCATTTAAAAAACTTAACACAGACAAGTAACGCTTTTTCATTTTATAGACCCCGGTTTGATTTTGGTTTGGTTAAATAACGTCGCTCTAGAGCTGCACAGTGGGCTATTGGCGACGGTTTGGGGTCTATCTCGAAGGAAAGACTCGGGACCCACGGAGTAAAGAAAAAGGTGGAGATGATTTGGCGAGATTTCGTGAGACGTAAGTTAGCAACCCCAAACTATGCACAAACAAACCTAGTTTGCAGTAGTTTTTCTACGAGGGATGCATTATTTTCAAATTAAGAAAACGCATGTTAAAACTTAAAAAATGACTGTTTGTGCAGTTGTGGGATGCAGTACAAGTTCCAAATCGATAAAGGATGCTATTATTTCCAATTCATAGGTAAATTAAATTATAAAATAAATTATCGCCAAGTACTGGTATAGTACTGGCACAAAGTAGTGCTTTGGAATAGCGCCAAACACTTCGCCAGTTCCTACTTTTTAAGCGATTGCTTACTTCACATTGCAAACCGGTTTTAGACTTGTTCGCACCTCCACCTTCTTCTTTACTCCGTGCCCGGGACCACATTCACACACACATTCATTCATACCTGCACCTCGTTATTTTAGAACCATGGTCAGATGACGAGGAAACACCTGAACTGGCACCCAACGCCTTCAATAGACGTCGGGACTTTGGACCCCGATCAGATTTATCGTGCAAGTCCCATATACACGCCAGTATAATTTGTTGGATATTCTGGACGACTTTCTAGTATTTTTGTTCATAGACCCCTATCAAAAGTCTAATATATTTTTCAGATAAATAAAAATTATTATTACATATTTAGGGTAATAAATTTTCTCTACAGACAAATGGGAGGGGTTTTGACCCCCACTGTACAGGGGTGCCCATTAGGGTGCATCAAACGCCCCATGTTTTAAAAAATTTCATGGAAATTGTCTGTCCCTATGTTATTTTTGTTCCAAATGCTAAAAAAATTATATATATAAAGTTTCATAAAAATTGAATAACATCTATGTGGTCCTCAGGTCACAGGAAAATACAACAAGAACGAAAATTTTGAAAAAAAAAGCAACATGCGTAAAAAAAAAATATAATAATGTATACTTTAATAAAATAATGCAATTAAGATTGTTTTGTGATATAATAAAAGAATATATAATCATATACTATTAACTTTCTAATATCAATTTAATTCGTATAAGTACACTCAATTTAAGATTCAGGCAATTTCGGCAGTTTTCGCAGATTTCTCGGTTTTTGTCGATCTTGTTCGACGACCTGCAGAACATGTTGGTAGTGATCTTCATGTTTTGCTGATTCTACGAAAGCAGTACTTAGCTTCACCCCTCGTTCTGCAGTCATTGACAACATTCAATGCTTGCAACTGTGTGAGTGGTGTGGTGTAAGATACAGAACTTGACCATTCTGAAACATCTTCTATTAAAAAATTTGAGTCCAATTCAAGAAAATAAAATAAAAACCAAGAATCCACTCCAACTAAATCAGAAAGAGTTGTATTTACAGTGAGATTTTTGGGAAATATTGGCTTTTCAAAATCCATGCCATATCTACCTTGCAATTTAAAAGCAGTATCGGTGGAATTTGGTTTTGTAACTAGCATTGCATTAGCTGTAGCTTTTCGTTCTTGTGGTGGAACTTTATTGCTCCAAAGGGCGAGTGGAACCATCTCTTTTGTAAGATACCAGTAGTGGTTCTCAAAGGCACTGATTGCACTATAAGATATGATGGGATGGACAACCTTGTACGCTATAAGAGAACGAAGCATTTGTAGGTCATTCCAAGGGGCATTTATGGAGGAAACACAGGTTATCCACCAGGTGCTGTAGATGAGAGTGACAAAGTTGGCAAAGTCACGCAATTTGGCAACCTGTTGTTTTGAAGTTATTTTCCAGTAGGTAGTATTTGCTGCTCAAGAAGACAAACTTTAATTGTGTATAACAGTTTGGCCATCCAACGTGCTTTGTGCAAGGCTCCCGGTCGGTTTAATTTTACTGCTTGTGTAATATTGGGGATGTCGAGGTATATTAGGCAAAGCTTTGCGAATTCCATATAATCAGCTCTGTATTTTCCAGAATCGATTGCACATTTTGCTGTCTGGATTGCACTGGCTCCAACTATCATTAACTATGCTTCTCGCTTGTATATTCACTGACTTTGAGTCATATGGTTCAAATTCATTATGATCGTGATCAAGATGATCAAAACTGTCACGAAATCGTTTAAACAAGGTTATATATGATGACTTGGAAGCTTCGACCTTTAAGTCATCAAAAACATGAGACAAAATGACTTCTCCAATATGATGGCGGTAAGCTGACCAAAGAAGTGCACGTCCCAATTTCTGTTGCACACTGACACAAGCAGCAGTAACATGACCTGTGTTGGAAGAAGTTATGTCAGATGTCATGTTCATAATTGTTTGTGTGCATTGCCAAGAGGTGAGCTGCTTATATATTAAGTTGGCAATGATTGAGACACATTTAGGATTAGTTCCTTGGGGATATGCTGGCACACTAATGCTGGCACACTAAGAATCTTTTACTGGTGAAAATTTCCAGCAACAATGGTGAAAAGTTCTCCTGTTTTGTACTTATTGGACAATGCTGTTGAAAGTTTTGTATCCCAATGCAGAGTTGTATATTTAGGAAAGCACCACTGTTCCTTGCAAGCAAATGAAATCTCTATAGCTACTTGTCTTCTTGTTCTGTCTGCTGTTGAGTAAGATGCTACAATTGTAGATGTGCCTCCCCCTAGATCTGTAATTAATGCTTTTGTGTATGCTGCCTGTTGTCCTGGACTCATATTTAAGCGTGTTGCTAGTGAAACAATATTGGGTTTCTTCATAATGTGGTATGGGATGAATAAACTCGTTCCCGTTTTTTTTATTTCGATGATGACTTCGAGTAGTTGTTGACAGTCCTTCAAAATCAAAGTGTTTGACATCATTTGTGTCACTTTGTTCATCAGAATCATTCTTTGTTCTTTATTAGCTTTTCTACATTCACAGGCCATAAATGTTAAAGGTAATTTATTTTCCATCTGTTTTACCTTGTCTATAGAAATCGCTGCAGATCTTCGATTAAGGGGTATCACTCTTAATTTTGCATTGTCATCAAGAAGTTTTATAATTTTTTTGCAAGCTTTTCGTTCACAGATTATTGGGATATTTGCTTTTTCATAAAACAGCTTTACTTGTGAAAGGACTAGTTTTGAAGACTTCCATTTAGTCCTGTTTTCATGGAGACCTTCTTCAATATGATACATCATACACCTCAAAACTTGCAAATTAGTTGGAAGTTTGGAGCCATTTATTTTTGAATCATCACACATTACTTTGTTGCCAAGACCAAAAATATTTAAATACAGTCAGGTTTCCTTAGTGTAATAAAAGCAAACTGTTCAGTTAAAGTTAAGCTACTGTTCAAATCTGAACCAAAAGTAGAAAATGAATTCAAAATAAAAGTAGAAATAACAAAATAACACTAGAAATAAACAAATAGGAATAAACAAAATAAAAGTAGAAATTTAGTTCAAAATGAAAACCTCAAGTTGAAATAAACAGGAAAATCTCTGTATTGTAAACAAAGTTAAAGTTGTCATTAGTCATCTCCCCCCCCCCCCCCTGAAATCAATATAATTTATTAACATTACATATTTATATGATCCATATTTTACTTCATTATAATTTTATTCCTAGAATATTATAAAATAATAAAATATAAAAGAAATTAAGCATAAAAAATACTGAACTTTTGGATTTTACGCAAAAAATCTGAAATTTCAAAGTTGTCGAGGCCCCCCTAAAATTGTTTGGAAAACGAAAATATTTGGTATGTCAACTTTTCACGTGTAATGGAACATTTTTAGATTGGGGACAAAGTGATTTGTTTCTAGAAGGGCGTTTGATGCACCCTAGTGCCCATCCCCCCCCCCCCCCCCCCAAACCCAATGGCGCAAATACCCGCTCCAAAAAAAAATTCATAATTATTAGTGACTTCCTTGGGCCTGTCTTGCAGAGCAAAGTTTTTCGAAGGAAGGCTCAATATTAGAAATAGCCACTCTCAGTTCTGTTCCTATATTTAGCCGAGATCTATATTTTGTCTTCAAAGATCCACTGCAGAAAATCCAGTTTCACAAAGGTAGAATGTTGAAAATGGTAATAGAATGCGAAATACCCTTGTTTTTAGTGCAGAAAAATAATCCTCTAACTCCTGCCCAAAATTCAAATAGTGAAGGAAGGCTCAATATTAGAAATAGCCACTCTCAGTTCTGTTCCTATATTTAGCCGAGATCTATATTTTGTCTTCAAAGATCCACTGCAGAAAATCCAGTTTCACAAAGGTAGAATGTTGAAAATGGTAATAGAATGCGAAATACCCTTGTTTTTAGTGCAGAAAAATAATCCTCTAACTCCTGCCCAAAATTCAAATAGTGATTTATTACTAAATTGTCTTTTGGTTTCGCCACTTGTCGTGAAGTCTATGAATTTTTCTTCCTTATCAATTAACAGTCCTTCGGGAGTCTTATGAAATGGATCCCTAACCCACTCGTAACTGCTATCAGTTTGCCGTTAGCAAGAAAATACTTTTTAAAATTCTTTGCCAGCATGGCTAAATGATTTTCAATGGTTACAAAAACAACTTTTACATGTTCTTCTTCATCCTTGTAAGTTTTAGTACAATCAGCCACATTTACAAACATTGTTAGGTTTTTTTGCTTTAAATTTCTGCTCCACAATTCCAATTTTTTACAAAAAGCATTAACTTTATCACTCGTATCCAATGTATTTGCTCCTTGGAGTTGAAGATTCAAGTCAGTGGCGGATTTAAGAAAAAAGGCCCAGGCGGCAAAGCGTTCTAGGGACCCAGTTTCATACATAGGTAGAGCCGTTCATATATTACATCTTACATATTTAGCAGGAGGTCTTTCATACGTGGTAAGGTGGAGGGATCGTTGTGGTTACGTGACGAAGAAAAAAATTCTAGAACAAAAATTATAAAACTTATTTCCCAAGTCGAACTTTTTTATCTATTTTTTAGCGTTGATTTATATCATTCAACACGCCCCTCTCGTAAAAAATAGTTTTGAAGAATGAAAAATCTCGTAAATGTAGTCAATTATTCTTTTAAAAAAACTATAAATTACAACTTTTTTTTTTGAAAAATTGCTGAAAAGTTATGCAAATTTACAGTAAATAACGAATGTTTCAAAACCTAGGCAACTTTTCTACAATTTATGTGTACTTAAATGAAAGTTAAGACCTCTATGTCGGGAGACCCTAAACCCAGTCCTTACGTGCCTACTGGTAAATTAGGCCCTGTTCAACACAAATACAATATGAGCTTTAAATAAAATATTTTCAACGATTTGTGTTACAAGATGTCAGTTTGTACTTTTAACTTTTAGCAATTCCCCACTTATTCTACTAAGGGGCCAAGCTCGGGGCACCTTAGAAGAAGCAGGGCCCCGCGTCGTAGGGGATTTGGAGGATTATCAGGAATCTGAAGTGCATAAGTTCTATCTGCACGTAGTTTTGGGGTAATCGGGTCTTGTAAAGAGAAGTGAACCCGGGGCACGTTGAACAAGGAGCACATTTATGCTCATATGAGAAAGAGTAAGTGGAATCTAGACAGAAAATCATACAGTGAAATGTTTATTAAAATATGCTAAAATATAACTAAAACAATTATTTCTCTTCCAGCCCTTTTTTAATTTTGGGAGTCGAGGGGGCCCCAAATGGGTTTAAGACAGTGGGGCCCAGGCGGCAACTGTCAATTTGCCGCTTGTTAAATCCGCCACTACCTACAGCAGACAACTTTTCTTTTGTATGCTTAATCGCTTCGCTTGCAATTATGGGAAAGTTTGTTTATCATATTTGTTTTTTTCTAAATAAGTAATTTCCAATGAGTTTTATTCTATATATAATACATTTAAATACAGAAATACTTATATCTGTATATAATGGGGGAGTTTCACGCCAAAAAGAAGAAGACCGCTGTTCCAACGGAACATGGAGACGTATTCTAGACGCCGAAAAAGTTCCGTAGAATTAGTATGGAAGTACAGCTGATGCAATATACTTTTAAAGATTTTTCTTTTTAAAATACTAACATGGTGATTTCGTGTAGTGCATTCGGTTGCTCTAACACTGTTTCGAAAGCGGATTGTATTGCAAGAAGAGTTTCTTTTCACAGTTTCCCTCATTCTGATTCTAATCTAATGAAAGCATGGCTAGCTAGGATAAAACGAGAAAACTTCGTTCCTACGAAATATTCAAAGTTGTGTTCCGATCATTTTGATCCAAAATGTTTTTTTCAAACAGGAGGAAATATCAAACGATATATAGAAAAAGACAATTTCACTTAGTTTTTCTGCATATGAATAAATATGTAATAAGCCGAAATTTACTAACAAAATGGTCTTTTACTTAAACTCTGCATTGTTAAAAATAAACGATGAAAATACACAGCTAAATTATCTCGTTAAAATACAATACAAAGTTGAATGGAATAAGCGAGCGAGCGGAGCGACCAAACCACAGGCTAAGAGAAGAAATCGCTAAAGAGAAGAAATCGAAACTACAAGTAGGGAATTCATGTTACTACGTCACGTGAAACTCCCGCATTAGAAATACAACGAAATACGAAAAATTAATCTTATTTCAACACAAAAAATGCTTTATAAACGACGAGTACAATCTATTTCAGTGTTTGAATTAATATTTCTATATTGAGGTATTATTTAATTACAAAAACTTAAAATTATAGTACAGGAACTGAAGTTCCATGCTAATCCTATGGAACTTCTTCGGCGTCGCGGATTTTTCTCCATGTTCGGTTGGAACAGCGGTCTTCTTCTTCTCTCCCACCTCGTTTTTCGTATATTGTTCATGCTAAAATATGCCGAATTGAAGTGCTTTTGGGTATTATTAAATTTTCCATTAAAAACTATTTTGAATGCCTGTTCTTTGAAATCTATTTTAAACGATAACACGTGAATAAGCAGCAGGAAAAAAAATATTTTTAGCGATATACAAATTGATTCCATATGCAGAAAATAAAAAAAAATCTAACCATTTTTAACATTTCTATAACGGTTTGAGCAGAAAAACCCCCAAAAAATCACTTTTAAAAATGAGCTGTTGGGGTAAAGTGTGGCTTCGACAGAGTCCATAGCTTAAAACAGATTAAAGCCATCCAGAAGAAGCCTTCCATTAAAGAGTTCAGTGAACTCAACTGATAGTAATTGACTATTTCTCTTTGAAAATGTGTAAAGTTCACGGTTGTAGCTGACCCAAAGCAGACTGGTGTAGAAAAATTATTGAAAAAAAATTATGAGCTTTATTCAGATTATGCTCTTACAAATCTTCACAAAAAAAATAGAGTAAAACTATATACAATATAAAAAAAAAATTGCTGTCTTCTATCGAAATAGATAAGTCATCCCTGTAACATTTGAATTTTATGCCATTAAATTTCTAACTTTTTTTTCCATAAAAAAAATTATTTAACATATACTCGCTTCATGATATTTAATGTTAATCCAACGACGATTAAGCGACATTTAAAAATCGAAACATAAACAAAGCTTTTTATTAAAAGTGCCTAAAATACACAGAACTTGGAAGTTCGTTTTACTACTTTGCAATACAAAATAGCGTATATAAATTCTCAATATCTAGTAGAAAAGTTATTTTCTAATGTTGTCTCCTTATGTTAAAAAGAACGAACCTGGTATTGATGTGCCGCAGTTGCCTTTAAATCTTTTCTCTGAAATTTGTAGATTTTACGAAAGCATTGTGCAAATAGGTACAAATATTAACATTTTATTATTGTGAAAGTCTTGGTATTCAACATTTTTTAGACTTCCTTCATAACATGTGTTCTTTGGAAAAGTTTATCTGTATCGGATGGTTTAAGAGTAGGCTATGAATAGAGAATATTTTACCTAGCTACAGATTCATAAATCCTAAAACTATACAAAAAAAAGTGGGAAATTGCATTGTGCTGATTTTAGATAAAAGCTTTTAAGATATGGCGAAACACTTAGCGATGTTAAGTAGTAACCCTCTTTTGTACGAGATCGGCTACACCAGACCACAGAAAAAATACCCATTTTATTGACAAGCGGAAGATTTTTCTTTGAAAGTATGTTCACAATTTTGTTTTAAAAAAATCTTTTCTTTTTTGTAAATAGTGAGAAGCGAAAGAGGCCCAGGAAGAGAGGGTTGCTACTTTTAATGCCCCTAAGGCTATTACGTCACCGATTTAAATCTATATTATATATGAAATATCTGAAAAGTTACTTAATTTTTTTAATGCAAATTTAAAGATATAATTTATAGAACATAAAATATAAAGGATAAGAGTAACAACTTTACCATGCTATAAAGCCTAAAGTAAATAAGATAGTTAAGTATGGTACATGCAAGAGCAACGCGTTTGTAAGCATTTTTTTCCAAAATCACTAATGAACCATTCAACATACCATTCCCGATGTGGAGACCTATAAAAATTAAGTGCCTACAAATAATAACCTATCACAGTATTAAAAAAAAAATGTGAAATTATCATTTTTAAAAATTTGTATTTTTATTACGAAAAGAAAATTTAATTGACTCTTAACTTCTGGAAGGCTCAAAACTCGTTTCCTTTATGGGTGCGTTGAAGCCAATGTGGAAGTAGCCATATCGTGCCCCAACTTTTCTTTTTAAAGGGATTTAGTCATGTTTTTTTAATACCATAGCATTGTAGAAATATTAAATGTATATAAATATTACATTTTCTCCTTATAGAATTAATTTTTATATGGCCAAACAAATAGTGTTTGAACTTGCTTTTCAACTACTTTTACTTGCAAATGACTTTCTATTTTAAAAGTAGATTGCATTTAAAATGGGTTCCAAAAGAAAATATAAAAAATTCAGCCAAAAGTAACACATATCGGCTTATTTTAAGATGAAAAATATATAAAATATTGCGGTAGCGATAAAAGTGGGCACACAGCATGGTGGCTTCCAAGTCAACAAAATGTCTTGCTCTATCCAGAAGTTACAGATCAGTACAACTCATCCATATGTGGTACTCATCCATATATGTATTGATATGTCACTGCAAAAGGGCCTAGATATCCACTATGTGTACATGGAAATAGGTCCTTTTGCAGTGAGATGTTTCATATATACTATTCAACATATTTTATATCATCAAAGGAATGATGTAATAATATCAAACAAATAAGTATTACGCTATACATGAAAAATAGTTTTTATTACTATTAAAGCTCATTAAAACTGTAATATATAACATCATCATCATCAGCATAGTCCAAGTCAAGCATATCAAATACAACATCCACCAAACTCCTTTTGGTACGAATCAGTTGAAGCAAACTGTTTGCATCATCATTACTTATATTTTTACAATAGCGTACTGATAAAGTCAATGGAGATGAACATGTCAAAATAATAGATTCCAACAAAGCTAAATTTATACCACATTGGAAGAAAATGATGTGCACTAGGGCTCTGTCTTTGCAAAACTTAGCTAGCATAGCATTCATTTTGGTGTCTCCAAATTCACAACTATGAAAGTACAGATTTTCTAAATGTGGACTACTGAGCAAAACATTAGTTACAGAGTCTAATGAATTTTCATTAGTAAATGTCGTTCCCTTCACACGCAATTCAATAAGCCTATTCAAGCTTCTTTTGTTAGAAGATTGTTCTTTTGTTGCATCATCTTCAAGGGGTTGAAATTCAACACCAGTTAAGGCCAACTTCTCCAATTTCGGACAGCCTTGAATTAAAATAGGAATTGAAAGGATACAGCAATCGACTGCTAAACTTTCTAATTTTCTACCATTTGACTTTAAAAAATTATTAAAATCTGTGGGTTTACCAATTTCAAATCGAACAGTCAAATTTCGCAAATCTGAAAAACGACAAATCAGATCCACACAGTTTGGAGTTGCATACAGTATACAAAGATCTCTTATTTTGGGACATACTTCCGTAAAAACACGCACAATTTCTTCGTTTACTAGAATTTTCTCCGATTCGTCACGACGTTGTAAAAAGGAAGGGATGTAGGTACGCGAAAAATCGAGTTTAGTTAAATTATACTTGACATTATTCAAAGGTTTATTCTGTAAAGCATATTTGTGCATAGTATGCAGTATACATGGTAAATAATCGTAATTTAAAACTTCAAGGGAAGGCATATTCCTTAACAAAAAGCCAATAGTAGATTCTGACATATGTGTACATCTCATGGACAATACTTTAAGCAAGCAATTAGTCTTATATTTGCTATATTTCTTGCATAGCTTTATCAAGCCTTTGCCTGTGATATCAGTACTACCATCCATGTCTAATACTTTGAGTTTCTTACAAAACAAGGATACATTTTTTAAAGTTGTATCATTGCAGAGTCGGTAAATACGGAGAATCTCAACGTTCGAAAAATGACAAATTGAAGCATTAAGACAATCAGCAATGTAGTTTTTCGAAGCATAGAGTTTCCGTAAATCCCATTGGAGCTCAAGGGAGACTTTTGTAAAGCCCTAAAAAAAAAAAAACTTCAATCAAATAAGTGTAGACCCAACCATAAAAATATTGTACAAATAGCTAAGGCATTTAACATTTTAGTTTAAAAGGGTATTGAATTTCTGAACTTTGTTCATTACGCACCTGAACTTTTTTATAATCATTTTAATAAATATGTCCTTTTTTATATTTTCAACATAGACATTTTTGCTAGGTAAATTACACATCCTGAAGCTGAAAAGTAAATTTCTAATATATTTTATGCAAAAAAAATTCTAATATTTTTTACACAAAAAAATAACACTCGAATTACTTTTCAAGAGCGATTTGGCAATACTGTTCATCTCTCATGGAAATTCAGCAGCTGATAAGTTAAAATACAAAGCAAATGAAATTTTAAATACATTTAAATAAGGTGGTATTTAATCTGTCTTATAAAATTTCCTATTAAACAAGACCAAATTTATGATCATTGCACTACCGTATATACTCGCGTATAAGCCGAGAAATTTAAGTCAAAATTTTCATCAAAAAGTGGGGGGGGGGGGGGGGGGGTTGGCTTATACGCGGTTCATAAACATTTCTAATATAGGTAATTTGCCTAAAATGGGAAAGGGAGAGAAGTTGAAATTAGCGGATTCTTCTGAAATCGCCCCGACACATTTCCGAGATCGAGAATGTGCGTCACATGCTGAATGAAGACCGTTCTCCGCATAGCGGCGTAATCGTAACGCAAAATTTAACTACTCGCATAAATAACCAGTTTAACTTAATAAAAAGTATATACTTTGATAAATATTTAATTGGTTTGTAGATTTTATGAAGCTAGTAAACGTTACTGTAATATAATTTTGGATGGAAGACTAAGAAATTGACATCGTGCGTAGCGAATGACACCACTTTAAAGTCAATGTCTTTCTTGCTCGATTGCAATAATTAAACAAAATTTATTTCCCCAATGCAGATTTTATTCCTTGATAATATTATGTACAGATATTAATAGTTGTTTCATTAGTATTTTGGATGGAATTGGCTTTAAAGCGATAAAATCGGGGTTGCTAATCGGCGAATTCAAGTTCTACTTTCAAGTCCTTTATTTCGGTAATTAAAAACTAAATATTTTAATAAGAAGTATATTTTCATCCATAAAGTAGTAGCATTTCCTTTCTAGATGGATAAAAAAATGCTCATCCGTTTTTAATAGCGACAGTAGTCAACGATGTTGGCAGAAAATAGTTGACGTTTTCCAAGTTTTTAAATCTTTACAAAACGACGTTAAGGATTAGAAATTGCACATTTTGGTATTTAAGTTTGTAATTTAAAATATTTTATTTGATAATAAGGAAGATTTAATTTAAGAAGTCCGATGGAGGTTTGAAAGACACCAGATCATTGCGAGTGGTACATACTTTTAAGCCCGATGAATCGTCACGAACTTCGAAGAAGGCCGTTTGTCCAGCCAATTTCTTTAAACTTTTAATTTCTAGGCTTAAATATTTATTTTTCTAATTAAAATTTCACTCTTTTGTCGAGGATTTACCGATTTTAATCTGAATTTTTCATGTACGAAAATACAACTCGGCTTATACGCGAGTTTCCGATTTTTGACAAAAAATCGGTCTAAAATTAGGGGGTTGGCTTATACGCGAGTATATACGGCACTTGCCACGGAGTTATAGTGACAAAATAGATATCAGTAAATGTTTAACATGGTGTTTTATACCTCATGCGATTTAAAAGTGTTTCATGTTAACATACATACAAGTCGAATTGATTACCTTCTCTTCTGAAGTCATTTAAAAAGTAGTCGCATTTATGTCTTATGTTTTGAATACTTTTATAACACTTAATTATAAAGACCTTAAAATTGATTAAAGGTCCTTGGAAACTTTCTACTTTTACTGTAAGTAAAAAAAAATATTAGAAAATTTAATAAACAAGTACAGCACTGTAATCGTAAAGGTCAGTAAACCCACGGTCACTTGCATAATCCTTGTGGTTCTTTCAAAACTGTTTCAATAAATTTTACATTGTTATACCAAAAATAAATATACTTTTTTCTAAGTTTTTCTGTGTTATACTTAAAGAATTTAATGGGGATAATAAGAATAATAAGTTGTCTCGAAATAAGCTGCATTTATATGTGTTCAATTTTTTTTTTTTTTTTTTTAATTACTCGCGGAAATTTGTCAAGCCAATAAAATAAAATTCTTGGATTTCTTCTGATTAATTACAAAAATCACATGCCTCGATTGTACTCCTGAGTTTATTAAAATTAAACTGTGAGATAATTGAAAAGGAAAAAAAATTGAGAGGAAAAAATTTAACAAAATATCGAAAAATTTCAACTTTGTAGCAGATTGCTATTTTCTGAGAAACAAAACTGCTGAAAAGGAAAACAAGCATTCATTTACTTCTAACACACACCAAGCCCCCAAAACTTACATATCTCATGTTATCTTTCAAGAAACGACTTGTTGCCGCTAAAAGTAACAATAATTGATTTTCAAGTACACTGTAAACAAATCTTCTTATAGTCCATTACAGACAATATATATAAAACTAAATTTTTTCCACCAAAAATAAAAAACTTCTACTAGACCAATCTTTTTTTAAATGTAAGGTGTAGATATGAAAATTCTATTAAAAAAATTTAATGTCATAATTCATTTACTTTTATTGTCTATCGATCAAGCTTCTGTAGCACTAAATAATGTGCATCTGTAAAATTTGAGTTTCAGTAACCCATTTTTCATGCGGATTTACTATTAACAACACGTAAATCCACCCAAAGATGTTATTGAAGATGACTCTAAACAGCGGCAGAGAGCAGGGGCAAATGCCAACCCACTTTTTGAAAATTTAAACAAATTTCCATAGGAATTATAAAGAAATTAGGCATTTCTACCCTAGCTATTGCCATGCAATTGTTGCCACTGACACTAAACTTACTAAAGAAAAAGTCCTGAGGGCATGGCATAATTTTTATTTACCGTTTAGTTTGTATTGGAATGGATTAAAGGTAAAAACTCAGCAAAACATTGGGTTAAAAATATTATATATAACAAACACAACATTGGACAGGACGGGACATGTTCTGGGAGCAAAAACCATCTTTTATCATCAGCAGAGTAAAACATGCATATACGTAGAAATTACTTAATATTAATTTGAAAAATGGACAAGCTGCCAAAACAATAGAAATGATATATCCTGATTGAAGTTAACTATTATATTCTAGCTGGCAGGAAAATTTGAAACAGTAAAAGTTTCAATGACCAAATAGTTAATAGACATTATTAAAATAAAATATATTGAAAAGCTTATAAATGTGGAATATAGAAAATTCAAACCTATAGTTGACAGGGTGTCCACAGGGAAAGCATTTTGAATTTCCCTGATAATTCCCTGATATTTCCCTGCAAGCCGTACTTTTTTTACAGCTATATTTTAAAAATGTATTATTATTCCTTATTATTATGCAAGATATGCTTTGACATTATCTCGTTATTTCACAAAAATATATTTATTTTTAATATATAAGTTTACTAACTATTTCGCTTGATTTTCGAACTCCCCAAAAAGTGCAACCAAAGTTTAACATCCAAAAATCAATAATCAATGCATAAAAATTTAATGTACCCCAAATTCAAAATTCCAGAGCATTTACCAAATATCAATAATTCATATAGCTACTTAAAAATCATAAAAGTACAAGTAAGTGCATTATATCTCTTAGATTATTAGTGATAGTACTTTAAGATCAAAGACTAAAGTAACCTCAACATTTAAAAAAAATCCAATACCAGGGACCGCAGCCGAATTTTGAGAAAAAATAGTAGTAAAAATAGGAATACTAAACACAAAAAATAGGAATTTAAAAAAAAAAATTAAAAACGGAAAAGCATCTATATCCATTCTACAAGTCTGTCATTCAAGCAGCACACGATCAATGACAAGATCCTACATTTTAAAGAATTTTACTATACTTAATTTTCATAACTTGATTTTTTTTAAAGTTAAATGCGAATGAATTAAGGAGGTTGCTACTGTCTAAGGTAAATTAAATTCTGTATTTTTTCAAGGAAAATTTAGATTTATTAAAGAGTAAAATGTTAATAGAATACCTACTTAAGCATGTTAATCTAAATCATTAAAATTTACAAAAACAGTTGCATAATTTTTTTTTTTAAACTTTCAAAAAGTCATTTTTTTTTAGGGGGAGGTGCAAGAAGGGGGAGTTTTAAATTAAAAAAAATATATATAAACATTTAAATAAAATATTAATGCCGAGACGAATTGCAAGCCACGTAAAAAGAAACAAGCTTATTTCATATGTTTATTGTTATTACATACAATAAGTCCCTAAACTTCAATTTCGTGAATAAATTACAGTTTCTAAAATAAAATTTAATGCTATTTTGTTAGATAGTGCAAAGCAAATCATGATGAAATAGGAAGTAGTGAAAAATAAGCCTTTATTTATCAGATGCAAACGGATTGAAAAAATTTCCACAGACGTCGCAGCAGATCGCATTTAGTGATTATCTACTATTTCAAAGTTTTCACAAGAGAAAAGAATTCTTAAAACAGCGCCATTTTGAGATTGCCTTCACCAGATGTAACGAAAGAGTTTTACCTATCAACTTTCGAGTGAATCATCTCCGCGTTTGGTGAAGATTGCAAATATTTCTGCATGTTAAAAATGTTATATTTTTGAGAAATTCGTCGTTTTTCAACATTGAGCAGCGATTCCGCACAAAATAAAAAACGAAGTGACCTTTTCCAATGATGAAATCTCCATGACTAAAAAAATCGGACAACATAAATGAGTCCTTTTTTTCTGATTGAAATCCTTCTATTCACACCTTTTTTTACCCTTGCCATATTGCTTATTTCAGACAAAATAAATTTAAAAGGCTTAACTTTCACTCTACAAAAAACCTAATGTTTTCCCAAACAGAAAATTTCTAAGTTCTCAAATTTTGTAGAGTCCATGGGGTGAAAAGCTTCAAATAAAAAAAAAAAACTTTAATGAAATATATAAACATTACAACAAAACAGAAACAAATTAGAAAATTATTGTCAGCCAAACAAAAAGTAACAAACTTTTTTCAAAAAATCAATTTTGATTAATTCAAATGACAAGTCCTAAACTTAAATTTCGTAAATTAGATGATATTTTGAAAAATTTAATGCAATTTTGTTAAGTAGTGCAAATCATATCATGATGAAATAGGAAGTAGTGAAGTATAAGGATTTATTTATCAGATGCAAAAGGATTGTAAATTTATCAACGGCGATCGCAGCAGATCGCGTTAAGCGAATTTCTCCAATTTCAAAGTTTTTATGAATGAAAAATTCTCACAAGAGTGCATTTGGAAGTCTCATTTGCCAGATGCATCGAAATTTGAGTTTTAACCATCTTAACTTTCAAGTGATATCATCTCCGTTTGACGAAGATCTTTCTCCCTTTTTCTAGATTGAGTATCGATTCTTACCAAACGAACTGAGATTTTTCAGTGATGAAGTGTCTTTTGATAACGAAATACCATTGACTAAAAAAACGGACAAATTGGATCAAAAGTCCACTTTTTTCTGATGCGAAGTCCCTCCATTCGTCTTTCTCTTCTCGAGTCCTTGCCGATTTACGATCAAAAGGGCGCCATACGTACCCTATATTTCTACAAATATTATTTAAAAACCAGGAATTCTGGGTTAGGATTTGGAAAATTAGAACCCCTGAAAGAAACATCTGAGCTTTCTCAGAACTCTCATTACAAACAGGTTTCCGAGGTGCATTCGAACACCACCTTTTTGCGCTTTCGGTTTTTCCTTTCTCTGTGGATATAATTTCTTCAAAAAATTTCTCATGGATCTCAGAGTCACGACCCATTACAAAGACATATCGAAATTTTAAAGCAAATATGCATCAATTCCAGCGATGATAAAATTAAAGTCTGAAAATACATAATTCCGCGGAATTATGTTTATGTCCGCGCTTCCGTGGACTTAAAGCACAGTATTCAGCGCATCCGTGAACTGAAAAAACAGAATTCCGCGCTTCCGTGGAATTGTACCACGTCTGATATTTACACAAGTGTGTAGCGATCAAAAGCGTGGCATCGTAGCATATGATTCTGTAAATATTTGAAATTTTAGAAAATGTGTTTAAAATTGAAATTTTGGCGAAATTGTTAGTTTAAAAAAAATCTAGATTTCCGCATTCCAAAACTTTTAAAATACCGGGAATTTCAGGTACCGAAAATTTTTAACAAAATTAGTATTCCCGTTAAACCCAGAAAAGTACCACCCCTGACGCTCGAGAGATAAGAAACTGACTGTTCAGTGCCTGTGTGCGCGCATCAAGTTCAGCCTTGGTAATGGCGAAAAAGTTCGCAGTTGTTTCCTTTGTATACGTAGCTTTATAAAAACAAAAAATCCGTTCATCGGAAAAACCCGAATCTGCGCGCCACTTTATAACTTCGGCGAGAAATGTCTAAAAAAAAGGAGAAAAAAAAGAAAAATAGGAAAAAAAGGAGCAATTTAAAAAAAATAGGAAAATAGGAGAAAATAGGAGCTCTGCGGTCCCTGCAATACACTCAAATAGTAGAAACCCAATGAATCCATATCCCTAAAAATAAAACTAATTTATTAAATCTAATCCAGTATCTTAAGATATACAGCTTAGTACACAAAATATATTTCCTAACATTTAAAATATACCCAAAAAATAATAGAGGCAACAACAGTTTCAGGGCTGCCACTGAGTTGTACCTTTGAAAATAGTAGCTTTAGTATCCTTAGAAATCAAAAATAGTAGCCTAAATAGTCTCCTCAATTATGCATATATTTAGCAAAGATTACTAAAAATAGTAAATTGCGACAAATGCATTTTACTAAATGCAAGTAATATTACAAATTGATATTATTTTTTATTTTTGTCACTGTTTTTAGACAATTCTAAATATATACTTTATACTCATTTTCTTAAATAAATTGCATAAATTAAAAAATGTATATATTCACTAGATATGAACAAACTCCATTTTTAAACCGCACAACAATAATACTGTTTTGTAAAAGTGCATTTTTGCACCAATATTTGCTTTTTTTTTAATTTACGTATATAAAAATACCCAAAGAACATATGCCTACTTTTAAAGAAACATAATAGAATATGACTGAAGGCAATGGTTACAAAAATACCACATTCACAAAAATTGTCAGCACATTGCCAGATTTTTTTGCTGAACCTGGTAGTAATAAATATCAGTTTATAACAAATAGCTTTCTAAACCAAACAATAGTTTACCTAATAAAAATCGGAAAATAAAGACAATTTTCACAAATTTTGAAAACGAAAAAAAAAACCTTCAAAATTGAAACAAATCACTTCTATAATTGAAGTCTTTTAACCAAATTTAGTAGTAATGAAAAGTTGTTTATATCCCGAAACTTGCTAATTGCATTCGTATTAAAAATAGGAGTAAAATTCTCAACCAAAAGAAATACACCCAAAACTTTTGTTTACGTAATCACAAAGCAAAAATACAAATGTTTCCTTAAACTCTGAATAATTTATTAAATTTTATAAAGATATCTACTTAATTCCATCAAAGTTTGCACAAATAGTTCTGGGAACAGTTGAGGATTGCATCAAATACTTATAATTATGACATTTTTTGTTGAACCAATGCATAATTCGATTTCTATGCTAACTTTAATACATAGGCCCCACAACAACAAAACACATAATGTTGATCTTAATGACTTCAAGCAACATTCATGCCAAATTTGAAGAAAATCAAACAACACATTTGGACATTCATGAGTAACAAGTAAATTTACAAACAGACGAAATGCTAAGTGATCAAGTTAAAACAGTGACCTAAAATTTTCAAAAACAAAGAAATTTCAACTAAAATAACCATTATTTTGCCAAGCTTGTATAGGATATTAGTTTCTGATAATCAGATATAAAGTTCTTTGAAGGTTTAACTAATTTTACCTTATGCAAAATCCCTGGAAATTTCAAAATTTCTATTTTTGAAAATCATGGAAAATGCGATGCTAATTTTTTTTTTTTTTAAGTGGGTGAGTTGTGAGAAAAAAAAAATTCAAATAAAAATAATTAATGTAATAAAAATATATAAACGTTTAAACAAAATATAATTAAATTGGAATTTGAATACCAACCAAACCAAACGAAAGAAAACGAAAAGAAATTATAATAATTTATTTATTTTTAAATTACTGAAAATGACAAGTCCTAAATTTCATATTCGTGAATTAAACTATATTTTCGAAAAATGTAATGCAATTTTGTTAAGTAGTGCTAAACAAATCACGTTAAAACAGGAAGTAATGAAATATATGAATTTATATATCAATTGGATAAGGATACAAAGGATTGAATGCCTTGAAACGGAGATCTCAGCAGATCGCGTTTAGCGAATTTCTACAATTTCAAGGTTTCCATGCATTAAATAAAACATATCAAAAGAGCGCCAATTGAAAGTTGCATTCGGTAGGTGTGCCGAAATTATAGTTATAATCATCTCAACTTCCGAGATATATCATCCCCATTTTACTTAGATCGCAAATATTTCTAGATGTGAAAGATGGGTCATTCCACGTGAAATCACCCAATGGGTGTTGCTCCATAGTCACCGATTTTTATAAAATTTATACCACTGTTAAATATCATAATCAAACCACCACATCTCATATATTTTTAAATGTTGTTGAAAAGGAGCAGAGTTATACCCATTTGAAAATCAGCCATTTTTCTCAAAAGGCGGCCATCTTGGATTTATTACGATATCTAAAAATGCTTGTAATATGAGAACCAGAGGATCAAATTCAACAAAATTGGTACCAAATTAAAGAAAAATAAACAAAGAACACATATTTAATATCTAAACACTTTCTAGTGTTCATTTTAATAGTTTTTACTCTATTCAAAGTTAAAAAAGTGCTTTAAAAATTGGTCCAGTTTAAGAGGTCATAAAAAAAATGGCTCACTTTTTATTTTGCTATAACTTGGTAAATATATTATTTGATATGTCTATATTTAATACAAAAAAAATCTTGAGGGTATTATTCTTGATTGCAAAAAAAATTGATATAAAAAAAAGTTCTCTATTTTATACCCAAATAGGGCTATTTGCAACCAAATCTGGCTATTTATTGCTAAACCTGGCTTTTTTTTTTACACTTTTCAAAGTTGGGAACTATGAGAGATAGCATGCTATATGCATAACACATAATGAAATTCTGCAACATATTGAAAGGTCAAAGCAATAACTGTCTCTTTGCATCATTTTTGTTTTAGAATATATGACTTCATCTTACATTCTAACCAATCAGATCAATATTACACAATATTTTACACTAAGTGTGAGCAATTCCTTTTTGATCAAGTTCATTTGAGTTAGTTTTGTCTAGATGTGAAGTTGTCGAGATATTAAAGTGTTGTAGTTTAATATTAAGTGTATTGCAGAAATGACTTGTTTTGTGTGTAAGAAACTTAATATGACATACGAGTTTGTTTCAGTGCTTAAATGTTCTTCGAATGATTTGGAATATTAAAAAGGAGATTATATTATTTAGAAATCTATGATGAATGTTATGTTAGTAGAAAGAACTGCAAGACCCATAAAGATAATTACTTGAAATAGTACAAACTGATACAGAGTACATGTTGTGACCCACTTAATAACCATCCTTGCAACATTTTGAAGGAAGAGTTAATGCTTTATGATTATTTAGCGATACATTTTGAAATAACTTAAAAACAGTGAGATAAAACTGATCCTGCCGAGTTAAAAAAAATGTATTACAACAGTTGATGAATTTGTTGATCTACATTAATAAGGAAATTGATTTCTTTGTGTACACATAAATTTTTTACAAAAGCTCAGAGTAAGTACATTAAGAAATCTAATTCTAATGCCAAGTTATTGGCAAATAAGGCCATTATTGTTGCAGATTTTTCCGAAAATTATGTGTGTGTTGGGCAAGATGCTATTCAAAGTGTCCATTGGGAAAAAGAACAAGCAACATTCCACCTCTTTCTTGTCTATGCAAAATATAGTATTGGAACTATAATAACTATTTCTATGTCCATAATCAATGACTATCTTATACATGACACAACATTGTGAGATTGAAATGCCAGTCAGAAATGTGAAAAAAGATATGTTTTAGCTGACACAATTCCAGGAACTAGAACAAATCACTGTTTAGTGCCAATAAATCAATCACAATTAAAGATTTCCAGGGTATCAGGTTCATCACCAACTTTCATAGCTACTATGGCATTTGAAGAAAATATAAAACCATTACATTTGAAAAAGAACAATATATTACCTTTGTTTTAAGGAAATAACTGGAGGATTGGGAACATTTTGGGTTTTTTGGAAGAATACCGATAACTATAAAATTATGTTCATGCATCCTCATGGCCCAAGTTCATACATGTGGCCAAATCCCACATATGTATGTTGGATTCCATATGAACACATAATCAAACCTGTAACTCTTCCAACGACAACTACACGCAAAACATATCAGATCACAAAATTAGAGAATAAATCAAATAAAATGTTATTCAAATCTTGTAGATTGAATATATTGGCTTTTGAAGGCTACAAAAAGTATGATTAATTATTATTTTTTAGCTTTATTTAATTTATACATGTATAAACATTTTAAAGCAATTGGTATTTGCAAACATTTTTCCGAATTAATGTCATGTTTGGCATGACTTGTTTTTGCTATGACGCACAATACCCTCTCGAATTTTTTCCTATTAAATGTAGAATTTCATTATATGTTATGCATATAGCATACTATCTTTCATGTCATAGTTCCCAACTTTGAAAAGTGTAAAAAAAAGCCAGGTTTAGCAATAAATAGCCAGATTTGGTTGCAAATAGCCCTATTTGGGTATAAAATAGAGAACTTTTTTTATATCAATTTTTTTTGCAATCAAGAATAATACCCTCGAGATTTTTTTTGTATTAAATATAGACATATCAAATAATATATTTACCAAGTTATAGCAAAATACAAAGCGAGCCATTTTTTTTATGGCCACTTAAACTGGACCAATTTTTAAAGCACTTTTTTAACTTTGAATAGAGTATAAACTATTAAAATGAATACTAGAAAGTGTTTAGATATTAAATATGTGTTATTTGTTTATTTTTCTTTAATTTGGTACCAATTTTGTTGAATTTGATCCTCTGGTTCTCATATTACAAGCATTTTTAGACATTGTAGTAAATCCAAGATGGCCGCCTTTTGAGAAAAATGGCTGATTTTCAAATGGCTATAACTCTGCTCCTTTTCAATAAAATTAAAAAATATTTGAGATTTGGTGGTTTGATTATAATATTTAACAGAGGTATAAATTTCAAAAAAATCTGTGACTATGGAGCAACAAATTAATTCTCAAATGGGTGTTTTCGTATGGAATGACCCAGATATTAAATTTTTGTCAAATTATCCGAGTTTTTTTAGATTGAACATCGATTTTTCACAAAACAACAAACGAACTGAAGCAAGCCGCGTATAGTGAATATCTAAAATTCCATAGTTTTCATGAGCGAAAAAATTCTTAACACAGCACTATTACCTATGCAGCGTAAAACATTGAACCATCAACTTTCGACATAAATGTGGTTTTGTAGCAAGTTGGAGCAGGATTCCCATCCCTGATATTTTTTACAACGATTTTGTCAATAACGATATTTTTGTTTAAAATTGCGATGCACCGCACCGGGAAACGTAATCGCCGCGATACAGCTCGAAAATCCACTCCTCCCCCAGCTGTTTTATGCAATTATTTTAAATAACATGTATATAGGCTACACATTTAAATGAAAAAATTTCGGAATATACGCGAGTATATTTGGTTATTTTTTAGAAAATTTAAAAAAAAAACGATACATTTATTAAATTGATAGTAATAAAAAAAGAGGAACCTCGGAAGATTTTCATTCCTGAGGTGTATCTAAATGTTCTTTGCTTCGCACTGTGAATTCTAGAAGTAACAAACGCAAATTGCTCTAAAAGGTAAAGAAATCGATGTCTATTGGTGATAAATCATGCTTGGCAAGTATTATTTACTTGTAAACACCTCCTACAGCGTTTAATGGTGTTGATTCTTCAACTGTTTGTCATTTAGAATCGCCAAATAAAAGTACATTGGCGTCGTATGCAACAGCCAAATCAGTTAAACGGTGCTTGATTCAAATATTAGTTGAAATTCTGTGCTGTTAAAAAAAGTTACAAAAATATAGTCACCAAAAGCTGAAAAAAGTAGAGGGTTTTGATGAAAATAGTCGCTTTTGGTACTATTTTAATAAAAATAGTCGCCATAGTCGCAGAATCTTAAAAATAGTCGTTTTAGTCGCCTTTGGCAGCCCTGCAGTTTCGTTAAGTTTAACAGAAAAAAAATCATTTTAGGGATGTTCAAAAGAAATTTGAATTTCACTAGAAACTTAGCAAGTTTTAAACATTTGAAATATCTATTTTTAAAATAAATTGAGTGGGCGGGCAAGTACCTAGTTTAGATATCCAATTGGTTTGTCAAATTTTAGAAACATCAGCATTTTAGTGCGGTTTCTACGACCTTGAAAGAGAAAATTTTCACTTTTACACACTTTTAAAAGTCTCATACGCAATTTCCCTCTTTTTGATTGCATTTAAAAAGTATTTGAATATTTGCAACCAATCAACGATGTTTCACAGCCAGAAATCAAGTTAAAAATATTTTTTTTTTACCAATTCCCTGATTTTTTCAAAAAAATCCCAAATTCCCTGATATTTCCCTGATTTTTCCAGAATGGTCAAATTCCCTGATATTTCCCTGTTTTCCCGGTTTTCCCTGCTTGTGGACACCCTGAGTTGCTTTATCAAGAATGTTTTGCGATGGAAGATTTTAATTTCTTATTCAAAAGATTTGAGTTACACAGTTGTGTTAGAGCTATATGATAATATTTTAGAATCTACACTAAAAAAATATCCTAGGTAAATTATTTGGTTTGAATTAAAATTAATGTTGTAAACTACATAACGGTGTAGCTTAAAGGGTTAATGCTTAAAATATACAAATTAGGTAAAAATATTTTAACTTACATGTCCAACAAGAGCTATCCTTTCCTCAACAGCTTTAAATGAGCAGCAACTTTCAACGAGATCTTTTAGATCCAATTCTTTCAAATGTTCATTGATGAGGAATTCTAAATGCCTATCATTCAGTATTCTCTTTTTATTTAGAGTTTGGATGAAATGAGAAGAATATTTCCTTTCTAGATATGAAAAGGAAAGTATAATTAAAAAATAATAACAGACAACATAGATTTAATAAAAAGCAACATAATAAAAAAGATTAATTTTCAATCGTCAAAAAAAATTCTCCAGCAGGAAGTGTGAATGCATAAATAAACATAACGTATAAAATATCATTTCAACCATTTCATTAATATTTTTTATATAAGTTTGAAAATGTTCATGACTGTCTATTGTTGTTCAAATCACAAATATGTTTTTTATGTATACTTAGTAAAATAAAGATACTTTAATTCTTAACCTTTTCAAGTGGCTCCATAATAGAAAACTAGAAAAGTTACACTGGCTGGGGGTTAATTCCTAAACAGAGGAAAAAAATCCACTTTGGGAGGCATGAAAAGAGTTCTCAAAGCTTTGTGTGTGGAAGGACAACTTGCTGTACAACAGGAGATGTGCAACTGTCCAACAGATGGATAGTTAACAAACCTTTTTCAAAGCATGGAGATTCGCAAATTTGGGGTAGGTGCATTGAAGGATAGAAATACAGAAACACCCAACTGAAGACTATATGTAGAAACCATTAGTCAAATGTCACTTGTCCAAAGCCAAGTATTGCGCAATTTAAAAGTTCTTCCCCCAATTCCGTGGTTTGAAAGTATCCCGAGACCATCGCTAGACCTCTCTATGTGACACATGTTGAACCAGTCCACATGTAAAGATTAAAATACATGGATTGTTGGTAAATATTTCTGTTAAGAATTAGAAAGTTTGAAGGATAAAAAAAACCGGCTCCAAGAATCAATTAAAAATTACTTTTCCTCTAGTAGGAAAGTTTTAGTAAATCATAATCACAATAGGTGACTTTTAGTAAACTTTTATCGGTAAATCCCTAGTGTACGGTGCCCCGTTGTCGCCAAGTCCAAAAATTGGTTGCTGTACATCATGATATTGCTAAGAATTTCATGAAATAGGGTTGCCAAACTATACAATTTATTGCCCACAAATTGTCGCCAAATCGCATTTGGCGGGGGCACCGTACACTAGGAATGGACCCTTTTATCATTCAACTATTTTATTTTAATCATTTAATGTTTTGTAATTGTTTTATTTTGTGGGGTAGCAGCTCAAGTGTTGTAATCGGCATATAACCATGGTTTAAAATTACGAGGAAGTGTTCATGGATTTATTTTTCTGGATAGATGTATAGCTCAAAATCAGTATGAATAGAATAGTTTATTAAAGAACTGTCAAGAGAAAATCATTTCATAAAAAAAAATGTTGCATATCCGGCAAAAACCTGTTTGGATATCCGATGTCCAGTATGTAATGTGCGCCAGAAATCCGGTAAATCCACTACCCAGTTTCCCTAAAACTTCCACAATGTATCAACATTTTTCAACATTTGATAATTAACAATTAACGTTTTTACTCAAAAATGAATCGATATAATTAGCAATAATCAGACCTTGTACAAAACTGATGAAAAGGCTACTTAAATCCAAAATTTGGGGATAAAATGATTAATCTGGTAACTCTGCCCCAAACCATCTCCGCTTTTAAAAACAACACAGAAAATAAATTAACATCTCATATGAGGCACAGCCAACCAATAGGATTGATGTGGAAATGCATTGTGCTTGAAACTAGTGCGGAAAAACATCTTGATTGCGCAACACACACAGTTGAAGATAAGTTGTCATAATTCACTTAGGTACAATACAGATGTAGTATAGGACATTTGGTGCAAGAGTTGTTTTTGGAGTGTTTTATACAGGCGATAAATTTATAGTATGGTAACCCCACCCGACATTGCTGGTATTTTCCGATTCTTGAGGCGACTTTCAATCTGGCAACCCTACGGCGTCTTCGTGCTGCATAATCGTTTTTGTGCGTGCGTTACCGGAACTATTTTTAACGGCAATGTCGAATGAAAGTGGAACAATACAACAAAATAGGCAGTGTTCACTCAAGAAATAAAAAGGGGCAGGGCGCTGTTGGCAGTAAAAGGGCACTCCATTTTTGAAAAGGCACGTCTTGTTTTTAAAAGGGCACTTTAAAAAAAAATGTGGTGTGGGCGTGTCCAAACATTGACACATCGGACCAGTGACCAAACAAAAAAAGTTCCGATTTGTTTGTTGACATTGCGCTAGAGCTAAATATTGGGCTATTGTTAACGGTTCTTGGCCTATCTCGAAGGAAAGACCCGTACAAAATTGATGTATCTTTGTAAAAATATTATTTAAAATTTGACATTCTAAAATTGTTTTCCCTAAAAACCAAATTTCTAAGTAGGAATCAGACCCCTTCCAAAACTGATAAAAAGGCTACCTAAATCCAAAATTTGGTAATAAGATGCTTAGCCTTGCAAACCAATCCCAACCTAGTTCCAAACCAACTTCTCTTTTAAAAAAAAACACAGAAAAAAACTTAGAATTTCATATGCGAGCACAGGCAACCAATAGGATTTGTAGAATGCCCAGTGCTTTAATTACCGCGGAATCATCGCGATTTCACAACACACGTAAGTTATAAAGAAGTTTATTTTTCTACTGTCATAATTCACTTAATTCCAATTTACACACAAATCTTTTTTAATCGATGCCTGTTTTAAAGACAACTAGGGAAGCAATGATGCTTGTGCTTGACTAAAAAGGGCAGATTTTTTCTAAAGAGGTCAGCATTTTGGAAAAAAGGGGCATGAGGGCGCTATTGAGATGAAAAAAGGACGGGCAGGGCGGACCGCCCTTCAAAAAACGCCTAGAGTGAACACTGAAATAGGGTTTATTCCTAGTGCCCGGTGCCCTCGCCAAATGGGATTTGGCGACAAATGATTAGGCGATAAAATTTACATTTTGGCAACCCTACTTGATGGCGCGAGAAAATATCATGTTGTATGGCAACCCTTATTTTTTTCTCCTCTTGCATGGTTTAACGTTGTTTCGCCATTTTTGAATTGACGTATGGCTTGCGTGATTTTGATTTTCCTGAGCTATGAATGTATATGCGGACAACGTTTATTTGAATAGTAGGTATTTTTGGGAGTTGGAAATGGAAGGATAACGTTGATTGATTTGGTGCATGGATGCCGGATTGTTGTCTAACAAGCGAACGTACAAGGTATTAAGTTGCATAAAACCTCATAATAAATTCTACAATTTAGCGGCCCAAATCGAAAAAAAGTTTTTTTGTCGCCAACAAAATAACGCGTCAAATGTTCTATACTACATCTGTTCCTTCACTTATGGGAACGTCCATTGTTACTCTTGTGACGGTCAGAGAAAATTTACATGAAAACGTACATTTTTTACAATACTAAACATATTTAGGATAAAATTCAAAATTACTATTTAAAAGTTCATGACATTCCGCTTCATAAAACATATCTAATATGTAATTTAGTATATTTTAGTTGTCTAGGAAATAAATCAAAATTTTGTTACTCTTGTGACCACTGGAAAAGGCAAAATACAAAAAGTGTTTTTAAGGTAGAATTCCTGTGAATTATATGAGAATACAAAAATCAAATTTACAAATATAATAGACTAATTATCTCTTCAAAAGGGAAAAACTTTTGAATCTCTTTGACAAAATCTGAATTAATGGCATTGTTTTAAGTAAAAGGCTAAGCGTTACTCTTGTGACATTTTGTCTACAATTGAATTTCTGCTTAAAAACCTCAAAAAATCATTAATATATGAGCTAATTCGCAATTTTTTTTATATACAACAGTTTTAAACATTGATAGGAGTCTAAAATAGCTTAAAAGGGTATAGAATTATTATATTAAAAAAATATTTTACAAATATAAGAGCAACAAAATTAGCAACAATTTGGTTTCTTTTGTATCAAATAGCATGATCATAAGGTTCAAACTTTTGAATTCCGTTTACTTTTGTGTGTATTAAAGCACCTTATTTGATATTCATCATATACTGTTAGAATAAGGGACCACAACATAGTTTACAATCACCTATTGGTTATATTGCAATTTCTCGGCTCCTTTGCGTTCTGCTGCTGAGCAGAATTGCTCTTAGTCTTCATCATCGGTTTCACTTGCAGTTTTATTGCTGTTTGCTTTAAAAAATATGAACTCTTTGTAGGAATTTTCATGTGTTATGGTCAATGGTAGATTAAGGATTTTTGGTAGCTTCGACAAAGTGTGTTTTTGTGTGCCCTTCACTATACAATTTCTGCAAGAGTAATACGCAAATGACTTCTTCATTTGGTACATAAAGTATGTTTACCTTTGTTGCACCATGAACAAGTTCTGCAAAATCAGCAGCTTTTTGTATAATTGCTTTTTACCATGCACTTCATTTCATAGACATTACTTAAAAAAAGAAAAACAGCACCG
The DNA here is from genome assembly GCA_963932185.1 of Troglohyphantes excavatus. NCBI lineage: Eukaryota > Metazoa > Arthropoda > Arachnida > Araneae > Linyphiidae > Troglohyphantes > Troglohyphantes excavatus. The sequence goes on along the minus strand of OZ010666.1, from coordinate 30,224,572 downwards.
ATTCCATCTACAGCACCCGTATCATAAGCTGTTGAAAAAAAATGTGCATAAAAACTGTTAATATTTAAGTTTGATTTAAGTGCTGACATGTTTACAAAATTATATTTTTGTTTAAATTGGCCTATGCAACCATCAGAAAAACTGGATACAATTTTGACCGATGTATTTTCTTGGAGATGCTGCATTCAAATATTGTGCAAACACATTTACAGAAAATCTGTCTTGAATTATATAATAGTCTTTCTATGATATCTTTTCAAAATTCACATTCTGAATATCTACCAAAATTCAAGTAAGGTATCACAGCGCCATAACAAAATTGAAACAACAGTCTTGAAACAACAAATTTCCCAACTTAACGATTCGAAATTCCCAACTCAACAGTGCTGAAAATTTCCAGTTCCAACTTATCAGCATTTTTCTTCTTTTTTTATATATATTTTAGGTAATACTAAACAGTTCCCTCACAAGCATTGATTTGTTGCACCCATATTCCAATGCAGTATCCGTTCTGAGGTCTAATTTAAATGTAATGATACAAGTTAGGCCATTTCTAATCTGCCCTAGCTTTCATTTGCTAATAATATTAATTTACTTCAGGCATAAATTTTCTCAAATTGGGGATTTTTAGAAGTAGAAATTTCCAACTTTCAGGGTTTCCAGATTACAGTGGGGTTGTGCTCCCCCGGTGCAACGTTCCTGCACTCTACTCAATAAATCTTTAAGAATGGAGAAAATAAATCTGCAACTGTCCTATGAATTACTTTGAAACTTTTTATGAAAACCACAAATACACAAATTCTGAGGACCTGCTGTCATAATTGTTTTGTAATTTTAAAGTAAATAAAAAAATTAAGATCATTCATTTTAAAAACATGAATTAATGCAATTTAATTTGTTTTAAATTTACAGAATATAATTAATTATGGAAAAACTACTTAAGAACTTATTCTTAAAAAGGGCAAAACCAAATAAACTTAAAACATTGTTTTTGTTTTGGTCTGAAGTTAACCTATTTGATTTACTTGCCAGAACTGTTATGTGTTACTCTTGTGACACAGTCATTTGTTACTCTTGTGACAACACAACAGAGGATGTTCTATGCATGACACACAAAAAATAAATGGTGTAAAATATGTCTTATTCCACCAAATCAGAGATTAAAAAGTTTAAAGTAAAAATGTTAAGTAGTTTTTACAAATTTGAAACTTTTATATGTTTTTTGTTACTCTTGTGACAATTAAACATCACTATTAAATACAGTTAAATTTTTATTCAAAAGCTAATTTAAAATATTTCAACTATATATATATGATAAGTATGTAAATGGATTATGAATTTGTATATATAATGATTTCAATTAATGAACAAAATTAAGAAAATAATATACTATAATCGAAGTGACATTTTTGGCCCCAACAAAAGTGAAGAAATATGTCAACTTTCAGAACAATTTCACTACAGACTATTATTCTTATGAAATAATACCTTACAAATTCATATCCAGCAACTTTCTAGGATTAAATTGATATACCACACTTAGAGTTTGCTTAAAATTTTAATTTCAGTAAAAAGTTCATTTTTGGTGGACGTTCCCTTATCTCCAATTTACACTTAAGATGTTAAAATAAACACCTCTTTTTAAAGATATCTAGGGAAGCAAGGGCGGTTGGACTGGACTGAAAAAGGGCAGAAATGTTTGCAAAAAAAGGCATGAGGATGCGATTGACACGTGAAAAGGGAGGGCAGAGCCGCCTTTTCCAAAAATGCCTAGTGCGAAAACTGCTAATCGAATTACTTCATGTTCGTTAACAATTGTTAGTTGCAACACATTTAGAAGTAAATCGCATACATTTCCTTACACTATTTCCTTTTTAAATATTTTTCATTCATTTTTTGGAAACATTTATTTTTATGTAATGTAAAGTATAACATATTGCTTCTGTTAAGTAAAATAATAATTCAAAATAGGAGAGATAATGGTTTGATTGCATCTTTACACAACAATGTACAGTAAGATGTTGTAATTTCTGATTATTTAGCATTCATAAACTGTCATTTTTTACAATACATGCATGTATTTAGAATTTGTAATCCCAGAAATTTTGTCAACACTTGACATTAAAAAATTATCTTGGTTAATTATCCCCCCCCCCCCCCCCCCCCCAAACCTAAGTTTAAACATATCTTACATTGGTTATATCTTACCCAGAATTCACAACACAGTTGTTTAGTGTCCTGTTATGCGTTTTTCAAAGGGCACCGCGCCCTGCCCTTTTTTTGTAAGTGCCGATGCGCCCTGCCCTTTTTAGAAGTGAAAAATGTGCCCAGCCTTTTTTTCAATATCTCCTTTGCGCCCTGTAATTAAAAAAAATATTTTTTTCTGCAAAAACGTAGGTCTGTAGGATTGCCTTGGTATCCCAAACGTACCCTTTGCCCTTTTACATAACAAAAAGTGCCCTTTTACATAACCAAATGTGCCCTTTTTGACAAATCCCCCCTGCCCTTTTTTAAAACTATATGAACACTACAGTTGTTGGCTTGTTAGGAAGAGTGTGATGGAATACTACATGTGCAGTTTTAAGTGCTGTGCTTTAAAAAGTAACAGAGGTGTTGAATATTGTTTGAAACCTTTACATAAAAAAATCTCAGTCAAATAACAATAAAATACTAAAAACTTTCTTACGCAAAAACTCCAAGTGGCGATGCGGAACAGGCTCTTTCAATGACAAAAAGGCATTATTGAATCTATCAAAATTATCTGTTATGCATTGTAAACAATTGTTCTTTAATGACGAAACTTGTCGGATCCTATATTTTTCCCTCTCTGCCATCTCAATCTGATCACCTGTATTCTCTTTAAATTTATTTGGACATTCAATGTTTTATAGATTAATTTATATAATAAATGAGAAAAGCTGTTGCCACGTTTTAAAACTAAAACATACCGCAGCTTTGTCGATTTTTTTTCTCGTCCTTCTTTTTAATATTTTTAAACTTTTCTTTCATTTCTTAATAGTGGTTTACATTTTATTTGAAACCATTTCTTTTAAATTTTTTTTATTTTTAGGTATTTGTATATAAAATACATTTAATTTATTTTGACTTGCTCTGTTTAATAAACATCGTACTAGAGCAGTAAAATTGGGCTATTGGTGACGATGCGACGGTTCGGGGCCTATTTCGAAGGAAAGACCCGGGAATGATGCCTCGTATTTTTGAACCATGGTCAGATGACGAGGACAACACCTGAGCTAGCACCCAACGCAACCTCAATAGGGGTCAGGACATTGGACCCCGATCAGATTTGTCGTGCACCAGTCCCGTATACACACCAGTATAATTTGTTGGATGTTTTGGACGACTTTCTAGTATTTTTGTAGAGAAGCTGGCAACCCTCCGATCGCATTACTTTTCTAAGTCAAGTCAAGGCTGAACTAGATCCGCGCGCGTCAACCATAGAAATGTATAAGACCTAGAAGGAAGAAGCGTATTGAAGCCGATGAAGCCTGCATGGGCGCGAAAATGGGTTGAGTTAGGCACATGGCTGCCAGATGGGCGACTTTTATCGCTTGCTTTTGATGCTGTTTCAATTATATTTTGACTACAGTTGGCGAGCTATTTTACGTGATAATTGGATTATAGTATACGAGTTTAGACGTTAGATACGGATTTTTTAAAGAGAAATTTAATAAATCATTAATCACATAAAATTTCCTTTTATTATGTTTTTGAAAAGTTACTAAAATGTTTAATTACGTTAATTAATAAATGAATCTAATTAATAAAATATAGTTTAATTAACACAGTTTAATCTAATTAATAGCATAATCTAATAAATAAACTATAATCTAATTAGTATTATAATTAATAAAGTGTAGTCTAATTAATAAAGTATATAATAAAATTAAGTTTAATTATAAAGTAATATAATTAATACTTTAATTAATAAAGTATATAATATAATTAATAGTTTAATTAATAAAGTATATAATATAATTAATAGTTTAATTAATAAATTATATAATATAATTAATAGTTTAATTAATAAAGTATATAATATAATTAATAGTTTAATTAATAAAGTATATAATATAATTAATAGTTTAATTAATAAAGTATAATCTAATTAATAGTTTAATTAATAAAGTATAATCTAATTAATAGTTTAATTAATAAAGTATAATCTAATTAATAGTTTAATTAATAAAGTATAATATAATTAATAGTTTAATTAATAAAGTATAATATAATTAATAGTTTAATTAATAAAGTATAATCTAATTAATAGTTTAATTAATAAAGCACAGTTAGTCTAATTATTAAAGAGTATTATTGCATAATAATTTTTGTATATATTTTCTTCAAATTAAAAATTTAATCACACTATTTTAAAAATTATTAGTTTATTATTTGTGCTTGTGTAATAAATCATAATTAAATCTCGGTCCCATATTGCTAAGTGGTACTATACATGCTAATTAGTACCAATTAAAATATAGTTTTTAAAATTTTATTACAATTAAAAAAATATTTATGTTGTTAATTATTAATTATTTTAATGTTAATTAATTTTTTATTAATTAATATTAAATTCCTTCAATTAATTATGGCAATATTTTAGGATTTGAACCATAAAATAACTAAAATTACCGTTAAAAGTTAATAAATAAAGCCACTCATGTGGACGTATAAAACTTCTAAAAAATAATATTTCCCCATAAAAGCAACACAAACAACATTTTTTCTCACTATCTACAATATTTCCGTGATTTTTTGCAATAATCAGCGTTGTCAAAAGAGTTGTACTTAGAGCGCAATAAATTTTTAAATAAAGCGATTTTAGCATGGAAACTCCTATCTCCCGTCCCTTTTTTGAGTTGAGTTGGCGAAAGCCGCCATACCTTCATTTCCCCTATTGGCGAAACCGGCTTTCAGCCTTCCAGCAACCCTATTAGAGTTCAGTGGCGTCAACGCGCGCGGATCTAGTTCAGCCTTGGTCAAGTCCGTCGCACGGATTCGAACCACCAATCCTCTCATTAGGAGCTGAACGCCTTATTCACTGAGCAACTGGGGCTTAGACTAGCGTCTGCAGCGAGAAATCTTACAAACCGCTTCGACTCCTACCGGATAGCGCGCATGCGCATTACTGAAAATCTAGGTTGGTTTGGTTTGGTTTGGTTTTGTTAATCAACGTCGCACTAGAGCTGCACAGTGGGCTATTGGCGACGGTTCGGGGTCAATCTCGAAGGAAAGACCCGGGAACACATACGCATTCACACACACATTCATACATGCACCTCGTTATTTTAGAACCATGGTCAGATGACGTGAGAATCTAGGACTTGGAAGTTTTGCCGCTCGGAAGGCAGTATTCTGACAAAGGGGGCCGGTTACAAATCATCGAGTGTATTTAAATGACTAGTGAATGAATTTTTGTTGGTTTCATTATTTACTTACTTCATTATGATGACTCTTCATTATTTATAAATGCTTTTATATAAATGTTTTGATATATTGCTAACAAACTGGGGGTAAAAAGTAAAATTTATTTCAAATTTGGTTAAGTTATTTAAATGAATTAATTTAGTTTAGAAATACATTTGGATTAATTTATAAATACTTCTTCATTAAATAATAAATTATATTGGATAACATTTATTATTAACTCTGTGACATTCGTTTTTTATATCACTAATGGACTGTTAATGAAATAAGTTAAGTGTATTATTTTTTCGGAAATACTCCTACCTCAAACTAAAAGATATTCAAATGTACTCCATAATGGTTGTAACTTATCCTGATAAGTTATAAAATAATAACAAACAAATGACTAATTTATTAAAAAAAAATTAATTTTATTATTTAATCTAAAATTTCTAAAGAAAACCACAGTATTTGTTGTATCATGTAACAATATAATGCAATTATTAAGAACCATAATACAAATTAACAAAATTCAGATAATCTTTTCATAATTTGTATGAATAAATTAATAATTATAAATTACTTCAGAAGTAATAAAGATAAAAAATATAATAATGGGTCAAAGGTTCATCACAACATATTAATACACTGACATTTTTACAACATTTTTTTGAAATATACGTATTAAAGTAGAATTAATTTATTTTAAAATATATTTTAGCATGATATTACAGATGGATCGAGAACAGATTATGAGAAGTCTAGTTGATATGAAGGACTTTAAGTTAAAATGATGAATTATTAGAGAAAAATCGCACACAGTGTTCCTTTCTTTCGTAAATAACGTTAAAATTTTCCTGTTGCGAGAATTTTGATGGAGAGTAGTAGAAGATGTTGTAAGGTTGCATTTAAGATTTTTTATACGTGAAAAATATTAGACATAATAAACGGAACACTGTTATTATAAATAAATTAAAGATTTAACAAAAAATAATAAATATGAACACTTTCTGCAATATTATGTAGTCAAGATATCTAAGGACCGCAAACAACCCTTAAGCAAAACTCTTAGCAGTAGTTCTGGGAACAATAGACCTCGCAAAAAAGAAATAAAAGAAAACAAATGCGGCGATTTTAATGACTTCAAGTAACATTCAGGCCAAATTTAAAGAATATCGAACAACGCGTTTGGTCGTAAATGCGTAACAAACAAATTTACAGACTAACAGACGAAGTGCTGAAAAACAGAGTTAAAACATGGACCTGCCTCGCTTACGCTCAGTAAAATATATTCTTTGTTTCAAAATGTATGAAATAATTATATATTTCACAACAACCAGTTATCAATAACCAAGATCATTTCAATTATTTTTACACACTATTATTTTATGGAATGTATGTTAGAAGTTTTGGTAAACTGCAACTTACTCTCTGCATTTTCAGTTTGGCATTTCAACTTGCATGCCCCTATGATGGGCACTTCATTGTCACTATAGTCCAACACTGGCTGTTTGCATTTCTTTACAATTGGCTTCTCATGCCATTTTAGGAGCTCTTTCTTTGGAATGACATTTACCTGTGCCCCTGTGTCGAGTTTGAATGTAACCTTATTATTATTTACATATATCTCTTTCAGCCAGACGCTTTCTGTATCACCACACATGCTAATGACATCAATATTTTTTAATTCACCGAGAAATACCGATTCCGTATCGCTATCAGTCTCGGAACTCCGTTCCACAGTATTTACGTATTGGGCTCTTTGTGTGCGAGTCCTGCACATCTTAGCCCAATGATTCTTTAACTTACAGTTCTTGCATGTCGTTCCGAACGCCGGGCATCTGCGTGGCTCGTGCACACGTCCACACGATCTGCATTGTTGTTTGTTGTTTTCCGAACGAGATCCTCCCTGCGTATTTTTCGCTGACTCAGCACGAAAGCTACGGCGCCTGATGACATCTAGCTCAACTGATTTGTTTATGTTCATATCGCTGGCTTGCACTTTACTGTGCTCCGCACTTTTACATTCACTGAGCACTTCCTGTATTGATTTTGATTTCCTACTTGTTTCTCTTATTAGCCTCTCTTGTAGTTGTTTATCTAGCATCCCATGCACAATTTTATCGCGCAACATGCGGTCCATCGACTCAACATAATTGCATTCTTTTACTGCACATCGTAGTCTTGCGTAAAACTCAGTAAATTTTTCATCTCTTTCTTGTCTAATCTCCAGGAATTTATATGACGCATAAATTTCATTTTGAAAGTCTTTATAGAATTCGTCAAATGCTTGAAAAATTTGAGACAGACTCACATGCGTTTCACCCGCTACTGGCTGCAAATCGAAAGCTCGATATTGTTTCTTCATTTCATCTCCACAGACGTGACGAAAGAGGGCTGTTTTCGTTTTTTCTGGTTCGCTTCCATAGCGTGAAGCTTCGATGTAGTCTTCGAAATCTAGTTTCCAGTTCCTCCAAGCTTCGGACGGATTGGATCCCGCATCGAATGGTTGAATCGTCGGCAAATTTCCGGCCATGATTTCACGATGTAAACTTATGTTTTTCCTTTCGATAAACGTGTGGACTGGGTGCTACTCTGACACCATGATACGTTCTAGTTAAGGATTAACTAGAATTAGTTAATTGATTTTTAAGTACAATGTAAATGACAAAATGAGACATGCTACAGGAATGATTTAAGAGGCCTAACTGACTGTACGATTCGAACAGCAGTTAGTCAGGTTTATTGTATATCGACTCTTGACAGATGGTGCCATCTGGTTAGGTATCAGAATACTAATATCTAACACCATGTACCCCTTGATAAAACTTTTCATTTAAGTTCCCCCTTGAAGCCCCGTTTACACGTGCTAAAAAGCCGGGGTAAACCCGGCATTTTTCCCCAAGGAGGGAAGATTTCGGAGAATTGCCGGGGTAAACTTCGCACCTACTCTTGACTAGGTGAAAATGCCGGGTGATTCCCATGATCCTTTGCGAGATTTCAATAATGGCGGCTGTATTCAGTGTTTGTGTGTATAAACCATTACTGATTTGTGGAAAACTTTCAGAAATGGGTAGTTTTAAAAAGCAATTGAATAGTAATCGGGCGAAAGTTATTAAAATACGTTAAATGGGATTGCTTTATAAAAGCAATATGAGGAAATGCGTAAAAATATTTTTTTCAGTAAATTGTTTGTTGCACACCAGTGTGAGTTTCGAATTCAAATACTAATAATAAAACAAGATTTTTCCGAAATATAGGGGGATGTTTTAAAAGCAACGTGGATTCCCGAAATTTAGTAGGATTGCTTTTTTAAAACAATGGGGATAAGTTAGTGCGTAAAAAGGTTCTTTTCCTTAAATTGTTTGTTGCACACTTTGTATGTATATGAGGTTTTTTTTTATAGTGTGAAGTTTCGAATTCAAATACTAAAGCAAGAAATTTCCGAAATTTAAGGGGATTGCTTTTTTTAAAAACAATGTGGATAGAAATTGCCTAAAAGGTTTTTTTTTTAATTGTTTGTTGCACATAGGTTTTTTTCCAGTGTGAGTTTCGAATTCAAACATAAAACAAGAAATTTCCGAAATTTAAGTGATTCCTTTTTAAAAGAAATGTGTAAAGAGATGTGCCTAAAAAGGTTCTCCTTTAAGTAAACTATTTGTTGCACACATTGCATGTATGAGCAATCTGTGCAACAAATAATTTTTCCAATTGTTTTCTAATTTTCCAAAATGAAAGCATTATTTGCGATACGTTCCCTATTTTTTTAAAATGAAAACGTAATTACTTCCAATATACGTTTCCTAATTTTCAAAATGAAAACGTTATATTAAATAATTATTTATATATTTCAGATTATATGTGAGTTAATTTTATTATTAATATATAAATTTGTAAATTAAACAAAGTAAATTTCCCTCACACCCAATAAACACAAATAAAAAAAAAAGACTGAACTAACAAGTTGTGTGATCAGTGGCGTAGTAAACTTGCTATTTTCAGGGGGGGGATGAACATTTTCTTCATGTAAAAGATGTAATTTTTTTTAGTTAAAATAGTAGGTTAGTTGATCCATCAAAAAATAATAATCGTTTTTGTTGAACACCTTTAGAACAATAAGTAATCATAAAATTGTATTGTAAGCTGAAATATGAATTTATAAATGTACAGATTTTTAGATTAGTGGTTGTTTGAAGGAATTTATTTCAATTTAAATTTCGTTAACATAATATAATTTTCTAAATAATAAGAAAATTCATTTGCATAATCTGTTTAGAAAATAAAGTATAAATCTGATGGTTTCATATTTAAGAAAATAATCACTCTGAAACAAAATCTCATTTAATAATTTTTTACCGAACAAATTGACTATTTTTTTCCTTTTTAGTCTTTTTAAAAAATAGTCGAAATTAAAAAATGCTAATCTTTTTACTCTAATAAGTACAAAAATTATTCATCTGTCAAATACAATATGTGAGACGATTGGTTTAGGAAATATATTTTGGAAAAAAAGCCATAAAATAGTAAAATGTTTTTAAGGCAAACAGACGCAATCTGTTTGCTGCTCTTTAGGAAGTGACGTTTGAGTGACGTCACTTCCTAAATACCGGCAAATTATGAAGGGACGTGTAAACGGGTGAAAAGTTTTCCCCTATTACCCGGGTAAATACCGGTTCGTTTTGTTGGACGTGTAAACGGGGCTTCAGGGTCGCCAGGGTCGCCATCAGCAGATGCGGAACCCTGTATAAAGGAACCAATAAGGAGCCCATTGAAACAGATTTTACGTTTTTTATAGCTGACAAGTTTTGCACATTCTTAGATGAAAATAACGCATCCATAGTTGACAAAAGCACATTGTATAAATTATCTATAGCAATAGAAGAACTTTTTCTTTTGCTTTTAAATGACTTTTTTTTAAAAATATTATTTAAAATATATTTTTATTTTAAAACTCGTAGCAGAGCAGTATAATTTAAATAAAAGGAAATTATACATAAAAAACGAAAGGGGAGAGGTCGGAGCAAGGATGTTATTTCAGCAGATTGTATTGATATGAATTGTTCGCCATCAGAAGGAAGATAAACAAGCTATTTCGTATGACGTCGCGATTCCCCATTCACACCCTGTATATGCTTTGATTTATATCCTGATTTTTTACGCATGGACGCCTAATTGTCTATTGAACGGAGCCAAATCCATATCAATTGCGCTATTTGTCACGGAGTTAAGGCGGGATGGACACTATTGTGATATTTAGATCCTGATTTCCCATGTAAATAATTTAAAGATGTTTTATGTTAATAACCGGTTCGCCAATTTTTTTCATAAGTTGTTTCCTTGTTAACGCCGGGTTCTTCCGGGGCCCTATGCGACAGCACCTGTAGCACACCTCTAAGGGCGACCCTGCTCATAACGCTTCTCACTCATCCAACTACGCAAACAAAAGTTGGGTTTTGTTAGGCAGTAATCTTAAATTCGCTAACAAATTAATCAAACGACTCAAAAAAACTGTTATAAGTAAAATCAAAAATCAAAGTTTGTAAGTCATCAATTTTAATTGACACAAACTTTTATTTTTGATTTTACTTATAACAGTTTTTTATAGAGGTTCTCTAACTTTTCTAATAATATTTTCGCGTACCCCGAACCGGACCACCAGGTACCCCCAGTTGTACGCAAGAAAAGGAATCCTATTACCTCTGCCGACACTAAATTGTTGCAAGTTTGGATTGTAAAGATAAAAATAATTTTATAATTAATAAAATCGACAAACTATTAACCAGGAGGAACTATGGAGGGGAACAATCTCCCCTCTTCCGAAAAGCTCAGAAGGTTTTTTCTCTGTCGCGACATTACCCCGGGGCACGAGAGGGGAAGGTTGACCTAGTTTTTTGCACAAATAAACTTTGTCCTTAGCTTAAAATGTTTTAAAGAAAATTTCAGTACAATTTTAATTGTCTCTAATTTTTAAAGCAATATTTTAAAAGTTATCTATGTAATTAATCATAATAATTGTTTTAGTGTATACTTCTGTATGTTAAATTTATGTTAAGTAGAAATGTTTTTTTAAACAATTTACTTTTTATACATTGTATAACAAAAAGTGTAAACTATAAATCCTGTGAGATAATATACTTCTTATTATAAAAATTATGCAAAAGTCATTCTAAATTTAAAAAAATAACTTTCCATTTTTCAGAATTATAGTTTGTCTTTGTTAGAGCCTTACCATCTTATAATTCACTTTTAACTTTTGAAAAATATTACTTTATTCAAGCAAATGCTTATTTAATTTGATCTGTAAAGCACTACAAGAATATTGATGGCTAAAAACACAATCATATTTAGTCTACTTTTATAAGCTTTCAGAAAACGCAAAAAGATTTTTAATATGGTAGCAATCTGTGGAAACTTTTTTTCCCACAGAATTATTATTTAGAAGGGACATGAAATGTTTGTGTAGGGGGCAAGTGGCTCTCCAAATTCACATTGATACCACTATCTCATTTGGGCCAATAAATTAGGCATATATTAATTGTGCTTTTAGCCATCGATACCCTTTTCGGCAATTTATGTGAGTATTCGAATTAATCTGGTCATTCGTAAATTTGAATTATTTAGAAAAGTATTTTACAAAAAAAAAATTTACTCCTTAGATATATTTCAAAATTATCTTCAAAATCAAAACAATTCAAACTCTTACCTCTTTTCATAAAATTAAGCAGAAGAATTGAATAATCAGTTTAAAATATTTAATTTTATGGATAATTCAACATAAAAATAGTATTATAGTTTTCTTTAAAGTAAAGGATTTAACCAAACTTTATAAAATTTTATAGAGTTATTAAATAGATAATATGAAATAACTTTTTTTAAAAGAAAAAAAACACATATGGCCAATAACTTCAAATTGTATAAAGTATAACGAAAACTTTATTAAAAGATATTTTGAAAATTATAATTCCATCAGAAAATAGGAAAAGCCCTTTTGATAGGGTAACTTCATCAATTGTCGTTCAATGTAGAATGGCACCAATGATATAAGAAAAAAAGATAATCTGAATAAAATTGCATAACATTATGAAATAGTAACTTAAGTGATAATCAGCCACTTTATATTTTATATCGTGGCTGATTATCCCCCCCCCCCCCCAACAATTCTTCATTAAACAATCTTCCGCATAAAATATCTTCAAGGTTGGCAGTTATGTTTCTCAAATCTAAAAAACAGCAGAAAATGAGGAAAAATACTTATTATAAAAAAACTTGATTTAAGTTAGTTTATTTATAACTTAACTTGAAATAAAATATTTATTTTTTATCCCTAGTTTGTTCAAAATATATCAAAACATTTATATAAAATGCTTCCGTGTGCCACTCGATGATATGTAACCGGCCCCTTTTATCAGAACACTGCCTTGCGAATGGCAAAACTTCCCAAGTCCAAGATTCTCAATAATGCGCATGCACGCTTTCCAGAGAAGTCAAAGCAGTTTGTAAGATTTTCTCGCTGCAGACGCTAGTGACGATTCGGGGCTTATCTCGCAGGAAAGACCCGGGAACACATACACATTCACACACATATTCATACATGCAGCCTGTTATTTCAGAACCATGGTCAGATGACGAGGAAACACCTGAACTGGCACCCAACGCCTTCAATAGACGTTGGGACTTTGGACCCATATCAGATTTATCGTGCACCAGTCCCGTATACACGACGTTAATTTTTGCGGATGTTCTGGACGACTTTTCTAGTATTTTGTAGCGAAGCCAGCAACCTTTTTACTTTTCTTTGTCAAGTCCATCGCCTGGCATCGAACCACAAATCTCCGTATTTCCAGCTGACGCCTTTAACCGTTCGGCCACGGAGTTTGAAAGTTAACAAGTCTAAGTTGTTCAATAAACGAGCAGAGAGCCCCTAGAGAATACCTTAATTGTTACTGTTATGTTAAAAAAAATTAAGTAACACAACAAGAAATGGAAGGAAATTGTGTTTCATGTGAAGGGCTAGTTAAAACTCTGCAACAACCTTTATCTTGTGTTTATGCAAAAAAAGTCAGCATAAAAAATGAAAGCTTATAATCGAATTTTGAACAAAAATGATGTTGAGGGTTTAAATATAGGTATTTTGAACAAAAAATGCTGTTAAAAACTTCTGCTTAAAACGTTTAAAAAATCTACATTTTCTCTTCAAAAGTGTAGGTTCTTTACAGGTTTTATAAAGGAATTTGAAACAAAAAACCTTTATTATAACTGCAGTGTTTTTAGTTTTAATGCGATTAAAAAAAATGTAGTTTTCCTTTATAAAACTTTCAATTTCAGAAATTTGATTAAGTTTTTATGTTGACTTTTTTTTTGTATTAGGAATCTAAACAAATGCATTTTATAAATTAAAAAAAAATATCAAGACGTGTATGTAGGTATATTAATTTTTTTTTTAAATGCTAGGCTTTAGTCTTACCAACTCTGCTGTGTCTGACTTAACATAATACGTTACTAATTTTCCGAAAAAATTCTCTATTCTCAAACCTATAATAAATATTTTTGTCAAACGAGGAAAAAAAAGTATTGCAAAAAGAACATTCTCCACACAGCTATTTCAAGTCTTCGATTAAAGAGTTGTGTGGATAATACGTACATTTCACTTAATATTACCTGCCTAAAATTTTTAGTTAGTAGGATTTTGAGAACCTGCAAGTTGCCGATTACTGGTAAACAAACAATAATATTGCTTCTTTATGTTCAAATTTTGCATTATTTACGTTTAACTTGTGTACACCATACTCTAAAAATAAATCATATATTTTTTTTCAATATTTTAGATTTTCTTCGGAAAATTTTAAAGCTATCCTACAAAAGAATATCCCCAACTAAATAAAAAAAAATTATTTCTGTTTGAATTGTATAAAAGTTATGTGGCTCGCAAATCCATTCACTGTTTAAAATCACAATATCAATGTATGTTAATGCAAAAATAAAGTGGCTGAAGTAAAAATACATATACACTCAAACCTGTTTTTGTGTGGTCTTTTTTGCACAATTTTTTTTGTGCAGTATATGAAAATTTCAATCAAATTGGAACATAATTGATTATCTGGCTACCGAGACATATACAAGCGTCTAGTAAAACAACAGTCATCGCAAAAACTGATCACTGACTACATGGTAACTGAAAAAAAGTCAACTCTAAACAAGTGTGAGGTAGTATCTTCAAGTGACAAAAGCGATTTTGAACAAGTTCGCATATTGTCAGACTACAAAGGATAATGGTTATACGTTTTGAAAAGTTTTGTATGTGTAAAATAAGTGCATATGTAAATAAAATATTTAAAAATGTTCGCATGTGTATTTTCTAAATCAGATTCCAAAAGGTTTGTCGAGATTCCAAGTAGCTGTCAAGCCTTGTGTCTTGATTTCGTTTAAAAAAGCAATTCCTAGTTATTTCGTAAGGTTTTGAGTTATTTTCTATGTGAGACTTTTTTTATGCGGTCCCTATCCACCGCATAAAACAAAAATTGTGTTGCAAAAACTTTTTTATAGCTACTCGTAAAGTTTTGTGCGAATTTTTTTTATGGTCATACTCAGTTCAACACAATTACATATAATATGTCAAACAGCTGCAATTCAATGGATATTTTTTAGTATGATGATTATTCTAAAAGCCCATGTTCATGAACTTTTGGCCTATTTTTTTTATATATTATTTCAATCAGCTGGTAAAAAGGAGCAAAACTTAAAGTTTAAATTTTTCTAAATGTAAAAAAACTGCTTATCAAAATAAATCTGTTAGATTGTTTGGTTCTTTTGGTTAAAAAAGTTTGTCTATCCCTGTTAATTCCATGTATTTTTCATAAAAAACAGAAATTTGAAAAAATGCTATTGGTCCTTTTTTTCATATAACCAGGGAATTTTTTTCTAAGTGTTAGCAGTATATTCAACATAAAGAATGGCTATATTTTGCTATTACATGAATAATAATAAAAACAATATAGCTGAATATTTGTATAATTTTGGCAATTAGCAGTATATTCAACCTAACTACAGAAATAATGTTCACAAATTTATATATTTTTTTGCAATAGAACTATCAAAATATGTTAATGCAAAAATAAAGTGGTTTAGTTAAGCACTTTCCATTTTTGAAAATGTTATTCAAGAACAAGGGTTGATTAAGTGGCACAAATCATTTTGATTTTATGTAAATTTTTGAAAATAATAGAAAAAAACAAAACATAAAATTAACATTTTATTCTTATGTACAACTTTTTTAAAGTACACTTGTAAATAATACCAAAATATTATATTTTCATATTAGAAATATTAAGTGATTTTTAAATAATATTTGTATTTATTGAAAAGTTAAGGAATGAATTATACCATACATAGAAAAAAAAAAGTAATTTCATCACTATTCATAGCCAAAAGGACCATAGACCCAAAAAGAAGATTCACCATCATCAGATACTTCATTACCAGATATACCATCACCCTCATAATAATCATAGTCATAATCAAGGAAATCTTCCTCATTGCTAGAAATAGAATTTTCATAGCTTTCATAATTATTATAAACAATCTGCACAAAATTTCTTGTACTATCGTTCAGTAGGTTAAGATTGCATATATCTTCATAGCTTATAGTTTCACACGAGTCTATTGTTAAAGACACTAGAGATGAACAAGTCAAAATAATAGATTCCAATAGAGCTAAATTCATATTACAATTGCAGAAACTTAAATGTTGTACAGTACTGTGTTCGAAAAACTTAGCTAGTTTAGTGTTCATTTCAGAGTTTTGAAACCAACACTGCTCAAAGGATAGTTTTTCTAGATTTGGACTGCTGAGCAAAATACTAGTTACAGAGTTTTCTGAAAACTGATCAGAAAAGGATATATTCCCTAAACACAAGTCACTAAGACTTTTTAAGCTACTTGTGTCAGGAAATTGGTCTTTTGTTAGATTTTTTAGAGATTGAAATTGAACTTTAGTCAAATGTAAGTTTTTCAAGTTCGAACAGCTCTCCATTAAAATAGAAATTGAAAAAGTTAAGCCCTCAATTTTTAATTTATGTAATTTGATACCATTTGACTTCAAAAAATTATTAAATTCCAGGCATTGTTTAACAGTGTTATTTACACCGTCAACTGTCAAATTTACACCGTCAACTGCCAAATTTTCTAACTTTGAAAAACGTGAAATCAGATCAAGACAGTTTTCTGTTGACAAAGCTATATTAAGAGTTTTTATGTTTGGACAAACTTCAGTCCAGACATGTAAAATATCTTCTTCTGTAAGCCTATTATCACTTTCAAGAAAATCAAGTTTAGTCAAATTATACTTCTTGGCATTATTCAAAGTGTTATTCTTAAAATCATCTTTATGCATAGAATACAGTATAATTGGCAAATAATTATAATTTAAAACTTCTAGAAATGGCATATTGTTTAACAAAAACCTAATAGTAGAATCTTCAACAGTTATAAACCTCAAAGACAATACTTTAATTGAGCATTCGCGCCGACGATCGCCAAGTTTATTGCATAGCATTTCCAAACCTTTACTTGTGACATTAGAGCTACCATCGATGTTCAACTCGTTTAGTTTAGTACAATAAGCAGATACATTTTTTAAACTTGTATTATTACAGTGATCAAGAATATGGAGAACTTCAACATTTGGCAGATGACAAATTGTTGTATTAATAAATTCTGGAATGTCGTTTTTCCAAACATTGCATGATGTATCAATTGCAAATGACACCTTTAGAAAACCCTAAAAGTATAAAAATCAATGAGTTATTAAATTTACAACAAAAAAACAGCAGCAAGGAATTAAAGATCTAATCTTATTAATTGTTGTAAAAAAGTTAAGAAATTTCTTTGGAATTTAAAAGAGATTTGATTTAATTCTTTATATTTTAACTACATCAATAGGTAATATATTTTCAACTATAAAATAATGCAGTCAGAAAAATGTCATTGGTATGTGCTGCTTCAACTGAACCCTAAAAAAAGCTATCTGTGAAGTATCAAAATTAATTACCTCTAATAATATTTTTGTTAATAAATTTACAAGTCAAGGAGATGGCAAGTAATTGAGAATAATTTTTATGTAAAAAAAAATTAGTGCCGTTTGGACCAAATGTTGACTCTGCAACCAATATTATATTATTTTGCAAAATATTCTAGAATATTCTGAGCATAAAATGGAAACAAACTTCTCAAAAGAATGCACATACGCTAAACTCGATAAGTTTATGAAAACAATGATTGGAGTTTTAAAATTGTACCGACATTGATTGTAGTAAGGATAAATACCTGTCGTATAGAAAATTGCATTAAAAATATTAAAATGTATCACAATTTATTGCTTAGTTTTTACGTTGCATTTGGTTTTTAATATTCTTAATGTAACATTCAATAAGACAAGTCTTTATTCACTCCAGGCTGAATTAGAGTATTTGAGAGTTGTCACTGTGGATCGAGGTGTTTCATCCAACGTTGTCGACAAGACTTTGCACAAACTTAAAAATCCACTTAGAAATTTCAATCTATCTGAACACTCTAATGCTTTGGTTGTTTTGCCATATTATACCCAGATTAACCATAATTTTTTTTTAATTATCTGTAAATTAATTTGACATACGTTCCATCAGATCACTTTCACACAACTTAAAGACCCGATTGACGACCTTAATAACTGGGGCATATATCAATGTGGCATCAGTTAAACAAAACGATCATTGAAATTTTGCATCAAGGAACACTAAGCACATACAAGAAATAAAGAAGTTCTCCATTGCCAGGCACTATGTTTAATTTTTGAAGCCCACATTTAATTTGCAAACTTAAATCTCCAGTTAAACTTGACTTCCTGGAGGCGTCTCAAATTTTTAGCAATGTTGATTCGATAGTTAATGAAACCTCCGCTGTTCCAATTTTGTTTTGTTTTTCCGCAACACTTTTAATTCTGGGTTTATTTTCATTTTACTGTGCACACATTGACTTTTATTACTGCTGATAAAGGGAGATGTATATCCCGAAACATGTCTGAATTTTTTGGGGTAGTTTTTATGTTAGAAATTTGGAAGGGAGGGACCTTACTTCAATTCGATGCCCATCAGACAATGAATATGGCACCAACCGCATCATTTAAGAAATAAGTACCGTCTTTCTGTTCATTGGTAAACTTTTAATTGTGTTTTTTTTTCAAATCAAATTTCATGCAAAGTGGTTTTTCCCTGGAACTTTCATAAAAATAAGGATTTTTTTTTTGCTAAAAGTTAATGACTTCGATGGAAGCAATTTTGGCAATTAATTTTTAAATAAAAGCTGTTGGTAAGCAATTTTTTTAAAATTATTTATTATGGCATAAATTACTAATTTAATTTCAAAAATAATTACCAATAATTGATCAGATTTCTGTAACACTATGTATCGTACAACTACCAATCAAGTATCTGTAACTCATTTTTTCTTTAATATAGGTTTGATCATGATCAAAATCACATTACATTTGCACAAATTGGTGGTTGAAAATCGTTTAACACCTACTTCGAAGAAAAGACAGTGAAGAAATTTTGATTCACTGCTCTGTTTTCGGATTTCTGAAAATTTGTGCCATGATTTTGCAAGTATTGTGTCAAACATGGAATCTCACCAACAGTTTTAAGCAGGAGCCGGTAAATTTGGAAACAGTAAATTTGGCGGAATCATGCGAGGGGTCGACCATACATTGCATAACACACATGTAAGGGAAAATATTTTCTATCCTGCATGGAATTATGTTGTTTATAGGTTCTTACAAATACAATTTAAGCTCAAATTCAATTTAAGTAAAAAAATGTCTAATTACTCTTTCGTGTGTGAACACAGTAGTTCCATACACATTGCTCTTTACAAACCCATACAACCAGAGACATCCTCTGGACATCCCAATTCCATCCTGAAAATCCCATTACCGTCCGGGTCCTACAGCGGGATCTTACGACTTCCACAGGACGTTCGATATAAGATGGTTCTGGGATCTTCTAGAATTAAGACATTTTATGTTGTCCTAAGGATGTCTTGATATCCTAAAACGTTACTTTTATCGCAATTCATGAAATATTTTTAAACAAACTGTCAATTACCGAAATATTTCATTCTTTTCCTCCCAAAAAACGTAATGCTTAATAATTTTTTGAAAAAAATATTTTTCAATTGTAAAACCAATTAAATTTTAAATTTAATTAAAAAAAAATAATAAAAAAAAAAAGCTTTAAATAATTTTTTTTAAAACATAAAGTTTTCTCATTCATGCGATGAATTTTGATCCTTTTTCTATATTTCAAACAAATGGCACACAATCCAGTTCTGCCTTGGTTGTACAAATTTTCTGTCTGTTCTCGCTGTTTCACACCGAGTTCAGTGCTCGAGATCACCGCCATGTTTTTTGAAGATTAGCGTAGTGACCATTACGGCACACACCATGGTCTGTGCCATGGACTGCACATGAAGTTCGGCTTTGCACACACCAAAGCAATAATAAAACCAGGTGAGTTAGTTTAAATGTTTTTTCTTTCAATTCTTTGTAATACTTTGAGAATATTGGGAATTTTTAAGGGATATTTTTTATGGAGCATTGACGTTTTTATGGGGTAATACAGTGTTATTGTTACTAAGCCTACATTTGTAAATCTTTAGCTTTGTGTCTTGGGGTATGTAGAAAGAATATCAGTGTTCACTCTAGGCGTTTTTTGAAGTGCGGCCTGAAATTTGGCTGAAATTTATTTAGATTAGGTGCCGAGAAGCGAAGCTTCTATAACCCTTACAAATTGATATTTTTACATGAGATGGTACATGAATGGTATTTAACATTGGATGGACGACACAAAACAGCACAATACAAACAAAAACCAAAAATCAAATTCAACACAGAAAACACTCGCTAGGCAACACGCCAGGACGAGGAACATTAGAGTAAACAGTAAAAATGGCATCGAGAGAGTCACTTTGGTTCGAGAGAGTCACTTTGAATAAGAGAAACATCCTAATTGGCTGAGACAGAATTTACTTCATCCTCATTGGAGGGGAGAAAAAATGGCCTAAAAGTTAAAGAGTCCGCCGTATCACTCCGCGAGCGGAGTAACATGGCAAAGTTCCAGGTAAAAAGTCACATAAGGTTGTGGGCACAATCCGATTGGCCGATGGTTGGGGTTACCCTCTCCTGATTGGAGGGGAGAGTAATCATGGTATACAGACAGTCTGGCACCAGTCACACGCACCAGGGTGGTGCGACGATGCAGACGCACAATTTTTGGGGTAGAAACTGGAAGATGGGCGGAGCTAAACACGTCCTCCAGGGGAGTGCGTCGAGTGCTTCCGCTGGTAAAAGTGAATTACTTTCGAAAGATGAGAAGATCCAGTGCGTTCCTCATGTGTCCGCTGCTGTTTTCTTAACATCAAAGAAAGAGATGAAAGCATTAACCTTATCGGCGATGTTGGGCTGATCACGAATTGCAGCTGTTAACATCTGAATGCCTTGAGTGGAATTGAACATAATATTTAACTCTTTGAGGAGCTCCAACAATGGCATATATTCCTGGAATGCATTTTGTTGGGGGGGTCCTTTTGGAGCTTTTGCTTGGGGTTTCTGTTGTGTTGTGTTTTGCACTATACTCTTTCCTTGAGCATTTTGTGTTGGCACAACAGCATCAGTTGAGATGGGGTTTTTCTTTTTTGGAAATTCCGGGCAGTGTCTCCAAGAGGCGACGTGGCCGAAGTTCCCGCAATTTATACATTTAGGGTTATCAACCCATTGACCCACAGAAATGGCACATGATCTTGTTTCGTGACCCTCGCCGCATTTAAGGCAACGAGTTGTCATAGAGCAATTGATAGAATTATGCCCAAAATGGTTACAATTGTAACATTGGGCCACTGCGTTTTTGCGTTTAAAAAGTTCACATTTAATGTCGAAAAAGCAAAGTCTTTTAAGTTCAAGAATTTTGAGGTTAAAATCATTTTTTGGGAGATCGATTAGGTAAACACCAATTAATTTTTTGGTGGGTCTTTTTTTGAATTGAACAATTTTAGTAATTTCAAAGTTCATACCTTTCAATTCGTCAAGTATGTCCTCTGTTTTGATTTCCGGAACGAGTCCTTTAATTATCACTTTGAGGTTTGCGATAGATTTGGGTGCAAAAGTGAAGAATTCACAGTTAACTGTATTGAGAAAGTCCAGTGATTTTTGGCGAACAAAAGTGTCCGGGGCTTGAATTTTGATGAATTTTCCTGAATTTTCACATGTGAGTGTGCCATTGAAAAGTTTATTAAGTTCCTTGAGATAAGAAAGAGTGTCATTACCAGGTTTAAGGAGGATAGGTGGAGGTGGGGGAGAGACCTTGTTTCCCGTTTCCTCTGTATCCATGTTAATGTCGTTGATACTGTCAATCACCATCGCCTTCGCTGGGGGGCTCAGGTCCGATGATGATTGTTCATGCTGTGGAGACGATGACGGTTCCACGGTGGGTTCCAAGTCATGTTCCTTGTTTGGAGCGCCCAACTTGTCCTCCGCGACGGGTGGATTCGTCAGACGCTTCTTTTTCTTTTTTTGTTTTTTACCATTAGGCTTTTTAGATGGGGACATAGTGGTTACTATGTCCTTCTCTTGTTTGCGCTCAATGTAGCGTTGGCTGACCACCATTTCTTCACAGATCTTTTCCATGGCTCGGAGTTCCTTCTCCTGCTCAACACGATCAGATCCGTTCAGATGAGGCCAGTTCAGATGAAATTTGTCCACTTTGTCCAGATAATCAACAAAGTATGGGTTGTCGCAGATTTCAAGAAACCATCCAAAATCGGGTGGTGGGTCTTTAGAGATAATGATAGGTTTTAACGGTTTAGGTCCAAAATAAGTGATTTCGGAATCGTCTGCCATGGTCCACACAGAATGGGGCTCGAACAGATGAGAACGCAATCAAATAATTAAAGATTTTTCATTAAATAGCGGAGCAGATCGGCATCCTGACCGTCGTGGGCTCTCGCCGCAATTGGAATGAATGAATTTTGAAGTGCGGCCCGCCCTGCCCGCCTTTTTTTACTCTCGATTGCGCCCTCGTGCCCCTTTTTCAAAGATGCCGCCCTCTTTTGAAAAAATTCCGCCCTTCTTGCCCTTTTCAGTCACGGCACAAGCGTCAGTGCTTCCCTAGCTGTCTTTAAAAAAGGCATCGATTAAAAAAAAATTGTGTGTGAATTGCAATTAATTTAATTGTGACAGTAGAAGAACAAACTCCTTTTTAATTACGCGTGTTATGAAATCACGATGATTCCGCGGTAATTTCGAGCACGGGGCACGAATCCTATTGGTTGCCTGTGCCCGCATATGAAATGCTAATTTTTGTTTCTGTGTTTTTTTAAAGAGAAGATGGTTTGGGACGAAGTTGCAAGTCTAGGCATTTTATTACCAAATTTTGGATTTAAGTAGCATTTTTATCAGTTTTGTAAGGGGTCTGATTAGGACTACTTACATATTTGGTTTTTAGGGAAGACATTCAGTTTAAAATGTCAAATTTTAGATTTTAAGGTAATATTTTCATAAAGAATCATCAATTTCGTTCGGGTCTTTCCTGCGCAATGTCAATCAATAAATCGGAACTTGTTTTTGTTTGGTCACGGGTCCGATGTGTGGCCACGACCACCCCATAATATTTTTTTAAAGTGCCCGTTTAAAAACAAGAAGTGCCTTTTCAAAAATGGGGTGCCCTTTTACTGCCAACTGCGCCCTGCCCCTTTTTATTTCTAGAGTGAACACTGGAATATTATTTAAAAACATGTTTCTTGTATGTGTTTGTACTGTTGTATATCAAACTATTCGTTTCCCTCGCTACCATGACTTTAGAATATTGTTTATTAAATGTGAGTTGTGCAAATAAAAATAGGTCGTTTTTTAAACGTTTCCACATGTGTTAATTGAACAGTAAGGTGGCGAAAGGAAGAGAAATGTTAAATTTTATTCAAATGTTTAAAAAAAATTTGCAAGTAATTACCTACTAAAAAATCTGTCAGATTTCCTTTATGCAAGTCTGTTTAGTCTTATTTATGGGGTTATGGTTTTGAAGGAATGTAAATCACTGTTTTCTAAATCAATTTTATGCTCGCATTTGTTAACATAATGCTAAAAGCAATTATTCAAAATAGTAAAATTTCACAAATAAGCTGCATAACATGTATTTTCTATAGCATTTAGTCTTCGTTTTAAAATATTAACGTGTTTTCTCTATCTGAAATTTAAAAATATAGGTTCTGGAATGTAAATTATTCATATTTTTTATAAAAGTGTAAGATTTTCATTCATCTTTAATCGAGAGCTAAAAGTAGAATTGTTATTTGTCAATAATCACAGTTATTATATGGCTGATCAAGTTCATTTTTTGGTTAAAATGAGTTAGTCAAAATATGAATAAATACCGGGTATATAATGAGTATTAACATATAGACATCGATTTCATATAAGCTTCTGAATGTAAACGCATGCGTTTTAAATAAATAAATCTTCCGTGAATCGACTTATTTCAGAAGCTTTAATGCAACTTTTAAAAACATACTTCTGGTTGATTATTTGGTAAAGGTTTACTATACGGTCACCCTTGGCGACTTTTTCAAAATCTCGCCAAAAGTCGCCATTTTGTCGACTTTTGTCCAATAAGGTTGCTGCAATTCCTTGTCGTTTCGGAGGGGAGTTGCCATTAAAAAAAAATTATCGCCAAATGCGGAAATCTCGCGCCAAGGGTGACCGTACAGTAAACCTGACCCGATTATTTTATTATTATTTATAATTTTGCAGACTTAAAATGCTGTATAAGTATATTTTTAGGATTTCTAGCTTAGAAAAAGTAATCTTAATTTTTTTTTGTGTTTTACTAACACATTTTTCTACTTAATAAAACATTTAAAATTTAATTTTATAGTAATTTTAGTACATTTAGATTTCCACCAAAATCAGAATATATTTATGTTTTCAATTTATGAAACCCGGTTTGAAACGAGTGATTTTATATCAACATGAGCTATATATGTTTGCTTGTGATTGATAGTATGCAAGAACTTCCAATACATTGAACCGGTACAATTAAATATTGATGCAATTTCCTTATGTCCAACATATACTTGAAAGCAAATTTTGAAGTAAAAATGTTGAGGTACAGGAAACCTTTGGATAGTTTCAACTTTTAATTAGACTTATTAATTGAACGACCTGTACTTCCAGCTTATATCCATTAACTATTCTTCTTAAATTAAAAATTAACTACAAAAATTTGGTATTACGAAGGCGATATTGCACGATTCTTATATGTAGTAGTTTATGATACATATGGGAAAAATAAAATTACAACTTAATTTTATATAACTTTTGTATTATTGATTATATAATACTATTAATTTATTTTTAGGCTAAGAACCTTAACTACATTACAAGAAGAATGTTTATTCAATACGATACAAACTATTTTGTTGTTGCGGCCCACAACAAATAGCATGAAGTAAGTATTTTTTACAGTTAACAATATCTTGTAATAAAAAAAAAGCAACATTTCGTAATAAAAAAACTAATTACTATTGCTGACGAGATTATTTATATAAAATCGGATATTCAAGACTAATGGTGAAGAAAAAGTATAAATATTCAATAATTATTTTATATTTGTTACAACTTTTTATGATGGTGCAGATATCAAAAAGCTCTGATAGGAATAAAATTAATATTAAATATATTTACACTTTTTCCCCCTTTCGGAAAATTTGTATCAAGCTATTCTTTGGCTTATGGTTCCACACGAAATATTTACAAGACAAAAGAAGATATACAAAGCAATTTTATTTTCTATGATTAAATACAATACCCAATAACTCGCTCTAGAGGCAAAGCGCTTTTGGCAGTAAAAGGGCACCCCGTTTTTGAAAAGGCACTTGTTTTTAAAAGGGCACTTAAAAAAAAATGTTCGAGATGGGCGTGACCACCCGACCAAGTAAAAAGTGGCGTGACTAAATAAAAAAAATTCTGATTTGTTGGTTGACACGCTAGAGCTATATTCGGCTATTGTTGACTGTTCTGTGCCTATCCATCGATTTCTGACGACTGCTGATGAGTAATACACCGTCCCAATTATGACGAGCTTACTCCCACCAGGATTGGAGGTTGCTTTCCCGGAGTTTCCCTCGGTGGAACGGGATGACGATTATCACCCGCTATTTCTCAAATACCTTGAAATGCAAAGGGAATTGGATGAGATTGATAGCCAACCTTCCCAGGATATGGCTTTGAAAAGTAAGCTCATTCTGGACTTATTGGATGTCTGCTATGAGCTCACTATGCTGAGGAGCACAGCTGGCTCCTTTATCATGTCCGAAATCCTGCCGAATGCTGATAGCACGATGCTAGCTAGATATCCTAGCGCTGCTAAGCCTAATGACGTGAACTTTCCTCCCCTGCCTCCCGTGACTGTGGTGACGGCTCGGGCCTCTGCTCCAAAATGGAAGAGGAAAAGGAAAGGTTCTTTGACTGAGAAGTTGGAGCCAGTGGACTCTGACAATATGGAGGTCGAGCCCGGCCCATCTTCCGCTGATCCGATGACCGATCTGACGCTGTCAGATACCAATGGAGCGAATATCGCTGCTGCCGACAATAGGGTGTCAAGAAGCCCTACGTCGGACGCGGAAGTTATTGCTGCTCCATTGGTTACTGTTCCTGTCCCGGATACAGCCATCCTGCCTATCCATCTCAGATGTACGGAGAGCTCTGAAAGTGTACTTGGGGAACTGAACGCTCGATTCCCGTGCGCCTTTCTTAGCAGACGCCTTAGTGAAAGCGTCGAAATCACCCCGTGCACTGAGGATGATAAAATAGCGATCATGCTCTTCCTTAGTGAAAGAGGGGCTGATTTCTATGAAGGGCGCAGAGAACTGTTCAAAGTGGCCATCAAGGGATTGCCCACTGAGACAGCTATCTGCGACCTCAATGAGGAGTTGATTAAGCTGGGACATGTCCCTAGTAAAATCATTCAGCTGACGGGGAAAAAGACCAAGCGGCCGCTTGGCATTTTCCGGCTGGAAACGCCCCGTCAGCCAAATTCCAACAAACTCCTGAAGATCACCAACCTGCTTGGCCTCGAAGTACGAATCGAGCCATTCAGGGGGATCAAACGTGGAACATTGCAATGTTATAATTGTAATTGGTTTCATCATTCTTCTGCCCAATGCCATGCGGCGGCGAGATGTCTCAGATGCGGCGAAGCTCACGCCACCCGAGACTGCGTGTTGCCCAGATTGGATGTACCCAAGTGCATTAACTGCTTGAGCAGCGGCCATGCCGCGTGCAGCAGGAAATGCGCCCTGTTTCCGAAGTTGCAGAGGAAACCTCCAAGGAAGAAGGCCCCCTCTGGTACCAGGAAATCCAAAGTTAAACTTAGTAATAGGAATGCCCGTCCAAACCTCTTAAATCCCCCAGTTAAATTTCAGCCTGCTAGACTTAAAAGCCCAAACCTTTATAATTCCCCATCTGTATTTTCTAAGCAGTCACATAATGACTTTGCTATTTTTGAGTTACTTAAAGAACTCACTTCTATTTTTTCTGGAGAGAATGGTATCAGAGGGTTGATCCAGCTACTCCAGACGAAAACCTCTGCACTTGATAAGTTTCAAGTTCTGCTGGACTTTTTCGCCGGTGATGCCGCCAGAGCTGATGCCCCGCCCACCAGCCAACCAGAAGCCGCCATGGAGTAGGCCCCGCCCATTTCTGAGCGTTTGTCTTTCGTTTCGAATCCTACATGGTTATTCCCAATTCATTTCTCGTGCAGTAAGCAACGTTATGTTTTTAGTAATCTTATACTGGAGACGATAGCCCCTACGGGGCTAGTTCTCCGAAACTTTTCAAAATTCAGTGTTCTGTGCCTATCTTTAAAAAAAGACCCGTACAAAATTGATGTGCCTTTATGAAGATATTAAAATTTCACATTTAAAAATTAATGTTTTTCCTAAAAACCAAATAAGTAGCCCTAATCAGACCCCTTACAAAACTGATAGAAAGGCTAATTAAATCCAAAATTTGATAATAAAATGCCTCGTCTTTCAACTTCGCTCCAAACCATCTTCTCTTTAAAAAAAAAAAAGAACACAGAAAAAAAACTTATTGTTTCATATGCGGGCACAGGAAACTAATAGGATTCGTGGAATGCCCTGTGCTCGAAATTACAGCGGAATCATCGCGATTTCATAACACGTGGTAGTTAAAAAATAGTTTCTCTACTGTCATAATTCCAATTTACGCACAGAAATGTTTTAATCAATGCCTTTTTTAAAGACAGCTAGTGATGCGAATACGTTGGTGCTTGACTGATAAGGGTAAGAAGATCGGTGGAATTTTTTCAGGGCAGGGCAGGCCGCCCTTCAAAAAACGCATAGAACGAACACTGTATAAACAATTAATTTAAAGCTTAAGCAGTTGCTTGAGGTGGGACTAAGGATAGCAGCAAATAAATTAGTTTAGTTGGAAATATCATTAATTTCTTTGAGATTCATTTGTAACATTATTATACCTGTATATTACTTTTTGGATTCTATGGCTTTCATTTTTTTTATCTAAAATAAAGCACTTTTTACTTGACTTTCCTGAAAATTTTGAAATTTCGTTCCTTAGTGAAACCAATACTATATGTTTTTTATTTAAGGAAGTTAGTAAATTCTTATACTCCTATGACATAAGTAATTTTTAAAAAATATTTCTGCAAATTTAGGTGCCAAAATTAGTTCTCTTGCATTACTAAAATTTCTTGAAAAATGTTTATTTTGATATCATAAATAAAACCAAGACAATCATTGTTATGTCATTAAAAGATAATTATCTTCAACTGTTATTTTTTTTAATTTTCAGCCTTGGAATGTTGGAAAGTAGTTGGCTGCTGTTGATATCACCAAAACCTTGCACCGAAATAAATAGAAACATCCAATTAAAAACCAGTGAGTATAGTGCACATTATTATTAAATATCTATTGATTTAATATAAATAATATACTTTCTATCTTCAAATTCAATAATAAGTTATAAAACAAAAACTTATGGTGGCTGAAACAGAATTCTGAATATCCCTATTTAAATTGTTAAATAAACAAGAACAGCCCGATATAATATGAAAATAGTTCTGCAATTTCTTTTATTGTAGGGTTTAAGTCAATTAGGACTGACAAGCTGCATAAAGAAGGGGATTTAGTACTTATTATTTCTTTAGTGTTTCTTGGTCAAGTAAAAAGAAGAATATATATATCTATTATTTATTTTCATCTGTTCCGTGCAAAACTCAGCATGTTGAATAGTTTATAATTATTAAATGATTCAAATGTAATTTTACACAAACTTGTTCGAATGACCTATATATTGTGTGATCATTATTGATTTATAGTAGTTTCCAAAATTGTTCATATTTATGGGAAATGTTTTATTTTTATGTTACCCAAATAATTAGTGTTTTCTTATTTCACAAATGAGGGGTGGTGCTTCTCTAGGGTAAGTAGGGGTGAAATGAGTATTTTGAAATTAAATAATTGTGTGCGTGTTAAACTTTGTTTAATGGAGTACATTTTAACAAAAAATTAAATTTCTGAGTGATTTAATATAAGTCTGATAATTAATATATGTGAGTAAATAAAAATAATTATGATAGTTTGATGTATAAAAACTGCTTTATATAAACCATTAGTCAAATTATTTACCAATATTCTAGGGTTTTCTATTAAAAAAATAAACATTTTAATACATTCTATTCCAATGAAAAATTAGAATAATTATACTTTATTTAGCTCTTCTCAATGATTCGCAAAGTAGGGGAAATAGGAATTGTGCTAAAGAATGGGAAAATCGTAAAAGTTATCGATCTTCGTAAAAAGTGCAATATTCTTCCAAAACATGAATTTCAAAGCTTATAAATAACAAGAAATAACTACAGTATATTTAACACTTTATATGTTAATATAATTAAGTTAAATATGTACATGGTTTTTTTAAAACAAATTGTGAACAAGAACACATTTTGATCACAAAAAAGCACTATTTTCTGGAAATATTAAAACATAAATTGAAAGTTTTAAATGGAAAAAAATGGATGGTCTTTGAATGTAAACAAATCGAGTTTTAACACTTTGCACTCCGATGTCGCCTCTCAGGCGACAACATAACGACCAGTTCTTTTGTTTCCCTGTTCTTTAAAATAAACGAAACAGCATGATCTTGTGTGTAGAACATCAATCTTTTTTTGAACTTGTTCTCTTGCAAATACAAAACAGATTAGGATTTTTTGCCCTTTATGAGTATAAAAAAAAATCTGTGGAAAAGAACGTAAAGAGAAATAACTGTTCCATAGAAAGAACACAAATCGCAAAGTGTTCTTGGAGTGCAAAGGGTTAATCTCCACCACAATTTTCCTTAGACTCATCAAAATCTAAATTATTTTTAAAATAAAAAAAAAATCTGTTAACATGAATTTATGATACAAATTAGAAATAATTTAATTTGAAATTATTAATTTTTTTTTTAATAACATCTTGCTCGAGACTTAATAGCTCTCCAGAAATGAGTAAATTCGAGAATTCTATAAAAACACAACACCTTGGATTAAAATTCTCAAACTAAAGCTTAAAAACTAAATTGATTTCATCTGGATATCTTTAGTTTTATATAAAACAAATTGAACATTGATTTTATATATATATATATTTTTTATTGAACAGGTACTTAATTTATAGGCAATATATCATAAATTTCGTGTTGCAATTACAAATTGTAGTTATCACATTTGCTAGAAATATAATTTTTTAAGTATTATCCTAGAGTTAATTTACATAACCCCCTGTTTTTTAAAGGTTGGATCCTTCCATGTAATGTAGCCTGTCTAACCTGAGTATATCCAACAGGACACTAAATAAAAAAAGGTTAGTAACTATATATATATGTTAATACTTAAGAAGTTTTATTCTTTACACTTATAAAATGTTATCAGTGTCATATTTTAGTGGTTTGGTAGTTTTTTTTTTTACAATTTAATAATGAATAATAAATCTTCGATTACTGAGGAATGAAACGGTTGCAAATTGTGAAATAATTTTTTATATTGTATGTGGATTTATTTGATGCTTATTGTCTCCCATCCATTAAACAGGGTTCCCATGCACCTGGAAAACAGGGATAACCTGGAATTGTCAGGAAAAATGAAAATGTTCTAAAAAGTCAGGGAAAATTAAATTTTTTAAAAAAATTTCTGGAAAAGTCAGGGATATTTTCTAAAAATGTTATTTATAAGTACCAGTTATATTCTTTTTTATGTTGTCATCGATGTAAAATCGTAAAAATAAAAATGCTAAACTTTCGATTTTGTATATTTTGCAAGATTATTATTTATAAACACTTTATTTTTCCCAGCTTCAATATTAATATGTGAAAAAAGAATTTAATTTTTGGTATGGATTTTTTTTTTAATCTTCTAGAAAAGTCAGGGAATTTTGATCTAAATATCGAGTGGGAACCCTGATTAAATTTAAATTCACATTTATTGAAATTTATATTGAATAATTTAATGTTAATTTATCATCACAAATCAAGAAAAACTTTAGATATTTGTTAGATTGTTGTAGATGGTACAAGGGGACAACATTTTCGTAGATTTGTTCTCGAATATTAAAATAACTATATCATATTCGATTAGCTTCTATTAAAATTTTTTTAACTTTGTGTCAAATTACTTATTGCGTTGATAGCATGTAGTTTATTATTAATATTGTATTGCAATAAAAAAAGAATATGCTCCGTCAACATTTGATCCCTTGACTTTCGAGGGGCGCTATTAACCGACGGTGACTAGCTGTGCAACCAGTTGCCAGAGGATATTAAACCGCACAACATTTCTTAACTTTCAAATTGATGAAGACCTTGTAATTAAGCTTGTTTGTGCAACTTAATTAATCTTGAGATTTCTCTCTTATAAAAATACTGGGGAAAATTGCATGTCAGTAATATTTCAGGTAGGGTTTTGGACAAAAGTTACATCAGCTGTTCTTCCAGTTATTTTTTATTCAGAGTTACAATCCATAAGAGTTTTTTATATGAATATATTTTTAAAATGCATGTATTATGATGTTATATAATTGTTTTGTTTTGTTAGCACACAAACCCAATGTTTTGCATAAAAGTACTGAATATATCCTATTTATAGTTTAACATAAAAAAGTAATAATCCATTCCACAATGAAATTGCAAATATTATCTTGGTAGCTAGCCTTGCCCCACAGGAGGGCTATAGCGCCCTAGATCTCCTTGTTACCGCTATCACAGTGTTCATTAAAAAAAATTGCAATATGGTAATGTACTTGAAAAAGTAAAATGTTCCAACTACCGTAGGACTGAAGGAATGTGGAATCGCCTCCTCGTGATTCGAAGCGATTCAGGTGTTTAGAAGGAGGTGAGACTTCAGGTGTTTAGAAGGAGGTGAGACGCATTCTCCATGCCTATTAACTAACTCTGCCCTCTTAAATGCGCAGGGGTAATTTCACCCTTTTAATTCCACTGGGTTAATGGCGAATCAGGCTATGAGGGTAAATGACCTACCATCATTATGTAGAGGAAGGTTAGCCATGTCAACCAGGTCGACCATTTTCCCACTCTACCCTTTCTATCACTTGGAGAACAAAAGTATTCATCAACCAATATATTAAAGTACAGTATGGCCTGGACCTACTTGATTTTTTTTCCTACCAAAGTAACTCGAATTTGGGAATGTTGAAAATTCTACTCTATTAGAGAATTAAAAAAAATTAAGAGATTGCAGTTTTATTTGAATTGACAGCTGGTCTATAACACAATTTAAATTGGAAATTACTTATAACTTTTTTTTTACAGCTTTTACTTTCAGAATTATGTCACTTATATAACAGATATAACTTAATAACATATATATATATATTTATGTGTAATTTTGGTCACTACAAGATGTCTACTCGAACCTTTTAAAACTTTTGAAGTTGTTTTTAAAAATCCCAGTATTTATGTCGGCAGAAAAACAAGATAGATTTTTCCATTTAGCCATGCTAACTAAAGAAAAGTGCAGTTAGTTCTCAATGATTGTGTTTAAAGTATTTTCTGGGGTAATTTACAATATTTATGAGAATAATTCTAGTTAAACTTGAAATGTTTTCATTTGCTGTTAATAACTATAAAAATATTAGTGTGCACTCTAATAATGTTTTTTTTTTGTGCTTTATTTTCAGATACCCCTTGGATTAGAAAAACACATCATGCAATCAAGATTATTTAAAGATATTGAATATTTAATTTATTGTTTCATATCAATGTAAATTATTGTTTGTGTACAATTTTTTTTTAATAAATGAGAAAAAAAAATATTTTTATTGTTTCAATTAACTTTAAAAATAATTTCTATATATATTTAATTAATTATTTTAACAATATTTATTTGAAAAGAACTTTACAATTAAAAATGGGAAATAATACTTATTTTTACATTATTCGTAACTTAAAATTTGTATGCTTTATAAAAATTTAAATATAAGGCAGAGAAAGTATTTTTGCCTTTTGAAATGAGTAAAAATAAATTTTGCAATAAGGAAAAAAGCTCATTTTAGAAGGCAATTATAATTCCTCTACCATTTTAAATGGTTAAGCAAAAATCAGCTGACCATCCCAAGTGCCTAAAGGCATTTAACAATAATCCCGAAACCGTCCTAAATTTGCCTTGTAATCCTAAAAGCGTCCGATAACAGTCCCAAAACCGTCCTAAGGTTGTCTTTATATCCTAAACATGTCCTGGACGTCCTACAAGTGGTCCGGAAAAGATACTAGATTGTCATAAAACCATCCAAAAAGTATCCTACATATGACGTCCTTAGGATGTCGACAGGTGGGACATTTTGATTGCCCACGGACCGTCTAAGGACGTCTTTAGTTAACTTTCGGGATTCCTTAGGACGTCCTGATATCCCAAGTATGATAGCCTCTGGACGTCCTTAGGATGTCTTTGTGTTGTTTGAATGTGAGGTGGCATAATCGACTGCTCGAAGGGTTAGCTGCTATCCTGAGTTGTTGGAGGCTGAAAACCACAATTGCCCGGAGCCTTAAATCTACGTTAGGAGTATGTGACATTAGCGCACGGTATGTGCGCTTTAAACTGTTGGTGTGATGCCACGTATGACACAATTCAAACAAAAATAAAAGCATGGTCTTGGCGCCAATTTTCAGAATCGCAACATAAAATAATCGCAACAAGGAGTATTGTAAATACTCACAATTCCAACAAATTCACCATTGCCAAATTTACTTACATCCGTTTTAAGCACACACATGTATCGTGCGCTAATGTCACAGACTCCTAAAGTCGCTTTATGGCACACAGTAATCGTGGTCAAACTACTGTGTTCACACACGCAAAAGTAATTAGTATAATTTCTTACTCAAGCTCAATTGTAGCTTAAATTATATTTTTGTAAAGGAAAGTACATATAATGCAACATAAATCCATGCAGGACAGAAAATCTATTTCCTCAATATTCCTTCAATATATAGACGACCCCTCGTACCATTTGGACAAATTTACCTGCTCCCAGTAATTTTGGAAGCTTTTGGATGCCTCCCAATATGAGTTTATATTTTTAACATTTATTATTCAATATCAAAGAATTATTACACGTTAAAAAGAAATTACCAAAACCTTTTCTATTTTATAAAACCGTCAATGTAAAAAAAAGGTACATTTTATTGCACTAGTGATGGCACATAATTTTTATAAGGGGCTACAAAAATAAATAAAACTATTTTCTTTGCCCACCCAAAAATATGTTTATTACACGTTAAAAAGAAATTACCAAAACCTTTTCTATTTTATAAAACCGTCAATGTAAAAAAAAGGTACATTTTATTGCACTAGTGATGGCACATAATTTTATAAGGGGCTATAAAAATAAATAAAACTATTTTCTTTGCCCACCAAAAATATGTTTATCCTAAAAAAAGCTATCTGTGAAGTATCAAAATTAATTACCTCTAATAATATTTTTGTTAATAAATTTACAAGTCAAGGAGATGGCAAGTAATTGAGAATAATTTTTATGTAAAAAAAAATTAGTGCCGTTTGGACCAAATGTTGACTCTGCAACCAATATTATATTATTTTGCAAAATATTCTAGAATATTCTGAGCATAAAATGGAAACAAACTTCTCAAAAGAATGCACATACGCTAAACTCGATAAGTTTATGAAAACAATGATTGGAGTTTTAAAATTGTACCGACATTGATTGTAGTAAGGATAAATACCTGTCGTATAGAAAATTGCATTAAAAATATTAAAATGTATCACAATTTATTGCTTAGTTTTTTACGTTGCATTTGGTTTTTAATATTCTTAATGTAACATTCAATAAGACAAGTCTTTATTCACTCCAGGCTGAATTAGAGTATTTGAGAGTTGTCAGTGTGGATCGAGGTTTTTCATCCAACGTTGTCGACAAGGCTTTGCACAAACTTAAAAATCCACTTAGAAATTTCAATCTATCTGAACACTCTAATGCTTTGGTTGTTTTGCCATATTATACCCAGATTAACCATAATTTTTTTTTAATTATCTGTAAATTAATTTGACATACGTTCCATCAGATCACTTTCACACAACTTAAAGACCCGATTGACGACCTTAATAACTGGGGCATATATCAATGTGGCATCAGTTAAACAAAACGATCATTGAAATTTTGCATCAAGGAACACTAAGCACATACAAGAAATAAAGAAGTTCTCCATTGCCAGGCACTATGTTTAATTTTTGAAGCCCACATTTAATTTGCAAACTTAAATCTCCAGTTAAACTTGACTTCCTGGAGGCGTCTCAAATTTTTAGCAATGTTGATTCGATAGTTAATGAAACCTCCGCTGTTCCAATTTTGTTTTGTTTTTCCGCAACACTTTTAATTCTGGGTTTATTTTCATTTTACTGTGCACACATTGACTTTTATTACTGCTGATAAAGGGAGATGTATATCCCGAAACATGTCTGAATTTTTTGGGGTAGTTTTTATGTTAGAAATTTGGAAGGGAGGGACCTTACTTCAATTCGATGCCCATCAGACAATGAATATGGCACCAACCGCATCATTTAAGAAATAAGTACCGTCTTTCTGTTCATTGGTAAACTTTTAATTGTGTTTTTTTTTCAAATCAAATTTCATGCAAAGTGGTTTTTCCCTGGAACTTTCATAAAAATAAGGATTTTTTTTTTGCTAAAAGTTAATGACTTCGATGGAAGCAATTTTGGCAATTAATTTTTAAATAAAAGCTGTTGGTAAGCAATTTTTTTAAAATTATTTATTATGGCATAAATTACTAATTTAATTTCAAAAATAATTACCAATAATTGATCAGATTTCTGTAACACTATGTATCGTACAACTACCAATCAAGTATCTGTAACTCATTTTTTCTTTAATATAGGTTTGATCATGATCAAAATCACATTACATTTGCACAAATTGGTGGTTGAAAATCGTTTAACACCTACTTCGAAGAAAAGACAGTGAAGAAATTTTGATTCACTGCTCTGTTTTCGGATTTCTGAAAATTTGTGCCATGATTTTGCAAGTATTGTGTCAAACATGGAATCTCACCAACAGTTTTAAGCAGGAGCCGGTAAATTTGGAAACAGTAAATTTGGCGGAATCATGCGAGGGGTCGACCATACATTGCATAACACACATGTAAGGGAAAATATTTTCTATCCTGCATGGAATTATGTTGTTTATAGGTTCTTACAAATACAATTTAAGCTAAAATTCAATTTAAGTAAAAAAATGTCTAATTACTCTTTCGTGTGTGAACACAGTAGTTCCATACACATTGCTCTTTACAAAGCAAAGCGTTTGAATGCGAGGTGGCATAATCGACTGCTCGAAGGGTTAGCTGCTATCCTGAGTTGTTGGAGGCTGAAAACCACAATTGCCCGGAGCCTTAAATCTACGTTAGGAGTATGTGACATTAGCGCACGGTATGTGCGCTTTAAACTGTTGGTGTGATGCCACGTATGACACAATTCAAACAAAAATAAAAGCATGGTCTTGGCGCCAATTTTCAGAATCGCAACATAAAATAATCGCAACAAGGAGTATTGTAAATACTCACAATTCCAACAAATTCACCATTGCCAAATTTACTTACATCCGTTTTAAGCACACACATGTATCGTGCGCTAATGTCACAGACTCCTAAAGTCGCTTTATGGCACACAGTAATCGTGGTCAAACTACTGTGTTCACACACGCAAAAGTAATTAGTATAATTTCTTACTCAAGCTCAATTGTAGCTTAAATTATATTTTTGTAAAGGAAAGTACATATAATGCAACATAAATCCATGCAGGACAGAAAATCTATTTCCTCAATATTCCTTCAATATATAGACGACCCCTCGTACCATTTGGACAAATTTACCTCCTCCCAGTAATTTTGGAAGCTTTTGGATGCCTCCCAATATGAGTTTATATTTTTAACATTTATTATTCAATATCAAAGAATTATTACACGTTAAAAAGAAATTACCAAAACCTTTTCTATTTTATAAAACCGTCAATGTAAAAAAAAGGTATATTTTATTGCACTAGTGATGGCACATAATTTTATAAGGGGCTATAAAAATAAATAAAACTATTTTCTTTGGCCACCAAAAATATGTTTACCCCCCCCCCCCCCCCCCCCAGAAATATCTTCAGCTACATGCCTACCTTGAGGAGTTGGCATGTAGTTGAACAAGTTACAACCCTTATTGAAAATTTGAAAGCAATTTACAACCCCTCCCCGAAAAAAAAAATTATGCAAGTGCCTTTAGTTGAAAGTTAACATTTTTAGCCCCCCACCCCAATAGTTTTGATAACTTTACACCTATGCGAACATGAATGGTGATATTTGTAATGGCCATTACAAAATGCAAAAAAATAATCTTTGGTTAAATAGGGGAGGGAAAAGGGCCTGAAATGTGTTAAAGGGAGTTGGGCGTAAACAGAGAAAAAAATATTTTTGCTAAAATAAGGGGAAAAGGAACCATATTCTGAAAAAAAGACTTTTAAGTACTTCCAAGTAACAAAAAGAACTTTTAGGAAAAAAAGGGACATGTTGCGAGGCCTGCACATGGGTAGTGGTGCAGGGTGAATAGCTACATCTCTATTCATTATATATTAGAAATTGTTTTATTCTCTAGTCTAGTAAGAGATAGTTTTAGCATTTAAATATAGTGTAATTTAGATCAGCAGTTTGGAAATATTTCAAAATTACATTTTCAAACACATCTTGCACACTGCAGCTCCGGTCGTTTCAAAATCAGTATGAATAAGAACTGTTTATTAAAGAACTGCTAAGAGAAGATCTTTTCATTAAAATAAATGCTGGATAGCCGATCGGATATCCGGTATGTAATGTGCGCTGGATATTTGATATCTGGCAAAACCACTATCCGGTTCATCCCTACTAACAATTATACTTAACAGGTCAATGCTTAAAATATAAAAATAAGCTATATATATTTTAACTTACATGTCCAACTAAAATTATTCTTTTTTCAATGGCTTTCAATGAGCATCCACTTCCAACAAAAATTTTAAGATCCAATTCCTTCAAATGTTCATTAATGAGGAATTCTAAATGTCTATCATTTAGCAACTTCTTTCCATGTAGACTGTGGATGACACAAGAAGTGTAGACCCTTTCTAGATATAAAAGTAGATAAAAATATAATTAACATGAAACATGGATATATATAAATAAAAAGAGCAGAATAGAAAAGCTTCATTTTCAGAAATTTCAAAGAACCATTTGAATTTTTTTTAGCAGAAAGTGTTGCTAAAGCAAAGCCGAACTGGATTGTGTGTGCATTGCTGGGCGTGCACTACACGAAGTCATAATATCTAATCCACAATGGGAAGCTGACGTTACACTCACGTTTCTAGCCAAAACAAAAAGCAGGGGAAGCAAATTCGTAGGACCTAGATTTCATGTTTCTCCATAGAGTTATGCCAAATTTTGCCTAAATACCGAATTTTAACTAATTAAATATATCTACAATATCTATTTAGCAATAGATGAAATCTCAGCTTTAAGAAAATACAATTTTTATGACTAGTAACTTAATATAATTTGTGAAATCCTAGCTAATAAATTGCATGGATGAAAGCATTGTTTGTGGATTACGAAGGAGATGAGAGGTGGGTGGAGGGGGATTGGTGTGAGCTTACAAAAACAGTTTTGGGATGAAATCTGACATTTTGCATCTAATTAACTAATTTATAATAACAAAAAACAGTACTAAAATTTTATTAATGGGTTTAAACTAGTACAAATTTAAAGCATGCTTCATATTCGACAACAGTTCACATTTATCAAGAAATATTATTAGTCGGTTTTTGTTCTTGTTACACACAGACACAGTTTAAGTTATACGATATATAGAATGGACTTTATCATGACTTGAATCGAGACTGAAAAAAATACAAAAGCACAGTTTTCAAAGATGCCTCCATGATTGGTGAATATTAATCATGTAGTTTATATGTACAAATCACGCAGGCACCTTATGATCTTTTACTCGGGCTAGCTCGTGGCCAACCGCGGTTAGCTGGTTAATTACAGATTTTTTATAAACATGCCCGTCCTTTATAGTAAAGTCAGGATACACTGATTAGTTCCACTTTTCTCTACTATAACTTGATGACGCTGATTGCTCACCAGTGTCCCATAACTATAGTTTGCGACGTTTACATTGTGTAGAGTGAAAACATGCGAAAAGTTTTTATTGATGTTTTAGTCGATTTTATGACGTTTTAAATGTCAGTCTTAACATCATGGTAAATTGTTCTGTTTTTTAAATCATATAGGATCATATCGAGAACTGTTGCACAAAGTATCATTACAAAAATAAAAATGTTTTTCATGTTTGAGAAATAATAATTTTTTGTAAATAAAACATAATTAAATTTTATATTTTGTGCATTGCCTACACAATATTATCATTTTGACACTTTGCAGACATATTTTTTGTTTGAGTAACATAAATAATCAATTAATTCATTCTACAATACTTTTCTAGTAGGTTATAATTTAGCTTCACAAATTATATCTGTCTAGATTTTGATTGAAACCATGAATGAGGTACAATTTTTTCCTTTGAGCAAATTTAAAAACAAAAAAATAAAATTTTATTGTACAGAAAGGGCCATTTTTTTTATAGAAGGTGGTGACTCTAACCCCTATTTAGCTAAAGGCCTGAATTGGGCAACCATAAATTAGTTCAGAAAACAAGGAATAAACTTGCAACCTTCCCATTACAAAATTTTTCATGGAACTTGTGACTGTCAATCTATATGAATTGTTGGAATGAGAAAAAAAAATAGTCAGTAATGTAAAAAAATTCTAGTCCTTTCCAAATATTAATCCATTTTCTCACAAGCTGTTCACCACTGAGTGCACAATGGGCAACACAAAATGGCAGATTTGATGAGAGTTATGCAACATGTTTATCTCGCAGCTACACTTTGTTTGCAAA
This sequence comes from Troglohyphantes excavatus, assembly GCA_963932185.1. NCBI lineage: Eukaryota > Metazoa > Arthropoda > Arachnida > Araneae > Linyphiidae > Troglohyphantes > Troglohyphantes excavatus. The sequence goes on along the minus strand of OZ010666.1, from coordinate 30,184,530 downwards.
GGGTGGTAGTCCAAGGAAATTTTCAATTGGTACATCCCCAGAACTGAAAATATTGTTATTATCAGTTTGTAAAAATTGCTAGAGAAACTCAGTAGCGGATTTAGTTACAAGGGCATTAGAGGTAATTGGCCTTAAAGATTTTCTAACTTATACTATGTAAACAACATCTTATTATACAACATATTGATGAGTCATACAATACTCAGCCATTCATAAAAGGTCCATATTGTGGGAGGACTTTCCTTTAAACAAATTTCAGTCCTTCACTATTTCTGCCTATATTGATACAGTTATTAACAAGAGATGTGGCTTCAATTTCATAGGAAAATTGCAGTATTGTTCTTTTCCAGTACCATACAGCAAGATACTTCTTAATAATGGTGAAGAAATTTCTAATGAAAGATATTCGACTTTAGAGAATAGAAAGACTTCACTGTGGAATGGGTCGAACCATGGATACATTGTGCAGCAAATGATCGACTGCCCGGAGGGTGTCATGGATGTGATCCTGAGTAGTCGAAGGCTGGAGACTACAAAATCGAAGTCAGGAGTCTGTGAATTTAGCGCGCGTTACGCATGTGCGCTTAAGAGTGTTGTTGAAGTGCCCCAAACGACTGCCCGAAGGATTGCTTGTAAGCATTATGATCGACTGCCCGTAGGGACATTGTTACCTTCGAGATAAACGCCAAACTGCCGCCAACAGCCCAATATAAACTCTAGTGCGATTTTAATTAACCAAAACAAAACTTCGGAATCAATTCGAAACCATCGCCATTAGCCCATTGTGGAGCTCAAGTGCGACCAACGCAATGTCCGCCATTTTGATTTGACGACAAAAAAAAACGTCATTTTTGGCCTTGGCGCCAACAGGGCACCGTACACTAGGAATTTACTGGGGGTGGGGGTTGTTTATAGGACACATTTTTTTAAAACATGCAAAAACTCCATTAAGTTACAAAAAAGGAATATGTCTTACGCAAAAACTCAATTTTTCGACGTAGAACAGGGTCTTTCGATGTCAAATATGCACTATTGAATCTCTCAAAGTTCTTTGTTATGCAATCCAAGCAATTTTCTTTCAAAGATAAAACTTTTCGGATATTTACTGATTGTCCCATATCGGCATTACCGTCAACAGCTTCATAATCGTTCAATTCAGCATTTCCCTCCAAGTCCTCAATTGCATCGTAATCCATTTCATTTCGGTCGTCTGCATCATCATCGCCTTCATAATCATCCAGTTCATTTTGGTCGTTTGCATCATCATTGCCTTCATAATCATCCATTTCATTTTGGTCGTCTGCATCATCATCGAATTCATAATCATACATTTCATTTTGGTCGTCTGCATCAATAATATCGCCTTCATAATCACTCCAGCCATCCTCATTATCTTCAAAATCCGACATTTTGTATCGAATAAACTAATTTATAATGACAAAACACAGTAATTAAACGTTATTAATGGGTTTAAACTAGTACAAATTTAAAGCATATGTCATATTCGACAACAGTTCGCCTTTATCGAGAAATAAAATTATTCGGTTTTGGTTCTTATTACACACGGATACGGTTTAAGTTATAAGATACGTAGAATAAACTTTATCACGACTTGAAAAAATACAAAAGCACAGTTTTCAAAGATGCCTCCATGATTGGTGAATATTAACCATATGGTGTATATGTACCAATCACAGGGCATTTCATAGTCCTTTACTCGGGCAAGCTCGTGGCTTCACCGGCTGACTGGTTAAATAACGTGATTTGTTTGGTTAATTAACGTCCTACTAAAGCTGTATATGGGCTGCTGGCGGCGGTCTGGAGCCTATCTCGAAGGAAAGAAATGGGAACGATGCCTCATATTTTGGAACCATTATCAGATGACGAGAACAACACCTGAATTAGCAACCTACGCAACCTCAATAAAACGTCACACTATAGAGTTGTACAGTGGACTATTAGCGACGGAAAGACCCAAGAACAAACTATTGGTGACAGAAAAACCCGGGAACTGTAACTTGTATTTATGAATTATAGTCGGGTCTCCAGTGACCAATGGATAAAGGTGTTCAACTAGTAATTAGATAATGGAGGAATTTCACGCCGAGAAGAAGAAGACCGCTGTTCCAACGGAGCTTGGAAGAAAAATTGGCGACGCCCTCTGTTCTTGTTCAATAATTTTAAGTTTTTGTCATTAAATAATATCTAAATATAAAAATATTTACTTCATATACTGTAGTCATCGTTTATGAAGCATTTTTTTTGTGTGTTGAAATAAAAGTATTTTTCCGTATTTCGTTGTTTGGTAAAATAACGTCGCACTAGAGCTGCAGAGTGGACTATTGGCGACGGTTCGGGGTCTATCTCGAAGGAAAGACCCGGGAACACATACACATTCACACACACATTCATACATGCACCTCGTTATTTTAGAACCATGGTCAGACGACGTGAAAACACCTGAACTGGCATCCAACGCCTTCAATAAACATCGGGACTTTGGACCCCCATCAGATTCATCGTGCACCAGTCCCGTATACACGCCGTCGTTAATTTTTGCGGATGTTCTGGACGACTTTTTCTAGTTTTCAGCAAGGAGGAAGGGAGGTGGGGGAAGGGGATGCTACTGACCTTGCATTAATTATGTTTTGACTTGTGTTTTAACACCATACTCTAAAAATATATCATCTATTTTTTTCAATATTTAAAATTTTTTCAGGAAAATTGTAACGCTATCCTACAAACAAACCGGCTCTGACGTCACTGTAAGCGTGGTCATTCTATAGTTGTCCATTCTTCAGAATTTGAATTCGATTTTGTAATAAATTAACAGGAGTCGCAACACTATATAAACATAAAAAAGGAATGGTGTACACTAACTTTAAAATACAGATAACTCAATGCAAAATAATATCCCCAACTAAATAAAATTTTATTTCTGTTTGAATTGTAAAAAAGTTATGTGGCTCGCAAAACCGTTCACTGTTTAAAATCGCAATATCAAAATATGTTAATGCAAAAATAAAGTGGTTGAAGTAGAAAAATACATACAGGTTATTATGTTTAGTTTTTAAATATGGTCATTCTCAGTTCAACACCATTACATAATATGTCAAACAGTTGCAATTCAATGGATATTTTTTAATATGATTATTCCAGAAGTCCACGTTCATGAACTTTTGGCCCATTTTTTTCATATATTATTTCACTTAGCTCAGCGATTCTCAACCTGTGGGGCGCGCCCCCCTAGGGGGGCGCGAGCACACTAGAAGGGGGGCGCAAGAATATCCAAGAGAAAATATTATTTAAAAAAAATTGATTAACTGACTACTGCGCATGCTCAAGACAATGGCGTACGCAGCCCCCCCCCCCATCGGTAAGAAATTAAAAAAATTTAATACAAAAATAATGCTTTTTTCCCCAATTAATAAACATTTCCAAAACAAAACAAAAAGTTTAGAAAAAATACAAAGTTTTTTTTATTTAAAAGTGTGTGTGGGTGTGGGTGGGGGGGGAGGGGGGGAGGTCTCGTATCATCTTTTCCCAACAGGCAGACAGCTAACCGCCATTTAGGCGCCTTCCCATTTCCGTCATTACAAAATATTCATCGTTTGACAGGAAATAAAAAGAAAATGTAAAATAAACAAAAAGCATTCTGTTTTGATTTTAGAAGGCGGGAACAATTTTGGCGCCTATATATGTCCACGTCGAAAATGTGTTTTTAAAAGACTTCATTCCTATTGTCAGTTCCCATGCATACTAATTTAGAAGAATTATAACATTTGTACTGCTTTTACTTTAAAATTCAATGCTAAAATACAAATGACTTATATTTTGTGCAAACATATGCAATTTTTTTTAATGTATGTGAAAAACAATGGCAGATTCGTAAGTATGAAAATTAATTGGGCCCGAATGACAAGTAAACTCAAGCATAATAATCAATAGTTAATGTGAATAAAATATAGTATAAAATAATCTTTTTTTCAAAATAAAAACCGGCTTTAAAAAAAGCTCTAAAACGTTTTTTTAAAAATAATTATTAATTTAAGGAACAAAAGTGGAATTTTTTTTAATATTTAAGTATTAATTTTATTGTTATTATCACTTTTTGAAATTGGCTCTAAAATTTATGTGTGGTTTTTTTGTGAATTGGAACACATTTTTTAAAGAGTGGTAAAAAGTACAAAATTAATTCTAAATGATTATTTTTTTTCCACTAGACCCTAAATTAAAATTTTGTACTCTGTAGTATTTTATTTCTTAAAGTATATATATATATATTTTAAATCAATCAGCAAAAAAAACCTCTTTGAGCATATTTGTTTACATAATGGTCTGAAGAGACTGTGATAGTCTGTTCGTTTTCCTCGAAAAACCATGGGTGATCTGATGGGACGTGCGTCTCCACTTCTTTTTTTCTACACACAACCAGTTTCCCTGAACGTTGTCACCCACCAAAAAATAGATTTCAGGTCCGGGATATATCCCAAAGGCTCAATATTGAAGCGATTTCGGAAAGCGCGCTGGGTTGAAACCACCGAACTTCCGTTGGAAAAATAGGCCTCTACGGCAAATGCATGCTATTCGTTACTCCAACGTATGATGGCGTCTGAAGCACAAGGCCACAAAACTTTAAAATCTATTCGAGACCACGCCTACCTGCCTGGGGCTGCTGTAAGCTTCAGAGCACTCACTTCAAAAAAGGAAGTTAACTTGCCGCACCCTGCGTATATATATATAAATATATGTATATTTATACACGTGTAAAGTAATCTGACGATCAACCCCCCCCCCCCCCCTATAAATTTCCTGTGTACGCCACTGGCTCGAGATGATATCGGTCGTGTGGATTCCCTTCCACAAACATTACTTATTTTTTTCTCTTTTGTTTAGTCATGCTTCTGTTTTCTTTCTTTTATTATTCGAAAAAATTTATTCCCAGTTTCTAAATTTAGCTCACCCCGTCTAGGTTAACTTTCATAAACGAATTTTTCTACTTTCATATTCTTTTAACGTTATCTCCCTGTTTGGCTTTCATTTCAAATATAATATTTAAATTTTCCCCGCTTTCATTCTCTTCATCTGTTCACCGCCCGCCTGGCAAAATGCCAGATGTGGTTTCTCGCCAACGTTGGCTTACTTTTACTCTTGTTTTGGCAGTTAGTTAAAAATAATATGAAAACAGAATCCAAAATACTCAATATACATTGTTGTTGTAAACATTTTATTGTAAGCGGGGGGGGGGGGGGAGGCAGGGACCGACTTAGAAGCTTAGGGGCCCAGGGCAAAAGAACATTAGGGGGCCCCTCGACGTAGCACAAAATAAAACTGCTAAATTTATGCACAAGCACACAATACAAAATGACGTAATCAGTCAGTTTTAATGCAAATATAATTTTTCTTTTTTAAACTACTAATTTTCTTCTTTTGAGAATTTGAATTAACGTTAATGGTCAATTCTGCAACAGAGTTTTTTCATACGTTTCTAGTTCTGTTCTTTCTTCCTTTTTAGCTTTTTTTTAGTTGAGCCAGATTCGTATGTTCTACCCATTTTATAGCTAGCAAATCCCTAATGATAACAATATTAGGAAATTTGGTATAGGAAAAAAAGTATCCGTAAACGATAAATCTACGTGAGATTAGTAAACACAGCTTGTTCATGGTCTTGGAGCTTGGTCATTAATTTAATTTTACTACTGATCTAAAGAGCATATCTTTGAAAAACGCGATGTAAAAGGTGACATACAACATGAATATGCTGAAAAGTGAAATTGATTTAATTGGGTAAAATAATATAAGTTTTGCAAAACAATTAACGATTGATTAAAAAAAATTAAAAATTTTGATTAAAATAAATTTAATTTATTTTTAAAAAATTCGTTAATAAATTTATTTTTAACTTTTTCACATATATTTAGCATTAAATCACTTTTGGGGGCCCCTTTAAAATGGGGGCCCTGGGCAAGTGCCCCGAATGCCCTCCCGTAAATCAGTCTCTGGGGGGGGGGGGGGGGGGGGGGGCGCGATGAAAATTATGATTGAAAACTGGGCCGCGAATACTGAAAGGTTGAGAATCGCTGACTTAGCTGGTAAAAAGGGGCAAAACTTAGTTTACATTTTTCTAAATGTAAAAAAAAAATTGCCAATAAAAATAAATATGTTAGGCATAGCAGAAATTGAATTAAAAGAGGAATATATTAATAAAACATCTAAAAAGTAAATATGCCGACTTTTGTAGTACAACCCTTGACATAGACTAAAATTTTCAAAATTAGATTGTTTGGTTCTTTTGGTTAAAAAAGTTTGCCTATCCCTGTTAATCCCATATATTTTTCATAAAAAACAGAAATTTGGAAAAATATATTGGTCCTTTTGTTTTTCATATAATTAGGACATATTTATTTCAAAAGTGTAAATCTGTTCAAAGAATGGCTATATTTTGCTGTTACATGAATAACAATATCAGGGCTCGCCGCAACACTGTTTGCATTTGTCTCTAGGGAAAAAGGGACCAAATATCTTAAAAAAAGTGACAAAAAGAGATCTACAAAATTTAAGAATAGCGTTAAATTTTCGTTAACTATCACCATTATAAATATCGCACAGTAAAACTATTACAATTATAAAAACAATTTATTAAATCTCATGAATATTTTAAACCTTATGTTGACCAAATTATAGGAACAAAATAAAAGAGTAAAAAGAGTTGAAAATTAAAAAAAAATTATTATTTTCTATCCGATTGAAAGAAAGCTCGAAATGGTTTACGTTTCACATATGTAAGCTATTTCTGAACACTATACCAGTTTTTGCAAATATCGTCTATGCTTTCGGTTAGGGTCGGAGTCACAACCTAAAAAATGACATGTGTAAAATCAATATAACTTCACTTAGAATCAGCCTATGGGGATAAATAATGTACCATCGTGTGCATCACAGTGACTTTTCGAGCAGGTCTATTTTTAACCTATTCCCCCCTCTGACCTTTGTACCGCGTTGGTCAGGGGTGTTGTACGTAATTGTTGCAATATACAATTCAACCCGCATAATTCCATGTGCAATCAGCTTATGTGCATAACCAGTGGCGGATTTACATAGGGGCTAAAGAGGGCTATACCCCCCCCCTTGGGCTGTGGCCAAATTTTTTTTAAAAAATCAAGAAAAAATGTTTTTTTGGAAAATTATTTCTGTGGGCTAAGAGGGGCTATAACCCCTCATATAGTTTAAGCAGAGTTTTCAGGGAGTTGAGAAAAGGACCAAGTTTTGGGTTTGGGTACGCGCGTAGCCCCCCCCCCTTCCCACCCCCTCTTTGGGGGTGGGAAGGGGGGAGGGGGCTACGCGCGTCTTGTCGCACTATCAAGATGATTTTGGACACCAGAAACACATTGCCTAGAGCAGTGCCAGATTTATATAGGGGCTAAAAGAGGGTATAGCCCCCTCCTTAACTTAAACTAAAAAAAAATTCTGAAGAAATAATGTTTTTTCTTTAAAACTTGTTCTGCCAAATTACCTATGAGGTTTCGCTTTGAGACCCACAGTTTGAGTTTCCAGGGAGCCTTTGGGGAAGATTGTTTTATGACCCTCTCTTTGGGGGTGAGGGGGATACGCGTCTTTTCGCCGGGGGAAGATCGTTTTATGATCCTCTCTTTCGGGGGAAGGGGGCTACGCGTCTTTTCGCCTTATCAAAATGACCTTGACACTGCAAATGCTCAGAAACAGCAAAACTGAAACCCTTTGTTGTATCATCCGAGTACGGTCATTCGTTCGGGAAATCGCTGTAGAAATTAAGGGTCCGTGGATCTGAGAGTGAAATAAAAATTTGTGTCTCCATGGTTAGTTTTGATGAGCGAAAACATTGGAAAAGGCGAAATACAAATACAAATACAAATACAAATATTGACGACCAACAACAGGCTCAAGGCCCAACAAGGTTGGTCCATCTAGTACCTCTTAACTATCCCCCAATGCATATCTAACTTCTTCTTAAAATCCGTTACTCCTTTACAATTAACAATATTCACTGGCAAGTTGTTCCATTTGTCTATTACCCTATTATAGAAATAGTGTTTTCTCCCTTCCCGATTAAAATGGGATTTGTTTAACTTAAACCCATGACCTCTCGTTCTATCACTCATATTAAAATCTAAACCCTCCACATCTCCTTGTTTGATAAATTTGAATAGTTGAATCAAATCTCCCCTAACCCTTCTTTCTTTCAGAGTATACATATTCAAATTTCTTAATCTATCTTCATAATTCATGCCTGAGAACCCTTGAACCATTTTAGTAGCCCTGTGCTGAATTTTCTCTAACAATGCAATGTCTTTTTTAAGATAAGGTGACCAGAACTGTACAGCATACTCAAGATGTGGCCTTACTAAACCTCTGTACAATGGCAAGATAATATCCTTAGATTTTGATGAAACACTTTTCCTGATGTACCCCAACATTCTATTAGCTTTTTTGCTAGCCACTGTACATTGATGACTCATTTTAAAATCCTCATTTACCAACACACCCAGATCGCTTACAATCTCACTATTTTTGATTTCTGCACCCTGTAAAACATATGCAGCCTTACTATTTTTGATACCCATGTGCAACACTTGACATTTACTGATATTAAAAGACATACCCCATTTAACAGCCCATTCTGATATTTTTGTTAAATCACCTTGTAATTGCTCTATTTGTTCCCCAGAATTCACAGTCCTCATAATTTTTAAATCATCTGCAAATATGCTGACCTTGCTCCCAATCTCCCAACTGATATCATCAATAAAAATAATAAATAAAAGTGGACCTAACACAGAACCCTGTGGCACTCCACTTTTAACTTCTGCCCACTGAGAGTAATTACCTTTAATTTGCACCCGCTGACTCCTACCGATTAACCAATTCCTTATCCATTGTAAAATTTCACCCCCAATCCCTAACCTTTCCAACTTGAACAGCAATGCCTCGTGGGGAACTTTATCAAATGCTTTCTGGAAATCAATGTATACTACATCTACACTGTTCCTTTTATCTAATTCTTCAGTAACCCTATCGTAGAATTTTAAAAGATTTGTTGTACAAGATCTTCCTTTCCTAAATCCATACTGATTATCTGACAGCAAGCTCTCTGATTCCAAAAATGATATGATGCTGTTTTTTATTAATGTTTCAAAAATCTTGCATAACACTGATGTTAAACTAACCGGTCTGTAATTACCAGGTTCACATTTTGCCCCTTTTTTAAAAAGCGGAGTGACATTTGCTAATTTCCAGTCTATTGGTACATTACCCGAATTATACGTCGATTTGAAAATAGTTAGTACAACATCTCCCAGTTCTTCCGCACACTCCACTAGTACTTTTGGGTAAATTTCATCTGGTCCTGGTGCTTTAAAAGGTTTAATACTTCTTAAGTGATAAACTACTTCTTCTCTAGTAAAATTGCATTCCTTAATAACCGGACGCATATTGTCCTCTATTTGCATGAAATCAGATTTGAAGTCCTTATTAAAAACTCCCATGAAAAATTCATTTAAAATATTAGCCATTCCTACATCATCTTGAATTAATTTGCCTTGATAATCTTCGAGTGGTCCCAGATGATTATTTCCTTTATTGTTTCCACTGGCGTAAGCAAAAAATCCCTTTGGATTATTGTTGATATCCCTAGCAAGTTTTTCCTCCAATGCTAATTTCTGTTTTCTACTGATATACTTAAACTCCCTTCTAGCTTTTTTTATACTCCTTACCATCAGTGTCCCTACCTGTTTCTTTAAATATTTTATACGTCTTTTGTTTTAACTTAAGAGCTCGTTTTGTTTCCTTTGAAAACCACATAGGAGAAAGCTTTCGAACTACATCTTTCTGCCTAAACGAAATATGCTTATTAACAGCTACATTTAATTTATCTTTAAATTCCTTCCATTGATCTACTATATGAGAATGCTCCAACCCATCCTTAAAAACATTAGTTACCTCAGCTCGTAACTTATGAAAATTAACATCTCTAAAATTTGGAATTAACCTATTATTTTTATCTACAGTTGTCTGAAACATAATGTTAAATCTAATGCTATTGTGGTCACTTTCCCCTAGATGCTCGCTCACTGTTAAATTGTGTACCCTATTTTCACAACTGCTAAACACCAAATCCAATAACGCATTACCCCTTGTATTATCATGAACCAATTGCTCTAAAAAGCAATCTTGAATCGTGTCCAAGAATTCTGCCCCTCTTCCAATGTTAACTAGGTTACCCTTCCAGTCAATGTTAGGAAAATTAAAATCTCCCATTAAAATTATTTCTCCTTTCTGACAAGCTTCATTTATATGATTAAATAGAATTTCATCCTGTTCAACAGTGCTATTCGGGGGTCTATAAACATTTCCCACAACCAAAATCTTACCTTTATGATCTGTTAGTTTTATCCAAACTGATTCAATACATTGAGATTTACCTTCAAAAGTTACTTCCGAACAATTTAAATTTTCTCTTACATAAATCAACACACCACCTCCTTTCTTATTAATTCTATCCTGCCGAAACATAATGAAACCCTTAATTTCTAATAACGCAGCTAAATCGTTAGCATTTGTCCAGCTTTCTGTAATCCCAATTATATCGATGGTTTCTGCTGCTACTATGCCCCTTAATTCTTCTATTTTATTCCTTATACTTCTTGCATTGCAGTAAAATACCCTTAATTGTTCTTTAATATACATATCCGAACATTCACCCGCTGCATTTTTTCCAGATGCTGTAGACCCTGTTGCAGAATTATATAACAGATTACTTTCCAAAGATTGATTTTTTAATCCCAATTTATCAACCCGCCAGTGAATATTCGGCTCCTGTCTCAAAACTAGTTTTTTGCCTGCAAACTCTCGAGTACCAACTTACTTACAGCCTGGCTACCTGTTCTGCTTAGATGAATACCATCCCGAGATAACCAGTCCATCTTACTCACCTTCCAAACATCCACAAAACCGACGTTCTTTTCCTTACAAATATCCCTGAGAAAACCATTTAAAACTCTGATTCGTTGGTTGTCCCAGCCCCAACGAATACCATACCTTGGCAGTAAACTAAGAACTCTCACATCTCCTGTCTTGTGTTTGACTATCTATGCTATTGCTTCATTAATAGCTGGGTTAGATAGTCAGGTAATTTTTCTTTCTTTTGTGTTTTTATTCGTGTAATTTTAGATATTTTAAGCGATGCAAAAAGCGAGACTGCAGTTGTAAATACTATTGGGCTTTATTCAAGTATTTTGATGAAGTAGTGATACCGGAATCACATTATCCTTGACAATCAATTCTTAACACCTTTTATATGATAGTTGCTCAGCTTAAATTAGAAAAACCGAACCAAATACCTTTGAATCGTATTTTTTTAAAACATAAATTTTATGTAAATTGAAAAAAAAAATCAAAGAACTGAACATGCTTAATGATGATATTTTTAAACTTTAATTTGACATGTACATAAGAAATATTGTACCATATATGAAAAGCAAACAATCAAAACGTATTTTGTTAAAAAAAATTCAAAAAATTATATTGTACGTCAATGATTTCGCCACCGTTTAAAGTGACAAAACACGTTTTGAATTTTTTCTATTCGTATGTCAATCATTTGTCTGAGTTTGTGTTGATTGATCAGCAAGTACTAGTAACTGCTAGTTGGTATTCTTATTAAAAGCGTAAAGTCTTCCTTTGCATAGTTTAAAGTAATTTATTATTTTGAATGGAGCCGAAGCCAATTTTAATTAAAGAAAAAATTATATTGGCTGGACAAAAAAAATCTGGAACAAATTAATGAATATATATTTCCGAAATTAAAATCTCTATTATATTAAAATTCAAATAAAAATAATTGATTGCACTGTTAGGTTGCATTCTTTTATTATGTTATAATGTTTTTCACCTTTTTGTACACCCCCCTCCTCCTTTATGTTACTTCATTTTAAATTTATGTAGTTAAAAAATAGTAATTAAAACTTTCATTCTATGTATTTTAACCCATTAGAAAGATATAGTGATTTCTATAAAAAGTTTCTTATGTCAAAGTTTGTGAAAGGAATGTTTCAGGAACTTTTGCTATGTCACGTAATGACCTCATGTCACACCACAGTCACGCATGATGGACCCCCTTCTTCGAGATTCTTCAAATAAGAGCAAAATAGATTTAAAAAATAATTTTTGTAAAATTTAATTTTATATTTTAAAATACAAAATTCGATTTATATTTAAACGTTAGTCAAAATGTTTGCATATTTGTTATTCTCTTCGTGTACATTTTCACATGAAACTATTTTTGATGTGGTTTTTTTTTAATGTTGTACTACTAATTTTTTATTGTTTCTTACGTTAGCTTATGAAATAAAAATATTCTCAATAAATCGGTATAAGGAATTTCCGGCGCAAATTTTTTCGTTTTTCTAAATCGATAGGTAAATTCAGCTGCAAACATTATCTGTTCTTTCACGCAATATGTATTGTAGCCAAATAGATTACTAAGTTAACTTTGTCAACCCTGTAAGTTGTTGTGATGCAAATACTAAGTAAAATACATTGTTTAACCGTGTATAAAAAATTATAATATATATGATTTTTTTTATTATTTGCGCAATTAGAGCAAGTTTTTTTGTTGTTAAATTTAGGTTACATTCATTGGAAAATTTTGTTATGGTACGAGAATCCCAAAACGACTTCCCAGAAGGGAGTTCAGATGATAAAATTGACTGCTCGGTGCAGAGCCGGATTTATACATAGGCTACTGCCTAGGGGCCCGCACAACTCACCAATAATAATATAGATTACTGAAAAATGAGTGTCTCAACACTTCAAAATTATGACAACGACTTGTTTGAAAATAAATCACTTAGACAAAAAAAATTATAAGTACCAAAACATTTTCTAAATAACTAATAAATCTAACTAAATCCTAATGAAAATAAAATTCTACAACATTTTTATGACACAGAAAATTTCTATTTTTCTTAATGGATTTGTACAACGCAAATATAACATAACACTTTTATATTCTTTTAAAATATGCGTTTAATTTGTGATAATTTAAAATGGCATTGTGTTACTATTTTTGGAAATCAGTTGTTTTTATTCGACACGTTATTCTGTTCAAGGTAATTTGAGAATAATACGGAGACGGTCACAATATTTTATTGTAATTTTCATAACTTCCATTGAAATACCTTGAAATTGTTCAACATAGTATTGGAAATTTACAAAAAAACAAACAAAAAAAAATGCATACCAATTTTATTAAAACTGGAAAAATTATTTAGTCTGCAAATTTTTTAATTCTTGCATTTAAAAAAATGTCCGATCTCTCCTCCCCATTTCGGTTTACAAAGGGGTATTCCATACCACCAAGTAGTTTAGGACTCGCACCACATATTTAGCCTAGGGGTCCACTAACTCTAAATCTGGCTTGGTGGGACGAATACCCAAAACAACTGTCCCAAGGGTGAACCAGTTGTTTCTGAGCAGCGTGGTGGGACAAAACATTCCCTTTTTTATTATCAGAAAGCGTCGAGACAAAATTTATTCTTATAAAAAAAATAAAAGTACATTGTACCAGAATAAAACACAACAAGGTTGCTTCTTTACATTGGAGGCATTTATCTCGCCAATATAACAAAATCAGATTTTTTAGGCGGAATTTACACATACCGTTTAACGGCAATCGTCGAAAATAGGAATTTGTATATATATACCCACCAAAAAAAAAAAATAGCCCCCCCCTTTGGATGACCATAGATCCGCCACTGTGCATAACTGACATACCGTCGTGTAGAAGAAGGTAGAACACATCGACCAGGGCTATTGTTAACTCATTCCCTCCTTTGACCTTTGTACCGCGAGGGAGAGGGATCGATCAGAAATGAAGTATATGCTTCAGCCCCCATTATTCCACGGAGAATCGACCTTTGAAGTATAAATTATCTACCATCGTGTAGAGGAATGTAGGCCACACCAGTAAAGTTGGCTATTAACCCAGTGGGGTGCCTACTCTCTGTTTTTTTTTGTTTGCTGTTAAGGGGAAAATAAGAGAAGGAATACAATGTGTATGTGTGTGTGGGGGGGGGGGGGGAGGGATTGGTTGGTGTTTATTGGCACAAGAGCGAAACTGGCAAACCTGCGCCAAACATTTACATAATTACGAATCTTTAGAATTTTAAATACGGTTTATCAAACCAGTCATAAAGAAATTCGAACAAGTTTAGATGCGGGTCATCATTTAATAAATCCTTTAAGAAGGGGTTTGCAGTGCCAAAATATTTTAGCCTCTCATTTTTAAAGTTGGGACACATACACATAAAATGTTTAACAGACAAAACACAGTTACACCGAGATCGGAGGGTTGAAGAAAGAGTGAGAACCGATGAGGGACCATTTTTTACGTCTGCGAAACCGCGGGTAATAGCTAGTATAACATAAATCAGTGAATGAATACATGCGTTTTGTTGCAGCAACAAAACTATGTTTAAGAACATACATTGAATCGTTTCGACTTTTTTTCCAGTAAAAATGTGATAATTTAATAACGTTTTTTTTTAACTACATAGCATTATTCCAACCAAATTTGAAGAAAATCGGAGCATTATTAGTAAATTTGTACGAAAATGTTTTTTAAAAATTCATTTCGAAATAAACTCAAGTTATTTGTAACTTTTTAAAATTTGGCCAAATTTCTTGAAATTTAGCAGGCATGCTAACAGGAAAAGTATTTTTTAAATCAAAAGTAAATCGAACAGTACTTGCTTAATTAGGATGGGAAATTGTGTAATTCCAATTTACACTTTCACCATTTAAATTTGTTTTTGATGCAATGCATAAACAAGATCCAGTAGTCCTGGGAGAACAGTTTACACTTAGGCCCACATTCCACACTAATGTGATTAATTACATTTGTAAACACAAAACAGCGAGGCTTTTTCTGGTTTAACGATATTCGATAGTTGCAACACCCTGGCAGCAGATTCAATACATATGCGAACATGATTGTAATGACCATTACATAATAAAAAAAATGGTTAAATAAGGAGGAGAAATGGCCAGAAATGTGTTATTATAGTCATAAAGTGTGGAAAAATTATTTTTGATAAAAGAAGGGAAAAAGGGACCCTATTCTGAAAAAAAGGACTATTAAGTACCCCAAATAACAAAAAGGACTTTTAGAGCAAAAAGGGACCTGTTGCGAGGCCTGCAATATAGCTGACTATTTGTATATTTTATATTCAATTTGGCAATTAGCAGTATAGTCAACCTAACTACAGAAATAATGTTCACCACAAAT
Source organism: Troglohyphantes excavatus (assembly GCA_963932185.1). Classification (NCBI taxonomy): domain Eukaryota; kingdom Metazoa; phylum Arthropoda; class Arachnida; order Araneae; family Linyphiidae; genus Troglohyphantes; species Troglohyphantes excavatus. Next base: position 30,169,208 of record OZ010666.1, on the reverse strand, counting down.
TTAAATATTTTTTTGCAATAGAAATATCAAAATATGTTAATGCAAAAAATAAAAAGTTTAAAGTTAAGCACTTTCCATTTTTGAAAATATGTTCAAGAACAATGGTTGATTAAGTGGCACAAATCACTTTGATTTTATGTAAACTTTTGAAATTAGAAAAAAAAAAAACATAAAATTCACATTTTATTCTTATATACAATACTTTAAATGGAAACTATTTTAAAATACATTTGTAAATAATACTAATATAACATATTTCTATATTACAAATAGTAAGTGATTTTTTTAAATAATATTTGTATTTATTGAAAAGTTAAGGAATGAGTTATACCATACATGAAAAAAAAATTCCATTTCACCACCATTCATTACCAGGATCATATAAAACAGCTTCATCATCATCATCATCGTCGTCATATACATCATCATTATGATAATAATCAGAGTCATTATCATAGAAATCTTCTTCATTGCTATACATAGAATTTTCATAGCTTTCATCATTATTATAAACAATCTGTACAAAATTTCTTGTACTATCCTTCAGTTGATTAAGATTGAATATATCTTCATAGCTTATAGTTTCACACGAGTCTATTGTTAAAGACACTAGAGATGAACATGTCAAAATAATAGATTCCAATAGAGCTAAATTCATGTTGCAATTACAGAACCTTAAATGGTGTAAAGTACCGTCTTCGAAAAACTTAGCTAGTTTAGTGTTCATTTCAGAGTTTTCAAACCTACACTGCTCAAAGGATAGTTTTTCTAGATTTGGACAGCTCAGCAAAATACTAGTTGCAGAGTCTTCTGCAAACTGATCAGAAAAGGTTATATTCCCTAAACACAAGTCACTAAGACTTTTTAAGCTACTCGTATCAGGAAATTGGTCTTTTGTTAGATTTTCTAGAGATTGAAATTGAACATTAGTCAAGTGTAAGTTCTTCAAATTCGGACAGCTCTCAATTAAAATAGTAATTGAAAGAGTTAAGCCCTCAATTTTTAATTTGTGTAATTTGATACCATTTGACTTCAAAAAATTATTGAATTCCAGGGATTGCTTAATAGTGCCATTTACACCGTCAACTTTCAAATTTACACCATCAACTGCCAAATTTTCTAACTTTGAAAAACGTGAAATCAGATCTAGACAGTTTTCTGTTGACAAAGCAATTTTTAAAGTTTTTATGCTTGGACAGACTTCAGTCCAGACATGTAAAATTTCTTCTTCTGTAAGCCTATTATCACCTTTGTTAACATTATATTCTAAACTATGGTTAGCAAACAAAAAATCAAGTTTAGTCAAATTATACTTCTTGGCATTATTCAAAGTGTTATTCTTCAAATCATCTTTATGCATAGAATGCAGTATAATTGGCAAATAATTATAATTTAAAACTTCTAGAAATGGCATATTGTTTAACAAATACCTAATAGTAGAATCTTCAACAGTTATAAACCTCAAAGATAAAACTTTAATTGAGCATTCGCTCCGACGTTCACCAAGTTTATTGCATAGCATTTCCAAACCTTTACTTGTAACATTGGAGCTACCATCGATGTCCAACTCGTTTAGTTTAGTACAATAAGCAGATACATTTTTTAAACTTGTATTATTACAGTGATCAAGAATATGGAGAACTTCAACATTTGGCAGATGACAAATTGCTGTATTAATAAATTCTGAAATGCCGTCTTCCCAATCATCGCATGGTGTATCAAAAGAAAATGAAACCTTTAGAAAACCCTAAAAGTATAAAATCAATGAGTTTATTAAATTTAACAAACTAAAAAAAGCAAAGAATTACAAATCTAACACTAAAAACTATTATAAAAAAATGTTCAGACATTTTATTGGAATTTATAAGAGTTTTGACTTAACATTTTATATTTTAACTATATCAATAGGTAACATGTTTTTAACTATAAAATAATGCAGTCAGAAAAATCTCATTGATATGTGCTTCTTCAACTGAACCCTAAAAAGAAACTAAAACCTCATAAAGACTTGTCGAATAGAACATACATTGTGTTAAGAATATAAAAAAAAATTATCACAATTTATTGAGTAGTTTTTACGTTGTATTTGTATTTTAATATTCTTAACTCAATGTTCTATAAGACAAGTCTTTATTTACTCTAGACTGAATATGAATATTTGAGAGCTGTCGCCGTGGATTGAGGTTTTTTAGGCAACGTTGGTTTTACACAAAATTAAAAATCCAATTCCAGATTTTGATCTATCTAAACACTCTAATGCTTTGGATGTTTTGCCATATTATCCTCAGACCAGACATAAAGTTTCTAAAAGATTCATTAAATTTGACATATGTTCCATTCTTTCTCCTATCAATAAGATCTCCTTCACACAACTTAAAGACCCCATTGACCTTAATAACTGGGGCATACATAGCATCTCATGTCAATGTGGTATGTCGTACAAGGGTCAAAATAAAAGAGCATTAAAATTTTGCATCAAGGAACACCAAGCACATATTGTTAAACAAGAAATAAAGAAGTCCTCTATTAACAGACACTCTTGGGAACATATACTGATATTTTCTAATACACATTAAATTTGCAAACCCAAATCTCCAGTCGAACTTAACTTCCTGGATGTGTTTAAAATTTTTAGTAATATTTATTCGATAGTTAATGAAACCTTTGCTGTTTTGTTGGCACAAAATAATTAACTCCAAACAATTGAGATAGTTTTTGGGTCATTCCATGTCAAATCAACCAAAAAAAAAAAGGTTTTGACACCCATGGTCACAGATTTTGATGAAACTTGGCATGTTTGTTCCTTTTATAGATTTAAGTAAGAATATAAAATATTTTTGCTCTATCTCAAGCGGTTCAGGTTTTACAGCATGTTAAAGTGTTTGGAATTTTCCGGTTTTTGTTGATTGGGTTGAGGAAACGTAATTTGTTCTTTCATAGAAAATAAATTGTATCTCCCTTGTTTACCAACCAATGTTAATGAATTTTTTTATGAATATACATCAATATGTAAGGAATCCAGAAAAAAATAAATTTAACTAGCAAGTGTATATACATGGTCAGAAAAAAATCCGAAAGTTTTATTTATAGATATTTTTAAATAAAATAGTGAGTTCTACGCTAAGTGGAATATCTTCAAAAGGGAAAAGGATAATCAAAACCTTTTTTTAGTATTCTTGTTCTAAAAGACTTGCTCTACCACATGAAAAAATAAAATAAATGGGTATTTCACTCCTTTATTATTTTTTTGCACTTCAAAGATAGAAATCACTTGACTTGTTCATTTTCTTGAAATCGTTAAATTAAAATTACAATTTTAGTAAAATTATATTAAAATTGGACATGATACATGAAATTGGATTTTGCTTAACGAAATTACATGCATTATTGAACATATCAGATCATCTTACTGTAAAAAAAACTGCAAATTGTACATAAAAATCTATTAAAAAAAATTAAAAATGTTCTTGATGTTGATTTTCCAAAAAGAAAAAAAATGACTTGGTAAAAACTGTGATCCAAAAATCTGAAGACCTAGACAAGCTTGTAGATATAATTAAAATGAATTAAGTGCTGCAACAAGAAACAAACAGATTCAGATGCTGACAATTTTAGCCTCCCTAATTTGGCTTAAAAGAAAAATGACAGGGACTTTCAATGTATCTGATTATTCTGTTTATAAGGCTCAAAAACTATTCAAATTGGTAAAAACAGATTATCAAAGGGATGGACAACCCAGAATTTTTCCATGATGAGTATTTCCATGAAAAGTATGCGATTAGAAAAAATTTGTTTTATGTAATTTTAGTGAGCTATACTCAAATTTTAAATATGCATAGTACCTTTCAAAATTTCTTCCCTGAAACCTAAGTAGTGTGGTTTGGCTTGTCCCAGTGTCACACACTTGTGTGTATGTACAATATATCAAAATGTGATTTTATTAGTTCACAGGGCAGGTATTAGTAAGAGGATTACAAAATATAAATTTTCTGCTTGTTACATAAGTTAAAAATGAGAGTTGGTATTACATTACTGCTGATTCTTTTAACCTCAATTGTTCCCAAATTGCCCGTTGGCTGAAAACTGTGGAACGATCTTGTTCCTGGAATCTTTAGCATGACTTTCCAAAGCTAGACAAATTGAATCAAGCAGATTTTTAGAAATATGTGGGAAGTTAATATATGTAATGTTGGATTTGTAAAACTCAAATAGCTTATTTGTTGTCATAATTTGTCTGTCTAGATGTTGTTGGCTTTCCTTCCTTTCAGTCACTTTCATTTTTATTATGACTGGTTGCAAAAAATGACCACTGAGCTGTGAGTTGAAAGTCCATCTCATGCAGACACAGATTCATGAAATTGTATTTATTTTATACTGCCCAACACATCAATCACTGAAGTAATGAATGTTTGTTATATGCAAGCAATTATTTTCAGAAAGGCTGTTACAGTTTTTTGGATATCATATATTATACCATTAAGGGGATCAAATATTATACAAAGAGGTAAAATCAGCTTTGTATTCTTGCAGTGAATCATGACAGGATGAATAGTGCATGAATCTGAGGTCAAATCATAATCTTGATCCATTTCTTTTATTGTAAAAGCATAATTTTAACTGAAATCCATTCAGATAACAGCGGTATTTGAGAAAACTTTAGCAATGTATGGGTGAGGTATTAACTTGTACAGTTTTTCTACTAAGTTATCAATAAACACACCAACTGAGCTGGAGCAGCATATAATTTCACTTCCATCAATCGAAAACCACTGATTATACTCAGCAGGGTTTTCATCATTGTAGTTCTCAAAGTTTCACTGTAAAAACTGGACAATATTATCTTTTGATAGGCACTTGTCGTAGTGTCTTAACATACATTCTTTTCCTGCTCTTTAAAAACAATATACTTTATAATCCTCTTTAATACCTGCTCCATGAATCAATAAAATAACATTTCGATGCATTGTGCACACACACAAGTGTGTGGCAATGGGACTAGCCAAACTAAACTACGTAGGTTTCAGAGAACAAAATTTTGAAGTGTATGCACATTTAAAATTTGAGTATAGCACGAGCCTCGCAAACAGAATAATTAGATACATTGAAAGTCTCTTGTAATTTTTCTTCTAAACCACATTAGGAAAGCTAAAATTGTCAGCATCTGAATCTGTCTACTTCTTGTTGCACCATTTAATTCAATTTAAATTATATCTAGAAGCTTGTCTATCTCTTCAAATTTTTGGATCACAGTTTTTACCAAGTCATTTTTTTTCTTTGGAAAATCAGCATCAAGAGCATTTTCAATTTTTTTAAATAGATTTTTATGTACCCTTTGTAGTTTTTTTTTATTGTAAGGTGATCTGATATGTTCAATAATGCATGTAATTTTATTAAGCAACAACCAATTTCATGTATCATGTCCAATTTTAATATAATTTTACTAAAATTGTAATTTTAATTTAACGATTTCAAGAAAATGAACGAGTCAAGTGATTTCTATCTTTGAAGGGCAAAAAAATAATAAAGGAGTGAAATACCCATTCATTTTATTTTTTCATGTGGTAGAGCAAGTCTTTTAGAACAAGAATACTAAAAAAAGGTTTTGATTATCCTTTTCCATTTTGAAGATATTCCACTTAGCGTAGAGCTCACTATTTTATTTAAAAATATCTATAAATAAAACTTTCGGATTTATTTCTGACCATGTATATACACTTACTAGTTTAAATTATTTTTTTCTGGATTGCTTACATATTGATGTATATTCATAAAAAAATTCATCAACATTGGTTGGTAAACAAGGGAGATAAAATTTATTTTATATAAAAAAACAAATTACGTTTTCTCTACCCAATCGACAAAAACCTCAAAATTCCAAAAACTTTAACAGACTGTAAAACCTGAACCGCTTGAGATAGAGCAAAAATATTTTATATTCTTACTTAAATCTATAAAAGGAACAAACATGCCAAGTTGCATCAAAATCTGAGACTATGGGTGTCGGACTCTGGTTGAGTTGACGTGGAATGACCCTTTTGTATTTTTGGCAACACTTTCAATACTGGGTTTATTTTCCTTTTACTGTGCACACGTAGACTCCCATTTCTGCTGATGAAGGGAGATGTATATCCGGAAACATGTCTTTAATGTGATGCCCAATAGATAATGAATATGGCGCCAAACGCATTGTTTAAGAAACAAGTACCGTCTTTCTATTCATTGGTAACTTTTAATTGTGTTGTTCTTGAAATCATTCCCCTGGACCCTTCATAAAAATAAGGAATATTTTTTTATAAAAGTTAACGACTTCAATGGAACTAATTTTGGCAATTAATTTTTTAAATAAAAGCTGCGGGTAAGCAATTTTTTTTAATTATCTATTATGCCATAAATTACTTATTTCATTTAAAAAATAACTGCCAAAAAAGTTCCTGTAAAGAATATTATTTTAATACAAGTTTGATCATAAATCACACTACATTTGTACATATTGGTGGTTTAAAATGGTTCAACACCTACTTCAAAGAAAAGACAGCGTATAAATTGTGATTCACTGCTTAGTTATGTTTAGAATGGATTTGACTTGCATATTGCATTAGAGCTTAACGATAATGATTCAGAATTTATCACGAAGAAAAGATCGGAAATCGATTAAAATTAAATTGAAATAATGTTGCACTAACAACTATGCTTAACAGGTCAATGGTTAAAATATACCAATAAGCTAAATATATATATTTTAACTTACATGCCCAACTAGAACTATTCTTTTCTCAATAGCTTTCAATGAGCATCCACTTTCAACAAAAATTCTAAGATCCAATTCTTTCAAATGTTCATTAATGAGGAATTCTAAATGTCTATCATTTAGCAACTGCTTCTCATGTAGACTGTGGATGACACAAGAAGTGTAGACCCTTTCTAGATATAAAAGTAGATAAAAAAATAATTAACAAAAACATGGATATAAATAAAAGAAAGCAGAATAGAAAAGCTTCATTTTCAGAAATTTCAGAGAATCCATTTGAATTTTTTTAAAGTGTTACAAGAGCAAGGCCGAACTGGATCGTGTGTGAAATACTTGGCGGGCACTACACCAAGCCACAACATTTCCATGGGCAGTCGAGTTCCTGGCCGAAACAGAAAGCAGGGGAAGCAAATTCTTACGATAGATTTCGTGTTTACGGTGTACGGTGCCTTTTTGGCGCAATTCTGAAAATTGGTGCAAAGGCCATGGCAAAACAACGTGAAATGGTGTGAGAAAAAAAAGTAATGTTGCCGTACATCAGGATTTTAATAGATTCGTCATGAAATACGATTGCCAAAATATAAAAATTATTACCCACCAATTGTTGCAAATCACATTTGGCGGGGGCACCGTAGACTATGAATTAACTGCACCTTGTTTGCAAAGGATACAAGGAATTTTTCAATTGCTACATCCCCAGAACTGGCAGTATTGTTGTCATATCAGTTTGTGAAAATTGCTAGAAAAACTCAGTGACGAATTTGGTTATAAAAGCATTAAAAGTGATTCGTCATTTAAAGATTTTCTAACTTACACTATGTAAACAACATCTTTATACAACATATTGATGAGTCACACAATAATCAGCCATTCTAAAAGGTCCCAGATCTTGGGACGACTTTTCTTTAAACGAACTTTCTAAAGAAATACTTTTTACTTTAGAGAATACAAGAACTTGTTACACACATAGGAATAGGAATGGGGAGGGGGCACATTTAAAAAAAAAATTCAAAAACTCCATCAAGTTACAAAACAGGAATATCTCTTACGCAAAAACTCCAATTTTCGAAGTAGAACAGCGTCTTTCGATGTCAAATATGCACTATTGAATCTCTCAAAGTTCTTTGTTATGCAATCCAAACAATTTTCCTTCAAAGATAAAACTTTTCGGATCTTTACTGATTGTCCGATATTGAAATTATCGTCAACAGCTTCATATTCATTTAATTCAGCATTTCCCTCTATATCATCAATTTCGTCGTAATTCATGTCATTTTGGCCGTCTGCATCATCATCGCCGTCATAATCACTCCAACCATCATCGTTATCTTCAAAATCCGACATTTTGAATCGAATAAACTAATTTAAAATGACAAAAAACAGTAATAAAACGTTGTTAATGGGTTTAAACTAGTACAAATTTAAAGCACGTTTCATATTCAAAATCAGTTCGTATTTATCAAGAAATCACTAGTAGACTACAGTTTTCTAGTGCTTGCTAGTATTGATTGATTGATTTTGTAGATTTTGAGATCTTTTCTCGCCAGAAATGGTTATTTACCTCATTATTCCCATGGTGAGAAAAAAGAAATCGGGATGTCGATAGGTTTTTGTTCTTATGCGGGAGTTTCACGTGACGTATCAACATGGTAACTTACTAGTAGTTTCGATTTCTTCCCTACAGCAGACAACTTTGGTTTTGTTTGTTTAGTCGCTACGCTTGCAATATTGGAACGTTTGTTAATATTATTTATTTTTCCAAATAAGTAATATTTTTATTCTATATGTGAATAAATTTAAATGCAGAAATACTTATATTATATATGTTTATAATTAAAATTACAGCGAAAAACGGAAAAATGCTTTTATTTCAACTCACAAAATGCTTCAAAAATGATGGGTAAAATCTATCTTGGTATATGTAGTAAATATTTTTATATTGAGATAATATTCAATGACAAAAACTTAAAATTATAGTACAGGAACTGAAGTTCCTTGCTAATCCTACGGAACTTCATCGGCGTCGCGTATTTTTCTCCTTGTTCTGTTGGAACAGCGGTCTTCTTCTTCTTGGTGTGAAACTCCCCACGGAGTAAAGAAGAAGGTGGAGGTGCGAACAAGCCTAAAACCGATTTGCAATGTGAAGTAAGCAATCGCTTAAAAAGTAAGAACTGGCGAAGTATTTGGCGCTATTCTAAAGTACTACTTTGTACCAGTACTTGGCGATAATTTATTTTATAATTTAATTTACCTATGAATTGGAAATAATAGGATCCTTTATCGATTTGGAACTTGTACTGCATCCCACAACTGCACAAACAGTCATTTTTTAAGCTTTAGCATGCGTTTTCTTAATTTGAAAATAATGCATCCCTAGTAGAAAAACTACTGCAAACTAGAGTTGCACATGGCCCACTAGAGTTCCAGATGGCCCACTAGAGTTGCACATAGGACTATTGGTGACGAAAAGACCCGGGAACGGACTAATCGCGACGGAAAACCCCGATAACAATGCATCATATTTCTGAAATTTGGTCAGATGACGTGCAACACCTGAGCACGCACCCGACGCAACCTCAATGGCGTCAAGATATTGAATTTTGATCAGTTTTAACGTGCATTAATCCCGTATACACGCCGATGGTAATTGAGAATATTTTAGGCGACTTTTTTATAATTAAGTAGAGAATATGGCAACCTTCTGATCGCAACATCGCTACAGCTTAACTTTTGTCATGTCCGCTCAATCGGCAATTAAAGCGAATACCTGTTCCTCGGGGTTACCCAGTGCCGGATTTAGATAGGCTGCAGTCAAGGGACCCTCACTATACACCAAAAAATTTATAGATAACTGAAAACATAGGTGCCTCAACACTTTAAAATGTGACAACGACCTGTTTGAAAATAAATCCCTCAAACAAAAATACAACATTTTTTTATAAATATCAAACAAGTCTTTTTGAGTAGATAACTCGCAATTGTGAAGTGATGGGCATGCATATTGTTTTGTGTGGTGTGCAAACTTTTTTCCAAAACGCGCACACAATTCACATTTGGAGGATACTGTTATTGGAAGAATGTTGCATTCGAAATGTCGCGTTCCAAACGTGAAAGTGACATTTTGATTAAATTTGTCAATGATGGTTATCGAAAGTAATGATGAAAGGTCACTTTCTAAATTGAAAGTTAATAAAAATAGGCTTAGGAATATGTCAAAGATTTACAAAAAAGCCTGTGCATCCCAATTTCATAGAACTAAAAAAAATTCATTGGAGTTCGATCTGCTGACAAATAGCGATGAACGCATGTCAACTAAGAAACCTATAATCCTGTATTGTGTTTTCAACATTTAAACACACTCCATTCATTTGAAGTTTTTTTACCCACATTTTTGCAAGTCATTTCTAAACTGCTATAAGTAATTTAAAATGACATATTTTGTATTCAAAAATATATTACTGTTCGTTAAAACTTCTTCTTTCCGATGTCATAAAGATTAAATTAGTTATAGTTACAATTAAATTAGATATAGTTAATTATAGGTATTAAAAAAAATGAAGAAGTAAGGTTTTTTTCGGATATTTCGATCAAATTTTAATTTGCGACTTTTTCTTCTCTTGTTCCGTTCACATCTCAAAAAGAAAATGTTCTAAAGTTATGAAATTGTGCTTTTTGTTAAGAAATGGTTGAGGAACGAGAGATGAATATATATATATATATTTAATATGATCAGTATTTTATACCTTATTTAATGTTAAAGTCATAATTTCATAAAATTTCGAAAAAAATTCATATACTTTTGAATACTTGACTTCCAATTTTAAAAAAAAAATGAATACAAATTTAGGATATAGTTTAAGGTATTGGATACAAATGATCCAGAGCATTTGTGAAAATTTGATTTAATTTTGTAGTTATAAATTTTTAAGCAAATTAAATGTGGGTTAGAAAAATTAAATATATATGATCATGTTCCCAAGAGTGCCTGGTAATGGAGGACTTCTTTATTTCTTGTTTGACAGTATGTTCTTGGTGCTCCTTAATACGAAATCTTAATGCTCTTTTTGTTTGACCGATGTATGACTTGCCACATTGGCATGAAATACTATATATGCCCCAGTTATTAAGTTTGGGGTCCTGCTTTTAAACAGAAAGTCATATATATGTCAGTAGTGATTTTCGTAGATTCAGAAGTTTAATTAATGTAGATACATATAATTTAATTTTATCAGCCAAATGAGAACTTAAATGCCGATCAAAAAGTCGCATTCGCTTATAATTTGTAACATACAACTGAGTTTCATTTTAGATGCAGTATATTTTTAAAAGTACCTAAAAGATTCTATAAAATGCTGAATATTTCAGAAAATAATTTGACTGATTACTATTACATCTGTCCAGATCACTACTCAGTACTAAATGTTGAAGAGTGAATGCGATCTTAAAAGCCTTTCTTGCAGGAAAAACCTAGCTTAATATCACTGATGGTAGAAACAGCAATCTTTAACAGATTCATATGTACACAGTGTACCTTTCCCCGAAACAGCAAATTCAGTATTTTTACTGCAGGAACTGCATACTCAATAACATTGATTATTAACAACATCTTCAACAGCAAGGGTGGATACAGTAGGGGATAGGGATGAGCCATATTAGAATAATAACTAAAAGATATCATTATTTCAATTTACGATAATTAAAGATATTATTTTTAAAAATTAACAGTTCTTTATTTCCTCCAAAAAAGAAAGCATTTCAAAATCGAAAAACACAATAAAAAAAATTATTCAAACAATTAATAGATGCGCTGTTTAATTTGATCAGAAACGCAGACACCTTTAAAAAAGAGCAAATTAAAAAAAAAGAATAGGTTAAAAAATTATAAGGTAAAAAAAATTAATAACATGTTACTAAAAAGGAAGATAACATGTTACAGAACAGAAAAACGATCTTCATGCCCTTTCAAAACGGCCTTGGTTGAAACAAACTTGTGCCTTGATAACTTTCCTCTCACGTCGAAGTAACAAACTGGATTGAATTGCAATATTTACTTCGTTATTGACTCATGTCCAAATTTAACGAATGATTGAAAATGATTCAAACCCTTTCTTTGATACCGTAAAATGGGGCAACTTTGTGCCAAGGTTACAACATTGTGCCACACACGGTTTCCAGACTTCAATGCGTTCTAGCGGTAATATAAATGCAATTAGAGGTTTGGAAAAAATCCTGTAGTTAGCGATGATGATGTTGAATCTAAACGAGCATGTAATAACCTAGTCAGTTATCAGTTATGGTTATCAAGAAAATATTGTTTGTGATCACAATGTTTGAAGGTTTTAAGATATCAGGAGAGTCTCACCTGGACCTCATTATAGTTGTTCCCCTGGAGATTTGGTAAGTTTATAAATTAATCACTATATTATTATCTACAATATGCTGTATTTAAGCAATTCAAAATGTTTGCAAGTTCTGCCATAAGCTCACATGTTATCAAAAATGACAACTTTGGGGTACAACTTTGTGCCACTCAATTTTCTTATTTTTTGAGCTTCAATCCGCTTTTTATTCAATAGTGTTTGCAGATAATGGTCCGTGATGACAGAAAGAAGGTCGGAAGTCACCCTTATCGGGCTTACACTAATGAATACCTTAAAAAGGTGTTAGAAGAAATTACAGAGAAGAGGTTGGTTGGTTGGTGTTTAATGGCGCAAGAGCCAGTTATGGCTAGGCTGCGCCAAACAATGGTTTAGTTACGAAACCATACGGTACAGAGAAGAGGATTTCAATCCGTAAGGCCCAAGAGAGGTATGGAATTCATCGAAATTCACTTGCATTTATGCTGAAGAAGAGAAAGGATGCTGAATCATCCCCATCTGAAGGTCTGATGAAATCAGGAAGATTGGTTTGAATATACCATGTTACTAGTTCGCAGGAAACAAAGTGGTACTTATCGGAGACAATCTCTGTTCACATCTTAGTTCTCATGTCCTGCGTTTGTGTCAGGAAAATGATGTTAAGTTCATAGCGCTGCCTCTACACTCCACTAATGTAATTTAAAACTATTTTTTGTAATGTAATATTATGAAACAGTTTATCATTAAAAGTTTTAAAAAACTCGTTTTCTACCATTTCGCACACTTCGAAATTGATAAAAAATGCAAAAAAAAAAACCACTAAAATGATTAGAACAAATTTTATTTCCCTGCTCATAGCATAGTAGATGAGCTGAGTATGAAAAAAAGCATGGTCAAGATTGTGCCACATTAAGTTTCAATGTGTTTTAGAGGCAGAAAAGAGAGTGGCACAAAGTTGTACCCAACCGGGTACAACTTTGTGCCACACGAAAAAAATCCCCCCTCCCTTTCGATAAAGAAAATATTTTTTTCCCACCCATCATTGGATAGCCGAGATGTGTAGGTATGTTGCGTAAAAATTTCAGAGCGATTGGTGCATAACATAGATATATTCTGAAAACACCTCAAAAAGTGGCACAAAGTTGCCCCATTTTACGGTACTATTACAATAAAAAAAAATATTTCGATATCAGATGTCATTGGTTCAAAATATATTTTTTGGAGATTATCGATATTGTAACATTTATCTGATTGAATCCGGATAAGTTTCGGATGGGTAAAGTATTCGTTTTATTATTCTTCGGCGAAGTGGGCGTTTGGCAAAAGACATCAATTGCGATTAACTTAAATGTGTGGTTTTAACACGATGCAGCGGTTGTTGGGTGATCATTGTCTCTTTGCATTTTCGGATGAAGTATTTCAGTTGAATATCATGTGTTTTTTTAGAGGGGATTTCATATAATGTTTCTGGTGCTTTTCATGCAACTATTTAGAATATATTGTGTGTTCGTGTGACCGAGGGAGAATAGGGAAAATGTCTTTGTAGTGCGGATGCGTGTGTTATCTCGGTGCTTATTTTTTAGCTAGATCAAGCGCGTTTGACCAAATTTCGTTGTTGCTGCTGTGTTGAGTTTTTCGTGGCCTTTAAAATGTTTATTTGCATTGTATTCAAAAATGTCATGTACATATTTGACAGAAAGTTAATTAGTTAAAAAAATGTTAAGAAACAAATAGAATGGTCGATGTAACTGAAATTATAAAAATTGTCTAAAAATATTAGATTAATTTTTAAAAAAAATAGTTTTAAAAAAGATGGCTAAACGCAATATAAATTTTTTAATTTAATGTTATTTTTGTAATTGTATATATTACATTTTCCAACCTTTTTTCTAACATTGAACCATATTCTAATAAGCATGAGATAATGTGCTAAATTATGTCAATTATGTTAGTATAACAGAACATGTTATTTTAAAATACGAAAACTTATTAGACTTTTTTGGGTGATTTAGGTCCTCCCCTCTGAAAAAATACTTAAGTAACACTTAAAAGTAACATAATAACTACTGTTCTTTTAGAGTAACTGCTAAGTTTATCCCTAGTAGGGGATGACGCCGGGGACGCAGATAAATTAAAAAAATTTACGTGTAAATCGAAAATGATATAAAAATTCGCATGTAGTGCAGGGTTAGGAGATATTACCATTTTAAATTTTCCAAATAACTTCACAAACTTAACAAATCGATTCAATTGCTTTTCTAATTTTTAGTTTTTGCATCAACTAGTTGAAATGTTACGATTACATAAATCAGTAAAACGTAAAAAATTAAATACATGAATTGACGGTATTTAGTATGCTAAACAAAGACACATTGATAAAAAAGTGAAAACAAAACAGTTTAATTTATGTATGACTTGTGACGCTTACAGAATTCAATATGTTACAGTAATAAAGTCATGTTATAAAGAGGTGAAGTTAATATGTTATCATGAATTGCCCATCAGCTCTTGCAAGCAGCCCACAGCGCCGAAATATCCCTAAAAACAAAAACATAATAATAACATCCAGAAAATTACGAGCATAATAAGAAGTTTATTAATCATTGCTTCTATACTCGGGGACAACCCAAGTTGAACCTGAAGCGGAAGCTATGATATGTATAAATATTCAATTGCTTTAGGCTCAACTTAGGTTGCTTCCGAGTATAGCTTTCGTATAATGACGATTTACATAGGGGCCGAATCGGTTAATTAAAAGTCTGAAAACACTGACTTTTATCGGCTAATGATAAATTTGAAATTACTGACTTTTTACTTTTCAGTCATATTAAGTAATATATATTAATTAATAAATTCAATTAAATAATCTTTAAAAAAAATTTGGAATATAAATTGATAATAATTGAATTGTGTATTGTATAAAATGTGGGGGAAACAATAATTATCATTTTATTATGAATTAAATTATATGGCATCTTTTATTTTAACTTTAAAGTTTCTCAAGTTTTAAAAACAGTTATGCATTATAGTATTACAAAAATCGAAGTCAAATATATGATATGTTTTCTAATTCTTTTTTGGAAGAGGGGGTAAAAATAACACAAAAAAACTAAAAACTACAGAAATCAATTATATAAATATTTTAAACAAATCTTTTCTAACCATGTTTTGAGCACTTTTAGAATATTGTTAACAAAGCAATTTATCATCAGTAATAAATATATTACGGCCAACATTAATACAAGATAGGGTCAACTCTATTTCCATGTTAAACATTTGCATGAATATATTTTCTCTTAACAAGCGAGCTCATGCTCATCTACATGCCAAACTAGCAACACTCGCTCATAATACGCCAAGGGAATGTGAGGGAGCGCATAATTAGCGAGACGCCGCCGCCGTTGCTCCCAACAGGGACAAACACAAATCGGCATTCTGGCCTTGTACGGTATTCAAAAACAGACCTAGAGAGTGAGGGTCAGATGCTCCAATCCATTATGAAAAGTTGTTTCAATATAAGAATAGTCCAGATGCAAAAAGCAGCTATATGCACTTTTAACTTTTTTGAATAGATCGGGAAAGAACGTCAAAACTGAACAATTATTAATAAAACACAATTTGTTGTCGTAAAAATGAAGAAAAAATATCTATTTTTCAATTAAATATGTTTATCAGATAACTGAACAAGTAACAATCTAAATTTTAATTTTTACGTAACTTGTTTTGCAACTGGATGAATAATCTAACTGATTTCACAAATGAATACGTCGCTCGTTTGTTTCTGTTTTAAAAAAAGAAAGCAAAACCCTCTATCTATATTCCAACCAATCAGAAGTCTAATTTGTTTACTTTCACGTCCACTTGATATAACTGCTTTTGCACCCATATCCAGCGTGGATATAGTTGCTTCTGCTCCTGTGCGACTTCTTTTTTGAATTTTTTATTAAAAATAACTATATGTGCTCCTTTGGCATATATTAAAAATTAAAGCCACAGCGATAAAGTAGCTAATGAAACCAAAATATAATTTTTCGAATTTTTGGATATAACGCGCGTTTTACATACGAGCCACTCATGAATAAACACTGATAAAATTTGTTTAGAAAGTTGGGAGCAATTTACCTCGTGTTCCAAGAATAAAGCTTTAAGTGCTCCTCTGGACCAAAATTCCATGGCATAGGCAAGTAGTTTCATGGATATTGTGTTATTTCGAAGAAAGTTTCCTACAAACACGACCCTTTGAATGCTCTGAAAGAAGAAGAAAATACACACACTGTTAAAATGGGTACAAGAATGATTGAAATGATATTGCTTTTGAGTACTGATATTCTAGTTGTAAAAAATATTATCAATTTTTAAGATCAAACATTTAACATTTCCAATAGTCTTATAGAATTGCAGACGAACAGCCCAAATCTTTTAGAAATATCCCCCCCAACGCTAAGCCCCCCCCCCCTAAAAAAATCTTCGAAACTGTGGCTAAAAAAAAATTTCGATATAAAAAACAAACAAGCCACTCCCTAGCCTTCTCCCGGAAAAAAGCTGCGCTTTCTTTTCTTAGTTCGATTAAAAATGTATGTGTGTATAAAATTTTATTCGGTTTACTTTGGTTTGTTTAATTAACGTCGCACTAGAGTTGAACAGTGGGCTATTGGCGACGGTTCGGGGCCTATCTCGAAGGAAAGACCCGGGAACGATGCCTCGTATTTTTGAACCATGGTCAGATGACGAGGACAACACCTTAACATTTTAATCGAGATAAGAAAATAGGTGAAGGCTAGTTTTCTGGGAGAAGTCTAGTGAGTGGGTGTGCAAGGTTGAGCCCCTAGTGCAATTGGCTTGTTTTTTTTTATATCACAACTTTTTTAGCCACAATTTCTAGGAGTTTTTTTTTAAATTCTCTGACAAATAATAATAATAATTAAATATTTTCTGATAATGGTTCAAAAATACAGCGCATCGTTCTCGGGTCTTTTCTGCCAGTTTGGTTTTGTTAATTAACGTCGCACTAGAGCTGCACAGTGGGCTATTGGCGACGGTTCGGGGTCAATCTCGAAGGAAAGATCCGGGAACTCATACACATTCACACACACATTCATACATGCACCTCGTTATTTTAGAACCATGGTCAGATGACGAGGAAACACCTGAACTGGCACCCAACGCCTTCAATAGACGTCGGGACTTTGGACCCCGATCAGATTTATCGTGCACCATTCCCGTATACACGCCGTTAATATTTGCGGATGTTCCGGATGACTTTTCTAGTATTTTTGTAGCGAAGCTGGCAACCCTCCGATCGCAAGATCACAACTTTTTACTTTTCTATGTCAAGTCCATTTCACGGATTCGAACTACCAATCCTCTGATTAGTAGCTGAACGCCTTACCAACTGAGCAACTGGGGCTCCTTTTCTGCGAGATAGGCCCCGAAACGTCGCCAATAGCCTACTGTGAAGCTCTAGTGCGACGTTAGTTAATCAAACCAAGACCAATTAACCTCTAATTCGATTCGCCTAAGTTTTGGTTTTTGGTGAATTAACGTCGCAATATAGCTGAACAGTGGGCTATTCGCGAAGGTTCAGGACTTATCTCGAAGGAAAGACCCGGGAACAATGCCCTGTATTTTAAACCACGGTTAGATGACGAGGAGCTCAGATAGATAAAAAAATGAAAGTTTACTTCGATAACCCTATAAACATCAAAGTCAAGAATTTAAATTTTACCTCGTTAAGAGCAGCCATTCTGGCGATCGATGCGATGTTGTTTGTGATGGTGACGAGCGTGGCTCTTGCCAGATCTTCCCGGCTGGCGGTTTCTCTTTTTAGCTTGCAATTCATGTTGCCGAAACTGAAATTAATATATTTAATGTCACCATAAAAATAACACTTTATCGTGGGATAATTAAACACCGGGATAAAATATTACGCGCGAAATATTACGAATGCGATGTTTTGAGGGTGAATTGATAACCGGTGTTCTGGACGACCACGTCGTACCTTACTGCTTGGAGTGAAGAGAGTTTCATAACCGAACATGTCTATCAACACATTTGTACCGCGTCAGACGAGTTCAGGAGTTCGCAGAACATGAAGTTGATGTCCAACATTTCACTTGGACATCCAATTCGCCTGACCAATGTCCTCGAGAAAATTTGACATTATTTGGAATTTGCTGTTAAAAGAGCATGTCTGCAGTCGCTAGCAGAAATGACGGCCATACTGATCGAAGAGTAGGCAAAAACCACTGCAAATGTCATCTGGAATATTTTTCACAGCGTGCCCTGTAATATCCAAGCTGTAATCAGGGGATATGATGACGTAACCAAACATTAACCCTTTCTTTCCCAGTGTTCTTTTAAAGCAGTGTTTCTCAACCCGTTTTCTCACATGTACCCCTTGATATAACTTTTATTTTATAAGTACCCCCTTCTCTCATAGTCCTTCTCACACTACCCTCTACGCAAAAAGTTTGTTTTTGTTAGTGTATTCATCAAACGGCTCAAATTGATGACACTTATAGGCCTTTATGTTAAATGTTACTTACTACATGTATTTATTTCATATTTTAGGTGTTTTCCGCCATTGCTAATATTATTTTCGCGTACCACCAACCGGACTTCATGCGTACCATATGTTGAAGACCGCTGCTTTAAAGTAACACTGAATTGAAACTATCACATCTTCTTGGGTTAACTAGTTTAAGGTAATTATTTTTAATACACAACTTTAGCAAAATTGTTCTTTGATAAAAAGGTTCTTAGGTTAGTGCTTCTTTATTTGTAAATAACAGTGAAAAGTTCAAGAGTCATCCTCAAAGAATTGTGTAAAGAAATCATGTTTTTTTATAATTTAAATATTTGTAGCATGAACTGCTTTAATTAATTAAGCCTGATGACTCAAAATTGAAATTGGATGCTTTGAAAATTCATTCATTGATTCTTTGTGACGCTCCATTGATGTTTTTAATTTTCTAAATGAATTATCTACACATTCTGTAAAAAAAAATTCGGTGTCATATCAGAGATTTAATTTTTTTTTCTACGAAAAAAAAGTTGGCGCTGAAAAGGTTAATTCCATTATAAAATTATTTCCATTATAATAATTTTTCCAGTGTGTTTACATTTCTTATACAATACAAAATACTTTACAGATATAGTACTAAATGCAAAATGCGGTCATATCAATATTTTATTTTTTGAAATATTATGATAAAGAAATATTTTAAAATTGAGGCGTATGAAAAAGTGCATTTTTAAGAGAAATCTTAGATTTCTTACAACACTTAACAGTAAAATATTTATATCTTTTAAAAAAAGACTGAATCAAATACCTGCTGGCTACTGTGTTCCCCCTCAGGTTGAACTTGAGGTAATCTCCACCGTAAATGTCCTTTACTAGTTTGTCCACATTGGTGCTATCTCCTCGTTCCGCCAAGGCAATGGCCTCCTCAAAGGTGTCACACCCCGTCAAGAGGCAACACAGCCCGAGGAACGTGCCACCACCAAGACTAGGAGGGACAAGAAAAAGCATGTTCACATTTTCAACGAAACAACAAATATTAATATTCATTTTAGAGAATTTTTTTTTCAATTGTTGTGCATGTGATAGTTAAGACTAGTAGATGTATGAGCGAGTGTTATAAATAAAGTGTGTCGCCATATTTCGTTAACAAACAATTAAAGACGTGGGTGCAAGAACAGGGCAGCTCCACTTTTTTCTGATTTACACTTTTTCACTTATTCCCTCCCATAAAGAAAAAAAATCCGCTATCGATTAGTGCAAGAACCAGACATTTCTAAGCAATGGCTATAGAGATACAAAGGAAAATGAACTGTACTTTTGCATAATACGATGCAAGAAACGTTCAGTGTTTTTCGCTTCGAGCATGGAACCTTCATAGTAGAGAAAACATAATGTTATAATCTCGCTAACATCAAAGTGTGGCCAACATGTATGGTCTCAGACACGTGGTTAATTACGTCATTCCATTCATAAATTTTCACTTTTACACATTTCCTAATTCATCAGCCCATCGCGAGTATTTTTTAATTCATAATTTTGTAAAGAAGTCACGTGTCTGAGGCCATTCGGTCTGAGATGTTGGTTTCACGATTATTACGTCATATTCGCTCTACTACAGTCCATTCATGCCCGAAGGTTTTTTGTCCTTCTTGAACAAGTTAGAAAACTGGAGCTGCCTTGTTCTTGCACCTTATATCTTCTATTGTTGTAAGCTTCTTTAAACGAGTAGACCAATTCAGTGGAATAACAATTCAAAATTTAGGGGGGGAGGTGGGAAGACTCAACTAGTTCTATTCCCAGAATTTTTACTAATAGGAAAATAAACACTAATTATCAGTTATGCTAATGTATTTAATAATTACCAATTAGTTGTTAATTAATAATAATTGATTAATATTTGAGGAAATTGTACACGTTTCTCAAGATAACAATTTTTGGTAGAAACTTTTAACTATTAGGAAGGCGGGGAACTTGAGCCCACCTTTCCTACGTCTATGGACTAATTGGCTAATCAGAATCGTACAAACAACATGTCACACACATTTATCTAGAGCCGCACTATAGTACATATATACCTTGTTCCCGTGACGCGCTTGTATTCGTTTTCCGAGTACACAGCCAGCATGCTGACCCCTGACCCGATGTTGACCACCAGGAAGGGGTAGGGCCGGCTGAAGTCGAAGGGGGCCTTCCTGCACTTCCTGTCGTCCACGGGGTGGCTCCAGTAGTAGCACTCGCGCGGGAAGTTCCTCTCGACGAACTGGATGCCACGGATTAGGGAATCCAGTTCGTCGAACTTGTGGATCTTCAGCAGGACCTCCTGCATGAAGAAAAAACATTGCATTGAATCATGTTTCTACATGTATATCTTTAACGCGAATACGTCTAAAAAATTGGCCAAGGAAACAACAGCGGTCATCGTAACAAACTTGATTGCTGGAATTTGATACTTCAAATTCCTATAACTCCAGGGGGAAATGACAACGGTACAGTGGTGACCTATGGGGAGAAATTACATACTATCATGTCGAGGAAGGTGTGCCGTGCATAACAGGTTTTGCACTGATCCGCTCCTTCCCCTCCTCACCATCTGACCTTCGTACCGCGAGGGAAGGGGAACCGTTTCGGACCCGTTTAACAGCTGTAATTTCAGTTGGGTCATGGGCGGCAAGTGGCAGCTCAAATTGAACAGAATTGCAAGGTCTACAATTACATTAGGTTAGTTGACATTTTAAATTATTTGTGTGGAGTGTAAAAGTGACGATTTTGTCATAGATTTCTCTATAAAGGCCAAACTACCACACTGAAATCAAAATTGAGGCATAGGAAATGTAAACAGGTTGAAAGAGCAGTTCTTCAAGACGAACAATATGATACCAAGAAGTATAAACATATGACGAGTGCAGTAAGATACAGAGCTTACCCAAGATGCAACAAGGAGCAGGTCGAGCAAGCGTGCGTACAAAGTATTCACGTACCAAACATCACTGAACAGTGAGATTGTGTGTGTCTACCCTATTTTTATGTGTGATTTCAACTCAACTCTTTCTGTCACGTCCTATGGCCTCAACAAATTACATATCAAATTTGATGCTTGTACATTTTCCAGTACTTATATACTTTATTCTCGGAAACGTGCTCACACGCAAAGGTTATTTTATTAGATCAAGAAGTTTTAATTTATGATATGCGCGAATTTATGATGCGCGCTTACCGAAGATGCAATAAGGAGCAAGCGCTGGTAAAAAGAATTCACTAATCAAACCTTTCGGTACGATGAGGACTGTGCTTACACAAATTTTTGTTTTTTATTCAAAATTTTTATCTTGTTATTGGTTTTTCCCACTATCGGAAGATGGTATTCTGCATCTGATTTATAGCGCCATAAAAGATAGGAGAAAGATAGATTTAGACATAGGCTACATATTCTGCAGCCTAAGGGCCCGCACCACACACCAAAATTAATATAGAATACAGAAAAAATTGGTGCCTCAACACTTCAAAATTATGACGATGACATGTTTGAAAATTAATCACTCAAACAAAACGAATTATTTTTTATAAGTGCCAAACAAGTTTTTTTAAGTGGATAACTCGTAATCGTGAAGTGATGGGCATGTATACCGCTTTTTATGCAAACTTTTTTTCCCAAACATGCAGACAATTTACACTTGGAGGGTATAGTCATTGGAAGAACGTTGCTTCTTGAAGAATGTTGCATTTGAAATATCCCATAACCAACATGAAAGTGACATTTTGAATATATTTGTCAATGATAATTATCAAAAGTAATGATGAAAGGTAATTTTTCTAAGTTGCAACTTATTAAAAATAGGTAGGCCTCAAACCACTATGTCAGAAAATTTACAGCAAAAAAAAAAACAGTGCATACCAACTTCATATAACTTAAAAGTTCAGCAGTGTTCCGATAAATCCTACTTCAAAACATTTCCTCCTCCGCCCCAAAAAATCGTTTTACTGTTGGGTATTCCATACCACCCAGGAACTGGGGGGCCCGCACCACATATTTAGTCTAGAGGCCCACTAACACTAAATCCAGCTCTGCCGGGCCCTGACTGGCCCCCCTTACTAGCCGCCAAAAACAGTGTCTAGTAGAGAGTTCGGTAGAGGTGAATGAAAGGTAAGTAATTTATTTTCAATAGAATATTCCATTGAAAACTATATTCTCGGGGGACACGCACAAAAAAAATGCAAACCCATCTTTCATATAAATAATAATTACATAAAGGTTATTATAAGGATAATTAACTTCCTCTACACCTTGGGCATGACTTGGTATATTATCTGTTTCAGTCTTTAATCTCGTCTCGACTGTCAAGGTGGGTTTCTTGAAAATGTTATTTTGGTAATCTCTCATCTAACGATTTGTTTCCTCAAAGACTCACACGTCATTGTATTTCGACACGTTTTTTTTATTTTGTATCATTCGGGTCGTACCTTTCTAAAACATCTTGCGAGACAATTACAATGCTGTTATACAATTTGCATTTACTTTTTGCGCCCCTCTCTGATGTCTTTTAGTTATGTCAACATTCCACTTGCATTTAATTTGTAATATGAAAAAAAAATATCAAATTAACCTTTGACCTCTTTCGAAGTTTGAGTGTCGCTCTTTAAATAATTATTTACACAAATTGTTTTAGGATGTTTCTCTAACATTCTTTATAAATAGATGGATAAATAGAAATACTGGCACCAGACTTCATGTAATTTTGAAATGCAGAAAATATGAAAAAAATAAGAACAAAAAAGTTCGGCAAAATTAAGAAAACGGAATTGAAAAACATATTTACAGACAATAAAAGCATCGAAGGTGTCAAACATATAATGAAGAACCAACTAGGAGAGGAGTTGGGCCCTACAGTGTCATCCATCCCTATACCTCCCTAGATGTAATTTTGAAAATAATTTTTGGAACTACAGGGAGATGTACTTTTTTTTAAATATGTTGTATTGTATTTTATTGTATTTCTTGGTTTTCATTGTTTTATTGTATTTTATGGTTTTTCCTTGTATTTTATGATATTGCATTTTATGGTTTTTCATTGTATTTTATGGTGTTTTATCGTATTTTATGGTGTTTTATTGTATTTTATGGTTTTTCATTGTATTTTATGATGTTTTATTGTATTTTATGGCGTTTTATTGTATTTTATGATATTTATTGTATTTGTATGCGTATTGCAATATGCCGAAATAGGCGGCCTGGCATAAAAAGTTACTAAATTAATAGATTTGCCAAATACACTGGTACGAAGGCGACTGTCTTAATTTCAGAACTCGACTCTTCGGGGTAGTTTGCTGTTATGATCCGAAAGAAAATAAATTAAAATAACTCAGTTCTTTTTAACAAGTCGACCAAAATAAAGCGAAAACCTCCTTCTTAACTAATATTTTAAGCTTGTGAAGTTTCGATAACATCGATCGAATAGGATCTGAGATTATCGCAGGCAAACACAGACCTATCTCTAAATCTAATAGTACTGAATCTACCTACCACTAATAGAAAGCCCAGTTCCACTACGGACTGCTGTCATAAACACGGATGTTAATTTTATTCAAGTCTGTGGGTGGAACATAGCGTTAAAATAATAAAAATGCGATTTATATGTCTTACTATCAGCCCACTGGAACAAATTACTTCTACATTACAACCTCAGTTTTTAGTGCGTTTGTATGGCAACCGCCAGGAAACAGAATTCTGTCACTGGGCTTTCTGTTGGCGGTAGGACAGTATAGATGTTCTAATTATAGAACTATAACTGCTAATGAAGCCTACTTTTGATTATTTTTACCTTTTCAAAATCTTCTTCGAATTTGAATGCGCCTCCTCCAGTGGCACACACTGTACTCGATAGGGTGGCGATCTGTTTGGTCTTGACGAGTTTGAGGAACAACTTCATTTCACTCGTGGGGAAGCGAATGAAGTGCAGCGTCCCTTGTCGCTTATTTACAGTCACGTTGTTCATCTGAAATGCAAAATAAAACATGCCAACATTGTTCAGCAATAATTTAATTTATTTAACTACTTACGTTGAGTACTTGTTTTAAATAAAATTCACTTGGAAATCAAATTTGCTAAAGTTACAATTGGAGTTTGAAAACGAAATTGCTTTCAACTGTTCTTTATGAGTAGAAAGCGACCACTAAACAGGAAATTCTGAAGTAAACCTACATGTCGTTACATTATTTTATATACTAAACAAAAATTCTTTTAATATGCTATGGTGCCAAAAAGATTATTTGTACATACAGTATATACATAAAGCATGCGCATAAAACATGTGCATAAATACATAAAGCATATGCAGTTGCTACTAAAAAAAATACTCGAAACGAATGATTTTCATTCAAAATTCGAGGATTCTTGTTTCGTTAAAAGTCACGTGATTCAATGACGAAACTATTGTCAAATATAAAAAAAGTAGCATTGACGATCGCAGAATTCTCAAAAATGAGAGCGTTATTTCTGAGAGTGCATATAATAGCCAATTAGGGAAATATAGGACAAACCCTTCTGGGCCACTGCTGAAATTAGTTTTCAATAAAAGTTTTTTTTTGCTGACACTTTGTGGGAGTCTTAAAATATTTTTTAGGGATAGCCTCCTCTACAAGAAATGTTTTACTGTCTTTCTCTGTTCAAGTGGTATGACGAAGGATTGCATCACACCACACACCCTAATAATAAAAAAATGTCTTTATTTACTAACAGACTAAACTTAAAAAATAAGAATAATTTCCTAACGACTTTATATAAAATTTTACGGTGATCAATGTGTAAAAATGCATGTTTACCTGCAAGTGTGCGTCTCTGCTGCCCGTGTTGCAGTAGGCCGCTCTGCCCTTCACGAACTGCTTGATGTTCTGGTTCTCTTCCGCCTCCTCCATGCTGTCGGTGGGTTCGAAGTACACGACTTTAACCAGGGATCCCCCGATGTCGATTCCAAGCCATGGCATAGCTGCAAAATAGAAAGTACATTCGCAAAATGATAAATTCCCACGTAGGTTAGGGTGCATCAAACGCCCCATGTTTTTAAAAATTTCATGGAAATTGTCTGTCCCTATGTTATTTTTGTTCGAAATGCTAAAAAAGTTATATACGTAGAATTTCGTAAAAATTGAATAACATCTATGTGGTCCTCAGGTCCCAGAAATGTACAACAAAAACGAAAATTCTGAAAAAAAAAGCATTGTGCGTAAAAAAAATATATAATAATGTATACTTTAACAAAATAATGCAATTAAGATTGTTTTGTGATATAATAAAAGAATATATAATAATATACTATTAACTTTCTAATATCAATTTAATTCGTACAAGTACACTCAATTTAAACTATAGTCAATTTCGGCCGTTTTCGCAGATTTCTCTGTTTTTGTCGATCTTGTTCGACGACCTGCAGAACATGTTGGTAGTGATCTTCATGTTTTGCTGATTCTATGAAATCAGTACTTAGCTTCACCCCTCGTTCTGCACAGTCGTTGACCACATTCAATGCTTGCAACTTTGTGAGTATGTGGTGTAGGATACAGAACTTGACCATTCTGAAACATCTTCTATTAAAAAATTTGAGTCTAGTTCAAATAGATAAAATAAAATCCAAGAATACGTTTCAACTGAATTAGAAATAGTTGTATTTACAGTGAGATTTTGGGGAATTTGGGTTTTTCAAAATCCATACCATATCAACCTTGAAATTTCAAAGCAGTATCAGTGGAATTTAGTTTTGTAGCTAGCATTGCATCAGCGATAGCTTTTCGTTCTTGTGGTGGAACTTTGTTGCTCCAAAGGACAAGTTGAACCATCTCTTCTGTAAAATACTAGCAGTAATGGTTTTCAAAAGAACTAATTGCACTTTCAGATATGATGGGATGGACAACCTTGTACGTTATAAGAGAACATAGCATTTGTAGGACATTCCAAAGCGCATTTATGGCAGAATCACAGGTTAACCTCCAGGTGCTGTAGGTGAGAGTGGCAAAGTCACAGTTTGACATGTTGTTGTGCCGGTAGGTAGTTGCTGATGCTGCTTAAGAAGACAAATTTTAATCGTGTGTAACAGTTTGGCCATCCAACATGCTTTGTGCAAAGCTCCTGGTCGGTTTAATTTTACTGCTTGTGTAATATTGGGAAAGTCAAGGTATATTAGACAAAGCTTTGTGATTTCCATATAATCATCTCTGTATTTTACAGAATCGATGGCACATTTTGCTGCATGGATTGCACTAGCTCCAAAATCATTAACTATGCTTCTCGCTTGCACATTCACTGACTTTGGGTCATATGGTTCAAATCCATCATCATCTTGATCAAAATTGTTACAAAATAGTTTAAATAAGGTTATACCTAGTAACTTGGAAGCCTCGACCTTTAAGTCACCAAAACATGAGACAAAATGACTTCTCTGATATGAAGGTAGCAAGCTGACCAAAGAAGTTTATGTCCCAATTTATTTTGCTCTCTGACACAAGCAGCAGTAACATGGCTTGTGTTGAAAGAAGTTGTGTGAAATATCATGTTCATAATTGTTTGTACATTGCTAAGAAGTCAGTTGCTCATATATTAAGTCGGCAATGATTGAGTCGCATTTACTATTAGTTCCTTGGGGGATATGCAGGCACACCAAGAATCTTTTGCTGGTGAAGTTTTTTTTTATTTTGTACTTATTGGACATTGCTGTTGAAAGTTTTTTATTCCAATGCAGAGTTGTATATTTAAGAAAGCACAACTCTTACTTGCAAGCAGTTGAAATTTCCATTGCAACTTACCTATTTTTGTTCTGTCTGCTGTTGCGTAAGATGCTGCAATTGTACATGTATCTCCTCCTAGTTTTGTAATGTTTTTGTATATGCTGCCTGTTGTCCTGGACTCATAGCTAGTTGAAACAATATTAGGTTTCTGCATAATGTCGTATGGGATGAATAAACTCGTTCCCGTTCTTTTATATCGACGATGACTTTGAGTACTTATTGAGAGTCCTTCAAAATCAGTTTTTTTTACATAATTTGTGTCACTTCGTTCATCAAAATCATCAGTAGATCTAATAATATAATTTAATATTAAATTGGAACTAATTTTTTTATTCACTTTACTTTTATTTTTATTCTTTTAGAATTAAAAGTAGAAATAAACAAAATAAAAGTATAAAATCGATTCCGAACAAAAGTAGAAAATCCATTAAAAATGAAAACCACAAGTTGAAATAAATAGGAAATATACTTTACTGTAAATTGTAAACAAAGCTAAATTTGTCACTAGTCACCTAAAATCAATGAAGAATGAAGTCACCTGAATTTAATGTTAATATAGTTTATTAACATTAAATATTTATATGATCTATATTTTACTTCATTATAATCATTTTTCTTAAAATATCATAAAAAATATGAAAGTAATTAAGTATGAAAAATGCTGAATTTGGGGATTTTACTCGAAAAAAACCGAAATTTCAAAGTTGTTGAGGACCCCCTAAAAGTGTTTATAAATCGAAAATATTTGGTATGTCAACTTTTTATGGCTATTGGAAATTTTTTAGATTGGGGACAAAGTGATTTTTTTCTAGAGGGGCGTTTGATGCACCCTAACGTAGGTTCCACACTCTTTGTATTTAGATAATTATTAAATGTCAAATTACGGAATCTCGTGGTCTTGTTGAGAGAGGGGAGAGCTCGAAATCGGAGGGTTGCGCGATAGACCATCTTAAAACTGAGTATCGTGTGCTGTAGTATGCGTTAAATCATTCGTGGTCCGTGGGACCCGTAATCCAAGCGTCGCTAGAGGAGGGGGGGGGGACTAGAAATGTTCTAACTTGTAATATTAAACTTAAATTAGACCTCAGAACGAACACTGCATTGGAACATGCGGTACAACAAATCATAACTTGTGAGAGAACTGTATGATATTACCTAATCTATATAAACTAAAGATGAAAAATGCCGTTAAGTTGGAACTGGGAATTTTTAGTACTGTTGAGTTGAGAATTTCGAATCGTTAAGTTGGGAAATTTCTTGTTTCACCCCTCTTTATTTACTTCAACTTTCTATAGATTTCAACAAAATTTACTTCGTGTTGTTTAATAGGTAAAAATTATATTAATCAATGGACTTATATAAGTGGCCAAATTATTATGACTATACCCATACGCTTCCATAACTGTACAGCGACTATTGCACTCACAGATCCTTTTAGAGGGTCTTTGATTAAAATCTGATCTAAGTTGCTGGACTGTTGACCTTCGATTGTTCCTCACAAACCTGGACGCTTCTTTCCGCTAGGGCATTCATTAGTCGTTGGAGACCACAGGAGGCACGTTTAGACCCAGTTTGTTGTCTAACAAGACAGTCTTAAAATGCATTCACTACAGCTGCTCTTGAGCATTTTACAAATGCAGCCGTTTTGCTGATGTTCTCACTCTATTACTCCGAGCACCACAATCATCCCACGTTCAAAGTCCGTCAAATCGCCTTTTTACCCATACCTGTTTCGAACAAAGCCCTTCAACTAAAGTTGTAAGCAGTCATCTTTCCTCTTTTTTAATACCTATCTTGCATTCTGACGGAAACAATGTGACATTTTTTGTTTACTTAAAACGTAAGGTGGTCATAATATTTTGGCCACTCTGTGTATAAGGATGATCAGTAATCCAACATTCCTAGACACATAAATTCATGATGGCAGATACCTTAACCCTGAGCGCTCAAAATGCAAGGTAAATCGCATTGGAGGCGAGGCGAATCGGAAAGATTCTTACTGGAATCATATCACTTACTGTTAGGGACATTTACTTATACAAATTAAAGGATCACAAGACCTAGCAATTGATTGAACCGACCAGATGATTTCGTTCAAAGGGAGAAAATGGTGACCAAAGTTCGAGTGGTTGTTGGTTTATTTTCTTTAATGTTATTGTACCGCTCGGTAAAGTAAGAATAAAAAGAATGTTTTACCTCGAGGGAACATATTTATGAAACTTACGACAATAAGCCTTCTGCTGCGCATTATGTAAATATATTTATGTAACATATTTCCCAGTATTTATTTCCCAATTTCGTTCCATCTCCAATTTGATTCGCCTTGGATTGTGTTTTAGACACAGCGCGAGCTCTACAGTGTTAAGGATAGTGCAGTGTTAAGGATAGTGTTGGCACTTACGCAGGTAGTCACTCGATGCAGAGGCGACTTCAGCAACGGGACTCATACTACGGACGCCTCTTCTACGAATCGACAAGAAGGTGTTGATTTCGTCAGCCGCACTTGGAGCAGCCCTAGAACGGAAAAAAATTAATTAGAACACAGTTAAAATTCAGGTGAGGCTATATCCATGATGAGTTGTACATAGAAAAACATGGTAGACTTAAATAGCAAAAGAAAATGTTACTATTACCAAAATAAAATTTGGTACACTCAAACAACTACATTATTAGACAATAAAATGCCTTTTAAACTATCAAAACTTTGTTGCAGATGAAAAATTTGGTTTTCCTTGTTTCCGGTAAAGAAAAGTAATGATCTTGCGATCGGAGCTTCACTAGAGCCAGCTTCACTACAAAAATACTAGAAAGTCGTCCAGAACATCCAACAAATTATACTGGATGAATCTGATCGGGGTCCAATATCTTGACGCCTATTGAGGTTGCGTCGGTGCCAGCTCAGGTGTTATCCTCGTCATCTGACCATGGTTCAAAAATACAAGGCACTGTTCCCGGTCTTTCACTCGAGATAGGCCCCGAACCGAAGCCAATAGCCCACTGTGCAGCTCTAGTGGGACGTTAATTAACCAAACCAAACATGTTTCGTGTAAAGTTTTGGTTGGTTTTGTTTTGTTAAATAACGTCGCACTAGAGCTGCACAGTGGGCTATTTGCGACGGTTCGGGGTCAATCTCGAAGGAAAGACCCGGGAACACATTCACACACACATTCATACATGCACCTCGTTATTTTAGAACCATGTGTAAAATTTTGATTTTTGTAGTATATGAAGGCAGCATAGTAGTTGTAGACGATTTCCACGTAACGAAAATAAATAGGTTTGGTTTGGTTTTGTTAATTAACGTCGCACTAGAGTTGCACTGTGGGCTATTCCGACGGTTCGGGGTCAATCTCGAAGGAAAGACCCGGGAACACATACACATTTACACACACATTCATATATGCACCTCGTTATTTTAGAACCATGGTCAGATGACGAGGAAACACCTGAACTGGCACCCTTCAATAAACGTCGGGACTTTGGACCCCGATCAGATTTATCGTGCACCAGTCCCGTATACACGTCAG
This sequence comes from Troglohyphantes excavatus, assembly GCA_963932185.1. Lineage (NCBI taxonomy): Eukaryota > Metazoa > Arthropoda > Arachnida > Araneae > Linyphiidae > Troglohyphantes > Troglohyphantes excavatus. Next base: position 30,138,281 of record OZ010666.1, on the reverse strand, counting down.
TATAATTTGTTGGATATTCTGGACGACTTTCTAGTATTTTTCTAGCGAAGCTGGCAACCCTCCGATCGCAAGATCACTACTTTTTTACTTTGTAAGGTTATTGTCCGAAAATGGTTACGGCAATATTTTTTTTTTACTTGCATTTTGCAATATGTGCTTTAGGAAATTGCCGTTAGCCGTTCATCTACAGTTGTTAATCGCATATTGTTACCATATATCAGAATAGAAAACCTTGCCCTGTAAATTCTAATACCCGGAAATAAGTAACACATTGTAAGCAACATTGTTTATTAAGGATAGCACACAAGCAAAATTGTTAATTAAGGAAGTCTTCCCGATGCTTCCACGAAGACATGCTTTTTTTTGCTACGCGTCAGAGGAAATTTTATTTTACAATGAGAGATTATTTTCTCATTTACAAGCTATTTTAAGTTCAGGAATATCAAATTAATAAATATCACGACAAAATGAATTTCATTGTTTTCATAATTATATAATTACGATATTATTTTAATAGATTTTTATTATAAAACATTTAAAATACCCGGAAATAAGGATATTTGGTTCTTACTTATTACTATGATATTAGTAAGAAATAAGTAAGATGATATAAGTAAGATATGAAGGCATTAGAAATATATATTTTTTTATTACTATAATATAAAGGCATTATAAATAAGTTTTTTACTTATTACTATGATATGAAAACATTAGAAATATTTTTTTACTTATTACTATGACCATGCACTATTTCTATGACCATGCATTTATGATATGAAGACATTAGAAATATTTTTTTTTACTTATTACTGTAATATGAAAGCATTAGAAATATTTTTTTATTTATTACTATGATATAAAGGCATTAGAAATAATTTTTTTTACTTATTACTATGATATGAAGGCATTAGAATTTTTTTTTTACTTATTATGATATGAAGGCATTAGAAATAATTTTTTTACTTATTGCTATGATATGAAGGCATTAGAAATATTTTTTTTACTTATTGCTATGATATGAAGGCATTAGAAATATTTTTTTTACTTATTATGATATGAAGGCATTAGAATTTTTTCTTCTTATTACTATGATATGAAGGCATTAGAAACATTTTGTTTTACTTATTACTATGATATGAAGGCATTAGAAATATTTTTTTTACTTATTACTATAATATGAAGGCATTAGAAATAATTTTTTTACTTATTACTATAATATGAAGGCATTAGAAATATTTTTTTCCCTTATTACTATGATATGAAGGCATTAGAAATATATGTATGCAACCCATCCTATTGAGGATTATCATATAACTTCTTAAAAAATCTCAATTCCGCAGGTATAATTTAAAACAGGGTTTTAAAAATTTATCAATATATATATATAATTGATAAATATATATAAAGATGAATTTTCTTAAGAAAAAGTCTATTGTATTTTTGACGTGAATACGCCTGTAAAATCGTCCCGGTTACGTCCATTAGAAGAAATTGCATGACATGAAAAGTGGAAATATTTCAAATCCCCATAACTCAAGGGGGAAATATCTTACGAGAATAAATAACCTATCATCGTGTAATGGAAGGTGAACCGCATCATCCAGGTGCATCATTAGTTCCCTCCCCTCTCTGACTTTTGTATTGGGTGTGGCGAAAAATTATTAAAAAATTGGGCTTACGCTTGAACCCCTATAACTTTAGTTGTAATGGACAGATCGTGGGGAGTGCATGATTAAATTAAAAATAACGATGAGTTATATAAATCCATTTGACTAAATGGCAGTTTAACCTTCCGTCGGGCGTATTTGATCTGACAGGCACAGCGCAGTCATCTTGTCACTTCGCCCCGCTGCTAGGCGGCGTTGGCATTGGTTTTATATCAAATACATGTTGTTTTTGGCCGAAACTTTTGTATTCATTCTTCTTTTGACACCCATAATAATGATGTTAATGAATAACGATGGCAGTTGCATAATTAGGTGTTTATGATATATGACGTGCCCGTCAAGCACATTGCGCCCGAACTCAGCGGTCAATATATTGCGCCCGTCGGAAGGTTACACCAGTTGTGTCGAAATTGTGGAGTAGAAAGTGATAATTTGTCGAGTTCTACTATGAACCCAAAATACCACACTAAAGTTCAATTGCGGTTTAAACAAGTTGAAAGAGCAGTTCAAGATGAACAAACTGATACCAAGAAGTGTCAACTTATGATAAGTGAGGTGACAGGTGCAGAAGGCCGAGCAGGCGTGTATTATAAGTAAACACGAGGCAAAAATCAAAAAACAATGGAGACTGTGAGTATCGGATTTTTCAAAAAAAAACAAAAAAAAAATCACAAAAAAAATATAGAAATTAATAAATAATTTTATGATATCCATTATTATTTTCTAGGAAATTTCTCGAATAAAGATTATGTGAATGCGCTAAGCGAAAAGAAGTTAACTAACAAGTTATTGTAAAAGTTTAGAGGAAAACTAAATACGTGTAAAACCATGATTTAAAAAAAAAATGTAAATCCTCACAGTAAAATTTATTTACAAATATATTTTAAGTGATTTTCCTATTGTTGATTAATTAAATAAAAAAGAAGTTCTGATAGTATATTCTTAACAGATATGGGAGAAAAAAACTATCTTTAAAATAACATCTAAATTTGAGATAACTATAAATCTTGTAGTTAAAAATCATTTCCTTTAATATTAATGCGTTACTCAACACAATTGCAATAATACTGAAAATTGTAAATTGTCTTAGACTTTGATAATATGAATGATTGTTTGATTGATTAAATATACTGATTGTTATTTTCCTATGTTTTGGATACAATTGTTATTTTGCTGATTATAAGTTTTGTTGTCTAAAATGGTTATCGAAATAACGACAAAACACATTGTCCTCACTAAATATTTCAATGAACGTAATTGTTTCATTGTTATTTTATATGAATAATAAACTTAATATGCAATGTTTTTGATTTTTAGAGATTATATTTGCGAGAAGGCTTCTTTACCCAGGCCTAAATCAGGCCCTCGATGATATTAATTCTTCTTTTAATTGTAAATCATATCTGGAACACATTGTTGTAATAATTAGGTAATTATTTTATTCAAAAGTAATACCATCATTTTCGCAAGAGTTTACTTTTTTATGTTTCAGTCACATTTTATATTTTGTGCATTATAAAAAAAATGTGCTTAAAAATTAGTACATAGACGTACTCGCTTTCCTTTGAGTACAATTGCATCGTAAATGAGCGATGACGTACTCAAATTTTTGTTTAATCGTACTTTCGCAAAAATGAGAAGTATGCTTTAATATTGCTAATATTAGCTTCTGTTTAAGCCATCTTAACAAAGCGACCAGGCAAACTTAAAATGGTTGTTCAGAAGGTGGTGTTCCCCATCATTTGATGTCGACTGCTAAAATGAAAACTGAGTGAATACGACTCAATGATCTTACTTCCCATTCTGTTGCCACGCCTTTTTAACATAACTTCTGTTTATATAACTCCTTCATGTAGCTCTCGTAGTACAACGGATATGGCCCTAAGCTTCGGTGCGGACGACATCAAGTAGACGGATTTTAGGTTCGATTCCCGGGAAGTCATGGTTGTAATTGTTGAAAGTGATTTATGAAGGCAACCTATGTAAACAAGCAAATGCTCATTTTACTCATTGCACTCATTTTTGAGAATATGTCTTTTTCAAAAATGAAACTTATGTATTCGGATAAACAAACTATCGAATATAAAAAAAATGAGTGCATTTTACTTATTTTTAAGTACCTATTTTTAACAGTGTAAACATACAATAGCGTGTGGGATTTCCAAAAGGTCAAATTGATCTGAAACAAAGGGCTGAATTACATGGAGTGGGGGTTGTTGTAAAAATTATATTCCTTAGAACACACACAAAGTAAAAAGAAAAAATACACACAAAACCCATACGCGTAGTGCGGGGTACGAGTTTCTTCTTTTTAAAAAAAGAGCGCAACCAAATATATTAAAAGAAAACTTTTCTTTTAACAGAGAGTTTCCTTGTATATTCTCTTGAGCTAATAAATTCAGATATTACAGAGGAAAACCCTGTATCAAACAAGGAAATATTCCAATCATATTTACTATAAAATTATGTGTACATTTGAAATAACAAAATTAGTTGTAGAAACTTATTTGAAAATTAATGCAAATTGTTTTATTATTAATTATTTATAATTAAGAGTGGTGTAAAAGATAAATTATTTACTTTTGTAGTTAAATTGTTAAACGAATCGGAAGATGTAATAAAATAATATTTTTCTATAAACAAAATAACAAAGTTTAAGATTAATGCGCAAAAACGTGAAAATAATTCTTAATTTTACAAACAAATGGAAAAAATTGAATTATTAAATATATATCATTGATATCGAATGTTATTTTCTATCTAAACTACACGTAAGAGAATCAACTCAATTGCGCATGCGCAGCGGCCATGTTGCAACTATAAAACTGGCGTAAACAGCTACTTCAATTTTATCCATTCAAAGAGTAGTTCTTTATTTTTGTATTTCCAATGTTGGGTCGGAGAGTAAAAGGTTAAATTAGAAAAATGAAAACAGTTAACTAACTTTCTACAACTGACAAAATGTGCTGAGTAAGGAAATGTTCAACTAAAAAACTTCCGATAAACTGAATTAAAACCAATATAAAAAAAAAACTTTAATAATAGGTTGCAAAGTGACTTTAGCAATTAAAAAATATGGCTTTTTCCTTGTTATTAAAATAAGTGTTCTGTTTATTTGTGTTATATTTCCACATTCGTATATATTATTCGTTTTTTTTATGTTGCTTACAAAACAACGGAGGCCAAAGAAACAAGAACTTCAATGCTATTGATCTATAATTTAATTATTACAACAAGTTAAATTAATAACGGGAGTGAAAGAAACAAGAACTTTCAATGCTATTGATCTATAATTTAATTATAGTGCAAGCAATGGATTTAAGAAATATCTTAAAAGTCATAAATTAGCACTGCAAAAAGTTCCCGAAACTTTTACACTGTAGCGTAAAGATATTTCAAATTGAAAATTATTAGCTTACTTGCAGATTTAATTGATAGTTCGTTTTTCTGAATACATCTTGTGATAGCAGTCAATCAGTACTGATAACTTTGGTAACGAAAATCTTTATTTTCGCTAGGTAACGTGGCGAATTTATAGACTACAGAAATCGAAAGAAATCAAATTAGCCAGTAAATTTAATATGAGTACTCTAATCTGCAGGTTCGGTTAAAGCAATAATATGTTTATATAATACAACATCCAATTAGTAGTACCATTATAGGCTAGAAAAAAAATATAAGCCGATTTCGCGAATAGGAAAATGAAAGTTCAATTTTTGTATCAGGTTTATATATCTAACGCCATGAAAACTACTTTTATAAAGGTCACAATAGTTCGATTCTATAGAAACGAAGAAAATTAATTGAAAGGGGAAAGAAATTTGGAAAAACACAAATAGTAGACATCTACGTAAAACAAGGAAGATTATCGTGCCTACTCAATAAATTATCATTTTATAGGTTGTTAATAATCAATAATAAACAGTTTCAAATAATTGGGGAAATGGGATTTTTTTCTACCCTGTACTTAATTGCGAATAATATTGATAACTTAAAAAGTTATCCAAAACATAACTGTCATTTCTATATATAGCATAATATGTATAAATATAGAATGTAGGTATATTTGACAACGGTAAATTAGCCAGAATCGTGCGAAGAGTCATAACGCAGATATAGGGAAAGAAATTTTCTGTCATGCATGGATTTATGTATAATTTCTAATTTACGGTAACCCTTGTCCGATTATTGTGTCGCGATTTTTCTATTTTTGTTGCGATTCTGAAATTGCCACCATGGCCATGCTTTTCTTCCTGTAAGTATTGCGGCATCTCACCAAAAGTAATAAGCGTACGCATGAACCATGCGCTAATGTCACATACTCCTAACGTCGATTTATGGCTTCGGGAAATTGTGGTCTCCGGCTTTCGGCCTCCGACTACGCAGGATAGCAGCTGGTATCTCCTTCGAGCAGTCAATTACGGCACCTCGCACTCAAATACTTTGGCTTGTAATGAGAAATGTGTGTTAAACTACTGTGTTAACGCACGTAAGAGTAATTAGTATTTTTTTCTTACTTAAGTCCAATTGTAGCTTAAATTATATTGGTGGTAAAAAAGGACATATAAACGACATAAATCCATGCAGGACAGAAAATCTATTTCCCTACATGTGCGTTATGCAATATATGGACGACCCCTTGAACGATTCTGTCAAATTTTCCGACTCCCATATATGCAGGGTGGTCACAAATTGTTGGGCGATGGTCATTGTTTGGCTGTTTAACTAATCATAAATAATCCATTGTTTATACTATGCTTTAAATACTTTGTTTGTTGCTACTAAAGTTAAACGACATGTTTTAAATATAAGCGTATTAGTTGGGAATACACAATATTTTATTATGCCAATACAGCTAAATGTGATACAGCCAAACAATGGTAATTACCCAACAATTTGCGACCATCCTGCATTTAATAATTTGACGATTGTCATAACGACTCTCAAAAAGTGGACAAAAAACTTAATTTTGGTCAAAATTTGTTTTCAAATCATTTTCATATTTCAATACATAGTTCAATGACGCAGTTATTTAACAAGACCAGGCGATGATCACACTTAGGGATAACAGGTAGAAAACGTGATGAACGAAATTACTTTCGAAAAAACAAGCTTTTATGGGGCTAAAAATAGCCATATTTTTTTTTTAAATGTTTACCATTAACATTTCATCAAATGCTAAAATAAAAGTGAAATTAAAAAAGAAAAAAAGATTTCACACAAATTTTCAGATTTAATTTTTAGTTCAATAACAAGAATTAAACGCGCAGTTCGAATGTTTTAGCAAAAATTGAACTTCTGAAAATGAACACAAGCTGAAAATATTTGTTACGTGCTTCGTTATCACAAATGTAAAAATAAATATTAAAAAAAAAAAATTGAGCCGGCATAGTCCTTACAGTACCGTGAGGTTTGGTTCATGAATAGTTTCTACACGCACCTGCTCGGCCTGCTGCTTCTTTAGCTAAAATTTGACTCATTTCCCCCTACGCATTACAAAGCCCAGAAGGAAGTATGGATTAATTCTAACCTGGTCAACGCAGTCCACTTTCCTCTACAACACGTTGGTAGGTCATTTATCTCCAGTTCCCTCTGGAGTTATGAGGCCAGAAGTGCACACTGCAGCCAAGGGAAGACATCTTACTTTCCTCTACACGATGGTATGTCATTTATCCCATAGGTTGATTCCCCGTGGAGTTACGGTATTTGAAGAATTTCGCTTTTTATGTAACGACTTTTTGCGGCGATGTACCAGTACCGATTTTAAAAACGTATTTAAGTATAAAAAAATTAAACTTCCGAGAAATCTGTACAAAACACAAACTGTACAACATGTTTTTACCCCTTGCAGTCGTGTCGGTAAAATAATAACGTCCACATCTTAATAAATTCGATTCAAGTTGGATGTTGAGATAGTTTTTGGGTGGTCATAATTGTGGTTTAGGCAGTGGCGGCTCGCCCACTACAGCAAGTACAGCCGGGCTGCACCTAAATTCATTAGTGTATTTTAAAACTAAAATCAAATATTTTACTAATTTTCTTCAATGAAGATTAGAATTGAAAATGAAATTTCTACGGTAGTAAACAAAATCTCCAATAAATAGCAAGCCTGTTACCGTAATGCACAATTCAGGAGGAGAAAAAACTCCATTCAATCAAAACTGCAGCCAAAAAGCGAAATTCGAAATCGGCTGCATCGTTGCCATGGCAACCTCCGCGAGATTCCCCGCAAGCTAATGCACTGCATTTGTAAGAAGGTACAGCCTAAATGAATTTTGTTGTTTTAGCTGCACTTGAGGTGCGATATGCTGATTGGCTCGTGGGTGAAACGAGAATTTACGAGAATATCTCCAAACGGAAATGGTTTTTGTGATACATTTACTGTGTGCTGTTGTTTCAGGATATGGTCCTGCTGTTGTTTCGTTATGTAAGTTTATATTAAAATTGACCGATTCGCATGTTTAAAAGAAAGCCGCCACTAGGTTTAGGTAACAAAATTGTTGAGATTTGGAAAACCGTACCTTGTCTAGAAAAAAAATCGTTCTTTTGACTTTCAACGCTAACAGACAATTTCTACGCAAATGTACGTTATTTTAATCTTAAGAGGAAATACAAAAAAATAGAGAATATTTTTATAACTGTTTTGTACAATACTTAAAACACCAAATTCGAGTAGGTAATATGACTTATTCGAAGGTTCGATTTCGAATGAGCTAAATTTGTTTTCCTGACATGTTAACGTAAAAATTATAATACTACAGACTAATTACTATGGTTTTTTTTATGTAACTAATTGATGCTCTAGGTTGCTCTAATTCGTTTAAGATTAAAAAAATGGTTTGAAATGAACAAGAGTGTTTCCTGTTCAAAATCGGCAAATTAGTTAGTAGTCAGGAAATACACTAACGGTGTATTTGATAATATTACGTACTTGTAACAAATTACTATGCATTTTGTATCATTACTTGTGTCACAGTACAGTATATTTTTTTTCTGGAAAAGTGTGAAACTACGTTTGATAAAGAGATCGTATGCCTACGAAATACTCCGTTTATTAAACAATATTACATGAAAAGTTTTTAAAATGTCTAGAAATTAGAGGAAATCCTGTCAAAATTATCTCATTAAAAAGGGCTAATTATAATACAGATCAAACTGAAAAGCATTTGGGTCCGCTGAAAGACGTCATATTGTTGTCGTTTCCTGAATTATTTTCTATTTAGTAGAGGAAAATATCATCAACGAATAAAGATCTGACTTTTCTCTCGCCTTTCTCTTTAAAAAGTATCATCGTTCACTTTTAACGATTGTTCAATTAAGAAATCTTACGAACAAAATGTTATTTATTTATAGGAAGCTATAAATCTTATATGACATGTTAACATTGTTTGATGAAAAAATGGTAAGGAAATAGCAAACCTTTATAATGTTAAAAGGAACTGTAATAAAATATTCACACTGTTACAAAAAGGCACTCAAAAATAAATAAAATGTACTCATTTTTGAGTACGTTGATGCTTATCATGGCTCTAAATACATAAGTTTCAATTTTAAAAAGACAAGTACTCAAAATGAGTACAAAGGGTAAAAATGAACTAAAAGGGCAGATGCTAGCAAACATAGATAGCCTTCAAAATAAGACTTACCGGGAATCGAACCCAGATCCTCAGGCACCGCAGTCCAGAGCCTTATCCGTTAAACTACCACCACAGCTTGAAGAAGTTATAATCGGAAGAAAAGTTAAAAAGGTATGCCGAAAGAATGGGAAGTAAGATAATTGAGTTGTAATAACTCAGTTTCCACTTAAGCAGTCGACATCACATAATGTGGAAAACCGAAGGTGGCTTGAACAGAAGTTGAGATTAGCAATATTAAATCACATTTATCATTTTTAAAAAAGCACGGTTACTTAATTTAAAAAAAAATATTTTTTGTTATTGTTCTGATTTTTAACGGCGAAGGTACGCAGATAGATACTAATAAAAATTAAATATTTTATAATATTTATATACCTCAATAACTTAAGATTTCCATGCTATTTCAAGAAATATTCGTACAAACAATTTTCAAAATTGAAATTCCCATTATAATATCCATCCCTTTTTTCGAGAAGGTTGCATATAGTTTAAGGTAAGGGCTATGAATGTTAAGGAACATATATAAAACTTTGCATGATTGTTAATTACATCAAGAAGTTAAATTTTAGTGCTATTTCAAGAAGTTTTCGTGAAAATAGTTTTCACAATAACATTTCACATAAATGGCTTTAATTAGCATTATTTGACCTTTCCAAGGTCAAAGTGCCGTGGCTATAATTTTTTTTTCAATTCATTAATTTTTTGTGTGTTGTTTCTACCCAAGGAAGCAACTTTTCCGTACTATTGTGAAATCAAGTTCGAAAAAACAACATGTTTTGCCATTTTCGGCCCACCCTAATATAACGGTAATAATTCTTGATGAAAAGTTTTCTTTCAATTTATTTGACCAGTATGTTTTCTAGAAACAATTTTTAATTAATAATATGAAGGCATACATATGGCCACAAGTGAGCCATAAAGTAAAATAAAGGGATATGTGCCCCTTAAAAAAAATAACAGTTTTGCTGTTAGAAGCCTAAAATTTAGTATCTATTTTTTTTTATTATTATTCTGTAGCAACTGGGCCGCAATTGGAATTTTCCGATTCTGTATCCTAAAATTTTCTAGAAACGTCATCTCATGGCAGCCTTTTTTCTGGAATCGAATCGAAAACGAATTTGTTCTTCTTTGAGAATATGGTAACCCGGAATCTCCACTGTAAAAAAAGGTACTTAAACATACTCGTTTTTCTCTGAATATAATTGCATCGTAAATGAGCGATGATGTACTGAAATTTAAGTAATCGTACTTTCTCAAAAATAAGCAGTGTGATTGAATATTGGTAATATCAGCTTCTGTTCAAGCCATCTTAACAAAACGACCTGACAAACTTAAAATAGTTGTTCAGTAGGTGTTTTCCCACATTATGTGATGTCGATTGCTTAAATGGAAACTGAGTTCTTAAAACTAAATTATCTTACTTCCCATCCTTTAACTTTCTTTTTTTTAACATTTCTTCCGTTTATAACTTCAACACGCCGCGCTGGTAGTACAACGGATAAGGAACTGGCCTGCAGTGCCTGATGATCTGGGTTCGATTCCTGGTAAGTCTTAGTTGTAACTGTTGATATTTATTGAAAGGGATTTGTGACGGGAGCCTATGTAGGTAACCAACTGCTATTTTTATTCACGGTACTAATTTTTTTTAGTACATGTCTTTTTCAAAAATGAAACTTATGTATTCGGAGCCATAATAGCATCGAATGTACTCAACTGCATACATTTTACTTATTTTTGAATACCTATTTTTAACAGTGTACTTTGGAAGCAATCTGACTATTCCCCTCAAAAGACAAATAATAGCAAAAAGAAGATAAAAAATCTGTCTTTTACAAAACTATAGAAATTCTTTACAACCATTTTCAAGCACTGTCCAATACACGAAAGTTGAACAATGCCAAAATGCAGTTCAGAATGTATTGTTTAATTTTGAAGTTGAATAAATGTTCTGTAACATATCATATACAGCAGCAACTTGTACATCGAAATTTCTTGTTATAGCAAATATATTGTGTCCATAACAAGAATATATTAAAAAAAAAACTTTTATAGACTCAGAAGACCTTAAAAGTGTAGAAACATCTAAACACCAGCATTGGAACTTTAATCCGAAAACAATGCTTCATATTTCTTATAAGGGTTTTCGAAAAGAAAGAGATGTCTTCGAAGAGGTTTTATGTATTCTTTATACGACATCGGTTTATAACCCATACTTGTTATTTGTATTTTAAAACATCCAGTATGAAACCTCTAAACAAAAACCTTCAACCTCAATTGCGTGGGCAACTACTCCGGCCGTGACATCGTTCATTGCCAAATGGTCAAAGAACTCAAAAGTGGTAAAATTTAACAAACAATTTCTTTTACACAAATGCAAGTATACCCACGGCCGCCTTTAGCGACGAGTGCTTCCTCACAGAGTTTCCCGTTCCTAGCAAAGAAATTGTTGGCAAACTTGCCAAAATTTTTTAGCAAACTTGCCTTGTTGGCAAAGAAAGCAAATTAAATTGTTGGCAAAGAAAGCAAATTAAATTGTTGGCAAAGAAAGCAAATTAAATTGTTGGCAAAGAAAGCAAATTAAATTGTTGGCAAAGAAAGCAAATTAAATTGTTGAAGGGAAATAAATTCCTATTTTTAAAACTGCAACTGCATTAACTTTTGTTTTTATTTGCTCATATCTAGGATATATTCGTTCGCCGATCGCATGTTATCTGATGGAATCCAGAGAACTAACGAATGTTTTTTACTGTAAAAAAAATAGGAAGTAATATACATATTTATTCCCTTTTGCAAATTTATTATTTATTGAAATGAAATGCAAGTTAGGCAAATTTTTACTAAAAAGTTGGCAATGTTTGTTAAGCTTTAAGGGGAGAGTGCGAACTATAGAAGTTCAGTTGACTCAATATAGTACTCGAGGGGGCGGGGGGGGGTTATATTTTCCTGGCTTAAAAGGGTCATAGGAATAAACGAGTTCTGTTATTGATATTTTTTCCGGTCAAACGTTATTGCAAAAAAAGTAGAAAAGTCTCTAAGTAAAAACACTCGAAATTACATGGAATTGTGCAATCCAATCGCCACTGCTAATTTTAAATTAAACATTAAATATACATAATTTAATACAGAGAAAATTATTTACTTATTACCAATTAATATTAACTTCCATTAATTAAATTTAAATTGTAAAGGTAATTTTAATTCAAAGATCTAAAAGAAACAAAACATTTACCAACTTAACGGCGCCAGGTGTTGTCCTCGTTATCTGATCATGATTCAAACATACGAGGCATTGTTCCCGGGTATTTCCTTCGAGATGGACCCCGAACAGTCGCCAATAGTCCAATATGTAACGACGTACAATGCAGTCTCCGTTCGGAGGTTTAATTTAAGTTTAATCTTACAAGTTGGGCAATTTAATATTCCCTCGTTTTCATTTGCTATTTCTTTGGGCTTAAATGTTCCCAAATCAGAGATTTTTAAAACTCGCAATTCCAAACTTCCTCTAGGGGTGGGGGGGGGGGGGGGTGTCGAATGGAACAGAACCGCAAAGAGTAATAAAACAAGATATATTTACGAAATAACGCTGAAAATGCCAGGACCGAAGGAAAATGCTCAGACGTTCGGCACTTATAGATTACGCAATACTACATTTTAATGTAAAAAGTTTCATATACATATTTGATGAAAGAAAGAGTGTCTGATCTATTTTTAGAATTAAATAAAAATAAAAAAAGGCGATACGAGCCGACTGGTCTGCGTCCTGAGTCTGGGTTGATTCGTACAAAAAGTAAGGAAAAAAACGCTCGCTTGTTTTTCGCGAAATTTAGATAATACTCAAAGAGCAGGTATTTTCACGCGCCAACAAAAATAATAAATTAAAAACCGTTATAGAAAACATGGGAGATGGTTTTGTTTTAGAATAAACTGGCAACTTATATTGAAGTATTTTAAGATTAACGAAATTATGCGGTCTTGGAGCATTTTAGTCTTGTCATTTTTAAGTCTTATTTTACGACCCCGTTTGACGATCTATTTCCTTTGTTATCTTTATTTCAAATTAAACCTAACATGACGTCATCGTGTTGCGGTCTCTATACCCCATGCCCACTGTGGTATTCTTTTAACCCTAACCCCGCCCCTTCTCCCTCCGCAAAAAAATTTCTATTTTTATGATTTTCACAGTAATTCGTTTTTTTTTTTCATTTGACTTACAATGGGAGGGGTTTGAACCCCCTAACCCCCCCCCCCCCCCCCTACCTACGTGCCTGCATATCGTCGGCTATCGATTTAAGGCATCGACATCAAATAATGTGGAAAACCATCTTCTGAATCCCTATTTTTAAGTTTGTCAGGTCGCTTTGTGAAGATAGCTTGAACAGAAGTTGATATTAGCAATATTAAACCACGCTGCTCATTTTTTAAGAAAGTACGATTACTTAAATTTGAGTGTTTCATCTCTCATTTACGATTGTACTCAAATAAAAACAAGTATGTTCAGATACTCAATTTTAAGTACTTTTTTTGCAGTGATTTTACATCCATGTCTTTGCCGGAATTCGAATCCGTACCCATTGCGTGGCATCTCATGATGCTACCACCAGTGTCGTTACACAAAAAACAGGGGGGAGGGGGGAGATTCACATGATTTCGGCTGCACTAACATTTTCGACAGCCGGCCGCCACTGTTCTACTAGCAACCAAGTTGACTTGTACTCATCACTTAGCTACATTCCAAATCTGAAATTTAATTAAATCGTTTGTTTTTATATCTGCCACCACTAGGCTTGGAAGATGATTCGATTTTCATCGAAAATCGGGAATTAAAAAAATCATCGCAATCCTGATTATGTAATTTTCTATTTAACAATTAATCGATTTGACGAATAATCGATTTTGCATTTAATCAGTTTTACGATTAGTTAAAAAAACATTTGGAAGTCCGGAAGAATATTCGGGGTTCCAACTTATATGCGATTATTTTAAACCATCAATTTTCGGGGGGAAATGGTCGACTTTCAAAAAGTCATTATAATTGACATTCGAATAGGATGAGAATAAAATGGCTGCTCATTATCGCAATAAAATCAAAAACTTCAAACATTCGTTTTACACTTCAGCGATGAATCATATTTCAAGGCTTTAGCGGTACAAGCGTTATCCTTTGTAAAAACAAACAATATGTTGGGTGCGATAAATAAGCTGGAATCACAGTCATCATTCATATGATTGTATCCAAAAATTACGATACACATGCACTAAATTTAAGATATTATTTTGAGTTAGATATATTAATGGTTCTCAGATGGTTTCGATTTTTTTTTCCGGATAAGGTAAAGGTCGATTATGCTATAAACCTTATTGATGAATTGCATTTTTTAATTCTATTCAATGGTTGTTGTTGCATATGAAATAATTTTTAAAATTGCATAATTCGATGGTTACACTAACACAATATTGCGTAACGAACATTGTAACGAAGAGCGTGTTTATTCAGCAAGGACATTTGGTTTTGATGAACATTACTTGGAAATCATTCATCTTTAGTTAAAAGGTGAAATCAAAGTGAGACATGCAATACTGCAATATAAAAAGAATGTATTATTTATGTATTTATTTATTTACAAAACTCTGCTGGTAATTGAATACGATAATTTTAAGTTAAAGTTTAAATTTTCTTAAAAAAAATTAAGTTATTTTTATTTGTCGTCTAATAAATATAAAAAAAAAACTATTTTTTTAACAAATCAATTAAAAAATCAAGCATATAAATCGGACATATATCTATGACTTCAAACAAAGCCATTAATTTTGAGTTTTTGCATTTTGACTTACAAAAATATATTAGTTATTTAGTCATATTTCCTAATATTTTTTACTGTTTTTAAATTATAAAATTTTCTCCAAATAGTGGAGATTTATTGATTATTCTTAAAATTGTGACATTAAAAGATAGAATAGTTTAACAGAAAAATTTTATTTCGATTAGGGGATCAAATGTTCTAGGTATACCGATCTATGAAACTTAGAATTTAAGCTCTTAGAAATAACATTCCTATAATTCTTAGGAAATAAACGCTAGAATATTAATTAAACATTAATTTCGTATGTAATTTTAAAAATAATGCAAATAAACTTGTGTAATTAAGTAACTTAGAAATATTCTCCCCCTCCCCTCCTTTTAAACGTTTAAAATGCTTTGAATTAAGATAATACATAGTTTTCTTTTTTCAAATAAAAAGTATCGTTCCTATAACGTAAGTTAGAGGTACACATGTGTGTGAGTTTACTTATTGCTACTATAGTACTTATTCTACGCATAAAATATCGATATATATGACAATTCAATCAATTAATCGGAAATTTCGATTAATCTAAAAATATCGATTATTGGCTGACGATTGATCGCGATTGCAAAATGGCATCATCGCCCAAGCCACCACATAACAAAATAGATTTTTCTTCTCGGGGTGGGAAGACAGTGCAATGGGTATGTATACCTTCCATAAATTTGAAATTATTCTATTTTACATTCTTATATTAAACTCACTCGCTCTGGTTGTCGTTTCGGCCACAAATCTTATAATTCAATTTAAATCCCTTCCAAATGTCTTATTGACTTGAAATTTGCCATAAAAACGTTACATAGAGGAGCGGGGGTGGGGGTTAAGGCTAACGTGACAGTGCGTGACATGGGGGAAGGGGGTGTTCAAAAGGAGGAAATCTAGCGTGACTCTAATAAATGAACAATCCCTTATGAAGAAGACAGTCCGTGCTTAGAATAAATTATTAACTAAGATTTTGTTTTGTAAAACATTTTTCTTTCAAGTAATGAAACATCATGGTTTTTTTTAAAGAAGATATCAAAATTTAACAACTATATCATAGTAAAGCTTTCCTTAATTAACTTTTAGAATGTTATTTGCTCAGTATTCTAACATCACAGACTTAAAAAAAACCCGAAAAAGGGCAAAGAATATAAAAATTAAATAAGGAAAAAACGACTGTGCTTCTAATGGCTTATGTTGTAAAAAAAAAAAGTAAAAAAGGTCACATCTGTAATGCTTCCTTTAACTTCATACTGCCTGCAGTAACATATATGTAACATTCTAAAAATTAACTCATTAAATATACTTTCCTACTGCAATTTCCATGATGTCTTTTGTAGCGCGTTGGCTATAGGCAAATTTATCAAATCCAACACCAGCTGGGTATCCATGTCATTCTCCGTAATTAAATATCCAGGTAATTGCTCTACTAAATGATTGATCAACTTTCCAAAGTTTAAAGCCTTCTTATTGAAGGCCATCATCTTATTAAATTACTGCATTAAAATGGAGGGTAAAACTACGTTGCATATAACTAGTTGAAAGTGTTATGGTGAATTCTACTAGTAAAAGAAAAAGAAAAAAATTATGAAGAACAAAAAAAATCTTATGTCATTTAACTATTCAAACTTAATAATAAATATCCAAACAATTCCTATATGAATTATTGACCAACCTTTTCAAAGTCTTCTTATAAAAGATCTCACAGCAGTAAAATGTGGAAGTAGATCTGCGTGCTACCTAGTGTAAGAATAGTAGCTAGTGTAGTCTTAGTACTAGTGTAAAAATATTTTAGAATTGTGTCAGACGACTTTAATTATATCGTTTGAAAGTTTGCACATATAGAAAGCATATTAAATATACGCTTTACCACATATAGAAAATGTTACGTTGAATTATTTTAATGTAGAAACTTTTTATATAATAACTATTCACATAGCCAGACGATTAATTTTATCAACTGAAAATTTTAAAATATCACAATTTTAAAGTAAATCTACGTTTTACCACATGTAGAAGGTGTGATAGTGCATAGTAGAAAAATATTATAGAATTAAATATTCGCATAGCTGTTTCGGAAGATTAATTTCATTAAATTGAAAATCTGAACACATAGAAAGTGTTACCGTATATAAATCTACTTTTTACATACATAGAAAGTGTTATAATGAATTCTGCTATTGCAGAAATTTTTTCTAGTTTAAACTATTCATACAGATACTCAACTCGATAAAAAAAAAATTCTTCCGAAAGAACATAATTTTTTTTATAGTAAATCTATCATTTACCACACGTAGAAGGTGTGATAGTGTATTTTATTGGGGTAAAAAAATATTATAGAATTAAATATTTGCATAGCTGTTTCGGAAGATTAATTTCATTAAATTAAAAATCTGAACACATAGAAAGTGTTACAGTAAATCTACTTTTTATAAATTCTACTATTGTAGAATTTTTTTTATAGAATGAACTATTCATACAAATCCTTAAGACATAAATATATGCTATAATTAATATAATAACGTTATAGTAAATCTACCTTTAACCACAAGTAGAAAGTATTATTAAATTATTATAAAAGTAACTATTCACGTAAAGTTATTTTCAAACAATTAATTTAACAGTTTTTAGAAAAAAATTTAACAAATATTAGCATTTGAAAAAAAATATATTTTGATTTATTTGTATTTATAACGCTACGAAAGTAAACAAGCTGAAATGAGAGTGACGAAAAATGTCTCACCAACTGGCGCGCCTCTGATCTATGTACATTGTGGACGCATCGGCATGCAGGCAGCACAAATCCATCGCCATATCCTCGGTCACCAGGCACAGGAGAATTGCACAAAAGTGGCAGTGTAATTGGAAAAAGGCGCGCTTTTTATGATGCCCTCTCGGCAATTATAACGCGATAGGAAAATGTAATTTTCGAGAACGTGAGTGCAAGACCTTGGGAATCGGAATCTTCCAATCACACACAGGGTGGCTTTCTTTCCCAGCTGTCAAATGGAATCGAAAGGAAATGTTGACTTTTCGGTTTTTAAAGACACTACCTGTTGCTCCGCTTCGTGTCGTCAGCGGCCACGTGATTCGACCCCGTTTCTCGGATGAGGTCGGTTCTCTTTTTAATCAACTTATTTACCTTCGAGGCACGGATGAATATGTCTTTGGACTCCCTGATAGATTTCACTGTCAGTAATTTCGAACTATTTTTTTTTTTCCACAGACGATTCCGTTTCGAACTGTTCTTCGAAGTTTATTGAGAAGGTTCAGTGGCATTTATACACCATTGTTATTTTACTAATTTTCAAAATTGAAAATTTATTTATTTGTGTAAAATCGGTTATGAATACTAAATTTTGCATTCATTTTATGAATAGTTTTTTTTTTTAAAAATAGCATTATTTGTAGCAAAAAATAGCACATTTTGTGAGAAGAATTTTATAAACTTCGCTAATAAATTACACGTCAGTAATTTCGAACGATTTTTTTTCTCGCAGACGATTCCGTTTATAACTATTCTTAGAAGTTTACTAAAAAGTTCAGCGTTAAATGCAATTATTAACAAAAAAAATTAAAAATCAACGTTTACACAGTGCATATTAATCATGAATAAAAAAATTAGAAATATATATATTTTTTTAATTACCATATTTTATAACGTACAGCACATTTTTTAAAGACTTTTAACTCTGATAGATTCCACTGTCAATATTTTCAACATTTTTTTTCCTTTCAGACGATTCAGTTTCGATCTCTTTCTCTTTGCAGTTTACTGAGATGCACTGAGGTTCAATAACTTTTTACATAAAATTGTTACCCACTAAATTACAAAATTTAAAGTACATATATTTTTGTCATAACCATCGTAAATATATATTTTTTCTGAATACTTTAAAAAAATGTCTTGCCCATTTTGTAATGAATAGCTCAATTTATAAAACTTTTTACGCTGATGGACTTCACTGTTAGTTTCCAACGATTATTTTTTCTGTCGGGTCATACGATTCTGTTTCGAACTGTTTTATTACACTTTACTGGTCACTGAGCTAAAATAATCTCTGGAGGGAAGACTAAGCGTGTGCGACTAATGTTTTCTTAACCGTGTTTTCCAAACAGTATTAATTCGCGCGCCATTCCTCGAATGGGAGTCCTCACTCCAGTATTTAATATTTGATAGCGTAATGAGGTTCAATGGAATTTGCATGCCACTGTTACCAAATAATTCTCAAAACTAATTTTTTTTTTTAATGATATAAAGACCGGAATGATGTACGATATATACTAATAGAATGAATACTAAGTTTTGTCTTAAATTGAAATCATATTTCACGAAATCTTTTTTCTAAAATGTAATTTCTCATCAAATACAACAAACATTATCAATACAGTATGACACTCTTTGCAAACACGACTTTGTTTTAACTTCGCAATCGATTGTTTAGTTTGTATATTATATTTTTTAACTCGTTACAACGAATTTTAGCTGCAACGAATTGCTCATAATGGTTCCGTAAGAGGTCGTTATAGTGAAGGTCTACTATATAATAATATTGATAGTAATAATAAATTTTAGAAATTTATGGTACATTTTATTTTAACTTATGTTATATCAACTAAATCGCCAACAAAAATATTTTAATTGACTATTTTGACGAAAATTGTTTTTCAATATGGCTAAAAATCGATGAACTATGTTCATGTTTCTATTAAAGTTTGAAAACTACTGTTATCGTCGTCTTATTTTTAACACTGTCGCTGTCACAAGAGTAAAACAAATGGGTGTCCAAAGTGCCAAATTTATTTTATTCTTGATTTGCTTTTAAAATGATTAAAATCTACAACATGTATGGAAATTTTGCACACAAAAAAAATTCTATGACTTTCATGCGAGAGTTGTATGTAACTCACGGAGCATTACGTCCAATATGGGCGGTGACAGCTCAAAGGAAAAACATCCGACTCGCATATAAAAAATAACATTTCAAGAAAAATCCAGGCCAAGATCAGTTTTTTGTCTAAGAGGTCATGCAGAATGTGCCTACATCAGGATTGTGTGGTTTATATGAAGTGTATACAATTTACAGCACTAATACGGTAACCTATCATACGAGTGTTGAATTAAACTCACGAAACCTCTTGGACAAACAAGACGTGAGTTAAATATAACTCATATAAAGGCAGCGAAGTGGTTAAAAGTTATTCTCGAAATTGAGATAATTATTCCCCCCCCCCCCCCAAGAAATATTAAAGGTATTTTAGTTTTATTGTTTATTAAAAAAATATGCTATTATTTGACGTAGTGCAGTAAGATGCAAGTAGTTTAAAAAGAAATAAAACTTGAAATCGCAAAAAATGTTGGTAAATTTCAAAGTTTCTTCAAAAATTGTAAATCTGCATTCAATTATAAATATCTATCAAACGCCATATCATAGGACCTACAAGAAAAAGAATTGAAAAATGTCTAAGGAGCAGCTGAATCAAGGGAGATATACTTGATCAGTTTTCAATGGGATTTCGGAAGAGTTAAATGGAATTATTCTATTCGGGTTTTTACTCCACATTTTAAAGTTTCACCTTGAAACGCTTTTTTTCACCCAACGTAATCCCAGACAGCCTCCAAAATCTCTCCCTAAGTCTGTGTGGAAATCGATTCTTTCTCGAGTACAGTTTCTTGCTGTTAAACGCAAAATTGTTTTGTGAATAGAAAGAGATTTTGAAATTTTATAAAATAAATTCTAAAATTAGTGTGTTGGAATTTGTGCTAATTGGTACTTTCAATATTAACTTATCCCATGTTTAATAACTTTAACTTTAATAACTTTGAAATTTCGAACTCTGCAAAACTTGCTACTTGGAATACTATTACATCAGTTAGTACACTTGTAAAACTAAATTATTTAAAAATGAGCCACAAAAACTACCAATTTTTTATTGTATATAGCAAAAAAGAGTTATACTATTATGATGGAGAATATATTATAATCATGATTATTGTTTTTACTAGAAAAAACCATAATATTAAAACACATTGCTACAAAATTATATAAAAGTTATAAATTAAACCATTAATTTTTGGGTATCTTAAACCGGCTATTCCAAATTAGCATTAAGCTACAGACCCTACACTGTTAAAAACATGTACTCAAAACTAAGTAAAATATACTAAATTTTTGAGTATATTCGATGCTTATCATGGCTCCAAATACATAAGTTTCAATTTTGAAAAATACATGTACCTCAAAAATGAGTATGATGAGTAAAAATGAATAAAAAGAGCAGGTTTAGCCTACATACTGTTTTTTATAAATCACTTTCAATAAATATCGACAATTACAATAAAGGGCTTACCGGGAATCGAACCCATATCTACAGGCACTGCAGTCTCAGACACTGTAGTCCACGGACTTATACGTTTGTACTACCAGAGCGACGTGAAGAAGTTATAAGCAGGAGAAATGTTAAAAAATAAGTGTCAAAAGAATGGAAAGTAAGATAATTGAGTTGTAATAACTCAGTTTCCGTTTAAGCAATCGGCATCAAATAATGCGGAAAACCATTTTCTGAACGACCATTTTAAGTTTGTCAGGTCGCTTTGTTAATATAGCTAGAACAGAACCTGAGATTATCAATATTAAATCGCTGATTTACGATGCAATTGTACTTAAAAAAACGAATTAGGTTCTGGTACTCATTTTAAGTACCTTTTTTTGCAGTGTAGCTAAATCAAAAATAGGACTCTGGGGGCCCCTTGCAAAAATCTCGGTAAGTGTCAGTGGGTGCAAAGTAACAACTTTTGCTTCATTCTGTTTGTTAATCGCCTAAAACTTCTGCATTTTGTATTTTAACCAAACCTCTTCAGAATGCCCGATAGAAAAATCAGAGTTCCATGAAAAGGGTCAACAGGTTTGTAAAAAAAAAAATATATATAATTTTTTCTTCAAATTTCGGCAGGGTCACCCACGCTAAAGCTAATCTCCCTGTCACGCAAAAGAAACACCCTCTCTTCCAAAGTTACGTGATGTAATAAATAAACAGCCCCCAAAAGAGATTTTCGCTCAATAATTCATGAATCATCAAAGCGCAAACAATTCTATTTTCATGTATTCCGTAAATGTATTGCGAATACCAACATCAACTTCGTAAGCAAGACATTGCATTAAAGATAACATTACATTTCCACAGCAATCGTCCATTTTGATTAAATCACGTTTATTGCAAAGCGTTATATCACAAGATATTTTTTATAAAATAATAAAAGTTGACTCTGGATACAGCTGTAAAATAAACAGAAAGAGATGTCACTCTTGACAAAAATAGCAATATCGAACAAAAATATACATTTAAACTATAAAAAAAAATTTACACCGGAATTGTTACAAGTAATATGTTTAACATGTTGCCAAACACTGTTTCCTCTTCTGGGGCAACTTAGCAAATTGCTTTTCATAAAACTTCTATTCGTTAAAACAGTGCTATACTAGAATCAGACGGGCCCGGATTTAGGCATAGGCTGCGTCCTAAGGGGCCCGCACTACATACACACACAAAAAAAGCGTAAACTTGCGGAAAGAAATTATTTGGAAGGATGATAAATCCAAATCCTATTGAAAAGAGACTAATACACTACAACCTTTTTATGATGAAAAAAAAATCTACAACCTTTTTATGATGGAAAAAAAAAATCTATTTTTCTTAACAGATTTGTACAATGTACCCCTAATATTTTTATGTTCTTTTTTAAAAAAAAAAAGTGTTCAATTTGTGATAATTACAATGGCGTTGTTTTACTTTTTTGGGGGGGGTGGGGGGAGAAATTGGTTGTTTTTATTTTCCTTCCATTTTTATTTTGCTTTTGAGAGTAATACAAAGGCGACTGCAGTATTTTATTACCATTTTCATAAATTCCAGAATGCCATGAAACCTTGAGATTAATTGAAACCGTTGAAATTTTGTAAGATAGTATAAGAAATTTACAAAAAACAGTGTATCTGAAATTCTTTAGGGCACTTAAAAAGTATTTAATTTGTAGGTCTGGAATATATATTTTGAAAAAAAAATCCGACCCCCCTGTCGTAGGGGAGGACCCACACCACATATTCAGCCTAGGGGCCTACTAACTCTAAATCCAGCTCTGTAATCAGATGCAACTTAATATAAGATCTAAGCGGGGGCGGTTCAAGGAAATATTTAGACCAGTGGCGGCCCGTGGTCGAAAATGTTAGTGCAGCCGAAATAATGTGACCCCCCCCCCCCCCCCCCCAAAAAAAAAAAATTCAAACTTTCAAAAGCCATTTCTGGTATATTTATCGAAAAATCCTCAAACTTTGAGGAATCGGCAAAACAAAAAAAATATAGACATTCGCTATCTTTAAATCTTACGTCAAATTCCATTATTATGGTATCCAAAATTTCAAAATATAACATTTTAAATTTCTTAAACACATCTTCGTGAGTTCGGAAGTCATCTTATCTTTTGAAAACAATTTCTGTTTTCGAATTCGCAATTTCAAAAATACGTTTGAACGTGTTCTCATTATGGTTTTGTCTTATAATGTTCTGAATTACCTTGACTTGCTGAAGACAATAATTTATATCTAAAGATTTTTTTTGAAGAATGTCATATAAAATATCTGTTTGTTGAAAAATCAAATAAAAAATTAAAGATAAAAGTGTGAATCCAAAATCATTAAAATAATTCAGAAATCCATTTGTCCATCGAATCGCTCCCATTCACTCCCTCAACAGCCATTCCTTCCACAGGGTTGCGAAACAGCACTTATCAATACCGCCAAAGCTGAAACAATTATCGAGCCAAGGGGCTTTTCCTCCATCAGGCAAAGCGGTCTAGAGATGCTAGTAAAATACTCGGTCCCCTCCCCACACGTCCCGCCGATTCAAACACGGGAGCCAATCAATTCACAGAATTCCCAAGTACAGCTCGAGTTGAAAAAATCCTTTTGAGCTGCGTTTGTGACGTCACAGCCTCATTTTAACGTGAAGGGGAAGTCATACCACGTAAGGTTGTCATGGCAACGATGCAGCCGATTTCTGACTTCGCTTTTTAGCTGCAATTTTCATTGACTGAAGTTTTTTTCCCTTCTGAATTGTGCATTACGGCAAAAAGGTTTGCTATTTATCGGAGATTTTGTTTACTACCGTAGAAATTTCATTTTCAATTATAATCTTCATTTAAGAAAATTAGTAAAATATCTGATTTTAGTTTTTGATGAATTTAGGTGCAGCCCGGCTGTACTTGCTGTAGTGGGCGAGCCGCCACTGATTTAGACACAAACGAACTGGATTTTCTACCTCAAATTGTGATACCCCCCTTCACACACACAGAAAATAATTATTTATTCATAATATAAATATAATAGATAACATCAAAAGAGAGGGTGCTATGTACTTTCAAAATAATATTCAATTTTAAAATTCTTGACAACAGTTAAAATGTGGGGATTGAACAGAATGATCTAAGCTTCGAGCATGGATCCTTCATAGTAGAGAAAACATAATGTTATAATCTCGCTAACATCGAAATGAGGCCAACATGTACGGCCTCAGACACGTGGTTAATTACGTCATTCCATTCATAAATTTTGACTGTTACACATTTCCCAATTCATCAGTCAATCACGAGTATTTTTTTATTCATAATTTTGAAAAGAAGTCACGTGTCTGAGGCCATTCGGTCTGAGATGTTGGTTTCACGATTATGACTTCATATTCGCTCTACTACAGTTCATTCATGCTCGAAGGATCTAGGTCAAACCAGACGTCTGGCAAGCCTAAATTTAAAGAATAGAGGAAGATTTGCTAGTTTTCAATAACGTTTCCCTTTTATTTAAATTGTAATGTTTTTTTTTGTGCGGCAAAATTTGGCGCCCTTTTCGATCTGGCTTAAGCCACTTCTTTGTCTACGTGACACAAGTGGTTGCTTGGGATGTCGGATGGAAGAGAACTCTAAATTTCGCCGAACAAAAACAAAATTATAAAAAAAGTAGAAACAAATCATTTTACTTATTCTTATTTCTATCCTAATTTACTACCGAACGAGACTAAAATTATATCAATCGAGCTATCTGTCAAGGAGTTATAGTGTCGGAATGGAACACCCGAAAAGCGCAACCTGTTGTTTCTATCAGGATTATAGTGTAACTGCTTATAAAGACATTTCACGTCAAAACTGTTTAAATGTATTTTACCTGTGACAAATCGAATATTTCTAAAGCAACAGAAATATTTTCAACAAAAATATTTCTATCCATACTTTTTTTTTACAACCAACCATTGAAACACGTGCAAAATTGTGTGTGGTCTACGAAAATATATCGAGTAAATATACTACCAATAAAATACTAAATGATATTATGCAATAAAAGTCATATCACTTCAAAATGTGAAAATATATGTCAATAACTATTCTCTTAACAGAACTTTCAGCTGTTTCATGGGACAATTTTTATTAACCATAATTTCTTACATACGCTTTTGAAAGAGAAATGAAATATGCTTATGATTAGAAACTTTGTATACTATTTTAGATCCCATTAATCAAAATTAATTACTAATTAAACGTCGTATTAGCCATGCTTAATTTTTCGTATTTAAATTTAAATGAATTCTATGTAATTTAGCAATTCATTATTTTATTTTACTAATCCTACTTCCAAAGTATTAAAAAACTACACTGAAAAAACAAATTGTACTTAAAAATGAGTACCTGTACCTACTTATTTTCCTTTGAGTACAATTGCATTGTAAATGAGCGATGACGTACTGATATTCAAGTAATCGTACTTTCTCAAAAATGGGCAGTGTGATTTAATATTGCTAATATCGGCTTCTGTTCAAGCCATCTTAACAAAGCGACTTGATAAATTTAAAATAGGTGTTCAGGAGACGGTTTTCCACATTATTTGATGTCGATGGCTTTGGAAGCTAAGTTATTACAACTCAATTACCTTACTTCCCATTCTTTTCGCACACCTTTCTAATATTTCTTCTGTTTATAATTTTTTCACGTCGTCCTCGTAGTACAACGGATAAGGCATTGGGCTGCGATCCTTGAGGACCTGGGTTCGATTCCCGAAAAG
The DNA here is from genome assembly GCA_963932185.1 of Troglohyphantes excavatus. Classification (NCBI taxonomy): domain Eukaryota; kingdom Metazoa; phylum Arthropoda; class Arachnida; order Araneae; family Linyphiidae; genus Troglohyphantes; species Troglohyphantes excavatus. Next base: position 30,112,053 of record OZ010666.1, on the reverse strand, counting down.
TCTTGGTTGTAATTGTCGATATTTATTGAAAGTAATTTATGAAGGCAACCTATGTAGGCTAGCATCTGTTCTGTTTACTCATTTTTACCCATTGTACTTATTTTTGAGTAATGCCTTTTTCAAAATTAAAACTTATGTATTCGGAGCTATGACAAGCATCGAATGTACTAAAAAAAGTACATTCTACATATTTTTGAATATCTATTTTTAATAGTGTACTGTTCTCTAAAAGCAGTATTTGAAGTCGTCAATTGATTCTAATAATTGTATATTTTGAAAATATATTTCCACGGCGAACAAAATGGCGCATGATATCCTCCATATTGGAATTATGTTAAAAGTATATGACCTCTAACATTTACGAACATTTATTTGATACCTCATTTGACAAAATCATCAATATGCTCAGGTGATAACACAAAGATAAAAAAAAAACTTACTAACACATATAGGAAAATAAAGAATGTACTAAGTTAGAAAATATAAAAAATAATGTGAATGCCAGCAATAAAGAGCGTGCCTTCGATTTTTTCAAGAAAAAATTTGTATTAAAAAAATGTATAAATCGGAAGAACCAAAATATCTCTCGAGGGTTATGAACTCTCCGTAGGGTTCTTAAGTTAACTTTCGAGAATTCCTGGGTCAATTCAATTAATTTCAGTTCTATATATAACGTACCATTAGAAAGTACCTTGTAATTTTATCGTAGATGTGTTTTTAACTGCTTTGATAAATTTTGAATTTGACATTGCGAGTTTAAGTGTAGTTTTTACTCCGGAATTTTAAATTGCTGATATATATTCAGTGGCGGCCCGTGGTCGAAAATGTTGGTGCAGCCGAAATCATTGAATCCCCCCCCCCCCCCCCCCCTTATTTTCCACAACCCATACGTGAACGGAATTTTTTTATTATTTACCACTCAAATCAAAGTTTCCTTTCAATTTTTACAAAATGATACCATGCGAAAAAAATAGAAAACACTTACTTATTTTTTTTTAAATTAAAGCAATCCTCTTTTCTTTTAAACATGCGAAACGGTCCATTTTAATATTAACTTAAATAACAAAACAACAGCAAGACCATGTCCTGAAACTACAGCACACAGTAAATTTATCACGAAAACCATTTCTGTTTGGAAATATTCTCGTAAATTATCGTTTTACCCACCCATCCCAGCGTTTCACGGACGAGCCAATCAGCATATCGAATATCAAGTGCAGCTAAAACAAGAAAATTCATTTCGGCTGTACCTTTTCACAAATGCTAGTGCATTAGCATGGGGGTAATCTCCATACTACGTAGAGGTTGTCATGGCAACGATGCAGCCGATTTCGAATTTCGCTTTTTGGCTGCAGTTTTGATCGAAAGGAGTTTTTTCCCCCTCCTGAATTGTACATTACGGTAACAGGATTGCTATTTATTCGGAGATTTTGTTTACTACCGTAGAAATTTCATTTTCAATTATAATCTTCATTTAAGGAAATTAGTAAAATATCTGATTTTAGTTTTAAAATACTGAATTTAGGTGCAGCCCGGCTGTACCTGCTGTAGTGGACGAGCCGCCACTGTATATATTAGATTGGTAAATAAAAGTGTTTGATTGTACAGGTTGGTGACACAAAAAGCCTAACGGTTATATTTTAAACCTTACATTTTTTTGGGGTCAAAATTATTAACAGACGATGAATAAAAAATTAATATCGATCTATGGTAGAAAAAGGAAAAGGGACAACTTTTGAATAATTAAAAAAAAATCCGTTATAGTCAGTGAGTTATAAAAGTAAGAGGGTCCGAATTAGAAAAAAATTCAAGCAGATTGATGTAATTCACTATTTAAAATTATTTTTTAATTATAAGCCTTCTTGTTTATGCGTAAATATTGTGCAGACATAAATTTAACTGACGATTAAATGTTATCACCGCTCGTTTAGAAAAATATGCTTTCCCTGATGTTCAATGGTGTCTGAAAACTAATTGTCTAATAAGACTATAATTATTATTTCATATTTCACTTAAGAACATTTAAAAATATTTTTTGGGGGTGATAATTAAAATTTTATACAATCAAAATCAGTAAGTAGTAATAATATATAATCCTTACAAATAAAATTGAAATTTATGTGTCTGGATAAAATTTGTGAGCTAATCGAAATCGTTAATTTTATATAAGGGTATAAAGGTTACAGAATTAAAATATTTCAAACTGTAAGAAAATATACTTTTACACCTTTCAGGTTTAAGAGGATAGCACATTTATTTTTCAGACAACAAAAATTAAGATACTCAACATTTACCCTTTTATTTCAAATTAAATAAGGTCTATAGCGTACGCAAAAAATTTGTAGGGGGGGGGGGGGGGGTCATTCTAACACCTTGCATCAGGCCAAGTTTTACTAATAGAAACCATTAGGACCGGGACCAGGCTTTAGAGGCCCCAACTTTTTTTTTATTTAGAGGTAAATTGTATGAAAGTTGCATATACTTCGAAAGATTCGTTATTATTATTCCAATTTTTCCAAAACCGTCATAAGTTAAATTATTTTTTAGATAAATATTAAATTACTTTGCGACGTTTTTCATTTTTCGTTACTTTTTTTTTTACGAGAATTGTCCCAATAGAACTGAAATTTCTAAATCGGGGCCTGCTACTCATATTAGTATTAAAATTTACTACACATTCGTCACCTACCGATCAACGGGAGGGGTTATAACCCCCCCCCCCCCCTGGCGTACGTCATTGAATTAGGACATATTGTGATATTTATTTTAAATAGAAGGGCAGCAAGAAAATGGTGGTTTACTTTACATGCATAAATATACTTAATCATCTATAATGTCTTTATCGTGGACTGGAATCAAATCTTTACTTAATGAAACTATAATACTTACTTTACTGGCGCAAAATTACAATATTTAGTCAGAGAAGGCAAGTGAAATTGTAATATTCAGTTATAATCGGTCATTTAGAAATCATAATAACACAACCCAGATTGAATCGAATCGTTATATTTGTGGTTCGGTCCAGCATTAAAATTCTTATTTTCTTATAGAGTATTAAGTATTTTATTTTTGGGTGATTTCAAAAACTTACTGCAATTTTGAATTTGGGAATAACAATACCAAAAACGATAGCGATGTACTAAAATCCTTCTGGAAACTTGTACTCGATACAAAACAAAATTCGAATAATACAAAATTCGAATAAAACAGAATTCGAATAAAACAACATTCGAATAAAACACAATTCGAATAAAACAACATTCGAATAAAACAACATTTGAATAAAACAAAATTCGAATATTACAAAATTCGAATAAAACAAAATTCGAATAAAACAACATTCGAATAAAACAAAATTCGAATAAAACAAAATTCGAATAAAACAACATTCGAATAAAACAAAATTCCAATAAAACAAAATTCGAATAAAACAAATCAAATAAACAAAAGTCGAATAAAATAAACAAAATTCGAATAAAACAAATCAAATAAACAAAATTCGAATAAAACAAATCAAATAAACAAAATTCCCATAAACTATTTTTTTTAATTAAGAAATTTAAACTTCAAAAACTTTTTGGCTTTTTAGTACATTTAATAAAAGCGTGTTTTTAAAATGTGTATTTTTATATTAACTAAACACGCAGAGAGATTTTAGCTACCCAGTTTCCTAAATTCGAATCCATCCACAATATTGCTTTTGTGATAGAAATGCCGTCCTTTCAGTAGCCGAGTTAAATAGTGCGTAACAACCGATTTGACCTTTTTAACTTCCAAGAAACAGGGAGTTTGTTTAGGTTTGAGAAACGAACGACGCCTTATGAATCTGCGATTGAAAGTTAAAAATTCTTATATTTTATTATTCTAGTGCGAAATTTTGTATTTAAAGAGCGCGGGAACATCAAAGACAAAAAAAAAAAAAAAGGAATCGAAGAATGAATTGCAGATCCTTTTGTTCGTGAATGAATTAAATTCAAAATACAGAAAAATCCTCTTGTGTACTTTGTAATCTTTGTTATTGAATATTTAATTCAGGATATCTAAGTCTAAAATCTCCATACGTTGAAAAATATATTTTCAAAGGTAAAATTGGCGTCATTTATACACTGCAGAAATAATTTAGCCTTGTTGAACCAGAACTCTCCTTCATATGGGCAGGTTGGCTGCCAAACGGTGCAAGTCCAAACAAAGCTCCAAGAAAGAGAGTTTTAAAGTTTGAGCAGGTTGGCTGCCAAACTGTGCAAGTCCAAACAGAGCTCCAAGAAAGAGAGTTTTAAAGTTTCGTCAGACACAGTAGCGTACGCAGAAAATTTGTATGGGAGGGGTGATATTAACCACTTTGGCAATAACGTTAAGTGGAATGACATCCAAATCATTATTGAGCAATCTATTGAACTAGAACCCACACAACAATAACAGAAAAGGGTGTTAGTTTATTTTCGAATTTTTGTATGTTAAACTACTTGGCAAACCCTATACTACATTTTTACTATTTATTAGTTTATTGCTTTAAGCAATACGCACGGAATAGTCGACATAGCCTGTAGATCTCACAGCGTGGACCTGGATTAAAGTGACGTACAAGACAAGGACGTTGATTCACATTCGTTCGTACCTGTCGAAAGCAACGGTGGCTCGCTGATTATGCGCTCCCTTGCAGTTGCCCCAGTTTGATGTAAGTAAGTGCCCGTTGATACGGGGGAAAATACTATTGTGGCTTTGATTGGCTTGCCTACAGAACTATGTCTGTGTTAGTATAACAATTTTAGCCATTCAAGTTTACTGCGGGTTAGATTTAATTTTATGTAATTTTTCATATAGGGGTAACATAATTTGATGACAAAACAACTTTAAAATTCCTTACTATATTTTGTATAAATGCTCTTAATTCATTTATTGGGAAATTGTGCAACTTTCCACATTACATACTTTAAGTGATTCCCCATACTATATAGAGATACATATTTAGAAGATTATTCAAAGCAAACGTTGATATTTAAAAGTGAATTTCCAATTTCAATTTAAAGCTTCTTAGCATTCTTGGTTTGCAATAGTGTACATATCCTAAGGAGTATATTTAAATAATTGACAGTCATATGTAAGCTAAGTAGATATGTGGATACCAAATATCTTTGGCACGCCAATATGTTAGATTCTCAATATTTCTGTAACATTTAAAAAACCAGCAAAACACCAAAATGTTTTATTTTGACCATTGGACTCGGAGTGTAAATTAATAACATATTTCTTCAACATAAAGATTCCTATAGATGTTCATTAGAAAGTAATGTAATGGTTTTATAGTTAAGACATTTTTTTTTATGTGGTAGTCTGTGGAGCTATTGTACCACCTAGCTTTAATGTTACAATTTTTATTTTATTTTTTCAATAAAAAAAAAATGTGTTTCGCAATGTATGGAGTTTTTATATTTAAACATTTAAAAATATTACTGTTAAAAAAGCTTTTTGAATTTATTATTTAGAATTAAACTTTTTTAAATTTTCAATAATAACCCAAAATAGGATAAAATTATAGCTAAACAGATCTACAAAAAATGTAATGTATTAAGTATTAAAAGCATAATAGATAGGGTTACATATGAAGCATTATAGCTTCAAAGATTGGCTGATGAGTTTTAACTGTGTAACCTAATATTTTGTAATCGCTTTTAGGCAGAACGATTGCTTTTCCCTAAATAAAGTTTCTTCAATATAAAGTGATCACAAAACAATGAGATGGAGACAAAATATGTCCAAACTTTCCTAAGTACCAAATGGCTACTGTCACTTGCTGAAGCCAAAGTATTCTTAATGTAAAAATATTTACTCTTGATATATAACAATTGACACAAAAAATATATTTATTAAGTTACACAAGTATTAAAATACATTTATAATTACAATATTTAAAAATTTACATTTCTAACAATCACAGATTTTAGTTGCAAATAATACAATTTACTATAAATTCAAAGCTGAATTACGTCAAGTGTCATAAATGTTATAAAAACATCAATTACTTTGTAACAATTTCAGTAATGGCTCTAAGAACAAACGGCAAAGATGTAGAGTCTCGATGCAATCTACAATATAACGTGCAATTCTCTTTTAGTTAAAGAAATAGTTATAAAATTAACAGATATATAGCAGCTTGAACAAAAAATAAAGAAATAAAATAAAATGTTTCTTTTAAACTTACCTTCCATTTTCAAGTTGTTTTGGTGGGCTAAGCACAATTGCAGCAACACTAAAACAAAACGAATTTGATTGGGAAATGTTTCTATATATTTTTAGTATGCATTTAGAAGTTAACTGAGTTTAAATGAATAAAATTTACAGTATGCAATTAACTGCATAATATGTATTAATTGATAATGCTAAACACAAATTTTATGCCCTATTCATAGTAAAAACATTTACGTATGTGTAAAAAAATTTGTACACCTTAACAAAGGAAGTGAATTTATTTCCTTCATAGATGATAATAAAATAATTTTACTTCAAATTTAAACAAAAGTGTTCAGACATAAATTTATGAGACATTGTTTCCTAATATTTGCTTTACATGATGTTTTTCATAAAGACAGGCACCAATCAAAATAAATAATAAAATAGGTCAATGTTTTGTAACCTGAACTCTTAGCAGGATTACAAAAAAAGAAAATGAAAACAATTTTTAGATATTATGTTATATTTCTTACCTTTAGCCAATAACACCACCAAAATTAAAATACTACATACTTACAAAATAAGTTATTTAAAAAACCAGAATAATGGATACTCTATAATGGATACATAATTTTAAAACATATAACAATTTACAGCATTATCCATTTATAATTAATGATGATCATGCCATTGTTTTTTTTTAAACATATTTTAGAATCTTTAAATTTTCTGAGGTTATTTACAACATGTTGTCATTTTTCTAACTCGTAACTTCTAAAAAATGTATTTCTAAGAGAAAGTAGTTCACAGTTACTAATAGGGAAGATTTTGAGGAACTTTTCAACTAGCAAAACATTTTTTTTATATAATGAAAAAATATCACTATACACAAAATTTAATACTACAATAAAATGAATTTTTTTACTTGTTTATTATTAATTTATCTAAAAAAAATTTTACAAAGTTTTTAAATAATAAGAGAACATTATAAACTTTAATATATCCCTCAATTTCCTATTAAAAATTCAACATTCTACAGTAAAAAGTCAGGAAATTATTAAAACAAAAATTAAATTACTTCCTGGTATAGGTTCTCTGTGTGTGAAAATAATTAACTTGAAAATATAAACTGTCAATGCCTTTAAAATACACTTACTTGGGAGAGTTGAGAATAGATAACAACTCGGAAACTCTTTCAATTACAATCTTCCAATTCTTTTTGTAATCATTACCGAAGAATGCAAGTTGCTTCTGAGCCTTGCTTAAGCACAGCACTGCTCGAGGTACTTGATCTTGGTTTCTAGCAGCCAACTGAAAAATAAATTAAATTTTAATTCATTTTTTGTCATTTGTCTAATCAATTTTTGGTTAAACAGCTATACACAATTTTGATTAGAAAGAAAATGTATGTAAAATATGAAAGACTCGCCTTTGAAAGTGTTGTTAAGGAGATACTGAGGAGTTTCAGAAAATTCTCATTCGAGGATTCATGCAGAGCAGACAAAGCTTCGTATGTAGTAGATTCCAAGCTTTCGAAGAATAAAGCAATTACTTCTGGGCGACAGATATTACTGTATGCCACTGAGACATACTCTCCTACTATCCAAACCTGCATAAGAACAAATAAACAAAACAAATTAAGCATTGGATTTTCTTTAAATCATGAAAAAAATTTACATCACAAAAAAAGTTATGTACACTGCCTCATAATTTCGTAGTACCCTCCATAAAAAATCATATCCAGTAGCATTTTACTTCATTTGAATAAAAACTTAGTTGGTTGAATTAACATTACACTAGAGATAAACAGTGGCAACAATTCAGGATCTATCCTGAAGGAAAGACACAGGAATGAATCTCATAATTTTGAACCAAGGACAACACTTGAGTTGGCATGGCAGACTTCAAATTTCGACACTATGAACTCCTTAGGTAATTTATACACAAATGTATTTATATGGATAGTAGGAATATCTAGAAACATATTGTTATAGAAACTAAAAAAAATCTTTCTATTACATATTTTTTTCAATATTTTCTATCAATTCATTCAGCTGTTAGGATTAGCAAATTAAGAAAAAACCTAAATACATTTATAAAAAAAAAATAGAAAAACTATTTTTATTTTATCTCCCTAATTCTTAAATCAGCTAATTTGATGACATATCAAATGCTTAAAATAAAGTATGTAAAACCATCGCCAAAGTCTTGTAAAATCTTCCGTGTGAATATTTGTTTACCTACAACAAGTTAAACTTTTGTGACCATAAACTTGAGGATAACGTTTATAAGCATCAACTTAAATTTCATTGAAAACCTTACTAATATGTTAAAAATGTGTGAGCACATTTTCTGCTTCTCATTATTTTTTATTAGCTATTAAGATAACTAAAATGCCAATATTTTTAAACTTGCTCATTGGCAGTCTTTTAAAATATAAACTGGCTATCAAAAGTATTTCTTGAATTTATTTCAGGTTGATAATATTTATTTTGGAAAGCAATATTAATAATAGTCGCATTGTTAACAGGAGTCCAAGGGAATTTTTTAACAGAAGCAAACACAATTTAGGTGACTTCTTTCTTTCCATAAAGTAAAATTTTTAAGCAATAAATTCCTTGAATATTAAATCTTAAAAATAAAATAATAATATAAATATTTATAAAAAAAAAAAAGAATTAATAGAAAGTATTTACTTTTAAAATTTACAAAAATCTTTCTTTACATTCAAATTTGCCACCCTTCTTAGTACAGCGCACTGAGTGGTCGCTTGGCCCTTAAAAGCCATTCTTGATTGTTAAAGTAATATTATACACGATTTTTTTCCTGCTAATAAACTTTAATAAATTGAATCCTTATTTTGTGTTTGCGAGTATAAACATGAGAGTATCGGCTAGTACAAAATAAATACAATTCAATAATACATTGCAGAATCATAAGACAAATTCAAATCAATTACCATGTGCATAAAGTTTTTCTCTGCCATGCTATAGTTTTTGAAACGACTTATATAACCAATAATACTCTTTTGACAGTGAAAAACAGTCTCAGGATGGAGCTCAAATAGTTGAACCACTGCTGCTGAGAGGATACTGAAAAAATATAACCTTTTTAAAAATACTGCATATCTAAATAAAATAAAATTGAGAAGTAATTTTTTTAATTCTTTAAAAACAGAAATCGTTAATTCCGTATTTAAATACACATTTTTAAACAAATATATTCAATGATGTACATATTTTTTTTTAAAAATTCAAGAAAACCTATGAACAGATGAACAAAACATAAAATATAAATTTTACAGAATTAAAATTTTCAATTAAAAAATAGTTTAAGAATATTTACACATGAACATCTCCTGCATATTTTGGAACAGGAAAAATTATAGACAGTCTCTCCAGTATCACTGGAATGAGTAGAGTAGTAACAGTCATATCGGAAAACTGCAAGATGACTTCAAAGTATCGTCTAAAGAAACAAAAAGGGAATTAAGGAGGGAACATTGATAAGAACTATGTCTTAAACAAGTTTAGTATAAAATCTTTACCTCAACAGTGTAAGAACTGTTTGTGAACAGAACACTACACGACTTTGAGTTGCAAGGCTTGCCAGATGTTGGTGTAGCAGAATAACACTAAAAATTAAAGTTAGTTTCATAAAAATACAAATAGCTAGAGATACTGAACAGAGCAATGTTAATCAAGGAAGAAGAAGAAATCAGGTAGGTAGAAGTTAAAAATTTATAGAAGGGTCAACTAGTTCCATACTCAGAATATTTACTACTATAAAAAAATAAACACTAATAAGAAGTTATGCTAATTAGTAACAATTTGTTAATTAATTACATAATTTATTCAAGAAATTAAGATTTTAGTTATTATTTAAAATTAAGATTAACATAATTTTCATAAAGCATATACACATTGTTTTTTTGCATTAAAGATCTTACTAGCATGCCTGTGTGATAATTACGCATGAACAACCACCATCCCACACAAAGTTATTAGGAAATTTTTGATAAGCAAACATAAAAAAAAAATTTAACGGTTCTATTCATAGATGGCAACATTACCAACGGCTTGTTTAAAAAATGCTTTGAACTAATTATTTTTAAATGCATTTTTTAAAATAACTATTAATATTCATGAGACAAAAGTGCGATTTATCACTGCTCTGGGAAATTCCTGGTTTTTTTTTACAAATCACATATTAAGATCGTCGTGTGCGAGACACGAAAAAGAGATCTTTACTACTGAAATAAAATAAATTATGATTTGAGAAATGAGTAGAAATTTGTGATTCGAAAATCTTAGAAGCAGGGGGTGCTTGATTCTCTAGAGCCCCTCTTTTTTCTACACATATAGAAGAAATAGTCCTTTTTCATAGTCCTTTTAAAATTTCTAAATTAACAAAAGGAATTTAAATAAAACATGTATGTTTGATAAAAAAAGCCTTTACAAAACTATATGCTTGAGAAAAGGGGAACTATTATGACAATTTTTAATATAAAACAAAGAAATAACAAATAAAGTACTTTGTATAGGAGTCACCAGGTCCACTGGTTTTCCTGAGCATGAATTTGATCACAGATGCTACTTCTGGCTTTCTAAGAGCTGACACTAGGGATGTATCTTTTAAAATCCAAGGTTCCGGGCTGCCTGTCTTACTGTCTGTTAGAATTAGTATAGCAGTCAGGCAAGGAAGGTCCAGAAGGGAATAAAACACCTTAGAAATGAATATAATATTGAAAATATAAGTTGTAAAAAATAGTATATAATACAAAAAATTAATCAAAAAGAAGCAGTTGTAACCATCTTCCTGTTTTTATTTATAAAAGTTTTAACAAATATTAATGACTAAATTAAGGGTACAAAATTGTGAAGTATCAATGCATATTTTTTGTTTGAATTTAAATTGTGTATATAGATTCGAATTTATTAGCTTTTATATTTCAGTGTAATTAAAAACAATTGGTAAAGCATAAAAGTATGTGATGAAGGAAGAGGAAGCATTTTTTTATGCACAGCTTTGTTGGTTTTAAAAGAAGAAGCAAAAATGAGACACACTTTTAAACCTGATAAATCACAAAAAGTATTTATTTCTATATAATTTATGAAGGATTTTTTTATGAACTTCCTAACTAGAGAAAACAATTTTCTAAATATTAAAAAGAAACATGGAAAATAAAAAATTAAGATAACAATTTTAAATTTCAATAAAAAAAATTGTTGTTGAGCTAATAAAACAAATGTAAAGCTTAATGTATATAAGCAAAAATAATTATAGTGGGTAAACTACATAATCAGTTAAGTGTTACTAATCGATTACCATTTATCTAGAAAGCTGAATCAATTATACCTCAACTGATGTGTTATGGGAAAGGAAAGCCGGAAGGAGTTCCAAAAAATCATTCTCAAACGTCGTAGGTCTCCAAGCTAACACCTGAAATAAAATAAAAATTTAATTAAAATTGTAAGAAATATAAAATTTTATATTTGAATATACTACATATCGAATTTATAATCAAAATACTAATTTTAAAATTAAAAGGCTCACATGCTAAAAAAAAAAATCCAAAAGGAACATAAAACCATAATCTGAAAACATGATGAAAAATTAATGATGGATTTTTTTAACGCGACACCTAAAAGCTATGGAAAAAAAGTACTATAACGAAGTTAAAATAGTTTTAAAAGAAATTTAAAAATAGAATATTTTAAAAATAAGTATTACTCAGAAACAGTCAATAAAAATTATGCACAAAATAACTATTGCTATACTTTTTTTTTTTAAATTTCATATAAGAATAAAAATAACTTTTTCTCATCTACTCTTATCCTCATTATATTCTATAAAAAGTTTTTAAAAAAAAATCATTAAATGAATTGTGCTAGGTAAATATCAAAACTATTCACTGATTCTAACTTTTAATTAGTAATTTTGACTAATTAATAATACATAAAAAACTCCATAAATGTATTAAGCATCCTCAAAAACAAAATTCTGGCTACAACTACTGCACTTTGAGCATTACTTTTCATACAAAGTTTTTCAAATAATGTAGCCAGATCAGATGCAATATTTTAGTAGAATAAATTTTGCCTAGTATATAAAGACTTAAAACACAACAACTCCATCAAGCATTTTATATTGTACAAATGGAATCATATACTTACTTTTAAAAAAGTAGGAAAATACTTTTCCAAAATACTGCTATGGTAACAAAGTTGAGACAAATTTTCTTTCATTAGTTGCAGAATTTCATAGGTTACATAGTTATCTTTATAATACAAGCTTAGCATATCACAGAAGAGGTACACATACAATGTATCCGGTTTGTGCATCACTGAGCTGCCTAAAAAATATGATTTGATATTAATGAAAAAAGTAAAAAATTAAATTAAATTATTGTGTATAGGGTAGAAAAAAAGTGGGTTGCAAAGAATAGTTGAAATTAGATTTTCTAAAATCAAAAAAAAAAAATACTTAAAGACCTTTAATAAATGAATAAAATTTCAATACACAGCTTTCTTATTAAAATAGTCAAAGTTTTTGGACACTTTTATGTATAACAATCGAGATATACAAGAGATTTGACTTTTGTATTCTACTTTTGTTGTTACTCTCAAGTGAGTTAAAAATTTTTAAAGTACAGTTGTATACTTGACAAATTTAAGCATAAATACTTCATGCACTTGAATAATTCAAAATGTACTCTCAACCCAATTTCCAACTAGATATTATGTATTTTAAACAAGATTTTTCGCTTTTGGCCATTATATCAAAACACAGTCTCTGTAAAATAAAAATATGCATTTTATTCTAAATATCTGCGTAATATCTTTTACTCGCAGATGCATCAACCACCCAAGTTCCGGTAGTGGAATCTTTGTTCTTTCGTTAATTTTAACCACAATTTGAAATTAATTTTCTTTTCATCTAGAGTCAGTGTGTTATATATTCTCTTTAAATTTAAAATCTAAGTATAAGAAGAAGAGAGGTAGATCATGGCTTCCTAGTTTAGTAGCTCAAACCTACTGAGCTAATGATATCCTGTTTGGAGGTTTAGTTTAAAAAAACCAGTTTTATGGCCTTGTGTATCAATTCACATCACACATTTTCCTTGGATTTAAGAAAAATTCAAATACAGTTTTTATTATTACTATTCATTATTAACCAGTAGAAAATGTATATAAAACAACCCTTTTTGAACTTAATAATCAAATGAACATACTCACTAACCATGATTTATAAAAAACTGCATTGCACTAGCCATCACAGCAACATCTTGTGCCTCTGAATCCTTAGAAATATTGGAATGTATTTGATCATAAATACGCCTCACAACAGGAAACATAGAATGCACAATTCCAGAATCCATCAAGCATATGATGTTGAACAAGTGAATGGCTTCAACAAGACACTAAAAGGAAAACGTAATATAAATGACATATTCGAATAAGGAAGTATATAAAAATAATTAAAAGAAAGACTTATATCTAAGCTAAACACCCCACTCACCAAATTTTCACACAATATGAGAACATACCATTAAAAATGCTGTGTGTTTTAATCGATATTTCTAATATATCGATAACTTTTATGTATACATAATGCATATATATAAAAACTTCTGATATATTGATATTTTATAAGTAGAACGAATATACAGTAGTAATAAGTAAACACAAAAAATAATCGCATTTACAAAACTATTATTTTGCGTTAAAATGCAATATTTTTTTATAACACAACCTCCCTTTACGAAACAGCCTTGTAACGATAGCATATTCCTGAACCGAAGCCAAAACGCTTTCGTCTTCTCAGCTACACTCAAACGTCTGACAAATTTATTTTTAATAACGCTTATAAAGAAAAAAAAATCTCTGTTAGGGACTTCTTTTTTCTTATACAGTTCAGTGAAGTCTTACTTTACATTAAAGGTTAAGATTAGGGTATTACGCATGATCACACTTGCCACCATTTGTTGATAAACAAATACAATTGTTCTGAAGATGAGAGTTCAGAACAATATTGACAACCCGAGTGTTCTTCCGGACTTGAATTCTTTGGTACTTCCAAGTGTACTTTTGTCTAATTGTAAAAATGATTAATCGTCAAATCGATTAATAGTCAAATAGAAAACTACAAAATCGAAATCGCAATGTTTTTTTACTTCCAGAATTTCGAATATATCAGATCAATGCCCAACCCTAGCAACTGTTACAATTTATACTAGTATTATAAGATATATGCATTATCACCATATACAATACAACATAAATGAACTTACAGCTTTTTGAAATTGAGCTACACTGTCAGAGGCTGCTTCTGCATAAGAAAAAATATTTAGCAATATATTTTTTACTATTACAATGAAATAAAACTGATGACATTGTATTTAAAGTTATGTTTCTTTGGAATGAAAGCAAAAATCTTTGACAAAAAAATCTGACACTAATAAATATTCACTAACTTCTATCGACCTGATCAATTATTCGCATACAGTATTCCCGAACGGAAAGACCGAGCTCCTCGCATGCAAAGTTTCCTATGGGAGGATACTTTTGCCTTGCTATAAAAAAATAAAATAATTGAAGAATAAAGCATGTTCACAAACACATGAAACAAAGGTTCAAAATTAGGAGATAAAAGTTAGGTGTCATCGGCACCTAGAAATTTTTTGTTTAGATGTAATTTTAAAATAATTTACTTAACCGGAGCTGCCAACTGTTATGATATTTTTGTAGACGTTAAAGCTTCTTTTAATAAAAATAGATGGTTTCATATGTACTCTTATTCAAAATCAATGTTAGAAGTTAAAATTGACGACTGGTTGCAAAAATACGGTCATCAAACTGAAATTTTTATGAAAAAGCTAGTAGTCAAAAATGACGGCTGGGTGTAAAATGAAAAGTGAAATTCTTAGGTGCAAAATGGGACTAACGACTGCTAATTTTGAACCCTGCGTGAAACATAAATCAAATTACTTATAATTTAAATAATTCCCTTACAAGCCTTTCCATCGTTTTCATTAGAATTGCATAGGAAGGATCTCAGCATGGAAAACACTTGTATGTTTCGTAAAAAGTTGGGAGTGACGGTTGAAACTACAAAACAAATGTATTAAAAATTACACATAAACATGTTCTTTTAAAATACTCTAATATAATTTATAACATACTCTTAATTTTATTTTCAGAATACTTATAAAATATAAAATTTATATTTATGATACTCAAATTTTATGTGAAAATTAACAAAACACACATATGCTTTTCTTTGTAGCTCAGCGAATTAGTTTTAAACTTGTCATTAACTATGTTGCGCAAAATCATCTTTGTTCATTAGCTGTGTTACACAAAACACTATTTTATCAACCACTAAGGTAGTTGATTAAACAAATGGGGTACTTTAAAACAAGAACATTGCATTAGAAATTGAAACTCAATAATGAAATCTTAAAATGATAGTAAGAAATATTCTAACAATAACTTAGTTCACGTAGTTAATAAATACTAATGCTAATGTCAGATAAATTTATTTATATATTTCAATATTTACCATAATTCAAAACAGTGAAAATATCTTGAGTATTTGTTCCATCTATTTCAGTTATAGAAAGAGAGCTTGATGACTTTCTGAAGCCCAGATTACGGCTTGAAGGGACAATGGAAGGTATTATTAACCACTCAGAAAGACGGGAACAAACTTTATTCATTTCATCTGAAACAGTACAAATATTTTCAGGAATTATAATTTCTTAAATTTTTTACTAAGAAATGATAAATTAATAAGATGTGAAATTAATTATTAATATATAAAAAAATAATAATATTTGTTTGATGGTGTTCAAATAAAATGAAAGAACACAGGTAGTTATTTAACAGAAAAGAAATTGTTTAGTAAAATATTACTTAACAAAATATTTTTTTGTTTAGCTTTATAAAGAATTGACAGCACATTTTTTCTGGAAAATCGAAATAATTTATATATAGGAGCTTACTAAATTTTTACATTTAATTAAAACAAGTCTATATTTTGTAATTTGTAGCATTGAAAATTCAAATAAAGATAATGAAAAAAATTAATTAAAAAAAAATACTTGCATACAGTATTCTCTCTAAGCTTTTAATTTGATATATAACTTTAAAAATGTCAATAAAAATTATAAATATTAGATATAATTAATTTATTATGAAAATTGGTTATCAACTTCAAGTTGTATTACAGATTCCCTTTTATATATATCTTTGATGACTTTCATTCAAAATGTATGTAAAGAAAAGACTAACAAAATTAATTCAAAAATAAATAAAACTATTTGTATGTATAATTTTTTTTTATACATAACTAGGCAACCTCTATGGTGTTTATATTTATCAACAGAAAAATGAATATCTATACAATACAACACATATAAATACATTAAATAAAAATGATGATTACAATATATTACTAGAAAATTAAAATAGTCTTAAATTTTTTTTGTGCTTGCCAATAAGCATAAAAATAGAACACGAAAAAAAAAAAAAATCATCCACAATATATGTATAAAGAAACAAGTTTTCTATGTATGTTCTAATTTTTTTTTATTATGCTACAATGTATTTTTAAACTTTCATCATGGCATAATGAAGCCTATCACTGCTGTTATAAAAAAATACGCTCTTATCTTTATGAACTGATAAAATTGTGTTATCTTTATCGTTTATATTCCTAGAGATATTTTAGACAGAAATAAGCGTAAGGTGAAAATAAAATTACTTTAATTTTGTTTTTGTATTAACCAACAATGCACAGCTTCGAAGGGAAAAACATATCAAATAAAAATCATATAATATTCATAAAATTAAAAATATTTTGAAATGTCAATAAAATGGGAAGTAATATTTAAAAAAACGTTTCTATAGGGTTTGGAAATGTGAAACAAAGTAACACAAATTTACTTGTGAGAAAGTTAATATGATTTATTAATATGTTTTATTACTAACAATCAAAGATTCAGTATGAAATGTTAATTGATATTCTTATTATTACTGTCTTACAGAAACAAGAGCTTAACAAAAGTAAAACTATGCATGGAAAATTAAAACACATAAATTATTTCTACAATAAAATTCTAATAGAATAGCACAAGTAGAGATGTCTTTGTGTATAAATAAATCCTTTTATAAATAGTTTAAAATATTATACAGCTTTTACCAGAAAAGAAATTTATTACAAATTTACATATACAATAATTTATTATGACAAAAGGAATATCGAAGCCTACTCTAAAAAAGCACTGTAAAAACCTACAAATATCAGTCAATTCAAAATGCATGACAGATAACGTTTTATACTTGGAAAATAAATTTCTGTTATGACAAAACAGAAAATATTTGTAGACCAAAACATTTGTAGATCATATGCACTACTTAGTAGGCTGCCAAGTTGTTCAAGTCCAAAAACAGAGTGTTTTAACATAAGAGTGTTTAAAGTTTGCAATTCATATTGGCTCCAAATGGAAAATGGAAATTGTGCAAGTCCATTTTCAGATTTTTCTAACTTTCGCCACATGGCAGAAAATTCGCCAATATCATGAGATCGCAAGAAATTAATTTAACATAATGAAAATGTATAATGAGTGACCAAGGAAGAAAATATTGGATGTGTAATGGGAAGGGCAGACATTTTCAAAAATATATCTGAAAACACTTAAAAGTGTCCGTCAATAATTAAAAACTCCAAGAAATTCTAATAACCACTTCTGTTGCATAAAATTTGATACTAAATGCTAAAATTTATCGGCGCAAATCGAAATATAGTTTTGTCGACTTTTTTCATCACCAAGGGGAAAAAAAAGCCAAATATCCTATAATGCATCTGTTCCCTATATTTAATATAGTTCTTAATCATTCTGTCAAAGGAATCTAGTGTTTCTAATGAAATATATTTCCTAAACATAAAACGATAAAATAGATTTAAGAACTTGTGAAACCTTGTGTAATTGGAGTCTTCAAAGACACAGCGGCAGTGCATACAAATCCCAAAAGCTGCCATTGGTACTCGACAGGCCAGTTTTCATTGCAAAGGCACCTGCAAAATAATCAACATAAATTATTTTGAGCTTTCAAATGAAATAGATAATTTAAAATAATCAAAAATTTATTCAAATAAGGCAGCATACCATGTCAGTTTTTTAAGTAAATCTTTTATGCCAGAATCAGAAATGTCCTATAAAAAAATAAAGAAAGATATTTAAATAAAAATACAAGTTTTGAAGATCAAATACAAGGTTGCTTAAGTTTAATGCATCCTAACTGCATATTCAATTATTTTTAAAGTCCTTTGCATGAAACTTGATAAAACTCTGACCAACAAAGGGTTACGTTAAATAACTATTTAATGTAAATTTTTCATATGAATGAAAGAAATATATTAAGATGTTTTTGCAGGGCCCCGATTAAAGACAGGGGAGCCTGTTTTCAGACGGGGGATTCCATTGCTCTCAAATAAAACTTTTACATGCACATAAATGTATTGAAATGCATTGAAAACTATTGAGTATCTTTTGCATTCATTAAGTTTTCTCTTTCTTAATTTTCGAACAGATTAAACAATATATTGAATTGATGAATTTTTTACTAAAATATGTTCATGTAACTCTTTATTAAAAAAAAATTATTATAAAACTATTAGGAATGGAAAATATTTTTATGGTACGAGTGATTTGGGAACTCTCAGAAATCTAAAGTTTAAGCACGGTCTTTATGGGCCAATTTGGTGATCAGGCCTTGTTTTTCTTACATTAGAAATTGCAATTAAAATAATCAAAATACAGGTAAGATATTGGATAAAACATTGTATAAACAACTTATTTTACATTATGGTGATCATAAGCTTCTTATATAAAGTTTGAGGTATTAAAAAGGTTTGCCTCTTTTTCTGTAAGCGAGTACAAGTGCGGTACAATCAAGAAAAGTGCATGCGATTAAGCTTGGTTGGTAGACGGTGTATTTAAAAAACCTCGCACAATATAATTTTTTTGCAGACAAAATTATTTATTAGGAATTTTGAAGATATTATAAACTCTAATAAGAGATTGTAATATAATCAAATGCAAAGAAACTTACCTGCACAAGTAGAATAGGAAGTGCATGAACTAATTGAGTTCCAACCTCTACTCTAAGAATATCAGATATGTTCTTAATGGGTGATAGTTTTTGCAAAATTACAGTGGAAAAATGACGTCTGGAGACTGAAGCACCTTGATCGATCACCAATAAGAGCAGTGAACTAACAATAGCTTCAATGTCAATATCTCTGCAATAAATTTTAAAATCATAAATCAATAGGATGCACTAATATTTCATAAATATATTTAAAAATTAATTAGCTGTTATCAGTGGCTTTGCATATAAATACTTCAGTTCTAAGATTAAATTCTTATTGCTCTTTCCTAAAAATAACTTTACCAGAATAGTTTAGTATGGAAAAAGTTGTTTTCTTAAAGCTTTCCTTGTGGTTTCTTCACAACCTTTCTTGATAATTTTCTGGAGTTAATGTTAGAAAATACCTTAGTGACTTTTTTTTTTATTGAATGACTCTTTTTAACTGAGATTGAATGTGTCATGCATTATCTACAAATGATATATGAAGTAATACAAAATGACAATTGTCCTCTGATTTTGATGACAGAAAAAATCAAGTTATTTTTGCAGATTTAAAAAAAAAAATTTGGTTCAAATACTTTTTATTTAATTATAAATATAATAGTTAGGCAATTTTTGCGAAAAAAAAATGCACTTTAAAATGAAATTCAAATATTTTCTGAACTTATGATATCCACATTAAACTGCACCTAGGAAAAGTAGGAATGCTGTATATGTAGAATATTTGATGCAGCGTGCCTTAACCATGCCACAAAAATTTCTACTGAATATTCAGTTTAATTTAAAACAGCAATATTTCTATTAGAATAAAAACTTTAAATTATTGTTTTTGTTTCACCGATTCTTTCATTTTCAAAAGCCAATTTGAAAACAGAATTTGACATTTTAATTTGTTAGTAGAAGTTTTTGTACAAATGTATAGGACATTTGGCGCGCAATTTTTTTTTTGCCATGTTTTATAGGGGCGATAAATTTATAGTATGGTAACTATCCACCTGACATTGTTGGTATTTTCCGATTCGGCAACTTTCAATCTGGCAACCCTATGCTATGTTTAACAGCAATTTTTCGGCACAAAAAAACAAAACGCGCCAAATGTCCTATACTACATCTGTTCCGAATGTTTCTACGATATGTATTACATAAATATGCATGCTTAATAAAGCAGTTACCATAATACCGGTAACTTTATAAACTGAGTTTCATTAAAATAGACACTGCCAGGTCGATGGTTACTTATATTGCATGTTTTTTTTTTGAAAACTTGGTAAATACAATGTAAGAAAAGAAAAGAAAAGGTAACTTTAAAGTACTATATAAGAACTTATTGATATTTAAAGAGACAGATTACAATATATTTGAACGAAAAATACTTGGAAACTTATCAGAGAATGATAACTGTCTTTCTTGCATAAAAAAAAATATAATGCACAACATTAAAATAACTTACGATTCTAAATCATATTGAAATAAAGCTGTGTTTAATGTTTGCAAATATTCTCTCGAGATGGTTTTGGGAGCATTTTCAATAACATCCCGTAATGATTTCATAGTTTTCACCAATTAATAAACATTCATGCAATTAAAGCTTATGAACCATTCCAATAAATGATCAGTAGTATTAAAATTAAACTTATTCGGCTTATAGGGATTGTTTACAAAACAGCTGATAAAAACTGACAGTAGCTTGAGCTAAGTTGCACTCTTCCTGAAAATTGTGGAATAACATTAAGATTTTTTAAATCGCTTTAAAAGCAATAAAGATATTTATATTACAAAGTATCATCCTCGATAAAAGTTCAAATAATTGTTTATTGAACTTTTTTTTTTACTTTTTGTTTAACAATCCCATTCCAAAACCGAATCTAAACTCTAGCACGTCACTTCCGTTGATATATACTTTTGTGCATGTTGCCACATAAAATTTGAAAAATATATCGTCCATTTACCATGTAGACCGGCTGTTGTTTTGCTCACCAATAAAGTGTTAATGTTACTAAAGGCGTTTCCGTTGAATTTGTTGGAAAGAAAGGACGTTTCTGTGATCAAACATATATTTTTTAGGCTTGTTTGTGTAATTAATGTAAATTTTTTCCTTTCCGTTGGTTAGATTTTGAATGTATGGTGTTTTGCGCGAAGTTCTCCGATCTAAGCCTAACATACCCGTAACTCGGCGTGCCAACGTGGTGTGATTACAACTAGTTCACCGTGCGTGAACTCAAATTCTTGGACTTTTCTACTTACGAAGTGCGTTCGAAACATAACGATCTGGTGAAAGGTCGGAAAAGGACAATCAACTTTTTCTTTTGTTAAAAGTTTTGATTATTTTTTCACTTACGACGTTTTACGTCATAACTCTTTCGTAATGTCTTCAACGGGTTACAATTTGGAAGAATCCAGTGCGGATAGGAACGTAGAAATATGGAAGATAAAGAAATTAATCAAAAGCTTAGAAGCGGCCAGGGGGTAAGTGATTAAAGAATTTTATACGTTGATGCAACCTAGTCTATTTACCAATAAGTTATTATTTAATGTTATCTTTTTTACCATATGTATTCGTGTTCCAATAACCTAGACTTGTTCGTATGTGTCAAGCTTTAACTTTAGTTGTCATATTTTAAATATTTTTTTGCAGGAATGGAACTAGTATGATTTCTTTAATTATTCCTCCAAAAGATCAAATTTCCAGAGTATCAAAAATGTTGGCTGACGAATTTGGAACTGCATCTAACATTAAAAGTCGAGTAAATAGGCTGTCTGTTTTAGGAGCTATTACATCTGTACAGCATAGGTTAAAATTATACACTAAAGGTAAGTTTTATTTAATTTATCCACAGTGTGCATAAATTAAAATTAATTCAGCAAAGCACTTAACTTTTTTATTATAAAATCAACTATGTTTTATTTCTGAGGTTAATCTATTTTACTGTGTCACCCTGATATTTCTCTAAATCTTGCAACCCTACCTACTGGCTAGGAAGAAACTGCAGGGGGAAATGGAGTTCTTTGATTAGCGGCAACATAATCTGTGTTAATTCCTAGTGTCCGGTGCCCTTGCCAAATGGGATTTGGCGACAAATGATTGGGCGATAAAGTTTCTATATTTGGCTACTGATGCGTGTGAAAATATCATGTTGTATTGCAACCCTAAATTTTTTACCTCTACCGAATCGACGTTTGGCTCGTGTGGTTGTGCTTTTGATTTTTCTTAGCTATGGATGTTTACGCGGACGACGTTTATTTGAATAGCAGGTATTTTTGGGAATTGGAGATGAAAGGCAAACGTGCCGTGATTGATATTTTATCCATCAAACTTTGAACGGTTAGTCCTTCGGCTACTTTTGTGAAAAAACAATAACAATGCTAGCACATACTTGGCAACTAAAAACGGTTTAGTTGCCAATCAAAGAACTTTAGTCCCCCTGCAGGATTGCCAAAAATGATATCGAGATTAGATTTGGCGAAAAGTCTGGTTTGGACTGTAGAGTACATTTTAACTCTAAATTTTCATACAATGTTTGATTTTTATTCGTTTTGTACAATTTGCAGTTAAAATGCATTCAATCATCACCCTTAAACTTTGTCAACATCCACGGAAGTCTAATGCATTTCACAAAATGACTGAACAATTTTAAACTGTGTAAAAAATTTAGGGTTGTCATAAATCATGCTATAACTATGTACAGTCATCACTTAGGTTTACCCAAATGTCGCATTTGGCAATCGTACTGTATACTAGGAATTAAACAAATTCTAATTAGCATTGTTTAAAAAATATTACTTCTATTGTGTATGTTTATTACTTAAAATGCTTTTTAATGTTTACGTTAATGTACATGTTTTTTCATTGTGTTGTATCTCTTCATGTTATGACATGCTGACATTGTAGTTAGCTGACTTATTTTTATATTTTTTTAATGCAGTTGATTTTATTTTTAGTGCCCCCAAATGGATTAGTAATTTATTGCGGAACTATTGTTACTGAAGAAGGAAAAGAAAAAAAAGTTAACATAGATTTTGAGCCATTTAAGCCAATTAATACCTCTTTATATCTATGTGACAACAAATTTCATACAGAGGTAAATAAAAAATAAGTTATATTTTGTTTCATTTGTAACAAATTGTTAAATTTTATCAATTTGTATTTAGTGTTTATTGGTTAATCTGTCATTTACAGTTGCTCTGTTTTTTTTGCCAATTCTGGCAACCCGTCGCCAAATGCCAGGGCATAAATGGAGTTCTTTAACAACTAATCCGTTTTTTTGTCGCCAAGCCACATTCTTATTTAGCTTTGCGAATATATGATTTTCAGAAAAGTAGACAAAGGCGACCGTATACGACAGATTAACCTATTTATGGGATGTATATTTAAAATTTTATGAAATTTGACATTTTATTTTACAATTAAAATTGTTTTGTGACTGCAAACAAAGCAAGGAAAAAGATTAAATGCGTCAAGAACCATAACAGCAAAGACTAGTTTTGAATTGTCTAATTAAGTAGAATGTTTTTCTGTGCGAACCCCACTACATGAGCCATATGCTTTCCTTGAGAATATTTTGTGGCCAGCCAGGTGCAAAAGATTTTTTTGTACGATTTTTTTTTTATCTTTGATAAGATAACTTTGCAAAGTGGTAAAAAGTTTTGGAATTCATTGAACATTAAAACAATAGCCTTCAAAGTTTGGTTACCTTATAGTATAATATCGGATTTTTTTAATTCAATTTGACTAGGGGAAAAAAATTTAAAACATATATAACATTCTTTATTGTAAAAAAGTTTCGCCAAGGGTAAAATTTATATGATTTGACATTGTGAATTAATAAAAAAAAAATATGTACAATAAGTAACAGAGAAGGGGACTGTTTAAAATGTTGAACTAAGTTTTCTTGTTTATGTGCACATGGAACAGATGTAGTATAGGACATTTGGCGCATGTTTTTGTTGGCAATAAAGTTTTATGCAACTGTTGTTAACTATTTTGTTGTATTCTTCCGCTTTCATTCGAAATTAACGTTAAAAATAGTTCCAGTAACGAAAAAAAAAAAAATTATGCTGCACGAAGACGTCATAGGGTTGCAAGATTGAAAGTTGCCAGAAGAATCGAAAAATACCAACCATGTCAGGTGGAGTTGCCATACTATAAATTTATCTCCCCCCGTAAAACACGCCAAAAACAACTCGTGAGCCAAATGCCCTATATTACATCTGTACCGTGGACATTCTGCATGCTAAGTATGACGGTTGTTTCGTTTGATCTAAGGGAACGTCCACCAAAAATGAAACTTTTTGCTAAAATTAAAATTTTAACCAAACTGTAAGTGTGACATATCAATTTAATCCTAGAAAGTTGCTGGATATGAATTTGTAAGGTATTATTTCAGAATAATAGTCTGCAGTGAAATTGTTCTGAAAGTTGACTTATTTCTTCACTTTTATTGGGGCCAAAAATGTCACTTCGATAATAGTATATTATTTTCTTAATTTTGTTCATTAATTGAAATCATTATATATACAAATTCATAATCCATTTACATATTTATCATATATATATAGTTGAAATATTTTAGATAAGCTTTTGAATAAAATTTTAACTCTATTTAATAGTGATGTTTAATTGTCACAAGAGTAACAAAAAACATATAAAAGTTTCAAATGTGTAAAAACTACTTAACATTTTTACTTGAAACCTTTTAACCTCTGATTTGGTGGAATAAGACATATTTTACACTATTTATTTTTTGTGTGTCATGCATAGAACATCCTCTGTTGTGTTGTCACAAGAGTAACGCATAACATTTCTGGCAAGTAAATCAAATAGGTTGTCTTCAGACCAAAATAAAAACAATATTTTAAGTTTATTTAGCTTTGCCCTTTTTAAGAATAAGTTCTTGAGTAGTTTTTCCATAATTAATTATATTAATAATTAATTTAAAACAAATTAAATTGCATTCATTCATGTTTTTAAAATGAATGAACTTAATTTTTTATATACTTTAAAATTACAGAACAATTATGACAGCAGGTCCTCAGAATGTGTGTATTTGTGGTTTTCATAAAAACTTTCTAAGTAATTCATAGGACAGTTGCAGATATATTTTCTCCATTCCTAAAGATTTATTGATTTAGAGTGCTGTGCAGGCCCGTTGCACCGGGGGGAGCACGGCCCCACTATAATCTGGAAACCCTGAAAGTTGGGAATTTCTACTTCTAAAAATCCCCAATTTGAGAAAATTTATGCCTGAAGAAAATTAATATTATTAGCAAATGAAAGCTAGGGCAGATTAGAAATGGCCTAACTTGTATTGTTACATTTAAATTAGACCTCAGAACGGACATTGCATTGGAATATGGGTGCAAAAAATCAATGCTTGTGAGAGAACTGTTTAATATTACCTAAAATGTATATAAAAAAAGATGAAAAATGCTGATAAGTTGGAACTGGGAATTTTCAGCACTGTTGAGTTGGGAATTTCGAATCGTTAAGTTTACAGAACAATTATGACGGGGGAAATTTGTTGTTTCAATGTTGTTATGTCGCTGGTGCTTTGATACTTTACTTGAATGTTGGTAGACATTCAGAATGTGCATTTTGAAAAGATATCACAGAACGACTATTATATAATACAAGACAGATTTTCTGTAAATGTGTTTGCACAATATTTTAATGCAGCATCTCCAAGAAAAGGTATTGGTCAAAAGTGTATCCAGTTTTTTCTGATGGTTGCACAGGCCAATTTAAACAAAATATAATTTTGTAAACATGTCAGCACTTAAACATTAACAGTTTTCATGGACATTTTTTTTTCAACATCTTATGATACGAGTGCTGTAGATGGAATCGGTGCTGTTTTTCTTTTTTTAAGTGATGTCTATGAAATGAAGTGCATGGTAAAAAGCAATTATACAAAAAGCTGCTGATTTTGCAGAACTTGTACATGGTGCAACAAAGAAAAACATACTTTATATACCAAATGAAGAAATCATAGCCAAAGAATTAATTTGCGTATTACTCTTGGAGAAATTGTATAGTGAAGGGCCTACAAAAACACTTTGTCGAAGCTACCAAAAATGCCACTATCTACCTTTGACCATAACACACGATAATTCCTACAAAGAGTTCATATTTTATAAAGGAAACAGCAATAAAACTGCAAGTGAAACTGATGATGAAGACAAAGAGCAATTCTGATAAGTAACAGAACGCAAAGAAGCCGAGAAATTGCAATATAACCAGTAGGTGAATGTAAACTATGTTGTGGTCCGTTAATTCTAACAGTATATGATGAATATCAAATAAGGTGCTTTAATACACACAAAAGTAAAAAGAATTCAAAAGTTTGAACCTTATGATCATGCTATTTGTTACAAAAGAAACCAAATTGTGGCTAATTTTGTTGTTCTTATATTTGTAAAATATTTTTTTAGTAAACTATTTTTTAATATAATAATTCTATACCCTTTTAAACTATTTTATACTCCTATCATGTTTAAAACTGTTGTATATTAAAAAAAATTGGGAATTAGCTCATATATTAATGATTTTAAGCAGAAATTCAATTGTGGACAAAATGTCACAAGAGTAACGCTTAGCCTTTTACTTAAAACAATGCCATTAATTCAGATTTTGTCAAAGAGATTCAAAAGTTTTTCCCTTTTGAAGAGATATAATTGCTCTATTATATTTGTAAATTTGAGTTTTGTATTCTCATATAATTCACAGGAATTCTACCTTAAAAACACTTTTTGTATTTTGCCTTTTCCAGTGGTCACAAGAGTAACAAAAGTTTGATTTATTTCCTAGACAACAAAAATATACTAAATTACATATTAGATATGTTTTATGAAGCGGAATGACATGAACTTTTAAATAGTAATTTTGAATTTTATCCTAAATATGTTTAATATTGTAAAAAATGTACGTTTTTATGAAAATTTTCTCTGACCGTCACAAGAGTAACAATGGACGTTCCCCTAAATCTTTAGAATTTTTTTTTTTACATGGGATTCTAGTTGAAATATCAACCATCTGCCGTTTAAACTTTAAAACCCTATCATCACAGCCTACTACATTTCCTTTACATTGCACTCTGTCAATTGCATGCTTTTTCTAGAATAAATCTATTATTTTGCTGCATAGCCCATTGTTTAAAGATTGTAAAGAATAAAAAAAAATTGCATTGATTTCATAAATCGACTGATTGCCCCACTTAAAAGTTGTGTAATGTTTTTCAATTTGCCTTGTCAAAGTCAGAATCCAAAAAAGTAATTAGTTTTTGTGAGGAAAAAATTCAATTTCAAATATTAAGTAAATTATTTTTATAAATAATACCTAGAAATAATTAACAATAAAGTTGTTGAATATATTTATTTAGGCTCTGTCTGCCCTGTTAGCAGATGATAATAAATTTGGGTTCATAGTTATGGATGGTAACGGAGCACTTTTTGGAACGTTGCAAGGTAATACAAGAGAGGTCCTGCATAAATTTACTGTGGATTTACCTAAAAAGCACGGTAAGTGATTAGAAATACCCTGCAAGTTGAAATTTTTTTTTTTTCATACAATATTTAAGATGTTGTATTTTTTTTAAACAATTTTGTAATTTTACATGATAGTTTTCAAACTCTGGAAAATTGGCTTTTTCATTGCCCCCATAAAGCAGAAAATGCAATATGTTATTGGAAGTTTTTTAAAAGGCTTTCCGTTTAAGATATTTTTCAAATTTCGACAAATGATTTTTGAGGTATTTATATAAGGACTATTTATTTGTAGGAAGAGGAGGTCAATCTGCTTTGCGTTTTGCTCGTCTAAGAATGGAAAAAAGACACAACTATGTGCGAAAGGTTGCGGAGGTGGCCACCCAATTGTTTATTACCAACGATAAACCCAACATTGCCGGATTAATTCTAGCTGGTTCTGCTGACTTCAAAACTGAACTTAGTCAATCTGATATGTTTGATCCTGTAAGTTATTCTTATTTGGCATTTTGTTTTGTATGTAACATAATTGGATACAAAATAAGTTTTTATCAACATGTTTTGCATTTAATAACCAAGGTATAAAATTTGAAATAATTTGGAGTATTGATTAATTAACATAAATTTACTTTGTTAGTTGCTAATGCATGTTGATTAAAATAATATACAAATGTTCTTTTGATATGATTGGGTAGGTGATGTAATTGTTTTGTTCAAATTAGTTAACTGCTATATTTGGTCAATTACTCTAGGCACGTTTAAACTCTTTGCCACATAAAGTAGTGGGCTAAAAAACTTGCTAAGTCAGCAAATAGCTAGCGATGTTGCATCATCTTGTACAAGTGCTTTTTCACTACCAGCAGCGATTCCACACAATAAATTTACTAGGTAGATAGTGAAAAAGCCAGCGATTATTGCAGAAAGTTGACCAGACTTCACTTGAGCGTGACCTCACATAGCACTTTCAATAGCAGCCATTAATTTTTTCAATGAATAGCTCGTAAATTCGTCTAGTGTATTTAACTATTGCATTATAGTTTGTTCAATCGAATGTACACTTGGTAAATTGGTACTAAATTTGTGTGAGAGGAAAGGCATGTTCTTATTTGTAGATATATACATTACTTTATAATAGGGATGAAACGAATATCTGGAAGCGAAGTGCCAGATATCTGATTACCATGCTGTATGTCCGAATAAATAAAATGTTTTTCTCGGGGGCTATTCAGGCGGGTAAGGAGGAGTGGATGATAACTTTCTTGTTGAAACCTGACCGTGTGCATTTTAGACAGTGTGGGTCACAGAGAATAGATGGTAAGGAAGATATGCTGCAGACAATTCGGAACCAGCCACTAACTATCTTGAGGTATCTTCGAGCTTGAATAATCCACATGGGTGGTTGTGTGTAGGGTGCATAGTTACATCTCCGTTCGTTATATATTAGAAATTATTTTATTCTCCACTCTAGTAATTTTAATAGAGTGCAATTTGTAAATATTTCAAAATTACATTTTGAAACCCATCATACAGTACAGCTCCGTCCATTTCAAAATCAATATGAATATGAATATTAAAAAAAACTGCTAAGAGAAGATCTGTTTGTAAAAAAACTACTGTTGGGTATCCGGTTTGTAATGTGCGCTGTCTATCCGGTATCTGTCAAAACCAAAATCCGGTTCATCCTTATTTCATATTAAGCTATTTTAATTAGTTATTCTTAATCGATTACAAATTTATGTGGTTATAATTACATAAATCTTGATAATAAAAGTTTGAATATTTTTTATTTTAAACTGAAGTTCTACTAACATGTACTCAAATGCATTGTTGTTTATAAATATCGTTTTAAGTATATTTCTAAAGTTTCTTTTTTTTTTCTATCTCTTTAGAGGTTACAAGCTAAAATTTTAAAATTGGTTGATGTGTCCTACGGTGGTGAAAATGGTTTTAATCAAGCTATAGAATTATCAGCAGAAGTGCTTTCAAATGTAAAATTTATTCAAGAAAAAAAATTAATAGGCAAGTTTATTATTTACTATTAAAATTTGCTAAGTAGCCATATGTATTTTTTAGTACTAGTATTTTTAAGCTTAATCTGCATACAAACACTGTAATTATTCTTTTTATAATATTTAACTTACCTAGAATTAAAATATTAATTGCTGAAGGATTATAATTCACATTTTAGAGCATTGTGCAACATGTAATTTTCATTTAAGTCTAATTAGCCATGCAATTTTTCTATGAATCTGAGAAAATCAGCAAAATGTTAAAATACAAGTGTTTTATAAAAAAAATTTTCAGTTTTTTTACTAGTTTACCTTTCTTAGGACTAACAGTCATCAATAATTCAAAAAAACGGTTAATTTGTATATTAGATAAAAATTAGTCTTCTGGTATTTCTATCTCTCTTTGACTAAGTTTTTTTTAAAAAAAGATAGTGTGCCATATCATACCTGTGTAGAATGTCCAATGGTCCATTTAATGTGTATGGATTTTAACTGCCATACTATTAACTTATAATGTTGCTTGGAATTCAAAGATTTTTTTTTAATTTTACAAAATAAATTAAATTACAAAATCTATATAAAAAATATAGTTATATTGTCTCATATTTGGAAATTAAAAAAATTAAGTTAGCTATTAAAATGAATTTTTTAAAACATCGGATGTATTTACATATATAAAAGTAATGTTGTGTTATACATATTAAATTAATTTTTTTAATATATAATTTATTCAATTGTTTAGTGAAATTAAAACTGTTTGAATGAAAATTTAGCAAGTTTGACTGTGGATACAAGAGTTGTCTTGAAATATTATAGTTAAGATATTTTTCATATTTTTATCCCCATCATTAACTAATTCAATATAAGATTCTGCTGATTCAAGTGTAACATCTAACTATTGCTTGAGTGGTCATTTTGACTGACAGTTTATGTTAAAAGAAACATTTTTTTAGTTAATATATATTTTAATTTTAAAATAAATTTTCTTTTTTCTTTCAGGAAGGTATTTTGATGAAATTTCTCAAGACACAGGAAAATACTGTTTCGGTGTTGAAGATACCCTAAAAGCATTAGAAATGGGTTCAGTAGAAATTTTAATAGCGTGGGAAAATTTAGATATAGTAAGATATATTTTGAAGAATCATGCAACAGATGGTAAGTTCCTCTTGCAAGTTTATTTTGTTTGTCACTTCTACTTTTTTAAATTGCAGATATTTGTGTATAAAAAAAATTAGTTTTGACAAATATCTATATTTTAGGATTAATCTTTAGAAGGCAGGTGTTTGATTTTAACATGGGATTCTGGTCGAAGTATTGGCCAAGGCTAAACAAATTAATAAGAAAATATTATGACTTTTCTTGGAGATGAATTAAAAAAAATGGTCTAGTGTAATTAATGATTTAGTGTAAAAAATAACTATTCGCACAATGGCAAACAAGACTTTTATCCAATTATATGGCAATTTTTACATCCATATCTGAGCCAGAATTCAAACTGGGATCCATTATTCGGTAGCCCTGTATGCTACCACTCACATTGGTGGGCGACATAGAAACCATTCGAAGATTGTTTCATAAATAAGATGTTAATAAAACATTATTTTAAAATTCCTGATTTGTTAAAATCTTAAAATTTTACCTGATACTTCCAGAAAGGTCAATTTTCTAGTGATTCCTTCTGAGCAAAATTTCTATGCCTCTAACACAATATAACAAGGCAATGCGTTTTGAGTGACAATTTCTTCACCCAAATAAAGTATTAATATAAAAAAGTGTTGAACCTTATTGTCTTAAATTAATTCAATATTAGATTTTATCAATATTAAATGAAGTTCTGATAAAAGTAAATTCAGTGTAATCAAGTATTGAAAACTGCTATTTTTTTCTTTAAATATAAAAAAAAATTGAGGTTTAAAACTTTAAACACGTTAGTTTACAAAGGTTATTCTCAAATAATCGTTTATTCTTGTAATATATATTGTGAAATAACTTATTGCATTAATTTATTTTTCTTTATGTACATGTTATATTTATACTTTGCAGAGGATAAAGTATTACATTTAACTCCCGAACAAGAAAAAGACAAGACTCATTTTACCGACAGAGAGGTGATCTATTTGTATTTTATGTTTTTGTGTTACGACTTTTTTAAAGTAGTTTTATTTTCTTCTGGTTCTTTTTAACTTTCCAAAATTTATAGTAGCTGCTATAATAGATTAAGGAGGATATTAACATTACTTTTCATTTTAAATTAATACACTAAACACTTGGAAATAAAATTTAAAGTGTGGATACTTCAAAATCATCTAGAAATTATAATTGCAATAGTTGTTGAAAGTAATCTAAAAATAAATTTGATTAAATTAAATTTAATATCTTATTTTCGCAATAGAACTTATTTAACTCTCCGAGTACTAGATTTTAGAAAAGCCATTGAAAATACATTGACTGTCAGTCCAGAAATTGTTGAATTAAGATTATGAATGTTACTTCAGGGGAATCGGATAAACATATCTGAAAGAGATTTTAGGCTCCTTGTAAACCCTTTTAACTTACCACCTCCTTGATTTGTATACCGGCCCCTTCCTTAAAACTTTTTCCCATTCTATCTACTTTCCTTTCAGGTGCACACTTTCAAAGTCTGATGTAATAGAGCAATCCTAATGTTTATCTGACATTTCTGTTTTACTCGTATCTAGTCAATACATTGGGTTTTTGGCATATTTTTTAAATACCTTTTTAATACAATAGGCATCTCAAACTAAACTTTTTTTTCTTTTTAGCAGAATTTTGATTATAGTTTTCTATATTTAATCATTGCATAAATTTTCCTTGTAATTCAAATTGCAGCAATATACTAAATAGCCTTTCTTTGGAAATAAAGGTTTAATAAAAAAAATTATTCAGATTTTAAACTAGAATGTTCTTTTAAAAACACATAATGTAATGATCATCACTGAATCAGTATATGTATCAATATTAGCATTTCCCCCTTTAATGACGGAAATATATATAGAACTATATTAGACGGTTCACAATATGCATTGTATAAGTAGTGTGTTATGTACTGAAATACTTCCATATATTTAATTTTCCTGTTTTTCAAAAGTTTGCTTTCTTTTACATGTATTAAATGTATTCATTTTTTATTTTAGACAGGGGTAGAATTAGAACTTGTTGATTCCGTGCCTCTTTTAGAATGGTTAGCTAATAATTATAAAAGTTTTGGTAAGTTTACTTTTTTAAGACATTTGAATTGTCAATGACTATTGTACGAATTATTTGGAAACTATTAACTTGAATTTTTGTTTGTTAAAAGGAGCGACTTTGGAAATTATAACAGATAGGTCTCAAGAAGGTTCCCAATTTGTTAAAGGTTTTGGTGGAATTGGAGGTAAGATTTTTGATTTCTTGGTAAAGTAAAGCTTTTATCTTGAATGAAAGGACCATTAGTTATAATGGTAGTTGCACTTCCTTTAAAACATCATTTTCTGTGTCTCCCTCCCTTTAAAGAAAAGTTTTACAGGGTTGCCATGCACCTGGAATTGTCAGGGAAAATGAGAATGAAAACTCAAGGAATTGCGGGAGAAATGAACAATTATTCCAATTTTCTGGGGAAAAGTCTGCACATTTTTCTAATAGTTTTAGATGAAGGCGTGCCTTATATTCATTTCCTCGCCATCAATAAAATTTTCTTTTCGTTATAAAAATATAAATTTTTAAAAACAATGTATTGATTTTTAAAAAAAAAAACACTTTGGTAGGTTTGCAGGCATTTCTGCATTTTTATAGGTCCCATTTTATTAGTTTTAAAAAAAATCTGTTTTCATGTATTTCTTGGTCTGAAATTTTTTTGAAAATCTTCTAAGAAAGGTTGTGGAATTTTACTGATAAGTGGGAACCCTGGTTTTCGTGCAAAATGCTTTAATTTCACTTTCTCTTCCACTTGATTTATGTCTGTGGGACAGCAAAAATGAAAATCATAAATCATGATTGATCTTGACATAAAATCAGAGTTCAGATAATTTCCCTATATATATATATATATATATATATAACTATTATATAGAGAGAGGGAATTTCTTTGTGACTGCTTCTCGTTTCTGGTTGAGTATTGAAAAGAAGGGTTAGTTGCTGACGAACGGTTTTCTATAACAGGGTGGCAACATAACCTGGAAATAGGGAATTATCATGGAACTTTTTTATTCCGGAAATGTCAAGTAATTTTCCAAAATTTAAAAAAAAAAAAATCAGGGAAATTTTCTAATTTGGATCATTACAATGGCAAATAGCGTATATTATGCCTTTTATTCCAGAGAGTTTAGTTGTTAATATTTCCTTTTAATTTTGAAAAAAAAAAATTTAAGCATAATTATACACATTTTTACATGTTCAGTTTTATTTTTGTAAAAATGTCTACTACTGCTGGAGGCAAAAGCAAAGTGTGTTTGATTTTAGATTGTAAGCAACATGTGAGGGACTAATGAATATGCGATTTATTGAAGATTGGAATAGGAAATATGAAGCATATAAAATATTTAAAATTATATCCAAGAGAAATAGTTGGAAAAACTTGCTTTTTTTTGCATTATCTGCTTCTAGAGAACATATTTAAATACTATTATGCTTTTCGCAATTGTATAATATATATTTATTGTAGTGTGGATACTTTGTTTCTATACAAAGCATGTATTGCAACATTTCTTAATGTAAACATTTCTTAAGTTAAACTCAACTATATCGACAAACTGACAAAGCTGCCATAAAAATACTTTCCAACAAAATATAAATGCTTTATTACTGTATGATAAAGCAAATCAATGTTGGTTCTTTATTTAAACTTTTGGTGTAAAATGAAGAAACATCAAATATCTTTAACAAATTATATCATATTTTGGTGGTCTGTGAACTAAGGTTTAAGAATCTCGTTTTGATCTGATCTGAGTATTAAGAATTAGAACAGATTAACTCTTATACAGTTATGAAAATAATTTTATGATTTCATAGGTCAGTAAACGCATTTTAAAGTTGTATAGATCCTTAAATTCGGCAAGCACCATAAAAGGAAAATAAAGTTTATAATATATCTTATTGCAAGTAAAATTTCATTTAAGCTGTGTTCTCAAAGCTATTTACATGCTAACAATTAATAGTTTATTTTATTTTTGAACTTTAAACAATAGTTTCTGTCTTGTCTATTAGGCATCCTGCGGTACAGAGTGGACTTCCAGAGCCTCGAAATCACCGACGGATTAGATGACTTCGACCTAGATGATTTATAAATTTTTTAATACTTGGTGCTAAGACTGCATCACGCATCCATCACCTATGCAGAATGGACTCTTTTCAACCTAACTTCATATCTGAATTCGTTGAAAGGATAACTTTGACCAATTTTTGTACAAAAAAAGGCTTTAAAAACATTAAAAAAAAATCTTGGTTTGGCTTAAGAAATTTCATTATATTGGTAACTTAGTTGTCGGGATTGGGATTCGATGAAAATGAAAATTGTTAATTTATTTCTTGTAATAAATTAATTAAAATTCTCCATACATGCCAACGATTCGCATTTTGACAGATGATTTGCATAGGTAAGCATTGTTTGTAAGCCACAGTGGCTCTGTGCCTGGTTTGCTTATGGAAACAGGCTGGAGAGAGGCTGGCACACAACAGCTGAGCTCAATTACATTGAAAGGAAATAAAAGATGTGTTTGCATCAAGCTGATCTTTTGCCCCGTTTATTTTATACTCAAAATGTATTTCACTGATGTGAAAAATTTTACTTTTTCATGTTTTGTAATAAATAAAAAAAAAACTTTTTCACACTTTATAAACATGTACTTTACCATGTATTTATACATTCACATTATTTTTCACCTTAAAGTTGTATTTCTATGGACTCCTTTTTGTGCAACGACTGAGTTGCTCCATGGGTTGCTTCCTCGATTGTTGTGAAAAATGTGTTGCTAAATTAGAGGATTATAAATTTGTGTAATAGATATCATGCTAGACATAAAAAGGGGCTTGTTGATTATTTATCTTCGGAGTTAAATGTTTTTAATATGAATGATATTTTGAAGTATTTACTTGATGCAAGTTAAAATATTTTTATTATAGTATATTCCTGGTGTTAAAGGAGCAGCTTTGTAATATTTTAACTTATTACATATCTATTATATAGATTGTTGATATTGATTTAGTAGGTAAATCTTACACAGCTGTCTGCGAAACGAAAATCCATGCTTATGAAATGTCAATGCTGTTACTTTCTAAATTTATCTTTCCTATAACCTAATAACCATCTAACTGCATTACGTAAATTGTATAAACTGTTGTCACTCCTTCATTTATGTTTGTTTAAACTATGTTATAAATTAATTTTTTTAAGATATTCTGTGTGAAGAATTTTTTTTTCTCTTAAAATAAGTTATTTAAGTTTTAAACTGATGCTTGTCCCTATATTTCATCCAGAAAAAAAATCTAATAAGATCTAGATCAATTGCTTTAGAAATGCTGTTAAAATTTTCTTCTTTATTCATAATGCAAATTTTATTCTGACTCTGTTAATAAGTTTGTTATATATTCAATATATCTTATTGCAATACAAATTTCCACTTTTGCCCCAATGTTTAAATTTAAAACATACCTTTTAGCACATTCCAGTTTATTATTAAAGAAAATAGTGGTTATTGTATTGTTACATCTGCCATTTTCTCTGTTGTTTAAGGTGGGCAGTATGACATGCAGTGCAATAAATATTCATAATAAAATATGCTTTATTTTTTAGTGAAGTAGTCGAGATTAAATTAATGGGTTTTATATTTTAAATATTACATTAATCTACATTGTTTATAGATAAAATACATACCGAGACATCAAATTAAATATCTTAATTAGACATAATATAATCATTTGTGCTTTTAAATACAATTCAAAGCCTTATTAAAATTGAAAGGTTTTTTTTAAAAGAACATTATACATTTTATTTAGATACTATTAAGGTTTTTTGGTTATTGCCCCTACATTTGCACAATTAAAGGGATGAGTGGATAAAGGTGTAAATTTTATTTAAAAAAGAGTTATTGTCATGAATGCACTAGATGCCTTATCGATAGAGATGCTTGTGCCGTCTGTGAAAGTAGGTATGCAACCGAATAAAAACTTTAAGGTTCAAGTTATCTCAAAACTTTTTGTTGCATTCCTCCTTCGTCCACTTTTCCTTTCAATTTTAACATGTCTAGCAATGCTCCCATAATCTAAAGGTTAACTGTTCTATGATTTATATTGTTTACATTCAGTGGAATCAACCAAGTTTCGAATTTAATATCCTTTAAAAAAAAAATAAGACGTGATTAGCACTTGTGAGAACACTAGGTTCAACTGCCAAAGTTAGTTTTTATTAAAAAAAAAACATACTATGGTAAGAAGTAAATAACACAGTAAAAATTTTTTATACAATTAAAATAAGAATAGAAAATTA
Source organism: Troglohyphantes excavatus (assembly GCA_963932185.1). Lineage (NCBI taxonomy): Eukaryota > Metazoa > Arthropoda > Arachnida > Araneae > Linyphiidae > Troglohyphantes > Troglohyphantes excavatus. The sequence goes on along the minus strand of OZ010666.1, from coordinate 30,074,761 downwards.
ATGGAATTTAAATAAGCTATCCAAGAAAACTCTTTAAGGGAAAACTCAATGGCGTCTGATTAAGATATTTTTGTAATTGTAGCAACCAATCTTGTAGGTCCCGTGACAGATAATAAAAAATGACTAGGTCTTTAAAGAATGCCTTACTAATTTTCATCACCTGAGCTTAGCCAAATCCGGTGGGCCTATAGTAATTTCAAGGAAAGGGTATATTTTAGTTTATAGATATTCACTTAACTATATATGCTACATTATGCACTAGAGGGTTAAGTGAATATAAACTAAAATGACCGCTATTTGCATCTATTATAGTATTTTCTAATGGGTAATCATGTACCTAGTCCTTATAATCACCGCTGCCCCGTATCTTTCTAAAATGTTTGTGATAAAGGCAACCAGTTGCTTTGATGGCGCAGCTTAGCCAGTTTGGCTCTTGTGCCACTAAACAACATCCAACCAACCAGTTGTTTTGAGGTCTCTTGTTCTAAAACTGGCTCGTGTACGTGAAGTTTTCGAAAATTGTTTTATATTACTTATAAGTAAAATGTGGCTCTACAAAAAATCCTAGCTAATACCAGATGCATGTAGATTGTATTTAACTACATTTTCATACTTTTTGAAAATTATTTTAGTAAGTACACATGATGTTGCATATATGCTACACAACTGTTTTAATTAAATAGCCACTTACAATTTTTTTTGTATATTTTTTCAACCTGTCCAGGGTCAAAAAGAAAACGAAAAAAAATATTTCATTAAAAAAGAAAAAATCAAGCACTAAAGGGTTAAATAAGTTACTGTACTACAAATAAGGCTTTGATGATAGGTTAAATGAAAAAAAAATCCAGTTTCTATGATGCTTCTATTTTTTATATATCAAGCGAGCTCGCAACGCTAAGCCAAGAAAGAAGAAATAACGCCAACTCGTCAATAAGCCAACAAGAAACGAACGCCCGACAGGACTTAAGCTTATATACTCTCCAAAACTTGTAATGTTCCGCGTTCGTAAAACAGAGTCCAGAAGCCGAACTACATTTCGTAAAAGAAAATAAAACCAGTATTGGTGGAACCGTATGTGTGAAACCTTTAAATTAATACAAGAATATTTTTTTAATTGAAAATTAACGGAGATGCGGAGTTTTTTAATTTGCGTAAAGTTAGTCGATTTGTCACTTTTCAAATTATGAAGCCCGAATTTGTCAAACAAGCAAGACACATTATTCAGCCGATTCTTTTGATTAATAGTTTATATGATAGCTTTATGGCATCTCTAAGGTCATATGTTAATTTTAGGCAATTTTTACCTAAATATGAAGTCCTTCCACTTTCCGGTCGCCAAAGAAAATTATGTTTTAGAGCGGCTTAATAAAAGTTAAAATTATCGGTAAGTAATACGCTCTACAAAATAAAAATTGTACTGTCGGTCCCTTTACTCGATGCAAAAAAAATTTCATTTGGACAATTATTAATGAAGATAGAAACATTTGAAATAATTAATAAAATTGAATATTTTCCCCTATCGCTCATTCGCGGGGAAGGGAGAAACACCTCAATAGTAACCATTTTCCATATCAACGGGTGAAAGAAGGGGGGTGGAGGTCATATTTATTCTCACTAGAATCTTTTAATACGGCGGCGCGTGTGATTAATTTTTCCTTGAATTATCGGATTTAACTAATGACATGGGAAAACAAATAGTAACTTTTAATTGGTGATTGGTCTGACATTCTCCAAAAGGTGGGTTGAAAAAAAAAGGACTGATATCCCCCCCAAAAAAACTTTAGAAAAGTAAAAAACGATAAGCGTCCCCCCCGAAAAACGATAAGCGTATAAAACTATACCTCCCAAACTTGTAAATATCGACATTTGGAAAGTTACGATTTGGTTAAAACATACCCCCCCCCCCCCCCCTAAAAAAATCTTCGAAACTGTGGCTAAAAAAGTTGCGATATAAAAACCAAACAAACTAAGAGCTGAACCCTGCACACCCACTCACTAGCCTTCTCCCGGAAAAAAAGCTGCGCTTTCTTTTTTTCTTAACTCGATTAAAAATTTACTTGTGCATAAAATTTTAATCGAGCTAAGAAAAGAAAGCGCAGCTTTTTTTCCGGGAGAAGGCTAATGAGTGGGTGTGCAGGGTTGAGCTCTTGGCTTGTTTGTTTTTTATATCACAACTTTTTTAACCACAGTTTCGAAGATTTTTTTAGGGGGGGGGGTATGTTTTTACCAAATCGTAACTTTCCAAATGTCGATATTTACAAGTTTGGGAGGTATAGTTTTATATACGATTCATGACCTTTCAGTTGAATACTCAATTTGTCCATTTCGAATCGACTTTTTTTGAGTCTGGAGAATAGCTTATTGCATTCAATGAAACGAGACGCTCTATGATTTACTCCTCAACATTTTTCATGCTTGCGCGCTCCATGACTAGAAACTTACATTTTTAGAGCTTTTAGACCAACTTTTTTGGGAGTCAATTTACCATTTTTTTTTTCCCACTTAGATGGTAAAAATTGTCGACCTAACCAAAAGTAAAATTTATTAAAATTATGCATTTTTTTACAATAATTTACCTAGACTCATTCAACGACACAAACGTTCATTCATTGATAATAGCTCTTCTCTCTATTACGTTCAATGAATCATGATACTTAGCCGTGGGTGATTTAATCCCCGACATTTTCATGCCTGCGCTGTGCTGTCCTTAAGAAGGTTGGCAAATTCCTACCTATAGTTAACACAATTATAAACCTAATTGGCAAACTTGTGAAACATTTGACTTTTTTATAAAGTAAAACTCCTGAGTTTAATTTAAAAAAAAAGCTAAATGTTTCACAAGTTTGTCAACTAGGTTTGGGATTTTGCCAAGTTGGTAAATTCCTGTAAACTTGACAAAATCACAAACCTAGTTGCACCCTTCCCCCCTGAGCTATGGATCTGATTGAAACCTTAACCGAAATTCATTGAGTTTAGTTTAATAAAGGTATGAACTAACTCTTGAACATCGAAAAATATAAAGCTGTCATGTATATTTTTCCCCCCTTGTTCTGTTGTTATGCAACAGTCAACGGGAAAAACCAGTCAGTTGGATATTAAAAGAATAAGACAGTCGATGGTGAGGGACAAGAAGCGAAACGACTTCGTGGATGTAAAACCGCAAGATTTATCGCCCCATAGAATTCTTAATTCCCGATTCCTTAGCTTCTATTTGCATAACGTGTTCCGAGTATTGGAAACATAAGGTAGGTTTTTCACATTTCTCTTTCCCAATTTCGTGTTTTAAATGTATATTTTTATTATTTTGAAGGAGTGAGTTAAACCCATCTAAGAAAATTATTAAAACAAGAAACAAAATTGAGAATGTATATATATTTATTTAAATGTCAACGAGAGTGTACCTGTTATGACTCATCGACACCGTAAGTTAGATTTGGACTTTTTCACGTCGACTTCTAGGATTGAAACACAGTAGAAGTAATAAAAGCTTTAATACTAAAATAAAATTATTTGCTTGCTTTAAATCCAATATAATTTATCAATATGAAATGGAAATGTATAGTTAATTAGAGAAGGTTAATTGTTATATTTTCATAGGCGTAAAGTTTTCAAAAATATTGATGGCGGGTCTCAAGACAATAGCTTCCAATTATAAACATAAGCACTTAGCAAATAGTTAAGTAAAAAAAATATCTATAGCTTGTGGTAAATATGGAAAATAGATTGACGAACTTAATAATTTCATTCGACACGTGGACATTATACATGTCTATACTAATATGCTTCAATCTTTACTAATAACACTACAGGGAATTGAGTCTGGGCTTACCTCAAAAACTAATGGCCCGATTTTGATAAGTTTTTGTAAATCACTTCCACTTGTTTTTTTTAAAAATATATTATTGTCTTTATACACATTAATAATAGAAGATGAGCTATTAATAAAAAAAGGTTTTTACTCTATATTTTTTCAATTGATGTGATATTCATATTTTTCCTCTCTAATCTCATCATGTATTGGAACACAAGTGTGTTAAAAAGTAACATCATTTATTAATACTTACTTCCCATACCAATTTATACACATAAATTTTTAAAGCGATTTAGCATCCATGCATGGTCATATTTTTCAATATTAATTTTTTCTGTCAACTAAAATTATTATATTGCTTTCAATAGGCATGAATTCCAAATTTTTTTAGGATATCACTGGTCGGCCGTGCATAGGTTTAAGCTTGTATTGGGCCCGAGGCCCCTCCCCTCAATATTTTGTAAAGTTGGCTCATTTTCCGCTGTCGCGTCATGGTTTTTTTTTCATCTTAAGAAAATAAAATCAACGTGTAAAACCTCTATAAAGCATTATATATTTCAAAAATTTAAGTGAATGAAATATAAAAAAAAAATATATTTTCAACTGAAATTTTACATTTCCTTTTTTACACGAAAAATTGGCACCCACCCTGGTCCAGCGTACCAAGCAATCGCTTGGTCCTGTCCCATAGATTCAAAATTTTAAAATAAAACTTCGCAACATTTTTTTATTATTATTTTAGAATGTGTATTTATTGTGAGGATTCTTAATTTTAAACACGATGTAATGACACCTCAAACAACTTTGAACCGGTTATCGAGAAATAAGAGCTGCTTGTTTCAAGGTTTATGGATAAGTCTCTGACGTAACTTTAAGTTCTTTGTATTATTATGAAGTGAGTTGTGCTTACAAAATTTAAAAAATAAGATAACGTTATTGTAGAAGTTAAATTTCACGTCTAGTGTTTTCCTGGATATATCACCAATTAATTATTAATTGTAATCAAAACTTAATATTAAAAAAAATAAAAGTTTGATAGCTAACGTAGACAATGATAATTTGTTATCCTTAAATGCATGAAACTAAAATATTGATTTTCTTTCACCTCATCAATAAATTATCTTTCCATTATTATCAGAAAGCCTCTTGTCTAACACGAAGCTTCATTAGAATAAGTTATCAATAAATTCAATTAGAGTTAAATAATTCAAGTTATAAATAATTAAGTTAATAAATTCAATATTCAGTTATATACGTAAAGGAAGAAGAACTTAAAACCCACTGATCTGTAAATATCAAATTTGTAAATTATGTTTGTACTAGTACTAAGAGGGATCTGGGACGCAACCAGTACAGGGTTTTTAAGGTTTAAAACCCTCCCTAAACGTCAAGGGTCATAATTCTCTCTTCCATAACAAAAATAGAGAAAACCTACAAATATTTTTTAATTAAACACCTATATTTAGGCACAAAAAAATATACGTCTACCGAGTTATTAAAAATACCAGATCAATACCTTTTTTAATGGTGCTTAAATGAAAACATATGAGATGTTAAACGAGACACCAAAGAATAAAGAAAAAAATTACCTTGATGATATAAATTACGAACGTTTATAGTAATTGCGAAATTGTAGAAAAAAATTCGATTTGAAAATTTCGTTTATTGGTGTTCTAGTTAATAGTCCTAACGATTTTGGGCATTAAGAACTAATTTCAACTATTATCGTCATAAAGGGAGAGGTGTAGTATCGAGAAAACTATGTCATTTAATAGTATTTTTTTATGTATTTAAAAACAACCCCTGAATATTTTTCCGGTTGTGCCCCAGAGAGGGATATATAAAATTATAACTCCTACTATATATCTTTTCTGCGTTGGAGGAGGGGCTGCTGCATTATGTACTGAGTTTTAGGAATCACCCAGAAAATTAACTATTTTTTATTTTTAAGGAAAATATTTCTATTTAAATTATAAAATTATACCGAATATTTGGCTGACGTTTTAACCGATCCTTCGATATTCGTTACATCCGTATACAGGATCTCGGGATTTCCCAAAAGTAACAAGATCATCTATCTGCCTGACCTTCAGTTTCCCAGCATTTCTTTGATTTTAGTATAAACTGGTTCCTTGATTATACAGAAGGTGGAACGAATAAAAAAAAAAGGCCATCGCCCTAAGGTTAAACATCCGATATCCCTTGAATTTTAATAAAGCATGATTCTCAGTTTGCACCGGATGTAAACACGCACCGGCATTGGAGAGTTAGTGGTAAAGACGCATTGCATAAAGTGTTGGGTAAGAGTATTATTTTTAATCTCCATACAATTCGTCGTTGCTGCGGATATTCACCAGAAAGAATTGAAGTAAAGTAAATGAATATTGGTTTTTATATATAATATTCAACAACTTGTTTCGTGCTTTTGATAGAAATTTTATATTAGTCATTTGCAATGATATCGGAAAAGAAGAGTGTACATAAGAAAACAATTTTGTGCTGCTTAGTTTCCTACCTTATTTATAAAGTTACTTTAAAAGTTAGGTAAAATGGGATATTAAAGTGAGATACTATTTTGATATTTATTTAGGATAACCTAGTATTTCTGAAACTTTGAATGAAAAAGCTATAAATAATAAAAACTGAAATTATGTTGACTTCTAGAAAATGAGGCTTGACTTTGAAAATGTTACAAGCATAAACATTTCGACAAAAACAAATATCTTAATTATGATTTTAAATTTTATAGTAGTTGCGTGGCCCCTCGTTGTTGGGAACCCGGTAAAGTACATATATTTCCTTCTTGTATATAAACAAATCAGAGTTGTATTGTAAATTTGACCCCAATTCCAATCTCCACTTTTCGATTTAAAAATGAATTCCAAGTATTCTAATATTACTTTTAACAATCTGCAAACTAATTCGTTCGTGGAAATATAAAATCCATAAAGCAGAAAGCAATTGAACGAAATAAACAATTTTTATCAGTAGTAATTTTAAATCCCTTTAAAATTATTCTGCTGTATCGAAACTTTTTAAAAATTCGCAGCAGTTTTGTAAAATTTGCAAGTAAACAGTTTCACCAATATGAATTACCAAAAACGTTCAACGTCTATATCTATTAAGAAATTCCCTCAGAAACATATTTAAATAAACCAAAGACTTTTTCGTATTTCTAAGTATAAAGTACACATTAATAAAAAAAATATTAGTTGTATGCTTAAATAAGGTGAAAAAATACCAAACTAATTACGGATCTCGGTCGTATTTATTATTCATTTTTAATTTTGGCTATTTGAATTTCGAGAGGGCATATGCAAAATTGTATTTAAAGAATTAGATTTTATATTTATTTTAAATTATGTTCAATTGGAAAATACTAAATAATTTTTATTTCAAATAAAAAAGTAAAATTGCGACGTTTTAGAATTTTTTTAAAATTCTTATCCAAAGTCAAAACATAATATAAGGTGAGGCTGGGGCTTCCCTTTTGTTCTAAATCCGCCTTAGAAGAAAGATTAGGAAGAAGTTGAATTTACACGGACCAAAAATAAACGGGTTACATTAAAATAGTTAAGGATTAGCAACGATAATCAATCTGTGGCAACAAGATAATTTTCTAGGGGGTGAGTGCATAAAAATTAACTATTAGATGCCCTAATTTTTCCTTACCCCCAACTCCCACTTTTTTTTTTGGACATTTCTATAAGTTGTCTTTGGCCCTATAAACTATAATCACATAAATTATAATCTTGAGATATAATCTTGCCATTGTATAGGTTTGGTAAGGACACATCTTGAGTATGCTGTACAGTTTTGGTCACCATATCTTTAAAAACACATTGACTTCTTAAAGAAGGTTCTGTACGGTGCTACTAAAATGGTCCAAGGTTTTTCAGGCACGGAATATGGAGATTGATTATATAAAAAAAATTATGTATACTCTGGAAGAGAGAAGGGTTAGAGGATATTTGATTCAAATGTTCAAATTTATTAAACAGGGGGGATGTCGAGGGTTTGGATTTTAATAGAAAGAGTGATAGAAAGAGATTTTTACTTTTTGATTAACCTACCGCCAGTCCAAATTATGTCAGATAATCGGGATTCTACTATATCTTGAATGTTGTTTTAACCTCTACCCCGAAACAGTGGCGGCTCGTTGACTACAGCAAGTACAGCCGGGCTGCACCTAATTTTATTAGTGTATTTTAAAACTAAAATTATATATTTAACTAATTGTCTTAAATGAAGATTAGAATTAGAAATGAAGACGAAATTTCTACTGTAAGGAAAAAAAACTCCGATAAATAGCAAACCTGTTTCTTTAATGCACAATTCAGGAGGGGGAAAAACTCCATTCAATCAAAACTGCATATCGGCTGCATCGTTGCCATGACAACCTTACGTAGCATGACTTCTTCTTCAAGCTAAACTAGAGGTTGTGACGAAACAAATGTAGCCCAAAAGGATTTTTTCAAATCTGCTGTACTTGGGACTGGGATGAATTGATTAGCTCGTGCGGCAAATCGGCGGGGCTGGCAGGAGGGAAACCGAGAATTTCCAAGATTCTCTCCAAACGGAAATAGTTTTCCCGATAAGTTTACACGCGTGTTATTGTTTCGTTACTTAAATTAATATTAAAATTGACCGATTCGTAAATTTAAAAGAAAGGAGGATTAATTTAACTTCCAAAAAATAAGTAAGTGTTTTCTATTTTTTTCGCATGTTACCATTTCGTAAAAATTGAAAGGAAACTTTGATTTTAGTATTTGAATGCTTTTAACCCCCCCCCCCCCCCCCCCCCATAACATTATAATGAGGTTTCCTATTATGATCCCAATATTCTTTTTCGTCTTTTTGATAAAATCACACAAAAAAATTGCTTTTTCGTATCATTTGCTGATACTAAATTCAGTTTATTAATTTTGCATGTGTTTGTGTTTTTTCTGGACTTATCGGATTTCTTATGGAGATTTCTGTTCTCGGAAATTTATGATTTCAGGGTTTCGAGAGGGTTTTGTACATTTAAAACCGTATACTGGTTACGTCCCAGTATTTTCGCCCCAGAAATTTCTCTTCGAACAGAAATCATCTTTTTCTTTCATATTTATAAATAGTTCGATTTGGTTTTCCACATAATAAATATTATATGTCATGGCGACACTTTCTTATATCCATTGTTCATTGTATCTGTACGTTTACTATCCGTCTTTTATTACGACAGGAAGTGACCAATAATAAACTTTCTCTCTTTCCAATTTGAAATCGGTTATTTAAAAAATCGTATACTTTGACGTCGATTGAACCAGAAGCCCGACCACTATAATTAAGAATATTGTGTAAACGAGAAATAACGGTTGGGTATTCTAAATAAGATTGTTAAATTTGCATAAAATATAGCATTTATTTTATCGGTATTCCTGTAAGTATCAAACTTTAAAATTTTGTAAACTGACTATCAGTTAGTAAACGCTTTAATTTGAAATTTATCATAATTTTTATTGAGCGACAAAGTAGTATAAACTGTTCGAAATAAAAGTTATCGTTAAAGTTTATTAATTTTTCAGTAAAACAATTGAGCCGTCTAGTTTCAAAACCAGATAGATCCATTTTCATAAATTTTACAGGAGACGCTAAAAACGATTGACCGCCATGACTACTTTTGGATCTAAATGCATGACTTTGAATGCATTTTTAGATTGGATTCAGACACTTTTAGTCAATACCTCTTTGCAAGGTGATGTAGTGCATCGAGAACTTATGAAAAATATATAATAATAATAGATAAAACAATTTTACGAAAATGTGGATCTATCTGGAGTTGAAAATAGAAGGCTCAATTGTAGACAATACAACTACACAATTGACGGGGAAAAATATTTTATAATTAACTATCATAAATATATATGTTTAGTGTTTATAAAAATATATTTATATATGGAAAAGTGCTCGAATGTCATTTGAATTTATTTATATGTTTAAGGTGCAGCACGTTTGCAATAAAAGATGACCCAAATATAAGATTATATAGATCACCCATCCTGGATCATCAATCAAGATGGAATATGAAATGTTAACTACATTTACTGTGATGGAATTGAACGACACAGACGACAACTTTACCAAATCTTCTGTGACAGACATGTACGAAACAAGTACAAACTTTTCACTGGTCAATTTCAACGTTTCAGCACAAAGGCCCGTTTTAAGCAAGTACTATCCCATTCTAGCTGTTGAGCTCGGTTTGTCCATATTGTGTTCTGCTATTTTAATATTCGTGTACGTGATAATTGGTGAGCATCGAACTTTACCAGGGAAAAATGTCATAACCATTTCATTATGTCTTATTGTGACTTACGTTCTTCTAATGGTAGACTTGCTTATGAGAAACACCATACCTTATGGCATTTGTTTTGCAATGGGGGTGATGGTGCAAACCTTTTTTCTCGCCACTTTTTTTTGGACGAATGTGATGTCTTACGATATCATGAGGACAATGGCGTCCGTGAAGCCGGATTCAGAAGCAGCTTCGAAATTCTGGAAGTATTCCATTTATGCTTGGACGATGACGCTCCTTTGCATAGTGCCGGCTGTAGCTATAGATCACAGTGATTGGGTTCCTTCGGAATACAAGCCGAAATTTGGTGTGAAGAAGTGTTGGTTGAGTGGACAAATAGCCTTCTTGGTGTACTTCAATGCTCCAGTTGGTTTGACGCTGGCTGCGAATTGTGTATTTTTCGCATTTACAGCAAGAACTATTGTCCGTGTACGAAGTGCTACTGCTATTTTAGCTACTAACAGACATAAAAAGAGGTAAATTCTTTTATTTTTTTCAAATACAACAAATACGATTTAAATAAATATACTGAGAAGTAATTTTATATGTATTATTTTTTTTGATAAAGGAAAAAATTGCGATAATTTTTCGTATAATTTAATATGTTTATACATATTTCTATGAGAACATACATATGCTCTGCGATTAAACATTTGCAGTTTCATAGCTCCTTAGAATTTGCTGAAAGTGTGAATAACGTCATAAAAAAAAGCCATCGATACGATTGCTCCGTAGTGATCACCATAATATTCATGGGTTACTATTATTTGGGGCGATTTATTTATAATTAATTTAAGTTATTTAAATTTACAACGTGGTTAAAAAAAATTGAAAGGGTGACGATATGAGTATGATGATAGTCCGTTAAAAGATCAGATTATGCAGAGTAAAAACAGTTAGATGAAACTTTAAATTTTAATTTCTGCAAAATAATTCTCGATGGACAGTCATAGTTTTTTCACTTAAGCGCTTCAAATAACTTATTTGATAAAAAACTTAATATCAAGTAAATTTAATTATATTCGATATAATTCAAGCCCTGATTTTTATCAAAACTAAATTCTATGCAAAACTTACGACTGTCCATTGCAAAAAAAAAAAAAAAAATACGATTGCTCCGTAGTGATCACCAATGTAACGTCAGCAGATGAAATAAAATGGTTAAAATTTTTATTTTTCTAATATACTTTTGATGTTTACTAGTTTTAAAAAAAATCTTTATACAAAAAGGTTAAAAGTTTTTCCTGTGGAGGGAGGAAAGCATTGCCTTACTCTAGTCCCAATGCAATCAAGCCTTTTATTATCCCAAACTTGCTAAATTTCACTATTGCCCCCCCCCCCCCCCCCCATTTCAAATTTACAACTGTCCAATGTAGCTACGACTGCTTGCTACAATAAGACCAGAAATGATAGACAGACTGCGATTGAACCGATAACGTTAACGCAATTTTTGATTTTGTTCCCAAACATTGTTTTTCTTCTTTCAGATATCGCCTTTGCATGAAGCTCGTCCTCATAATGGGATTGGTATGGATAACAGAATTCGTACCATGGTTTACTGGAATCTACTGGTTGTACGCCATAGCAGGAATGCTCAACTGTCTTCACGGAGTGTACTTGTTCTTGATTTTTGCATGCAAGCGACGAACTTTGAAGCAAGTGGCAGATATATGCTCAAGATTCAATCCACCACCTGTTGGCAAGCAGAAGCAATCGCCTTCAATGGATACTGTCTCTACAACAGTATCGGGTTAATGTGAACTGTGCAGTTATAGACTGTTTAAGGTACAAAGGTAATTAAGTATTAATTTTGTAATGGTATATACAGCAGAAAAATACAAGTGCTATTTTGCGTGCTTAATTGATTACTATGAAATGCAACTAATTCGACATAGGTAATTCGGAAATTGTTCGATTGTGACTATTTTAAGTGAGAAAAATGTTTTATTGTCTGGCAGATATGTTAAATAATTTAAAAAGTACCATTTCGAGATGTTTGATTTTTTTTAACCAACTCCTTTGAGTGGCTTGTGGATAATAGCTGATGTTGTTGAATCACTACTTCATTCTTTAATAAATGAAAATAAAGCAATGATTGAAAAATGGGACGGTCTTCTGTATTTTTTTAAAATATATTATCTGTGAATTCCAAAAGAATAATATTGTTTACAGGTTAGCAGAACAACGAACAGGTAATCAGAGGATTTTTAGGCTTTAGACTATTATTGAACTTTATGTACAGGACTGTGACTGAAATGCTTGACATCAATCTATGACAGTTTATGTTACGGGTGTCACTTATTACGTCACGCTCTAGACGCATTTCGTGCCCGTTTCTGACGAACAATGCTGTCATCTTCCACTTTCTTTCTAACAGTAAATAATATTATCACAAATTTATTATTTACAACTGAAAAGAAAAAAAAATCAAAATAAGAAAAAAATTCTATGTTTTTCTAGATTGTCGTTTGAAAGCAATTCTTTTTATTGAAGTAAAAGACTTTTTCTTAATAAAATATATATAAATTTTTTTCTGGATCCATACAGTTTAAAAATGATCAGAACAAACATAATGTTGGTTAAATTGACGTCGCTCTAGAGCAGTGGTTCCCAAACTATTTTGGTCGTGGAACCCCAAAATTTGTTACCAATGACCGCGGAACCCTGAATATTTGTTAATCATCGACTTTTCAAAATTTAATATCTGATATAAATGAAACAAATATTATTTTGGTATTTCAGATTTTATTGAATTAAGCAAAACTAAAAAAAAAAAAAAAATTAATCATAGAAATAATTAATAAAAATACGAAACATAAACTGAAATAAATGGAAAATCTTTAATGTGAAGAATGCATCTGCTTCTTTGATTCCATGATTCTCTTAAAATTGGGCGTTAGGTTTGATACCTGCACTCGCATATCTTGGTGCAGCATCAAGTCTGTTACAATGTTTGGTTTTTGTCGCAACATATTTTGAAAACCCAGCTTCACACAAATAAGTGGTTGCAAACGGCAATAGAATTCGAATAGCCTGTTTTGCTAAATTTGGACATTCATCGAATACATCTGACCAGAATATTGTTAATGAAACTGTTCTAAATTTGGCTTCTAATTGTGTATCCGAACTCAATTCATAAAATTTTCGTAATCCATGGAATGAAATCCTTTTGGTTTGTCTTTTATTTTAAAAGGATTTTGTACCCAGTAATTATCTTGATTCTCTAGCTTTGTAAAATAATCACTGAGTAATTGCTGTAAACTGGACAGATGTGTTTTTATACCATCACGGATTTCCATATCTAAATCCACTTCTGATTCTTCGAGAAAATCACTAAGCGTCTGGAAACACTCGAAGTTATTTTGCTCCACAGCTGAAATCCAATATTGTATTTTCCTTGAAAAGGCAACCAATTTTGCCAATATGTTGACTTGTTTTCCTTGCAGAGCCAAACATAATTCGTTCAATTTTCCAAATATATCAGCAAGGTATGCAAGTGTATATAGCCAAGCTATATTATTTAATCTGTCTGAAAATTCAAATTTATGAACAATAAAATAAGCCATCAGTTCCTTTCGCAATTCCAATATTCGCACAAGCATTTTACCAGGCGATAACCATCTAACTTCCGTATGAAGAAGTAAAGTGGTGTGAGACTACCCATATCTTCGCACATGGCTTTCAAAATATGTGATTGCAATGGTTTACTTTTGATAAAATCAATAATCTTCACTGCTTCGTCTAGAACAGATTTAAATGTCACCGAAATCCTTTTTGTCACTAATGCATATCTGTGAAGAATACAATGAGTACAGCAGTTTTTTTTTGCAACATTTTTAATCCGTGCTACAGCACCACTCACTTTTCCTGTCATTGCTTTTGCTCCATCGCTGCATACTTCAATACATTTTCCCCAGTTAATTTCATGCGTTGTCATAAAATTATCAATGCAGTTAAATATATTCTCCCCCGTGGTGTTAATGTTCACACTTTCACATAATACACACGAAACTATATCTTGAACACAAGGTTTAATAAGTGATTCACCAATAACGTGTGGCTCGCCTGTTAGAGTAATACGGTAAAATACTTTATACGACGTTTCCATTATCTTTTAATTATCTGTTTTGAATTTTTTTACAATAAAACTCTTGCTTTTATTATGGCTTTCAAGTTTTCTTTTAAAAAAAGAAATATCTTTGCCTTTATCTGTTTTGTGATTTTTTTCCAAATGCCTCAGTAGTTTTGCTGTTGCTAAGGAGCTGTTTGCCCCTATTTTGTTGCAAAGCAAACAAACCGCATCTGGAGCCTCATCGTCACCAGTACTAGTAAATCTAAACGACAGGTAACTAGTATCATATTTACGTCTGGGGGACGTAAACGGGGGACGTCTTACGTAAATGGGACGGTCTTCTGTATTTTTTTAAAATATATTATCTGTGAATTCCAAAAGAATAATATTGTTTACAGGTTAGCAGAACAACGAACAGGTAATCAGAGGATTTTTAGGCTTTAGACTATTATTGAACTTTATGTACAGGACTGTGACTGAAATGCTTGACATCAATCTATGACAGTTTATGTTACGGGTGTCACTTATTACGTCACGCTCTAGACGCATTTCGTGCCCGTTTCTGACGAACAATGCTGTCATCTTCCACTTTCTTTCTAACAGTAAATAATATTATCACAAATTTATTATTTACAACTGAAAAGAAAAAAAAATCAAAATAAGAAAAAAATTCTATGTTTTTCTAGATTGTCGTTTGAAAGCAATTCTTTTTATTGAAGTAAAAGACTTTTTCTTAATAAAATATATATAAATTTTTTTCTGGATCCATACAGTTTAAAAATGATCAGAACAAACATAATGTTGGTTAAATTGACGTCGCTCTAGAGCAGTGGTTCCCAAACTATTTTGGTCGTGGAACCCCAAAATTTGTTACCAATGACCGCGGAACCCTGAATATTTGTTAATCATCGACTTTTCAAAATTTAATATCTGATATAAATGAAACAAATATTATTTTGGTATTTCAGATTTTATTGAATTAAGCAAAACTAAAAAAAAAAAAAAAATTAATCATAGAAATAATTAATAAAAATACGAAACATAAACTGAAATAAATGGAAAATCTTTAATGTGAAGAATGCATCTGCTTCTTTGATTCCATGATTCTCTTAAAATTGGGCGTTAGGTTTGATACCTGCACTCGCATATCTTGGTGCAGCATCAAGTCTGTTACAATGTTTGGTTTTTGTCGCAACATATTTTGAAAACCCAGCTTCACACAAATAAGTGGTTGCAAACGGCAATAGAATTCGAATAGCCTGTTTTGCTAAATTTGGACATTCATCGAATACATCTGACCAGAATATTGTTAATGAAACTGTTCTAAATTTGGCTTCTAATTGTGTATCCGAACTCAATTCATAAAATTTTCGTAATCCATGGAATGAAATCCTTTTGGTTTGTCTTTTATTTTAAAAGGATTTTGTACCCAGTAATTATCTTGATTCTCTAGCTTTGTAAAATAATCACTGAGTAATTGCTGTAAACTGGACAGATGTGTTTTTATACCATCACGGATTTCCATATCTAAATCCACTTCTGATTCTTCGAGAAAATCACTAAGCGTCTGGAAACACTCGAAGTTATTTTGCTCCACAGCTGAAATCCAATATTGTATTTTCCTTGAAAAGGCAACCAATTTTGCCAATATGTTGACTTGTTTTCCTTGCAGAGCCAAACATAATTCGTTCAATTTTCCAAATATATCAGCAAGGTATGCAAGTGTATATAGCCAAGCTATATTATTTAATCTGTCTGAAAATTCAAATTTATGAACAATAAAATAAGCCATCAGTTCCTTTCGCAATTCCAATATTCGCACAAGCATTTTACCAGGCGATAACCATCTAACTTCCGTATGAAGAAGTAAAGTGGTGTGAGACTACCCATATCTTCGCACATGGCTTTCAAAATATGTGATTGCAATGGTTTACTTTTGATAAAATCAATAATCTTCACTGCTTCGTCTAGAACAGATTTAAATGTCACCGAAATCCTTTTTGTCACTAATGCATATCTGTGAAGAATACAATGAGTACAGCAGTTTTTTTTTGCAACATTTTTAATCCGTGCTACAGCACCACTCACTTTTCCTGTCATTGCTTTTGCTCCATCGCTGCATACTTCAATACATTTTCCCCAGTTAATTTCATGCGTTGTCATAAAATTATCAATGCAGTTAAATATATTCTCCCCCGTGGTGTTAATGTTCACACTTTCACATAATACACACGAAACTATATCTTGAACACAAGGTTTAATAAGTGATTCACCAATAACGTGTGGCTCGCCTGTTAGAGTAATACGGTAAAATACTTTATACGACGTTTCCATTATCTTTTAATTATCTGTTTTGAATTTTTTTACAATAAAACTCTTGCTTTTATTATGGCTTTCAAGTTTTCTTTTAAAAAAAGAAATATCTTTGCCTTTATCTGTTTTGTGATTTTTTTCCAAATGCCTCAGTAGTTTTGCTGTTGCTAAGGAGCTGTTTGCCCCTATTTTGTTGCAAAGCAAACAAACCGCATCTGGAGCCTCATCGTCACCAGTACTAGTAAATCTAAACGACAGGTAACTAGTATCATATTTACGTCTTTTCGTTGATACCACCTGTCCAAATTTGGAAGATGGTAGAGTTGGACGATGAGGCTGTAGCTGTACGGAACTGGAAGTTGATGGCATTGCGGGTTCCAGAATGCCTATATCTGTAGATTCCGCGACTTCTGCATTACTACTAACAACGTCAGATTTTCTTTAACGACCCATTTTCTAACCAACGATCCATTATAAGGGCAATTTTTATGTTTTAGATATTACGGTATTTCTTTTGAAATTGAAACTTTGTTTACGTTCTGAATTACAGTTACCGTTAATAATACAAGGGCACAATAGCATTGGCGCAAATGGATGGTTAACCGACTTTTTTTACAAACAAACTAGCCCTCCTACCAGTCTTCCGGTGTATCCTTCCGCCCATGTATTTCTACCGGAAATGGTGTGAAAGGGCTCCGTTTTTGTTTAGGTTTTTTATTTTTTTATACATTACTTTTATTATTATTTTTCTTTTCCATCTAATCGATGTCGTTTAAGAATATGCAATGCAGGCAAGTCAGTGATTATGATAAAAACAAATAAAAACGGTCAACTGGTGCAGTTATAAGAAGCCAAGGGACATAGACAATCGTCAAAGCAGTAACCCGGAAAAGAAGTTTGGAATATGCCACTATGGCCATCTATTGGTAGGATCAAAAGTTTGATCCCGGATAAATATCCATACAAAGGTATATTGCACAAAAAAAATTACATAACTTTTGGGGGCCGATTGTAAACTTTCCGAGGAAAATGTGAATATATTAAACACCATTCTTATTTTTTTTTAATCAAATAAAATTTGTCACGCGGAACCCCTAATTTTTTTCGTGGAACCCAAGGTTTCCACGGAACCCACTTTGGGAACCACTGCTCTAGAGCAACAGAGTGGGCTATTAGCGACGTAAGCATGATGTATTCGGGTTAAGATTATTTTTTTAGTTTCACCTCTGCATCCAAAAATTCTTTAGGGATCAACGAGTTCAATACCCAGAATATTTACCAATATAAAAAGAATAAACGCTAATTGGCAGTTATGGTAAAACAAAATAGCTATTAATTAGCAATTAGTGATCAATAAATTTTAATTACCCATCTAATTGTATAATTTAAAAACTTAATAATTATTTAAAATTAGACAATTTTTTTATAAATCGTATTAAAAAAAATTGTCAAAGGCTTTATTAGGCATATTGGTAGAAAATTTTGACTTTATATCTTATGGGGCGGGCTTTCCTACGCATATGAATAAAACTAGCCAAAAGCGTATAATATAGAACAAACACTTCGTGACGTCCTCTAACACAGTGATTATTAATTTTTTTGGCACAATGGACCACTTTAAAAATTTTAAATATGTCACGGACCCCTCTGTGAAAAAAAAATTGCTTAAACATCATTTATTACAAAATATATTCTGTTTTATTATTTAATTATTTTTATTTCAATAGTAATAGTAATAGTTTTATTTCAAATAATCAAATGAAACATTAAGAACAAACATTAAGACACAAAAAAACACTTGAAAAAGCGGCAAGGAATCTTGTATCGATGGAGGATATACCCTTATGTCTCGGCTTCAAACTCATTTGTGATCCACATTTTGGACATTTATACATCGATGAAATAATTCCCTTTTTCATACATTATTCTAACAACGCTTTCTTACCCATGACTGGTAAAACACTAAAATAGCCAACTGAATATTTATTTTTCGCATTCAAAACTTCAGCAAGAGCTAATTCCATAGTGAAATCAAGCATTTAGCAATAATATAAGCTAAGAAAACACCAAAAAAATATGCTACTCACAAACAGATGAAAGACAAAAATAAATGTACGTCTTACCTCCAGGGCAGATCCAACGGAAATAAAATCTTGAATCAAGTTTAAAATTATACCGCTATTTCAAACTCAAACAAATTATCGACCAATGAAAAAGCTAAAACAAAAGAGAAATAAATGAGCATGCGCGAAAAAGCGCCTCAAATTCTCTTCTCCGGAGGAGCGGAAAAAGAAACAGGGTTGCCATACAGAGCGCGCTAAGGATGAAGTAGGTCCGGGTTACCACTTCTGGCTAAATATTGATGCAAACATTTTAAAAATTAGGATCAGTCGGCGGACCCCCAAGGGGTCCATGAACCACAGGTTAAGAAACACTGCTCTAACACAACGTGGACTGGATTAACGTCAGCATTTGAATCCCGTCCCATATCTGTTATTCTAACCACATATACCACCAAATTTAAAAATACTGTGTTTTCAACTAAACTTTTCCAATAGTTCCAAGGTTCTTGCATTTCTTCAAAATAATCTCTAATGTATGAAAATACGAATTTGGAATTTTTTGGTTTGTGAAATTGCCTTTTTATCTTATTACTCAACTACATTCGCCTAATATAAGGGTGAAAGTCTATGAAATTAAATTAAAAATTCGTTTTACATTCATTATTTACATAGGTAATTTTTTTTTTATACATCGAAAAAGACTGAATTATCTTCAAAAGCTTATTTGGCATGGGATTTGGATGATTTCAACTAAGACTAAGTTTTCTTCCATTGAAAATGCCGACAGTTATTAGCCTTACAACTCGATCAAATAGCAGATCTATTAGAATGGAATCCCTCAGAGAAATAAACATGAATAGGTTATTCTTTTACCGGTTTCAACGAATCCGTTCAATAACTATAAAAAAATAAAAGGGAATCCGCCCAAAGACTGAAAACTTTTCCCCATAGCCTAATCTGTTGTACCTGATTATAAAAGGACTTTTGCAATGTGCTAATGACTTAACTTATAAAAGGACTTTTGCAATGTGATATGCTAAATGTTTCTATGAAACATTTAGCATATCATACAACATTCATATAATATTATGTTATATAGCCTATAACATAACAGCAGCAGACTATTTACATTTTCTTCGAGTACTTTTTCATTGGGAAACTTTCTTAGCATTTCTTACATAAAACGGAAATGTTATTTAAAACTAAATGCAATACGATCATACAATTTTTACGACCTCCTTTAAAAATTACTTACAACTTTTTCAGGCAGACAAGCTAGGAAGTTATGTTATTTCGTGGTCGATTCTTTAGACGAGTCTTAAACTGTGTAAATAATTCAATGTTAATATCCAGAATCATTGACCTAGTATTTTTTTAAAAAATAGTTCTGTAAGAAAACTGAAAGTTGTTACAATATATTTCTACATAATGCTATCAAATTCCACAGTTATTACTGCCACTGTCAGGCAGTCTTTCCTAGACATATACGTTAGAGATTTAAAAAAAACAACTATGAAGTGCATGTAAATAATTTAAAACATATTAATTAAAAAGTTATTTCGAAAGATGAATTCTGTTTTACTCAAATAAGTTCAACTGGAAATAGTATCAGGATTAATAAAAGATTAGCGAGCCATACCTTAAGAAATTAGCAGAATACAAACCAATTTTCAAAGTATCCAATAATTTATTTTAACTTATTTTCTACAAAATCAATTAGTATAAATGTGATTGCAGTCGCTATTCAAAATTTAAATGTCCTAGAAATCCAAAGTTAAAAACAAACGTTTGCCTTCTAATAATCTGCCAGTAATAATAATCATACAATCTTAAGACTTCAAAGCATTCAATCATATGTTTAAAACCAATTTTAATACTACTAATAAAGCTATGAATTAAAAGGAAATTTATAGACATTTGGAAAAGTTTGAATATTTCAGGAGAACTTTAAAACAAAGTTTGTAATCCAAACTCATTTTGTACAAACGACTAAGAATTACACTAGAAAAAAAATGACAGAAAAATCAAATGTAATTTTATTTTTTATATTTCAAAACCATATTATACATAATTTAGCTTAAGTTAAATTTCTACCAAAGACCTAATTAAATTATATGGTAGACAGTGTAGCATATCTTTCTTCACAGCGGTTTATAATCTAAATTTAACATCCGAAATATAATTGTAAGCATAACACTAAATATAAACTTGCTTTTTGGTAAAATTTCCAAGTGAGGAATAAAGTTAATTTTGAATGTTTTGCTCAAATAAAGGAGTTAAATTTTAAAAGCATCACAAAAGGAGAAAAAAATAAGCTTTTCACAAAATATATAAAGTGTTCGACAGTTTTATTGGGAAGGGGAAAAAATGACAAGAAACATTTCGAATCAGTGAACTACTTGTATTCCGATGAAACGAGTACCAGCTCATTCAATTTACCTGTCAGTCAGTCACCAAGCACAATCAAAGTATGAGCAAAGAAACGTTTTATGCGATAAATTATCTTAAAAGCTAAACAAACAGTGTAATAAGACATCAGTACAATGTTAAATGGATGATTTGGGCCCTAAACACAAAGCTGAAAAAAGTTTTAATACTCATTTATTTACAAACATTTTTGCCATTTTCCAAAATCTTTTCCATTGTGTGACACACTTTCAGGTCGCAACCCTGACAAATAAGCCTTAAACTGAGAAATAAAAAATTCGAGAAAATTAGATTTAAAGCAACAGATTCAGTTGAAGGCTCATGAATGAGGGCCGCATTGCATTCTGGGAAAAACTTCAGTTTCTCTTTTTTGCCTACAAAATACCTTTCTCATGGAAATGTCTTAGATCCCCACGCACAAGTTCTCAAAAAAGTTCACAATGTGAAATTGTTCTCGACCAAGATCTGTGGTGTTACTTTTGGTTTTTCAGCTGGTTGGAAAGCCAATCTAAACCTTCGTACAGCCCATCGCCGCTGGTTGCGCAGGTGGCTTGGATGTACCAGTTGCGGTTTCGTAAGGAATGGAGGCCAAGTTTGTCGGTGATTTCTGCCGCATTCATTGCATTAGGCAGATCCTGAAATCAAAATGATTTGAGTAAATAAAGACATTTCTGCATATCACCGAGATATTAATGCCTTCAGAACGAAAACATAAATATTACTTTTTTAACTGGCTGAAAAGCGTACCAACCAAACTAAATTAAAACCACTAAAAGGAGAGGTTACAATTCCACTGGTTTTTTTTATGAATGATTTTATGCAGGATTTCTGTTTCAATTCAGATATTTGGATAATTCTTTTATTAGATAGGGGATGTTTCATTTGTAACATGTTAAAATATCCACAATTCTGAATTAACTGGACCATTTAAAAAAAAAAAATGATTTCGAAAATTCTTTTGTTGGATAGAGAAAAATCCAATTAGAAAAAAACTGCACAAAAAAAAAGTTATTCGACTCTTATACATCCGGAAATATTGATTAACCTAATTTTTTTTAAAAACAGTTTCAAAGTGTTTTCATTGCTTGATAGAAGTTGAACAACAATACATTTTGTTTACTCAACATTTATTGGCATGCATAAGGATTGTTTTATAATACATATAAAATGGACAGTAAATTTTTTTCAACTTGTACGTAAAATTAAAAATGTTTTACTTTTTAGCAAATTTTTCCAAAAAAGATATTATATACACAAATACATTGACAAAATGCAGTTCAACTACAATTTTATTTAAGTAAATATAATTTTTTCTAGTAAAGCTTATGCTCTTTTGTCTAAAAAGAATGTATCAAATTAACTAAGGACTTGCAGTAACACTTATGCAAATTTATGTTTGCTTGTCTATAAAATAAGAACACCATTAATAAAAAAATGTCCAAAAGATAGAAGACTAAAGAACTTTTTTAGAATTGTAGATGACTGAAGTTATGAATAAGTGAAGGGCTGTTGTTGAAAAAACACTTTTAAATCATGTCAATTTATATAATTTAAAATTCTAAAAAAAAAAAAAAATTAGCTGCTACAAAATTGAGTACTTAGAACATAACAACTTTTTTTAATTATTCAGCAGGAGAATATAATTGCTCAATTAATAAAGATATATATTATGAAAGTATTAACAAAACAGCATCAAATAGGGATATATAGTTGAAAAGAATAGTATTTTTGTAGAAAGAAAACCAAGTTGAGTAATTTCCTATTAACAGGAGCAGTATTGCAAACTAGAAAAAACACAAACAGAATAAGGAAATCGAGAAATTAAATTTATTAATCCCAAGAAAGAATCTCAAACATGAAACTACAGCTCTACATTTTTCATACGACTGCTTAAAGACAGCTTTATTTACTAAATGATTTCTGCCAATTTTTTAAAAGTTAATACTGCATTTGGAAGGTATTAAAATCAGTTAAAATATTTGATTACATAACTATAAGCAGTGTTCACTCTAGGCGTTTTTTGAAGGGCGGTCCGCCCGGCCTGCCCTTTTTTCATCTCAATAGCGCCCTCATGCCCCTTTTTCAAAAAAAATTCCGCCCCTGTTGTCTTTTTTAGTCAAGCACAAGCATCCTTGCTTTCCTAGCTGTCTTTAAAAAAGGAATCGATTACACTTTTTTTTGTGTAAATTGGAATTAAGTGGACATAAATTGGAATTTAAGTGGAATGACTGTAGAAAAACAAACTTCTTTTTAACTAAGCGTGTTGTGAAATCGTGATGATTCCACGGTAATTTCGAGCACGGGGCATTGCACGAATCCTATTGGTTGCCTGTAACATAGTTTGGGGCGAGATTAGACATTTATTACCAAATTTTGAATTTTAGTAGCCTTTTCATCAGTTTTGTAAGGGGCCTAATTCGGGCTACTTACCGATTTGGTTTTTAGCGAAAACGTTAATTTTAAAATGTAAAATTTTGGATTACAAGTAGTATTTCCACAAAGTGATAATTTTGTACTCTTCTTTCCTTCGAGATAAGCCCCGAGCCGTCACCAATAGCCCAATATGCAATAAACCGGAATTTTTTTTTTGTTTAGTCACGGGTTCAATGTGTCAACGGGTGGCCACGCCCTCCAATTTTTTTTTAAAGTGCCTTTTTAAAAACAAGAAGTGCCTTTCCAAAACCGGGGTGCCCTTTTTCTGCTAACAGCGCCCTGCCCCTTTTTATTTCTAGAGTGAACACTGTATAAGCATTAAGTTATATTGAAGCACATAAAATAGACTTGCTTTAAAATAAACATTATGGTTTACTAATTATTAACAAGTTTACTTTATAATTATAATAGCCAATAGCTCGTTATTAAAGAAAATTTATTATTTACGCACTATTCGTACAGGCCGACTACAAAAGAACCTTAGCTTCTGCCTAATTCAGCATTCTTTCTGTGGTCAGACTATTTTCAATTTTATAGGAAATAATTAGCATGCAATTAAAAACACATTTTTTTAAATCTAAGAAAACAAAGAAATCTTAAACCAATCTCAAATTAACACAATATTAATAGAAAAAACTACTAAGAATAAGTAATTGAAAAAGACATAACGAAAAATAAATTTATTGTTGAAAAAGAGAAAAACCGTTGTCAAATGGTTCGAGAGAGTGAGAGTTTAGCGTATACATTAGAAAAAAATACCAAAATTTAAATTACGGAAGGTTTTTAAATTTTTAGTTTAGAAGCTATAGGTTGGTTGCAAGAAAATTGTAATGGTACCTATTACAAAAGATGCAATATTTTTTTAATAGTATTGCGAGAAGTAGAAAATGCTTGAACATGAAATGGCAACTATAATTTTAAATGGAAAGGGAGACAAACAAACAGATCTTTAAATATTAAGATTAATTAGGGAAGCCTACAAATGCCAATACCTATCTTTGAGAGGTGGGTTGTTATCTTAAAGAACATTCAATTGAGGTTAAAGTTGGAATAAAGGCTGCACAAAAAGTACTGGCCCTCGGAATATGTGCCTTATTAGGAGGATATAGGCCAAAGCAAAAAAGAACATGTTTTATTTGAATTAGAAAATATTTTTTGAATAAGTATTGTCCAATTAGTTTGGTTTGCAATAAAAATACAATTGGTCACAATTTTAACAGTTTATTCTAGCGTTATACGCTTGTTTTCAGATTTAATTTTGTTTACTGGGCATTTGATTGCCATCAGCTAACTAGAGTTGCAGATTTTTAGCAAAAAAATCCCTATTTTTAAATGCAACAGTTTTTTGATTCTAAAGATAGAAAATGAAAAATTTCTGCATATAAAAAGGCAGTTTCTCGTTTGGAATGTTCTCTTTAGTTTTAATCCCAGTTTTATAGTTATTTCAATATTAAAAGTCAATTAGATGTAAAAAAATAATTGAATAAAAAAAATGCAATCCGACTCAGCAATTATTTTGACTTATAATTATAGTTTTTGTGCAGATTCATTGTGATATCTCAAGGTTTGCATACTGTTTAGTTTTCGTTAGGTATTTCATGTATAAAGTTTACACACAAATTCGGACAACTAAGTTAGATTACTAATAATGCAAGATCTTGTGAAAAGTTTTGTTTGTTATTACAAGGGGGAAAAAACCATTTTAACTATTCAATCTTTAGCAAAATTACAAATTCTATAAAATTTCAACAGAAACTTGAACTGCATTCACCACATATTTAAAAAGTAGGTCTTAGCGAAAGTTACCTGTTTGTTAGCAAATATCAGAAGTACAGCATCTCTCAGCTCATCTTCAGCCAACATTCTCATTAATTCCTCCCTAGCTTCCCCAATACGTTCTCTATCATTGCTGTCAACAACAAAGATCAATCCTGAAAACAAATACAAGTTAGCAATGCGATATTAAGATTTCGAACTTCGCACTAAAAACAAAGCTTAACAATCAAGAATAACATGTAAATTAAATATACAGTTCAATACAATAAACAATCCATATACTACACTAAAGAAAGTTTCCACTTCATTGCTCTCAAACCAAAATTAATAATACTTGGGGAACTTAAAATAAGACATTCAACAATTTAAAAGAATATTGTGTACATGCTAAGCATAAAGAATAGTTAAAATGCATTGTATGGTCCACCTTGATGACTTTTCTGATAAAGCGATATTCGCGATGCTAAAATATTCTTGTCGACAAAAACTAGTTTGTTGGCAATTAAAGAACTCCATTCCCCCCCCCCTGCAAGGTTGCAAAAAATAGAAATTGGATTAGGCGAAACATCAGGTGGACCGCAGAGTACATTTTAACCAAAAATATTCAAAGCTTTAATACAAGTTTAATAAGGATAATCAGTTTACAAAGAAAAAGTAAGAAATCATGAAACTTTCACTTAAGAATGAAATATGTACAAATTTAGAGTTGCAATAAGTAAATGAAATATTTATATAATACCTTGAGTGTTTTGGAAATAATGTCGCCAAAGAGGCCTAATTTTATCTTGACCACCGACATCCCACACAGTGAAGCTTATATTTTTATACTCCACAGTTTCCACATTAAAACCTACAAAGGAACAAAAAGGTATTCAATAGACGTTCTATGTATTAAACTTGAGCAAATAGTCTTGCATACAATAAATGATTTAAATATACAGTTAAACCCCGATTTTACGTTTTTCAGGGGACCAATAAAAAAAACGTACGATGCG
Source organism: Troglohyphantes excavatus (assembly GCA_963932185.1). Taxonomy (NCBI): domain Eukaryota; kingdom Metazoa; phylum Arthropoda; class Arachnida; order Araneae; family Linyphiidae; genus Troglohyphantes; species Troglohyphantes excavatus. Next base: position 30,048,534 of record OZ010666.1, on the reverse strand, counting down.
GGAAAACGTAAAAACGGGGTGCGCTGAAAATCAAGCTTCCAAAAAGTTGAAAATAAAGATATAAATACTAAGTCACATTTACATGAAAATATTATACATTTTAACTTGTTTTTCAATCATTTTATTTTTAACAATCACATCTTTTTTACAAAAAAATCCGTTATTTCCGATTTTTTGTGTGTAATTCTAATAAGGCATTTTCGATTACTGACAAGGTTTGCAACTGTTTTTCTTGTGACTCGTGTCCAAGAAAATAGTTCCTCAATAAATTTAATCTATTCTTTGCGGCATTAAAAGAGGGAATGGGTTCCGAGACCTCGTCACAAGTATCGCCATGCTCTTCTGACGAACATTCCATGATTTCAGCTATGGATTGAATAGTATCGATTTCAGAAGTCATCACGTTCTCATCACATGTCACATATTCTTCAAAATTAATGGCAGGCTCAAAGCAATCAACAGGAACATCATCACAATCAATCGGAACATCACTTGCATCGATATCTGTTCCTTTGAGTTTTTTCAGAAAGCCGCCTTCCGCAAATGAGGGCGAAACATAATTTTTTGTGACACTGTTCCAGGATGAAGAATTAAATGCATTGCTTCCAAAACATTAATTTTTTGTTTCCACGCATCTTTTAAGTTGCTGTTGTCAATTTCGGATAGAATTCTCCTCACCAGTTGTTTTCGGTAAGCAACTTTAAAAGATCGTATAATCCCCAAGTCGCACGGTTGCAGCTTACTTGTACAATTGGGAGGGAAAAACTCGATCCGCACATTTTTCAATTTTAAGTCCATATGAGCAGTACATTGGTCAATAAAGAGAATGATCTTTCTATTTTCCAATCGCATTTTTTTGTCGAGTTTTCGTAAAAAATCATTGAAAAGAGCTTGGGTCATCCAAGCTTTTTTATTGGCTTCATAACATGTAGGAAAACTTTTCACGTTTTTTAGGCAACGTGGATTTTTAGATTTTCCTATAACTAAGGGTGTTAATTTTTCACTCGCATCAGAGTTACAGCACAGCAAAACAGTCAACCTCATCTTCGACATTTTCCCACCAAAACATGCTTCTCCTTTCACAGAAAAAGTTTTATCTGGCAGTAGATTGAAAAAGAGCCCAGTTTCATCTGCATTGAAAATGTCTTTTTCTTCATAGCCATCAATTAAAGCTGGAAGAGTTTTGTTTTTAAAATCATCAATTGTTGTTACATCGACACTTGCAGATTCCCCACAAAGTGATCGGTGCACGAGATTGTAGCGTTTCTTTAAACGATCTATCCAGCCGTTAGAAGCGTTAAAATTGTTCAACTCAAGCCGAGCGGCAATTTCTAAAGCTTTTTCCCTCAGTATTGTGCCATTTATTGGAGCATTAGTGGCGCGAGCTTGTTTAAACCATTTAATCAATATGGTTTCAAGTTCATCATATGGCGAACTTTTCATAGTTTTTCTCTTCTTAGCATTGCCGCAACCCAAATTTTCATAGCTGGTCTCGATGGCGTCTTTCTGCTTCAAAATTGTTTGCAGTGTTGACACTGCTAATCCAAGAGACTTTGCCAGTTCCACCTTTGTTCCGTGAAATGTGTTGGCCTTTTCTATAATGTTGGGAAAAGAGTCCATACTTCGACAAAAACCAGTTCGGTTTCCGGAAGGGAAAAGGGGTTCTCGCAGCTCTTTCTAAACTCATGGAAATCATCTCAACAAACAAAACAAACAACAATCATTCGGCATTATTGTCATTCGACATTAAGAATGCGTTTAATTCGATCCGTATCAGTGACATACTTCAATCTTTATTGACTTTTAGCATATCTAATCAGATGCTACAGCTCATAAAGCACTACTTTACGGACCGTTCTGTCACTTACGTTTCTACTTCTTCTAGTGCCAAAAAATTTTATAACTGTGGGGTCCCACAAGGGTCTAATTCGGGGCCACTCTATTGGATGTGTATAGCGAATTCTTTGTTAACAGCGTATAAAAACACCGATAAAAGACTTCAAGGTGAACTTATTGCGTTTGCGGATGATTTTTTGTTTATTCTACATGGCAAATCTAAGAATGAAATAGTCTACAAAACTAAACACGCCACTAGATTCATCTACGATTGGTGTAATAACTATAAGCTTCAACTTAGTATCGCGAAGACTCAACTGATGATAGTTCCTATAAAGAAAGATCCTAAATGGTGCCTTAAAATTGATATTAACAACAGCTATTTCAAGAACAAAAAAACTATTAAATATTTAGGAGTCACCTTAGATTCTGGCCTCACCTTCTCGACCTATATCTCATCACTGCGTGATAAAACAATCAATTGGATGCAAAAAATCTCTAGAATAGCCCGGCCCACTTGGGGTCTCAGCGGTAGGGTGTTGAAAGAACTGTATCTTCGAGCTGTAGAGCGCATGATTTTATATGCATGTGAGATTTGGTACAGAGGGAGTATTGCACAAACTAATAAGCTTCTTCAAATACAAAGAGCTCTCCTCCTTTCGATAACTAAATGCTACAAGACTACCTCAACGGAGGCCCTGACAGTACTTTCGGGAATTTTACCAATTAACTTACAGGCTGAAATTGCCAAAGTTAAATTTCTTGCGAAAACAGGAAAATCGGATATTCGTTTTCACACACTTCACATCCCACTAAAAGACATTTATTTCTTCAATGAATTATTAAATCCATATGAATTATCTTCCCTAAAGTATGATCATAATCATCCATTAAACTGCGGAGTCGAGATTTTTACCGATGGATCTAAGTTACTTAACAGCTCGCAAGACACAGTTGGCTGCGCATTCGTAGTTCTCAATGATTCCAACTTAGTCTATTTCAGAACATCCAGGTTGACCGATTCGTCGTCAGTTTATCTTGCTGAACTCTACGCCGTTCGTCTTGCTTTCACATGGATGGAAAACCACTTAAGTAACGGTGAGAGTTGTAATATTTATTCAGACTGCCAATCAGTTCTTAAAAGCTTATACAGACTAGATGACAATCATCATTGGATTATGGAGATCAAGAGAATAGCCAGGCGCCTGCGACAAAAGCAAGTTTCCTTCCACTTACATTGGATTAAATCACATATAGGTACACTCGGTAATGAAGAAGCTGACACTCTGGCAAAAGAAGCTACAACCTCCTCTACTGTCGATTGTCCTGTCAAATTTACAAGCACACAAGTCAAAAATATGCTGAAAAAAGAAAGTATCTCTGTTTGGCAAAGAAGGTGGGAAAATACATACAAGGGGAGACATACATTCTCCATCTTCCCGTCCGTTTCAACCAGCCGATGTGTATCAAATTTCTACCTTAATCAGTTTCTCACGAGCCATGGCGTTTTCCCTGTCCACCAGGCCAGGCTTTTTCAAGGATGTCCAACGTGTCCGTATGATGATGACGAAGGCTCAATAACACACTACATTTACAACTGTGCAGAGTTTGAACACATTAGATTTAACACCTTCCCACTTAACTTTCCAGCAGTCCCGCTTTCTAAACTTTTACTCACAAAAGAACATATAAGTTTCCTGCAGCACATCATAACATCTCTCTTAGACAAGATGGGTATCTAAAGTAAACTTAGCTCTAGGAACTTCAACATTTCGTAGAGGTCACGAACTTTTTGATCCTCAGACAATTAACGTTGCGTAGTTCACTGGATCACCCGGCAGTTATTGGTACGCCAAATGCCCATGATGAGATATGAACGCTACAGAAAGCCTACCTCAACGATTGTGTTTCAATTATCTGCCATGGGTTTTTTGCTATTATTTTTTTAAATTTTTATATCTTTCTTTTATTTATTTACTTATTTATTTTTGCTTTTACATCATTTGTGAGGGGAATGTTCCCCATATAGAGAAAACACTTGTATATTGTAACATCTCAAAATTTGTCTAAACCTCTGAGTGTGGTGCTCAAAAAATTATTATTCTGTCAGATAATAAGAAGTACAAAATGTATGAAGAAAATTCTACTGTAAACTCACACAAACTGTAAAATTCTGTAAAGCATGCATATTATGGAAAATAATAAAGTTGGCGTTTGGTGGTGGTTCCGTGGGGGGTGGCTTTGCTCTGCTGGCCGAACCTGCGGTTCCACATACCCGTATATCCTTCGGGAGATGTCGGGTACATACGTCTATACATATACTTTCTATAATGTTGGCTTTTTCTGCAAACGAAAAGCTTTTGCGTTTTTTCGATGTCATTTTTACTGCGTCTAAACAAAACGAAATGATTGAGAGTCAAAAAGAGCGTACTGACTCGCTCGCCTTTCGTAGTGGCTGCTAGTAGCGCCAAGACTAAACTAGATGCGCGCGCATCCAGTTTTGCTTTAGCGCTCCGCACTTGGGTCATCACGTGACAGCTAAGGAATGCGGAAACCAGTGATCAAAACCAGTTTCAGGTGCCTTTGCGTCTGGAAACATGACTAGACGTTGGTTTTACAAATAAAAGTGAAAGAATATTCGAAAAAAAAAAAATTATACTTGGTCAAAAACGAAAAACGGTCGATCCGGGAAATCGTATAAATGAAAAACGTATAACCGGGGGAAAAAACACATTATAAATATAGAGATTGAATGCGACTTACAGAAAAAAACGTAAAATGGGGGGACGTAAAATCGGGGTTTCACTGTATAAAAATAACACTTTATAAATATTTAACAATGAGTGCAGAGTGACTAAAAATAAACTAGTAATACAAATTAAATAAAACATACAAGGTTAATGTCTGTACATAAAAAATATATTTTAAAGAGGAAAAATCCTTTTGAAAGTCAAAATTATTAAATCATATTTCTGTTTAATTTGACAAGGCTGTGTTATTTAAATAGAAATATATTTTTCAACTGGTACTACAGGGTAAAAAAACATCGAAAAGAATGAAAATTCTGAACAAATCATAATTAAAAATGAATTTCTCTTTGCAATCGATTCATACATTTTGTCAATCAATTTATGGAAATTTATAATTTTAATGTTGTAGTTTTTTCGCGCAAAATAGGAGTAACGTTTCTAGCTTAGTTTGCCTTATTACAATAGGCTTAAGGCTAATATTTGCAAGTTATTAGAAATAAATTAACAATGCTAAAGAGAACATCCTCAATGCATGAACCAATTCAATTAGCAATTTACTAAATTTTTTAGACTATGTAATGTATATGAATTCAGAATGACAGATTTCATTAAAATGAGTAAAAAAAAACTGAAAAATATTTTAACGAAAATATTGCAGTTTTAAATTAAACCAAATATTTGGCCGAATACATTAACATTTTAATAGAGTAATTTGGCACTTGGTGCATACTTAACAAAGTCATATTTTAATTAAAAAAAACATTTAAATTTCAATTTTTAAATACTTAATGAGACTGCAGAAGATGGAATTTTAAGGGGTGTACAATTCTATAGCAGACCATCTGATAAAATCTGTATTTGAAAGGTCTATGAAGTATCTTATTAATAAATCTGTGCAAAATAATAGCATTTGCTAGTTACTTCTAAACAGACCAACCAAACGGAATAAATTTATAATATCTTAAGGCAGTGTTCACAGCGTTTTTTGAAGGGCGGTCCCCACCCTGCCCGCCCTTTTTTCATCTTGATAGCACCTTCATGCCCTTTTTCAAAAATGCTTCCCTCTTTTGAAACGTACTAGTCTTTAAAAAATGCATAGATTAAAAGTGAAAATGGTTTGGTTGCAATATTAGGCCTTTTATTACCAAATTTTAGATTTAAGTAGCCTTTTCATCAGTTTTGTAAGTGGTCCGATTAGGGCTACTGACAGATTTGGTTTTTAGAGAAAACATTAATTTTTCAGTGTCAAATTTTGGAACTTCATAAAGAAACATCAATTTTGTACGGGTCTTTCCTACAAAATAAACCCCGAATCGTCACCAATAGCCCAATATGCAGCTCTAGCGCAATATCAATCAACAAATCGGAACTTTTTTTTTTGTTTGGTCACGGGTCTGATATATCAACGGGTTGTCACGCCCATCTCAAACTTTATTTTAAAAAAAGTGCCCTTTTAAACACAAGAAATGCTTTTTGAAAAACGGGATGCCCTATTACAGCCAACAGCGCCCTGCCCCCTTTTTTTTTTTATTTCTAGAGTGAACACTGCTTAAGGAGTCGATATGCTTTTATAGTGTTCACTAAGCATTTTTTGAAGGTCGGCCATTTTAATTCAATATATATAAAAAAAAAAATCCCGAATGAAATTAAAAACATAAGAGAATGAAAAATCAGTAATTTGAAGTTGTGTATACCGACTTTAAAACGAAAACGGTGTCCAAAGGGGAAAACAATTTGAAATTCCCTGATAGTCAATAAAATATGAATCTCCACTCAAACCAACTTGTTTACATTAAAGTGGTCCTTAAAAAGTAAAGAAACGATTCACCCGGTACGACAAGCGATTTAAGTTTGGAAATTCATGATTAAACTATGTATTTACTCTTATGTTTTAAATATCTTTTATTAATTTTGTAAATTAATGCCCTGAGGCAAAATTCTGAAAATAAGACACATACCGTGAAGTTGTTTCCGGCTTTCGACTACTAAGGATAGCAGAAGGTCCTTAAAGGAGTTGATTTAGGTGCTTACAGGCAAAAATTCGAGCAGTTAACATGTTAGTTAACATAAATAATACCCATGTATCGTCAATTAGTTGCCACAATATAAACTTTACGCTTACCAATTAGTTAAATATCGAGAGTATTATATATTAGAAATTAATCATTAGGGGTATTTACACCAGTGGCGGCCCGTGGTCAAAAATGTTAGAGCAGCCGAAAACATGTAACTTCCCCCCCCCCCCCTCACCTTTTTCACAACCACACACGAAAGGACATTCTTTAAAATTTATTACTCAAACCAAAGTTTCCTTTCAACTTTTATGAAAGATAACATGTAAAAATAATAGAAAACACTTACTTATTTTTTAAAAATAAAATCAATCCTCCTATCAAACTTGCGATTCGGTCAATTTTAATATTAATTTAAGTAAAGAAACAACACCACACGTGCAAACTTATCGAAAACTATTTCCGTTTGGAGAGATTCTTCGAAATTATTGTTTTCCTCCACCCCGCCTCGCCGATTCAGCAATAAACCAATCATTTATTCGAAATTCCTAGTACAGCTAATTTGAAAAAATCCTTTTGCGCTACGTTTGTGTCGTCACATCCTCCATTTTAGCGTGCTGGGGAAGTCATACTACGTAAGGTTGCCATGGCAACGATGCAGCCGATTTCGAACTTCGCTTTTTAGCTGCAATTTTTATTGAATGGAGTTTGTTTTTTCTTCTCCTGAATTTGTGCATTACGGAAACACGCTTGCTATTTATCTGAGATTTTTTTTTACTTAGAGTTGAAATTTAATCTCCATTTCCAATTCTAATCTTCATTTAAGAAAATTAATAAAATATATAATTTTAGTTTTAAAATATAATAAAATTAGGTGCAGCCAGGCTGTACTTGCTGTAGTGGGCGAGCCGCCACTGATTTACACATAACCAAAAGCTATTTACATATTACTGCAGTCACTTCAATGGAGCATGTTAAATTATGTTATCCGACCCAAAGATTTACTTCAACCTTGCAAGTTTGATAAAATGTGTATTTTCTTTAACGTTTGCATCTCAATATTTGTTTATTGTTTTAACCTTAATTTTTAAAAATAAGTTTGTGGAATTTGCCTACAAGGGGAAAATGTAATCAAATTGCTACATGTGTACACACACTATTGTCTAAGGAATGCAATTATTTTAATTCTTATTCAATGAAATTGGTATTAAGCATCATCAATACATTGGAAAGAGACAGTAGTTCTAAAACAATCTATGATTTTATGATTTACACAGTTGTTAGATTTATATGGTGTTGGAGCAAGACGTCTAGGGCAAATTTCGCAAGGTGGTTGACAAAGTAGTGGACATAACACGACAAAACCAGCAAAAAAAAAAGAGGTAATTCTTACATTTTCTCAAATGTACAAATGTTTTTTTACCTATATACACACATCTTTTTTTAAAAAAAGGCAGGGAGAATTTATGAAAGGTTCTTACCATTTGATTTGTCAGCGTACATTGTGTTAAACTACATTGTAGCCGCAAAAAAATAAAATAAAAATGGAATAGTGTGCAAAGGATGCTAGTAAAAAGGACAAGAAACAGTTCACTTCTAAATATGGCAGGGTGCGGAATCTTTTGAAAAACACCCAATAGGAACATTACTATATAGTCAAGTACCCTATTGAGTTCTTAATATTAACAAAGTATAGTTTTAATTTAAGAACAGATGTATAATATATAAGAATACAAATGGCCAAAAAGTAATCACAATACTTAAAGAGAAATATCTCTATCTAGTAAAAAATAAATGTCTGGCAAAAACAAATTAAAATGGATTAAATACAAAAATATTCATTAAAGAGAAATGAAACAAACTTACCTATGGTAGGAATTGTAGTGACTATTTCTCCCAACTTTAACTTGTATAAAATAGTTGTTTTACCAGCAGCATCCAAACCTACCATCAGAATTCTCATCTCTTTCTTGCCAAAAAGGCCTTTAAAGAGATTGGCAAAAATGTTTCCCATTTTGAGCTTCAATAACACTGACTTTATTTCTGAAAGAATAATTGAGAATCAGACAAACAGGGTACAGCCATCTACATAGAAATCAGCTGTTTTATAGAAAAGGTGATCCTAATTTAGGACGTTATCAAATTACTAAATCAATCTGATAAGAGAAGTTTCACTTTTATCAAAAACGCGGACACGTATTCATTTATTGAGTTTAAGAAATGAATGTGGCATTCCGATTGATATGGGATCGCTTATCATAATAAAAAACACAAAACACTTCCCCAAAATATCAAACTTCAAATAAAACTACAATCAAAACGGGTCTATTAACAGCTATATGCAATATTATTTCTAAAATAAACCTTTTAAAAACCTTAAAATCACAGTTTTCTGTGACAAACCCAAACTTGTTCTGGTATCAATAGGCGTATATAAAGCCGTATGTACATGTTCGTAAGTAAACTGAAATATTCATTTATACAATTTTAAAAAAGAAAGGAGCAAAAAAATTAATATAACTAGCTTTTAAAATAACAAGTAACGTTTAAACAACAAATACAGTAAATGTAAATACACTATTCTGCGAAAATGAAACAAGGATAATTAAAGGGCTAAGGTAAGGTAACATCTTTATATGGAATTCTGGGAGGAACATACAAACTATTAACGGCTAAAACCAAGCGAGAATGCTTATCATTCCTTGTTTGAAGTAATTTCTAACGGAATTACCAAGATTGGTTCGGTATTTAAACAAAAAAAGCGATGATTTTCTTCACTTACCGGTAATGCTAATACGCAGAAAATGGCGGGCATAGAAAGGAGTTGACAAGGCTTATGCCACGTCTAGTCAGTGGGTACGCGTTGCAACACCCGTAACTTCTTTTTCAGTTTTTATTATTATGAACGGGAACTAATACTCGTTAAGATTTTAGGTAAAACAAATTTCGCCTTCTTTGGAAAATTATTGTTTAAAAATATATTAATTATATTATAGAAGTCTAAAAGATTTATTTTGTGAAAATTTGTTTATAAAATATATCTTTCGCAAACTTGATATCAAAACAAGAACTACAATCTTTGGGTTGACTTTTCTGCAGAAAAATTAAATAATAAAAGAAAATCTAGAAACTGAGAAAAAAATCCTTAATAATCAAGTTTTTACTTTCATATGGGTAAGTATTACTTAAATAATACACCATAAAACTATAAATTGCAGTTGGACAGTATGAATGCTTTACTTGGCGATGGGTGGTTCTAAGTTGTCCAATGCACGGGATTAGCCAAATTTAAAATATTGAAACTTTTGAGTCCGTAAGACGGAATACAAAATGTAACTGAGACTTTCATCACGATTCTTGTTTTGTTGTATGCAATGTTTTGATCGTCGTAAATGTTTTGTTGGAAATATTGATGCATTTTTATCCAGCAAATTGTCAGTTTTGTCACATGTTTTTGCATACGCTTAGGAACACATATTATTGTTTCAAAGGCATATTTTACAAGGGATAACTATGGTAATTATTCATGGGAAAACCTTTATGGGGGCAGTGTATTACGTCATTTTACATCTACCATATTACTCATGTGATATTTACTCACATAATGAATTGACATCCGTTTAGTGTCAGCGTGTAACTTATTTACTAAATGTTTAACTTCGTATTTTATATAACTTTTGTTTCAATTACATTCTGATCCAAATAAGTTGAATTTTTTTTTTGTTTTATTCAATATTTTGCATTAAACTTTCAAATCGGTAGAATTTTTTTTAAAATAACACAATGTGTTTTTATTACTAAATTAAAATTTAGAAATATCCTACGCATCGAATAAAAAATATAAGAGTTATTCTTTAAAAAAGCTTTTCTGTGGACTCTTAATTTAAGCTTATTTCATGTGTGTATAGCTGTTTTCTATTATATCCAAACTATGCTTAAAATGCATTGTACGGTACACCTTGGCAACTGTTCTGAAAAAGTGATAGTTGCTATACTAACATGTTCTTGGCGACAAAAAACGGTTTGGTTGTCAATTAAAGAACTTCTCCATTTACCCCTGCATTGGGTTACGAGATTTGTAGAAAAATCAGGTGTACCATAGAATACATTTTAACCCATTCTGTGTTTCATAAAGTAAAATCCAAAATGTTGCACTTTTTCTAATTTACGTGATTGTAATAGCCACCTACATAGCTCTAGTCATAAACAAACCATATACATTTTTTTTAAATGTGTCAGTACCCTTTGTCGACTTTTTTGAAAAAGCGATATTCAATTTTAACATGTTCTAAGTGACAAAAACTGGTTTTGTTGTCAATCAAAGAACTCCATTTCCCCCTGCTAGGTTGCTGAAAACCTAACTAGATTTGGCAAAAAATCAGGGGGACTGTAGAGTACATTTTAACCTAAAAGATCATTGAGAAACTATTTTGGTTTCTGCATTAAGGTTCTAAAACTTTTGGAAGATGATTAAATAAAGATTTTTAACGGTAAATAAAAGAAAAATATACAGATTATTAAATTTCAGTTAAGATTTTTTCTATGTGTAGACCTATTTAAAGCTTGCATTAAAAAAAATTCTGATAATTGTTATTAGTTCTATTATAGATTTTTTTTAATATTAAGGAAAACAATTAGGCTCTCGTATAGAAGATTATTTATACGATTGTTTGTATAAATGTAGCTGAAATGGTTAGAATTTTTACATATATATAATTATTTGAGAAGTAGACTTTATTTTAAAGTAAGCATGTGTGGGATTTATATAAAAGAGGGCATTCTACATTGTGTTGCCAAATAGAATTGATATTTTTGTTGACAATGTTTTAGATTCATTGATGTGGTTTTACAACTTTACACTTATTATAAATTTTCATTTTATTTATTGCATGTTGTTATATCTATTATTAAAATCATAATAATAAAAATAATATATTTATTCACTTTTGTTCTCTTTTAGATTTCAAATATGAAGTTATATTTTTGTTCTTTACTTTGCGTGTTTATATTTTGGCATAATACAGTCTATGGAAGTGATAGTAAGTATGCTTATTTATGTCTTTAAATTGTTTTCGTTTTAATAAAGTATAAGCTGATATTGAAGTACACATTTGTCTTAATTGACTGTCATCTTTTAATTCAAGTTTAGGCAGAACCCTTTTTCATATGTTTTATATCAAGTCTGAAAAACATAAAAAGCTATCCAAGTTGTTTTGATCAATTGCATTCTATATAGACACATACAACACTGCATCAAAGAAAATAAAGTATTTGTTATCTGAAAAAGTTCCAAATGTTATATCATGTCTGCAACTAACAAAAGTTTGCCTTTTCCTAAGATTCATGTACACATTCTTTTGCAGATGGCTCTATGATTAGTGGATGCAAACCATATTGTTAAATTCTTGAATCACAGAGCTTTCTGCAAATATAATAATGTGTAATGGGATAAAGAATGTGTTTTTTATTTGAACAAATGATTACATTTAAAGTTTAAATTAAGAAGATTATCTTTATAAATAGTTTTATACAGTATGATCTATGCAAGTACAAATAATCAATATTATGGAAATCATTAAGGTAGTTGAAGTTCATAATGTAGAACTTCTCTATAGATTTGTAATGTTTCTAAAAGAAAACTTAACTTTTTAAAATAAAAAATAATTTATTGTAAAAATTACAAACAAATACTTATAGTTTATGAGTCTGCAGAAATTTTCAGTTTAAAGTTTATTTTATTATTTATTATTAATAATTCAAGTTTGATTGAAAAGCAATACGGTGACATTTTACAAATCTTTTATAAAAAATAATAAGCATATAGTTATTGGAATTTTTTTAAGCATAAGAAATTTCACGGCTTCAGCAGAACTCCACTTTTTTGTCTCTTTCTAAGCAAAACTCAGCTTTTTAGTTTTTTATAATCGTACAGAAAAAAAATGTTTATTTTTAGCGAAATTATCAATACTGATTGACTGATATTACCAAATAGATCAGATGTCTTTTGAACTAACTGAGCTTATAAAATGCCTATTTTAATGATATAACCCATGGTAAAACTGCAAGAAAACTAGAATGAAAAAAAAATATATATATGAATAGGTCAGTAAAATCACTAGCCCCGAATGTCAAATTTTAGACTAAATTTAACAGTAATGGCTCACTTCCATAAGGAAAAAACCTGCTAAAAGCAAATGTAGTATAAATAATGATTTTGAATTAGCAAAATTCTGCTTTTTAGTAAAATTTCATATTTGTAATTGGCTGTTGTTAATCTGATACTGACCAAAATCAAGTAAAGCTGTCTTGTGAGATAACATGTTTTGCTGGGTTAGAACACCATTTTGTTTTTTTTAGATTAATGCTAATATTTTATTTTTTAAATTGTCAAGTTTATAATATGCATCCCTATTAATGTGTGGCATACTGTATTTTAGCCACCAGCTTACTCATTTACATTTTATTTATTAATTTACATTTATAATTATTTGCTAAACGGAAGTGAACCAAGGCTATATAATAACCACTTAACTGAAGTGAACTAAATCGACATGCCAAACCCGACAGCTGCTCAGTTGCCCTTTGGCTAGTGGCCATGTCACAATTATGCCCACACTGTTGTGTATAAAATAAATATTAAAAAAACAAAATAAAAATATATGTTGTAATTTCTTAATTTATTTCTTTGTTTCAACTAATCATGTTATTTCCTTTCAGGATATCTTAATGCGAGCTTTTATTCATCAGAATTAGGATCTATAGAGCCACATAGACTATTTTCAATGTGCTGACTTTCCTTGTGTACAACAAATTCAATCCGACATGCATCCTGATTTTGATGAATAAAAGCATATTTTCTTTGAGTTTAATCACTAAATTAATTTGTGCATCTATAGCAACTTTTTTACATATATTGTACTCGTTTTCGGCTCGTACGTCTCCAAAATTCCCCCATTGGTGATTTTTGGATCTGAATTTTTCTCATGCCTTCACTATTTTGAATATGAAGTTTGTGTAATTCCGTTAATTAGTTTTAGCTACAGATGTTTTTAAACAGAAAAAACTTATGTTACTTATTTAGTGTACTTAAACCCTCCACTAAAATAAAATCTTAGGCATACCTTTGGTTTATATATATAACATAGTGAAGAAAATTAAACTTTTAATATGAAAAACTATATATTCATATAACACACAAACATTTGAAAATTCTTTCAAGCCAAGAATTACTATCAACAGTTTTTATACTCAGGGCCCGATTAAGACATTGAAGCAAGGGAAGCCTATCTATAAATAGGGGCCCCATTGCTCCCATATAAACCCTGAAACATCAAATCAAGCTTTTACATGCACTAAAATCCTGGCCCCTAGATGGCAACGAAACACATTATAAATAATATTTAATAAACGCTAATAAGTAATAAAAATATTCCTAATATTCTTTATGTTTTTGATTAAATTTAAATTTGAACAAATTTAACACAAGTGATAATTTTTTTTTTGTTAAAGTGAGTAATGCCAAATTTTTAAGGTAAATTTAGTGGCAAACTATGTTAAAATTGTTAAATATTTATATAAAATCCCTCAAAAATATAAAGTGTAAGCCTGGGCTTATTCAGTAATCAGGCCCTATTTATACTACGCATTATATTTTCCTAATTTAACATACGTGTTTATTTTCAGTTTCTTTCCTAAAGTACTGCCTCAATGAAAGCAGCCCGGAGCCCTTCCCCTCCGCGGGAACGCACTCTTCCGGAGCACTGGTGATGAGCCCTAACGCCGGACCGGAACCTTGGTACTTGCCCAATCTCAACTGCTCTATCACCTTGAGCACCGAAAGCAATTTCCATATCTTGCTGACATTTTCCAATATCAGTCTGAGAAACTCGAGTATGGATAATCTGACTGTGGTCTATAACAATGAGGTTTCTGATGTAGTTCTTGCGGGACAACAAGTCTGCTCCAGTGAAAATTGTGAGGGTTTGAAGTTTGATTCTGGAAACTTCAACAATTTGACTTTGAAGTTTATTAGTGCGAATGTGACTGTACCTAAAAATGTAACTGGTTTCCAAGGGCATTATACTATTTTTAATTATGGTAAGTAATAATTTGGTAAGTTTATGTTATAATTCTGCTAATCGTTTTGTTTAATATTTGTATATTTTTGAACGTTTACTGGGATTCTTACTTCTTACTTCTATTTTGCGTTACTTCTATTTTAAATGTATACCTTAGGATATTATTGAAAATCATTAAACTATAAAACACAAACTTAGCAATAATATTAATTTTTGGTGTTAGACCCATATTACTATAAATGTAATTGATGTATAAGCAGTGCTCGATTTCTAGAAATGGTGGTACCAGAACTGTAACCTTCCGTCGAGTGTGGGAGTGCAATGCATCAACATTTTTTTCCCCCTAAAGAGAGGTACTGGAACGCCGTTCCCATGCCTCAAATCGAGCCCAGTGTAAAAGTATTCTAATGTATTTAACATGTCAGATCTGTAATTTGAGTGTATTTGTTGAAGCTAAAGAATACCTCAGTTAACCTTGTCATATACCTTTATTTTTTTACAATTGTGAGATATGTTTATAACTGAATAATTATTGGTAGATTCCGAATTCAGGACACTTTTGCAATAGTAAAAGCGCATTAGTTATGGGGATGGTAATTATTATATACTAGATACATTATATACTAGACATAAAGGGCCCTCTTAGGACCAATATGGTCATTATAACGAAAAGTTGCTGCAACAAGTTAAAATAATTGTTTCTTATAAATTAAACAATTATTAGTAATTTTGACGACTGTCTTTATAAAGAGAGGTCGCTGTAACAAGAGTCTACTGTCATTTTCTTCGTTGAACGAAATATATATTTTGAATGTTTCAAAATCAAAATCTTTAGGAATATATTTAAAAATATTTTAGTAAAGTACTTTTTATACTATTTTAATTATATAATTGTATTCTTTCAGTTGATGAAAGCACAGGAGCTTGTCATGGTAAGCGGAGATTTTTATGTGAAAACAAACACTGTATTTGGTATGATTTAATTTGTGATGGTCACAACAATTGTGGAGACATGTCAGATGAAACAAAATGTAAGTTGTTTTATTAAATTAAAAATATATATACAAATCAGTTTTATTTTATAACTGCAATTCAAGTACACATGGAATGCAGATTTTTTGGGGGGATTTTACTTTTAAAATCAGGAAATGAGATTATTTCTCTTTTGTGCAGAAATCTGTTTTTTTGCTTTTCCAAAATATTCCATTTTTTCACAAAAATTTACTTAATTTTTTTAAAAGTTTAAAATGAAGAAATCTAATACATTTTTATTTAAAGTTTTAATAGTCTTTACTTAGTTCTTCACAGACAATTAAAAAGGAAACTATTTCATACTATTTTCAACCATAGAGGCTGTAAACTATTTTTAGTAAAAAGAACCATATTTAAAAAGAGTCCACTTAATATCCCCTCTTGCGTTTCTGTATTGTTGCGTATGTTACAAAATCTTGGTAACACATCAAGGATAATTTTTTTTTGAGCAACTTCATGTATTTGTGTGCTAAATGTGTTAGTTAAGCAACTTACATTTCCACATAAGTAATTTAATATTAAGACATAATTGCCAAGTTTGTTTTATACTAAATATATGAATTAAATAATTATTTCTCCATATTAGTATTATTGTTAGATATGTAACACTTTCAAATGTTTTTTTACTTAAAACGTCTTTTATGTAACTGATTATTGTTTAAAGCTACTTTGCTCTTTGGCCAATTCATGATTATAAAAATATTACAACATATCAATGCTTTAGACTACATATGTGTTAAATTAGAAAACACTTAACACATTTGTGTACCAAGACATAGATAGTTTAATTTTTTTTTAAAATTGTTGTACTATAAAGAAAGGCTTTATGTCCTGATCTATTAAATATTTTCTATGCATTAAATTTACAAGAAACATTTTCAATCGCCTCTAATTTCTCATCCTGTTCTTTATCATTAGTATTAAATGTTTATTTAAAGATAAAATTGTAAGTTATGTTTTTTCCCCTTCTTTTGATGGTCATTAAATATACAGTTGTAAAAAGTCTGTTTAAAGATTTTGTTTTCATGCTGAAGAATTGTTTTTGAGCTTACAATTATGTTCATGATAATATAGATTATCTTTTGAAATGTTTGTTTTGGCCAATTAAAATAATATAAACCTTAGATACACAATATATTCAAAAAGCATTTCAATTTTCTTGTAAATTTTTCTTTTACCAAAATTTATTATCACTGTAGTTATCAAAGTTTATAATATCTAGTTTATAAAGTCTATATCTGGTTATCAGGTTTATAAATGGATTATAATCATTAACAGTTACAATGGTTATATAGTTATCAAGTTTATATAGTTTTAAATAAACTTTATATTATATATTTTCATTTACTCTTCAAATTAGGATTTTATGAAGTCAAACAATGTCTCATAACAGCCTAATATGCTAGCTTAATTGGGAGTTTTTATACTACTTTTATTTATTTTTTTAATCATGCCAGAAATTTAAGCAGTGTTATCAACACTACATTCAATATACCTTTGCTTTCCAGCATTTAATTTCCTCTATTACTCATCGGGTCTCAGAATGCTATTGGTAGACATAAAACCTGACTGTTTGCATTGTGGATCACTGCTCAAACAGTGGGGCTACAGAAACTACTTTCAGTGTTTACATTGTACTTTAATGTATATATCTTATTTCAACAGTTATAACTTTTCCCTCATTCTGTATTCTATAACTAAATGTATTTTTTCCTTAACATTTTAGGTATCATACCTGTTAAAGATACTGTGTGGGGAATTGTTATTATAGTCCTTGCAGTTCTATGCACATTAGTTTTTGTCCCCATGTTTTGCTTCTTGGCAACTTATGGAACCCGCAGCTTGGTGAAGTCGGTGATGATTCCCAATCAACCCACACCACTCTTGAATGCAGCAAATGATGGCGAAACGGCTGGTCTCTTGACCTCATCGGAAGCCGTTAATAACTGCTGGCCTGGGACTTCCTATGAAGGAAGAAGCTTCTCTTTCAGTTATGGTTCAGCTCAGCAAGCTGCTTCCTCTGTAAATACCCACGTGAAGAAGAAACATCGTTCTGGGAGTGCAGGGGACAGTGCAGTGTTATGATGATGTGCGTTTGTAAATCATTCCAAAGGTATTCCGATTATGAGATTGTAGCATCTTTGTAAAGATAGATATTTCTATTTCCATTACTCTTATTAGGAAGTAGATTTTGTGTTTGAGTTGCCCAGATGCAAAACGAGTTATATACACAACTCTTTTGAGAAAATCATGAAAAACCTGGTTTCAACGCTGTAGGTTTTTTATTATTGTTTTATAAGTAAATAACTGTTTTTTCTGCTTCATTGTAAGGTATAAATTGCAGCTTAAGTGATGGAGCTAATCATACCAAAATATCATTTTCTAATAACTTTTTCTTTGCTTCTGGGCTACTTATTTATGAAATTAATTTCAATTTTACTGTGTAAATTAAGAATTGGAAGCTTAAAAAAATCATTTTATTTCAAATTCACATCTTGGATAATGTATTCTAAATGATTAAGCACAAATGCATTGTGATGCTTATTAAACAGAAACAATTTATAACTTAACGCTTTTCTTCTGAACAAAAAAAAAATCTTAAATATCCTTTCTGTCTGACAATATACTTACATTTGGCTGTTTAATAAATTCCACAAGTTTTCTACTAAAATAAGGCAAAAAGCCAAAGTTCATCTGTAGTATTTCTTACAACTTATATACATACTAAGTTATTATGTTTTATATAAATATTGAAATCGTTAAGAAATATGTTAATTTCATTAAAGCTTGTATAACATTTCAACCTTTGATGCAACATCATGCACAATTTTAGCCTTTTTAAACTAAAGACAAGTGAGCTATTTATTTTTCTCGCTATTTTCTTCAAATTTTGATATATAAATGACAATTTAATTGGACAGTGGCGGCCATTAAAGATGGGTAAGATTAAAGATGCCCCCCCTTATTGAAATTAAAAAGTAGGAATATAGAAACTGTACAAAAATTGGGAATTTGCCCTCATACTCTCTAGGTACGATCACTGCCATTGGGTCGAGCATAGTGTGTTTTTTAAACTTAATTTTATTTCTTCCTTACATTGTGTTGGTGTAGCACAAGCTTGCCTTTTATTAAAGAATTATTTTGGGGTATTCATACATTTTATAATTTTGTCATTTTAAAGGAAGATTAATATTCCATATTGTTTCATTTTTGAACTGGTACTTTAAAGTTATTCTTCCAATGTGCTTTATCTTTTTTTTTATATATTGACACAGGGTTGCTATATACCTGCCATTTTCAGCATAAATTATAATTTGTTTGAAAATGTCATAAAAAAAACTCATAAATATTAAAAAAAAATGTTGTTTTTTAAAAAAATAATATTTGTTTTTATACATTGTCTGTACATCAATGAATTCATTTTCAAAGAAGTTGCAAAATAGAGATTATAAAATTCTCTGGTTTATATAATACTTCAATTTCTAATGATTAGAAGTGTCATTCCTACAAACTTCTATTGTTAGTGTAGGGAAAGTATAAGATCTTTTTATATAATTTTGTAAGCCAAAAAATATCTAAAAACTGTTTGGAGTAATTCAAAAACCATGAAACCCTGTAATGTCAGATTGTAAATGATGCTGTTATACATTTACTTTTTAGTGAAACAACCTAAGTGATATTTTGTAGTAATTTTATATTCTTTTTCTTGTGTGTTTCTTTTGTCTATTGCATACTTGGTAGTTTCAGCATTAGTTGCTTAGGCTTTCTACACATTCCATTTTACTAATACTCATACTGAAAGACTTATTTAGGCAAAGGCGCAGCTTTCTTTTTTTGTTTTGTTCCTATTCTGGAGTGTACCTAGTTTGGGGGAAGGTGTTTCATATTGTAATTATTTCTTGTTTAATATTTTGATACATTTTTGTTATTAGCTGTTCTAGGCCTGTATTTAAGAAAAGAGCCCAGTATTTAATGCTATATTTGGTATAAAACGAAACCAATGCTTTACTTGCTGCTTGATAATATTACTGTATTTGTTGCTGAATGCAATTTTCATTTCATTGACATATAATTACTGCAACCATCGAATTATCATTCCATTGTGTAAAAAGTTAAACAGTGTTCACTGTAGGTGATTTCTGAAGGGCGGTCCGCCATGCCCGTCCTTTTTAAATATCTATAGCGCCCTCATGCCTCTTTTTGGAAAAATGTTGCCCTCTTTAAAAAAAATTTCACCCTTTTTGACCTTTTCAATCAAGCACAGGCGTCCTTGCTTTCCTAGCTGTCTTTTTTTAAAAAAAGAGATTGATTTTAAAAGTGAATTATGACAGAAGAAAAACGGCATACTTCTTTTTAACTATGCGTGTTGCAGAATTCACGGTAATTTCAAGCACTGGACATCCTATTGGTTGGCTGTGCCCATATATGAAATACTAAAGTTTATTTTTCTGTGTACGTTTTGAAAGAGCAGATGGTTTTGGGCGAGGTTACCATATTAATAAATTTGAACCATGGTTATATGATGAGGACAACACCTGAGCTGGTACCCCATGTAACCTGAATAGGTGTGAGGACTTTTGGATCACAATTGATTTTTCCTCTACACTGCAGATTTTTTTTGGCATGCAATGTTTCCCCCTCTCAGATCAGAACACTAACTTATGCTAAGAATTAAGCACTCATGCCTCTGCACACATGTCCGATGTGGACACGCCTACCTCAATTTTTTTTTGGAAGTGCCTTTTAAAAATTGGGATGCCCTTTTCCTGCCAATAGCGCCCTGCCCCTTTTTATTTCTAGAGTGAACACTGGCTTAAATGCTCACACACAGTTGAAAATTTAATAAATTTTAAATTATTGTGCTATTTTCATTTAATTAACCAGAAAATAAAATAAAAAGTATTTATATTAAAATTTAACAGAAAAACAATATTTCCATTCTAATTAATTGACATAACTTAAAACTATAAATGTAGTCCAAATTAGCTTTTTGAAACATGCAAGACAAAAAGAATTTTGGTGATCAAGTTTCAGTTATGATTAAAATGTTTTCTTTTTATATAAGTCATTTCAAAGACGTTTTAAGTTACATGTAGATCAACTTTGAGTTTACAGTGTGTATATAAATAATTTATTAGGAAATGTAATATTTATTGCCCTGTCATTTCAATTATTTATATGTTCCAATTTTGTAGATAAGTATTCAATTGTATATATTCCAATATATTAAACAGTGCATGGCTATATGTGATGACGGTATGCAATCCGTCCCTAGTCCAATTTAGAAAAGTTCACTGTATTTTTCATGTTCTCGGTCAGAAAACCTGTGAAACGTGTATTGTACGACTTTGCGAACATAGTTAATAACTGTGCAAATATTTTGATACTTTTTATCTAGTTCTAGAAGATGGATAAAATTTTATGAACAATGTTTCTTATGTTCTGTTTGTAGTAGGTATTCCAGCTGCTGTGATATAAGAATAAAACAATGAAAAATGTGCCTTTCTTGTAAACTTTGTCTGAAGTATTTACAGTAAAATGGATTTCTGAATAAAGTATACAAACTTTTATTATGTCTTATTTTGTTACCTGCAACTTGAAATATTACTGTAAAAGCCTTAAAAACCCATATATTTTTAAATAAAGAATATAATTTAATATTATAATTTTTAAATGCAAAAGAAGTGTACAGTTTCAGTATAGTTAATTTTAATTATTAACACGTTAATTTATAAAAAAAATCATACCTTTTTTTTGCTGTCTCCCCCCCCTTGATGTTTTGGTAAAGGTTTACTGTACGGTCACCCTTGGCGACTTTTTCAAAATCTCGCCAAAAGTCGCCATTTTGGCGACTGTTATCCAATAGGGTTGCTGCAATTCGTTGTCGTTTCGGAGGGGGGTAATACCATTAAAAAAAAATTATCGCCAAATGCGGAAAAATCGCGCCAAGGGTGACCGTACAGTAAACCTGACCCGATTTTTTTATTTTATAAGAAATTTTTCTTTGTTTTTAATTTAGTTTGATTAGTATATCATAAATATCAGTTAACAAAACTTAACAGGATAATTAGTTTACTATTAGCACAAGCGCATATCTTAACATTAATTAACAAATATCAATTAAAAATCCAAAATCATTTTGATATCAACTACACTTGTTGAATAAAGGGGTAGATAATATGCATTCTCAAAGTAGCAAAACTATAAATCAGCTTCTGATTGCTAAGTCCTAATGCTTGCCTTGTGATTTGCCCTAATAATAAAACAGCCTTTATAAGATAAGATTAGATGTAGGGAATATTAAATCTACATTTACCCTTAAATATTTACTTTAGTATTCCTTACAGTAGTAGTAACACCGTTCCCAAATACACATTTTAAGAAACTTGGTTTTGATATTTCTACAAAATACACGACATCATCATCTTGCAAGGTACCAACTCATTTTATAAACACATTAAATATTTTAACGCATTTCCAAATAGCTAATTCTAATGAATACAGAATTTCGTTTAAGTTAAAGAATAAATGTACAAAGTTAAAGAAAGTTATTTAAAGTGATGGTTGAAATGGGGGTGAAGTAAAGAAAAAGGGAGGATTTAAAAGTGGTGAAGACCTAGAAAATATTTTGCATGTATGTATAAATAAGAGGGACGATTTTATTAACGCTTTCTTTTACATTTAGTATTTTAATAAAAGTGAAATAAACACAACTTAAGGGGGTCCGATACCCAAAATTCGCAAAAAAAGTCATTTTTTTTTATATTTAAAAAATAATATTCAAACTTATCTTAATAACTCACAAAAAACTGCTTCAAAAAATTCCTATTACTTTTTTAGTTATGAATGTTTTAATGATGTGTTCCAATAACATAGTTGTATCATATGTAAACTTTAAAAGCAAATATCTCTGTTCGTGGTTTTGAAATTTAATGAACACTAAAAATGCTAAGGCTTTTTTACTATTATACTTATAATCATAATTTTTGTGTGTATAGCAAGATAAATATATTTTAAATAGATGTATGCATTCAGATTTCCTATTTTTACCATAATTTGTTTTTTAAAACCACTTAAAATGGAATTTTATTTTTTTTCGTCATTTTTTTTCTCCAAAATTTCTAATATATTTTATTTTATTAAAGTGATGTATCTGAATCAAAATTTGAATGCATACATCTATTTACATATTATTCAAGATCTTAAATAAAAAAAATTGCTTCAAAATATTAAAAAACAAAAAAGGAGTAGGAATTTTAAAATTGTTAAAAAATTTACTAAAATTTTAATTTAAAAATAAATGTGCAATTTAAAAAAAAATTGAGCGTCTTAAAATGGTTTTTATGCATATTTAGAAAGAGAAAAAAAATTGGATTGTACAAGTATAAAAATAAAGAAAAAAATGTCGAAGGTATCGGACCCCCTTAATAGTATTAAATGCAGTGAAACATACAAATGTCGGAGCACCGTGAACGATAATACTTTCTCAATGATTGCAACCGCTTATGAAGTCAATGACATCGAACTCCAGCCACTTTTCACATTGCAATACTCAACTGCTGCAATGTTCCTGAAGTATGTAATGAATATCTCGTGAAGAAAGGGCCAGCCTACATTTCCTATTTACACGTCACACCCGCTCTTTTCTAGCAGGTATCGTCGTCTGTCGCGCACGCCGTCGTTTCGTTGTCGCTGCTGACGTCATCACGTTCGACCATCGTCCTGTCGAACGACTTCACCAGGGACTGTCTCTCCTCCGCGGACAGGCGGGCCGTCACATTGGGCCCGCGGGTGAGTCCCAGCTTCTGTAGGATTTCCCGCTGGATCGTCAGTATCCTCACCTGACGTTTTCTGAAAGAACCACAAGAAGAAAAATTATTTTGTCGTAAAATATCTTTGAAATCAGCTATATATATATGGGATATCAGGCTCGTTAAGGTAGGAAGTTAGCATCGATGTACTTAAAATTTCAAAATAAAGCAAATCACGTATAGGGTGTAGATGTAGCTTGCCTTTTGTGCAGGTAGAACAATTTGTTAATTTTTTGCTGGCCAGGTTTTTGTTCGCGATCAATTACTGAAATGTTATTTGAGGAGCGCCTGAGCAAAATATAATATGTAATTCAGATCGCAAATCGCAGAAAACAGCAAAAAGTTTGGTAGATGTATGCATTTGATCGAACTGCCGAATTTAAAGAGTCAGGGATATTTTTGGAATGTCAATTTTTTACATGTTTGGTTTAATAGGTTTTGCATGAGTGCTCCCTCTTTCACATAAAATCCTCTTGAGAGTGTTCCGACATGGCCACACCCGATTTAAAAATAATAATAATAGTAACTGTAAGTTATTTTTTGAATATGTATATATATATTTCTACGTAAGCTATATTTTGGCGCATTTGCATCAAATTAACCGTCTTCAAGGGCAAGGAAAAATATCGCCTAATTAGTTGTTGAGTTAATCAAACTATTCGGGTTATATTTAAAATTTATTCAAAAATAGAATTAATTTTAAATAAAAGGTTGGAAATCTATTATTCACTAAAAACACTTCTAAATACTTTTGTGCTGAAATCGGATGCATTCACCACTCAGGATCACATTTAAAGGGGAGAGGGGGGGGGGAGGAGGGAGGAGGAAGGGCGTGAACGACTAATCAATAGATTAAAAAAAATTACGAATTGCTTAAAAAATATTAGTCGACTTCAGGAAATTTGCTCGATTGTTCGAAAAATTATTTCCCAAATTTAAAAGTCATCAATCGAAAATTATAGTCAAACACATTATATTTTTTTCTAATATTTTTGGTTTTTAAATTATGGGACATGTTTTAGAAAAGATAAATCCCATAGCTGATAGATCCCATAGCCGATTCGATAGACGTTTTACGTAAATAATCCGCATACTAGTTACGTTAGTAGGAACGGTTCGAAGAATTTTTTTAGAACAAACAAGTAATATTTTAGCGTTCTTCTTCTTTTGCAAAAATTATATTTTGGAGGCAACGAAACAACCTTGTCACATGTTTTTTCTGTTTTGAATGCTTTAAAGAAGCTGGTTAAAAATTATAAATGTCGAAATCCTTGAATACTATTTAATTTAAAGACTCATTATTTCAAAAAAAAATATTTTAATTTGAAGTCAGACATACCTATTGTGTCGTTTGGGCCTCAATTTAAGCATTCTATAAAATATATAATTAAATTGAATCTTAGTCTGAGGTTGGCTCCACTTGTTTCTGCATCTATCTATCTATCTCTTATATATAAAGAAAAGTGTCTGTTTTTTATACAAATCTACAATTATATTCCGAGCTTGATGAAATTTTGTACACTCGACCTTTAAAACAAGAGGAAGGTCACTGTCTACATGAGATTTCGACTCCCCATTCCCCTTTCCATCCCTTAAAGCAGAAATTACTTCTTACTAAAACCGCCAGATGGCGCCGCGGTGAAGAAATCGGCCAACACTCTGCTTAAAGCCCGGCCCACGCCGGGTATACTTCAGCTTATTTTATAATAAAGTAAGACTATCACCTTTCTCTGTAACGAAGTAGCATCTGCTGCGTTTCGTTATCATTCACCAGATCGCTGAGGCTCGTGTTGGACACAAAAGCGCTGTTGGCCTCTTCGATCAGCAACTGCGCAGTCGAACTGTTCAGGTGCCGCATCAGCGGAGTGGGCAGAACGCGCTGTTCGCTGACGTTGCCGCCTGCGATTTCGGCATCGTCGTTGCTGTCCCCTTCCGACTTCGAGAGCCGCAGCGCCATGCAGAAGAAGCAGGACGCGCACAGAGCAGACCTCAGCATGGAATCGAGCCGCACCATCGCTCCAAACTCTGTCCCTCGCTTCCAGAGACACGAGCGAATGAACTCATTTGTCGCACACACCAGGGCTCGAGAGAACTGTCAGTATGCCTGCCCCGTTACAAAAAACAACTGTGGAGGATAACGTCTACATCGGAAACACGATACTCTGAGAATAGCACGTATCTTCGCTTCGACTTGGCTATCGAGTGTTTCAATTCTGGGCTATCGCATGCTTGGCGAGTGTAATCACGGGCATGACGTAACAATAAAGTATCAATGGAGGTCAAGATCTTGCATTTCAAGTTCGTAGTAAGTGGAGTGACGGGTCACTTCGGCGCACTTTGTATACTCAATCGAAGATCCTTGTGGTTAACTTTTATTGATATTTAACATAAACAAACTTTTAATTTTCGGCTTTTGCTCTCTTGAGGAGCGCCAGATTTAAGATTTTTGAGGCTCTAGGCGAAATTTTCCTTCCTCCCTCCCCCCCCCCCCCTTCCATCTCCAGAACTCACTTTATATCAGATTAGTACTATCAAATTTCAAAACATTAAGGAACCCAAAAAAAGCATGATTTCAATTAGTAAACTTTTTTTTTAATATCAAGAGCCTTGCAAAAGAATTGAGTTAATTTGGATTATTTTACTAATGTCGAACTTCTGAAGAAAAAATATACATATGTAAAAAAAATATGTAACTATTGTGATAATGGGATCTCCTGAGCCTGTGGTCCTAGTGATAAATCCAGCACTGTTCTTGAGGAGTCAATTAACCAGTGATAATTTTTCAATTTTCTTTCTGTATTTTATTCGAGGTTGTGTTTTATGTATCTGCACTGTTTCGTAAAAACTGGAACATCAAATATTGGAAGCTGACTTCTACTAGTGAAAGTTCCATTAACATAACGATGATTGTTCTTGGGTCTATTTTAAGCCAAATTTACGACTGTACAACTGCTTTCTGCTTGTCGGTCCACTAGACAAAATTTACCGCTTTGAAGCCATATTGATCATATTGTTATCTTTTTTGCACTTATTTGCACGCGTCTCCAATGTCTTAAATTTAAAGACAGACCATTTTCCATTTATCACTGCCCGACTTTAATTTATAGCTGCCTATATTCAATTTACATCTGCCCACTTAAGCCCCGACTGCCCAATTTTCTCTGGATTGTACTACCCTCACACAAACGGACAGTCAGAGCCGAATTTAGAGTTAGTGGGTTCCTAGGCTGAATAGGTGGTGTGGACACCAACTACAGGGGGAGGAGGTAGGGTAGAGTACCCCTAGAAAAACGAGGCGAAAAGAAAGGGGTTCAATTTTTTTTTTTTTTTTTTGAAAAATATATATTTCATAATTGCAAATTAAATAATTTTTAAGTGTACATATGAAATTGGGATACGTATTGTAAATCTGGAATCCATGAAAATGATAATAAAATGTTGCACTAGTTTTTGTGTTACCCTCAAATGGTTCAAAGCAAACTAAAAATGCCAGAAAAATAAAAACAACTAGTAACAAGTAAAACTTTGTCATTGTAATTATCATATTTTTTTTTAAAGGACATAAAAGTATTAGGGTATATTTGCATTGTATAAATCTGTTAAGAAAAATAGAATTTATTCCATCACATAAAAAGATTGTAGTATACTATTTTCATTAGAATTTGTGTTATCATCCTTACAAATAATTTATTCCTCAAGTTGACTGGTTTTTTTTTTGTCTGTTGTGCGGGCCCTGAGGTTTCAGCCTCTGTAGCTTATGTCTAAATCCGGTCCTGTGGACAGACATATATTCTGAAAAAGATTTTAAATTTCTAAACCGTGCAAACAATGCTCAGAAAAATAATTGCCCAATGTATTTTATATACAGACGCAACTTTCCAATACAGTTTTATAATACGAAGAAGGTTTTTTTTCTTCTACAGCTCTTAATAGTATTGAGTCAGTAATCTTTTACCATTATAATTCATCAAGTGTATACGACGATCATCATTTATTCATGCATTAGAGATAAGGGAGGTAATAATTTATGAAAATTATACATTCAAACAACAAATTTTGTAATTTATGTATCGGTTCCACAGCAAAAAAATTAAATAATGAAAGTGCATATGAGTTCACGTTAAATTCTATACGTTTAATTTAAGACGTTAAGACATTACGTTAAGGAAACTTATTTTGACCTCAAATTTTTAGAAAGTTTGTATTTAATAATGGTCCTGTAAAATAACGATAGTTATTTTGAATTGCCGAATTTAACGGTTACTTTACATACAAAAACAAATAATCTTGGTTACAGATATAAATTATAAGAGAAAGGATATATGGATAGGTTTGTTTTGTGATTTGTGGGATTGGATTATGGTTGTGACTGTATCTATTATTTATCATTCACGTTATTGTATATAAATAGACTACAATAGAACGTTATCGAATCCTTATCAGAAATTCATAATTGTGATAAGCATGTCTTCGGATAGTTTATACTTTCTGACTAAAAAATACAACTTATAATCGGATGTGTATTAACAGTGTTATTAAGACTTTAAAATAAAGTTCACGTAGCGGATCAAAATGTTTTTTAAGATGTAGCACATTTTCATAAAAATAACTTAAAGCCATATGTTGTTCTTTGAAATGTATAGCAAGATAATGTTAATACAAAATGTGTGAAATTTGAAATAAAATTAAACCCACAAAAAAATCCTCTCCTGAAAATAGCTCTTAAATATAAAAATTATCAACATAGTATTTTTCCAACCGAAAACCATATAAAATGTTTTCTTGATGAGATAATTACTAATGAATATCCTAACATTGAAAGACTACTATCTCCAATTCCAAGCAACTTATAGCCTTTCTATACATCACTTTGAAGTTTAATTTTTATGGCGCTGTAAGTCTTCTCCAAGTAGAAATTATGTCTTTGCAAAGACTCTTTTACTAAGTTGAAAAAATCAACGTACGATACTTCACCTATTTATATAATGAATTCAGTATTAAAACAGCTTATTTTAAACACTTGAATAGTCTTAGTCAATTCCTTTTTAGCAAATTCAATCACACCGAATGCCTTCTTTCTGTTGTGCGGTTGTCCCCTCAATGTGAAAAGAGAATAAACAAAAAAATTCTTTTGTAGTGCAATGAAGAACGTTTCTAGCGAAATTTATTGCCAAACAAATTACATGATTAATATTTTTGAAGAAGTATATGTTACAATATTATCTTGATGCAGCAATCGATTCTCAAAATTATTTAAAAGGAACCTGTTTACTATTATAATCACTAGATGGCGTTACTACATGTTCCTCGGCGGGGCAACTTTTGAATGGCGACTAACTATGGGTGAGGTTTTTATTTATAAGTATTCATTTAAAAATGTATTTGATTTTCATAAATTGTTTCAAAATTTCATTAAAATAATTAGAATCGGAACTAACTAATTTTAATTGATTTATTCGTTTTACCTAAAATATTTATTTTAAGAGATGAATTTCCTTTATTATTATAAAGTTCTATTTGCCTAATAATAAATATTTTTGCTGGCAATATATTTTTTTCGGAATTATTGCAATTGATTTCTTTTGAGATTTAAAATCTCTAATAAAAACTTAAATTTTTCATGCTCTCTTTCCTTACACTTGGAATAAGGCGGGGGAAGGACTGTCACAAAACCGTCTACCAACACTACTGGATTGGTTATTGGCAATTAAAATTAGACTTAAAGTCCAGCAATTATGACGCAAAAAGAAACTAGCAATCCTTACTTTCTGTTTACTTTACGATTTGAGAGAGTTGCTCGAAAACTGAAGATGATGGCGGTCGCGCAGACGGATCAACTATTGTACATTTCCTCATGGCTTGACGAAGCTGCAGAAAAAATAAATAGTGAATTTGATTATTCGAATGAAAAATGCAGCAAGTAACTAAATTTTTTTCAGATTACCCATGTCGTAATCCACTTGCTAAATATAACTCCAAACGGTAATCGTTAAATATGTTTATATACAAATTTTAACCAAATGCTTAGTGGTGTGTAACGATTTTTTTTTTGAAATTCAAAATTCAAAAAATTGATAAAAAGTTATCTTTATGGATACATATAAACCACGAAAAAATTTGGATTAATTGAAAGAAATTTTGGTCTCCCGATCTAATATTTATAATAAAAAAAATGAATTTTTCCATATTTTTTTGTGTAATGAAGAATGATGCAATTTTTTTTCCAAGTTAAAAAATAAGGATGCGATATAAAAGTATTGTAAAAATATGACTGCAATACATCGTTTCAGTCACCCGCACATGGCTTAAATTTTAATTGAGTAATAAAAAAATAATCTTTCTAAAAAAAAGGAAAACCGACTTTAAGAAAAATGCGCTAAAAAGTAAAAAATAATTTTTAATTTTACGAATGAGTTGAAAAAATTGAATTATTGAATATCAACTTTATATATAGTACAATTTTTTGAAATCGGCGCCAAAATTTAGATATGATTTTTGTAAATTGGCACCAACTTCCAAAAGTTGTACTAAGTATAAAATTGATATTCAATAATTCAATTTTTTCAACTCATTCGTAAAATTAAAAATTATTTTTTACTTTTTAGCGCATTTTTCTTAAAGTCGGTTTTCCTTTTTTTAGAAAGATTATTTTATTTTTCCCTTTTTAGTTTTTAATTTAGCAGGGGGCTTCGCCCCCTATTCACCAAGAAATTCTAGTAGCAACTTGTGTTCAACAATGTATATTTTAAAACAATCGATAACAAAGCCAATAAATGCATGTTAAACGAAATGCCATTGTTGTACAACTTCCGTTAAACAATGAAAATATTTTTAAATCGGATAAATGGTTTAAAAAAAATCCGGTTAATCTACATTTCCGGATATATAACAGCCGGATAACCTATTATTATTTTGCAGATTTTGCCTAAGTGGATTTTTCTCTATCCAACAAAAAAAGAATTTTCGAAATCGGACGAAATTTTTTTTAAAACGGTCCGGTTAATTGAGAAATCCGGATAGTTAAATGCGGGATAACCGGATATTTTTTTCAAATTGCTCCCCTTTGAAACATCCCCTATCCAACAAAAAAAAAATTGTCCAAATATCTGAAGTAAAACCGAAATCCCGCGCGCGCATACATAAAAAAAAAAATACATACAGGTCGAATCTATAACCTCTCGACTTGGCGCGCGTTGGCGGTTTTAATTTAAAGTTTCTGGCGGTTTTAATTTGGAGATTTTTTTTTGGAGTTTTGGTGTCGGTTGGGCAGTCGGTTAAAAAATAGTCTAATTTCGTAGCCCCTGTCAAAGGTGCTTGGAACGATTTCTAACAGAATCTAATATTTGTTTTATTTTTTCACGTGACAAACATCTTCAATATAATCTGAAAGAATATAGGATGCACTGACAACAAAGCATAAATTGAATTTTTTGAAGAAAATTATAAAACTTATGCCATTATTTTTATCTTTGGATGAATTTGAAAAATGTTTATTAAATACCTATGCACTTCTTATATACAAAATTTTTAAAAAAATCTACATTTTTTTGTATTTATGGTAAAACAAGTGCAAATGTGTAATAATTACCATGTTTTTAACTAAAAAATAGTTCTCATCATAAAAAAGAAGTTCTTCGACAGCAATGCTTAACTATTAAGATCTTCTCTGAAATTTATTGTAAAATTTTTGTTAATTTTAAAGGTGTTTGATAACGACATTGAATCATCATTAATAAAATTTCAAACTTTGACAACAACACACCTTTTGAACAACTAATCAATAAGAAACATCAAGATAAACGTTTTTAGTATATTTACCTAATCATTAGACTTACCGCATCAAGTATCATTTCATCTTCATCCACGCTCTTCCTCGGAAAGTTAAACAGGGGGCAGACATCCGGTCTAATCTGGTCAATGTCTTTCAGATCTTGCTTCTTATTCTCGTGACCTCGATCTTTCCACAAACCCTTCAAGTGTCCGAAACCAGAAGAAAGCGCGGGAAACCTCTTATGATGTTTACCAATCACATTTTCACTGAATCGCCTTCCATCACCAGCACTAGAAGTGCTCTGGAGTCCGTTTTTCGACGATTCTTCATCGGAATGTTCCATGGTTTCCAGTTCCTCGTTGCTGCTCCGGATTCCTTCCTCTGCGATGTCACTGGGTCTCCTGAGATCCAAGAAGCTTCGGCATTTCTGATCAATATTCTGGATAATGTTCTGGATCCATTGCACTGAACCAGAACGACCCCTAGAACAGCGTCGTTGTACAGGACTAACCTCTATGACATTGGTTGATTGCCGTTTTTCTGAGTCTAACCTAGTTTGAATAGTTGGATTTGATTTTGGTGATATATCAGTGGTCGAATCCGGGGGATTCTTGGAAATAACTTCCTTTGAATTTAACACACTAGATTTTTGGAATGGTTGTTCTAAGAGGGTTTCGTAGTGAGCATTACCATCTATAATTGATGGGTCAGATTTGCTTGAAGTTATTTCAGTAGGTCGTTGAGGCAAAGGTAAAGATAATGCTTTACACGGATGCCGGACTAAAAGCGTCTCGTAAGGAGAATAGCCATTTGAATTGTAATCTTCAATTTCTTGATAAGGATTTTGATTAATTTTCCTCGCGTTTTTATTGAATGGCGCTGCATATGTAAATAAATCTGAGTTATCTTTCTCTGACGCTCCGCTATCAAGGCAGTGGTGGAATCCTCTAATATTGATTAGAGATGTTGAAACTTGACTTTTGATATTCCTTTCTGGGTAGTAAAATTTTTCTCCATTCGTGGCAA
Organism: Troglohyphantes excavatus; assembly: GCA_963932185.1. NCBI lineage: Eukaryota > Metazoa > Arthropoda > Arachnida > Araneae > Linyphiidae > Troglohyphantes > Troglohyphantes excavatus. The sequence continues at coordinate 30,016,218 of OZ010666.1, read as the reverse complement.
GATTTATGTCATTGCAACTTGCAGCGACTAAACGTGAAGCTGGAATTTTTCTTGGCGAACTTTTCGAGTTTGCGGTTTTTTGTATTTTCTTCCGGGATTCTGCTTCCCAAACATAGTTTTCATTTTCGACAGTTTCTTCATCAGTTGAACATTCTGGAATACTGTAGATATGCAATGATGAAGCCATTTATGGAATTATCGTTATTTGTTGTAAGAATTCTTTTAATAGTAGACAATAATATTTTTTATGGGACTTATATTTTCACGATACCTTTTATTGATATTCCTGTATAAAAAAGAAAAAAAATCAAAATCATAATAGTGACTAGATTAAAATGGTTGAATAGGTTGTGTCAAAAATATTCTGGGTGTGGATAAGATTATTTCAGCTATTTATAAAACTATACAAGACAATATGTTTGTTATATTTTTTTTGTTCATATAATTCAATTAAGGTACAGTTATCCCTTTATATAAGGTTAAATTAACTTTTAGAAAAAAATCGACTTATTGGCTTTACAATATATAAATTTCATATGTATTTTTTTTTACTTCGATGCAACTATTGAGATTTGAGAGAATATAAATGAACGATTTTTTTGAAAGAATAACAAATTTACCTAAAGTGTTTGAAAACGTTTTTCAGAATTCTGAAAAAATTTGCTAAGTGTAAAATATATTGTTTTGTAAATAACAATGGAATTAAAATTACAAGTATTTAATATTGAACTGTTTAGAAAAAAAATTATAATGCTTAAAATAAAGATTTAAGAATTTCTATTTTTCTCAAGTGGTATTTTATAATTTATAAAGTTCTTGCATTGAATTGGTGATACAAAAAAAATCCAAACTTTTAATTTTAAATAAATATTTCTTTAAATGAATTTTCAAGAACGTTTTTTAAGTTAACGGTCAAATATATTAACTTACATACATCTTTTGACGTTGTTAAGTTTATGTGTTGTAATCAAACCTATAAAACTACGTTTTAATGTACCTAGTACAAATTAGTAAGACAACCAAAAATTCTTTTTCAACTGTTTTAAAAGGGTTTTTCTAAAATAAATTTAATTTTCTTCAAATATAAAATTAAATCCTCTTTAGAATATCAAAAGATATTTCCAAAATCCTGTTTTGTTAAACCCTCTGAGGTATACGAACGTGCTTATCAGTCTAAAAAAATTTATGTTTAAAGCAACTGGAAAACTTTTCAAATCCGTCTCTATTAAAATAATTAAAAAATATTTTCTTTAAGCAAATGTATTGAAAATATTAACTAAACTATGCTGCAGTGAAAACTAACTTAAAAATTTGAAATTTTGTTTATCCCTCAGCGGGTAAACTCAAAACTTTTTACCGCCCTAACCGTCATTCCATTTGCTTTGACAGCAAGCACGTGTTTCATTTTGCAGCTGTATTAATAAATAAGTATTAAAGTTATCATTATATTAAAATATAAGACATAACACTTACGTGAGAGTTACTGGTTATTTATATCCTGCGCATAAAAATAATTTTTATCCATTTACTGAAACTGAAAATGCCAAATGAGTAAGAAGCAGACGCGTTTTTATCGGCTTCCTGTAACAACGTTGTTTCCTTTAAGATATCGGAAGTCAATAGAAGTGTGGCGAGCATGATAATTCGCGAGCCTTTCTTCAAAGACGTTGGGATTTCTTATATCTCGTTTGAATGATGAAAGCGTTTGCATATTCAGAGATTATTTCCTTTCTTACGAAACAGAAAATTTCAATGATGAAAATGAGGTGGGGCTGATTTTTGCCTTCTATTAAAAAATACTCGTGTTCCCTTGCAATGCATGTTTACTGAGTAGAAGTGATGATGCCTCTTATTAATCTTGCATTAAAGAAAATGATATTTTACATTTCGGTTAATTTACACTAGAGGCCCCGACCCCTACTCGCTAATGCTCGTTAATCCCCAGAGAAATAATCCTCGTTGGTTTGCTTTGTACATCAATTCTCACTTTGCTCATATTAATTCTATGTCTTTTTGCGTTTTAGTTTATTCAGTCCCTATGGCTTTTCATCTCAAATTTTAAAACTTTTTACGGGGGATTTTTAACTTTGATGATATTTCTTTAATTTATTGACATATTTTAGAGTCAGTCTTGCAGTATAGTGTTTTCTGTCGCAATTTCACAAAGGAAATATACAACCAATGTCTGCCAACGAAAATCATACAGAATTTTTTTTTATAATAAATTAGTTATAAGTAAAATCTCATTAATTGTTAATTAAACGTTTATAAGAATATGATAATTTATATTTTATTGATTTTTAATGGAGATCAAAGTTATTTCAAAAATATACAAATATAACAAGAAATGGTTGCTAATTCTAAACTCTGCAAATAATATCCGGGGATGTATGCTGATTTTTGCATTAGTCACGGACGTCTATACTTGCTCTCTCCCCTTGTATTCGGCTTTGTATAATAGCCTGGTTGTCATAGCAACGGTCCGTCGGTTGTTTAAATATACGTCGCACTGCAGCTGCTGGTTCCTGCTCGGATTGAATATCGAAGAAAATACCCGTAAGTACCCGGACGGAATAATAACACTGCACTAGATTAAACATTGAACTCAATGCTTCCCAGTATGATTTTCATCCCACGTAAATGGTCATCGCATCGAGTAAAGGGAGCTGGTTAACGTTAAATATTTCTCTCGGACTACTGAATTAGATTCGATCTATTGGAGCTAGATTCGGAATTAGAGGGTCTCGAGATGGATTCCATGTAAAGTTATCTGAACAGTGTAGAGGAGGATGGTGAACGTTGAAGCGGTCTGGTTCCAAATGTCCTCAACTGGATATGCTGGAGAAATTAAAGAGTGGGGTGCCAATCTCGCTTTTGCCATTGCCATCTGATATAGGTTCAGAATTAGAGGGTCTGGAGATGGATTCCATGTAAAGTTATTTGAACAATGTAGAGGAGGATGGTGCACGTTAAATCGGTCGTGGTTCCAAATGTCCTCAACGGGATATGCTGGAGAAATTAAAAGTGTGGGGTGCAAATTTTGTTTTTGCCATTGTCATCTAATCGTAGTTTAATATTACGCGGTAATATTCCCGGGTCTTTCTTTTTATACAGACCTAAATCTCCAAAATCTGTATTGCGACGTTACCAACGTATAACCAACCAAATCTAGTTTAACTTTGTTTAAACCAAGGCTAAACTGGATGCACGCGCGCATCCAGTTTAGCCATTCTTTAGCCTTAATTTTAACTATAAACTTTATTTTTAGAATCTGGCAATGTTAGTGATTATTTATGTTTTTACTTTTCGATTCTTGTTTATCTTCGTTAAGATAATATTGTATTCAAAATTGCAATTTTAATGCAAAAAATGGAAAATGTGAAGGACACAGATAACATTTCTCTTATCACTACCGCATCATTTTATCATGTTTATAAAATCTTTTATTCGAATTACGTACTTTGATCTTGTTTGTTGTGGTGAGAGATAATGTGAAACTTTTATTAATATCTTAGGATTTGGTTTCACTTGAGAACCAGTCTTAAATTTTTAAATGGTGACTGTTTTATGCAAGCTAACTTCATTTACTTAATACTTTAGGTACACTTTCTTGATCGTCTGTAAGAATCGTGTTTTTTTTTGCAGGTATGGCCCACCCCGACTTATTCGAGCAGGTGCGAAGATTTAAAAACAACAACTTGAGGAGTGTCTGCACTACCCTAACTTCAGGGGACGGTCAGAAATTTGTTGAGACGTTGATGGACGGACGATATAAAGTTTCGAGATCCGGACATTCGGCGGGATATGTTGTGGATAACCAAGCTGATATAACAGTGTCTCTGGTGTTGGATGGTGTTATTCTTGGTAAATAAATTATCTTATTTTTTGGACATTTATTTCTGGTTTAACTTAAGTAATAAGGTGGGGCGCACCTTCAATGTAGCTAAATATGGTTTTAGTTAAAAATGGGTTATGCGGGAGTTTCACGTGACGTATCAACATGGTAACTTACTAGTAGTTTCGATTTCTTCCCTACAGCAGACAACTTTGCTTTTGTTTGTTTAGTCGCTACGCTTGCAATTATGGGAAAATTTGTTTATAATATTTGTTTATTCGAAATAAGTAATATTATTATACCATACATGAATAAATTTAAGTACAGAAATACTTATATTATATTTGTATATAATTAGAATTACAACAAAATACGGAAAAATACTTTTACTTCCACAAAAAAATACTTCCTAAATGGTGACTACAATTTATCTCAGTGTATGTATTAAATATTTCTATATTGAGGTATTATTTAAAGACTAAAACTTAAAATTATAGTACAAGAGCTAAAGCTCCATGCTAACCCTACGGAACTTCTTCAGCGTTGCGGAACTTTCTCCATGTTCCGTTGGAACAGCGATCTTCTTCTTCTCGGCGTGAAACTCCCCCATTCCTAGTGTACGGTGCCCCTGCCAAATGTGATTTGTCCACAATGGAGAATTGCCGCATATTTTAAATTTGTCTGAAACAGAGCTAGATTGACTAAAAAAGTCTCAGCGATTCTTAATATCCGAATTATATATTCGTAAAAAAATTATTTTGAAAGTTATTAAAGTTTTAATTTCATCAAAAATCGCCGGAAACGTGATGCAAACGAAAACGCTCTCCTATTGGTCGTGACATACTAAAATCTGATTCTGAAGATCGAAAAAAAGTGCAGGCCTATTCGTAAGCAGGTTTGCTGTTGTATTCGCCGATCCACACTTGAAAACCTATAATATTATACCGATATTTTATGTTCTGATGTTTAATTGAATCAAGTTAAAATGTATTTATGAAAAATAGATTATTTAACAAATTGTTTTAGTAGTAAAAGTGTGTTTCTATTAGAGAAAAAAAAATGTACGACAGCGAGCCGTAAGTAAAGCAAACTTAAGAACTATTGCGTCTGTAAAACTGTTTTTGCACAAATTCAAGTTTCAATATTACAAATAGGAGGACTTTATTTTCCGACTGTAGTAAATTCTTCATGTATCGTTTAATTAATGAAATATTAAAAGTTTATGTGTTATATGTTTTAGTGTTTAAATCTTAAAATTATAAAAATTTAATTGACTGGTTATTTTACGATGAGAAAATAATTAAGTACTGAAATGGCTTTTAATAATAAGAAAAGTAATTATTATATTTTATTATATTAAGAAACTTTGTAATATTTAAATGCAATCGGTAAGCCTTTTAAACTTACATTTGTGGTTTTTTTTAAGTTTGTTTGTTAAAAAAAATAGATGGTAGCCCATGTGTGTAATATCTGTTTAGTTTGTATTGCCAATATAAAGTTTTTTGTTAAATTATTCCGAAAAAGTTCCGAGAAATATTATTATAAACAATATTCAAATTAGAGTAAAATTTGCAATCTGTCCTTAATAATCTCAAAAATGTGAGGGCCTCCAGTGGATAAAGGCGTTCAGTTAGTAATCAGAGGATTGCTGGTTCGAATCCGTGCGATGGATTTGACAAAGAAAAGTAAAAAAGTAGTGATCTTTCGATCGGAGGGTGGCCAGCTTCACTACAAAAATACTAGAAAGTCGTCCAGAATATCCAACACATTATACTGGCGTGTATACGGGACTGGTGCACGATAAAGCTGATAGGGGTCAATGTCCTGAAGCCTACTGAGGTTGCGTCGAGTGCCCGCTCAGGTGTTGTCCTCGTCATCTGATCATATTTCAAAAATACGAGGCATCGTTCCTGGGTCTTTCCTTCGAAATAGGCCCCGAACAGTCACCAATAGCCCACTGTGCAGCTCTTGTGCGACATTTTTTAATCAAACCAAAACCGAGTGTTTATTTTTAAATAACTCTTTACAATAAAAACTAATATTTTGTCGTCTATTTTTATATTATTTTAAGTTCAAACTTTCATCTCATAGAACCGTTTGGCCAGCAGAAAAACAATTTTGAGCTACTTAAATTTAATGTGTGTAGCTGTTTTGCTGTTAAAAACTCATCCGATATAATTTTTTTCGTGTTAAAGTTATAAAATTTTTTGGTATTGAGCTTTTTTATATGTATTTTTATTATACGTACAACTGCTTAAGAGCAAAAATTAAAAAAATAAAAGTTCACTCTTTCGTATTTTTGTCTAATATGTTATAAAAATACAAACAAAATACATGAAAATACTTTATTACAATACAATAAGAACTATCTGTTCGTAGGCGAGTTTTTTTTTTTCCGTTTCCGATTGAAAACAAGATAAACACAATAGCTTAGCTCAAAAAGAACGAATAAAAACTGTATATACTTCAATAAACTAGCATCGAAATTTAATTGCTCATTTCAGATAATTTTGGAAAAGTAATGTATCACTAAAGGACATTTATTTATTAAGTATATGCTTTAGCGGTTTACGCAAAGTTGATAAGCATCAAAACTACGAAGGAAAGCTTCGAAACTACCGTGGTGGAAGGAATACAGTTGAGTTGATTCAGATTTTAGTACGTCACTCCGTCGTTTGACACGTGACTTCCGGTTTCAGAGCGATTCCGAAACTCGCGTTTTTTAATATTAAATAAAAAAATAAATATGTGTCGCAAAAATGTGAGACCAAATATTTCGGTTATTTTAGAACATTTTCAATCGATTTAATAGAAGAAAAAAAAATGCGGCAATTCTCCATTGTTGGGCGATAAATTTAATATTTCAGAAACCCTATTTCATGACGTTCCTAGCAATATCATGATGTACGGTAACCCTATTTTTTTCTCGCACTGCTTCACGTTGTTTGCCAAGGCCTTGGTGCCAGTTTTCAGAATCGCGCCAAGGCACCTTATACTAGGAATTTAACCAATTTTGTAATTGTTCAATGTAAATTTTTCATACATGTTTATTTATATTCTCATATTGGCCACCAAATGGGCCAATGGTCTATCCCTAGTATTTGGTATGATATATTTTATATTTTGGCAACCCTAATACAACTGACCAAGGCTAAAGACCTATATTGCCCGGTTCCTTAAACCGAAGTTCTGAGTCTGTGACATTAGTGAGTGTGCATGCTTTTAGGACGCTTGATATGTTGTATTTTATTTATTAATTGTATAATTGTCAAATCAGAATCGTCCTTAATAGTCCATTGTGCAGCTTTAGTGTGATGTTCTCTAATCAACCAGTCATTATTGATTGCCATTTTGACTTGGCGATAAACGAAAAGCACCCATTTGGCCGTGGCCCAAAATTTCAGAATCAGCCAAGCCATACTGTGTACTAGTAATTTACAGGTTCAGCTCGCGAGTTTTAGAAATTGTAGTCCAAGGTCTTTTGTCAACATTGTTGGCGGAGTGCTTAGTCGTATCTTACTTTTTACTTTTTTTTATGAATGAATGTAGGAATTTAGGGAGTGTGTAATGTATTAATTTATTCGACTTTGATTTTATAATGTATGGACTTAATTCATTATAATATTCCACATTTGGTTCGGATGTATAATTAATGTGTGTGTGTCATGCCATGCTGATGCTTGATGACAGATTTCCAAGCGATTCACTTCTTAATTTGGAATATAAGGCAATTAGTTTGATTGGCAAAACAGCTTTGTTTACTTAGAAATCTACTCATTAAATTAATGTGTCTATCTGTCATCCTCTGTCTCGGAAATGAAATTGAATATAGATTAGTTAATATTATGGTGTTATTCTCAGTTGAAAATTATTTTGAATTATATGCAATTGTAAATAGTGTCTGAAAAAATAAAATTATTAAGACTACAGGGATGGGAATTCTGCGCCAGAGAGCGCCAAAAGTGGTATCCTGCGCCAACTTGCTACAAACTCGCTTTTATGTGCGATTCTGTGCCAATTTTGTTTTAAATCCTTGTTAAACGTGTGCGCCTTGTCACACGCCTAAGTCTTGGTGCACGTTTGTCTGGCGATAAACGAAGTTGCGGCAACCTCATGAAGAGGAAATGGAAGAAAATTTAACCCTATTTGAGTTTAAATAATTATAAAGCAGAGACAAATTGCTTGGTTTGTAAATTTTAAGAAAATAGCTGGTAGGTAGCTGGTAATTTCAAAAACCGATAACATCTTACCTTTTACCTTTGCTGAATCTGATTATATGACTAATGTAACTTCTAAATGCTCTAAACATGTATATCAAAACTGCAGTTGTTATATTAACTTCAAATAAAAAAAAATCTTTGAAACAAGAGTCATTTTGAGCAAAGATATCAGTAAAGTGGATAGGTTCAAAAGCATCCTTAGTTGAATTCAATTTAATGTCTAAACATTTTATTTAAAAATGTTCCAAGTAAAGGGGACTGCTAACTGCTGCCTCTCTTCTCAATAATAATTTTTTTTTATAAAAATCACAGAAGTCCATTAAACTGTTTTGTTGCACACACAATTAACATTTTCACATATTAAGTGTTTGTTATATTATATTTTATATTAACAAATTTACAATTATATTTATTAACGAATTTAATAATAATGGAAGTAAGGAATGAAAGCCTTCATTTCTATTCAAATCATTGGTAATTGGATATATGTACTTGCTAGTTGATTTTTGGAATAACTGTTAGGTATTAATTTTTATGGCATGTGTGAAAATTTTCAGCCTTAGAATGGATTTCCATCTTTTTTTACCTTGTACAGGAGGGAATATTACTGGAAATAATACATAATCTAAATATAATTAATTCAACTATAAAAATGGCTGACAATATATGAAAGGCAATAAATTTAATGTAAATGGTCGAAAAACTAAATTATTTTCTTCTTTTTTGTGCGATAGGCACTCCTGACCATTTTTTGATCGAGTTGCATGGAAAATAGTAGTTAAAGATGCATTTGTTAGGCAAAGAAAACATTATTTATTTAATTAATAAATTGAAGGGTAAAATGTTGTTAGTAATAGAATAATTTTTATTATTAATAATAGAACAAAACTTGCACATATGTTTGTGTGTGGTGTAAATTTTTATGAATATTTTTTTCTCACAAATTGTCATTTCACATATTAGTTATGTCCTGAGATGAGCCATGTAAGAATCAACTACTTCAAGAATCAGCTGTTATGTTTTAACTTTAAACTACGTTTTCACAAAATGATGAAATTGTCACTTGTAACTCTTGGCTTCTCACCCCCTCAAATAAGTATCCGTTTTTATCATATTAACTAATGCAATTATAATTAAAAAAAATATTTGATACATAATTTCTATATACTTTTTAATTGTCAATTTAATATTTAAATGGTTTTGATGTTCAGAATTCCAATTCACTTTCCAGCAATTAAATGTAGTTGTTATATATAAATCTTGTAAAACATTCTAGCACAGTATTCATAATACGAGGTGTGGCTAGAAAAAAACCGAACTGATGCTATAAAATTTTTTTATTTTCCATTATTTACAATTTGATGTTATCTCCTTCAATGTACTCTCCTCCTCGGTCTACACACCGCTCCATACGAATTTTCCACTGTTCATAGCAATGCTGCAGATCATTTTCGGTAAGTCCACACATTACTTCCGTCGCTTTTTCTTTTACTGCTTCAACACTCTCAAATCTAGTTCCTTTCAAAGCTGACTTGACTTTAGGGAAAAGAAAAAAATCACAGGGGGCCAAATCAGGTGAGTAGGGTGGATGGTCTAAGATGGGAATGTTGTGATTGGCTAAAAACGTCTTCACTAACAACGCATTGTGAGCTGGGGCATTGTCTTGGTGCAGGATCCATGTCTTTTTTTTCCACAAATCGTTCCGTTTTCTCCGTACTCGCTCACGTAGGGTAGACATTGCTCTGATTGTTAAACGGCGATCTTCTCGAACAAGTTTACCGATTTTTTCAATGTTTGCATCAGTTTTTGCTGACAATGGTCTGCCAGTGCGAGCGTCATCACTTGTGTCTTCGCGGCCATCTTTAAATCGTTTAAACCACTCAAACACTTGTGTTCGCGATAAACAATCATCGCCGTACACTTGTTGCAACATTACAAACGTTTCACTTGCAGATTTTCCAAGTTTGAAAAGAAATTTGATGTTAACACGCTGTTCTTTCTGTACACTCAACATTTTTCCGACGCACAGACAAAACGTCAACTACTTAGAACAGACGCCACGGGCAGACTGAGTGCAGGAGGCAGATAAAACTCGAGCAGTAGGCGGAGCAAGAGTCACGTGACAGGTCAGGCGACTTTCAGCCTTATTGCATTCGTTTTATTGTTTCACCTGTGCTAGTTCGGTTTTCTTCTAGCCACACCTCGTAGAGTTAGAATATTAGTAAATAGGTGTTGTTTTTTACCATCTGTTCGCCACCATTTCAACTTAAAATAATAATAAAAAAATAATTAAATCATTCGATTTTAACTAGGTTCCCAAGACGTTGCTACTGAACTCAAAATCTTGGACGACTTCAACGTGACGCACATTTTAAACGTCGCCTACAGAATCCCGAACCACTTTGAATCCAAGTTCATCTACAAGAACGTTGAAATCCTTGACGATCCTTCTACCAACATCGCAACGTTCTTCGAAGGCTGTTTTGAATTCATCGATGACGGACGACAGGAAGGCTGTGTACTCGTCCACTGCAACGCTGGCGTGTCCCGTGCGCCGACCATCGTCATAGCCTACCTGATGAAGAGGATGCGTATGACCTTGAAGCAGGCGTTTGCTCTGGTGAAGAGCGTCAGAGCGAGCATAAGGCCCAACGATGGGTTCATGAAGGTTCTGGAAGAGTATGAGAAGGAGGTTTTTAGGGATTTTTAACTTTTGATAAAGTCTTGAATTAAGTATTTTATTGAATGTTATGTTGTCTGTTGCATTTTTATATTTGTTGTTATGGTGTTTTAATGACTGTAAATAGGAAATAAAATGAAATGCTGTTTACTTCTGTTTTTGTTTAGTAATCCCAATCGTGTGCATTTTGAATTTAGCTAAGGCAAAGCTATATGTTTATTGTTATCTTTATTTTTTTATCAAAAATGCAAATGCAATGATACTTTTCCTATTCTGTTAGTTGAATTATCAATTTATTATCATAAATTGATAATTCAACTAACAGAATAGGAAAAGTAGTATGTATATTTATGAATACTTCTGATAATAGTTGAAAATTGTAGGCAAATAAACATTTATTTTTTATAATAGTTAAAAATTGTAGGTATATAAACTTATTTTGTTATATTTTTGGTTTTATTACATTTTTTAATTGATCAAGTGGTAGTATAACAAAATGCAAATATATGAACATATTGAGACTTTAATTTACAACACAGGAAAAGTTTATAAGACAAGTTCTTTATACTTTATGTCTAATATAAGTTCTTTATATTAAACAATAATTTAAATTCATAATAGCAGATAAAAATTCTTATATTTTCCTAATAAAATTTATATATATTTAAAAATAAAGTTATTTATGGTAAGTTTAAAAAGGTTTAAATGACATTATAAAGTATCTATTTTTATTATTATTACATGCTTTTATTTAACTCACACTGTCTGGTGTGATGTGTCCTCAAATCTTGTAACTCAATTTAAACCCACTTCTAATTGTCATAAAAATTTGAAACTTGGCATACATACGTAATCCCGGTGACAATACAATAATTAGCCATAAAATTATTAATTACTAATTAATTCTAATTAATAATGAATTTTCTTTAAAATCGACAAATCTGGCGAAAGCCAGACCCGAACCCACAATCTACAAAAATGACGTCAGATGAATGCGCGAAAAATTATGCGCAATGATCTGGTTTTGCTTCAACAGAAAAGCTTTCCGTCGCCATTTTGAATATTTTTAAACCAAATGATAGATGTTTATGGTAATAGTTTCTTCTTCAATTTTATTATTGACAGAACTATCTGCTATTAAACAATTTTGGTTTTGTAAAGCACATTACTACACTCTGATAGGTTATAACTTCGGAGGAGTTAAAAGTAGAAGGATTTATAGGAAACAAATTAATTTGTGTAACAACAAACAAGTGAGTTACCTATTCATTTAATTTGCATATAGCGATGTTTATTGCATTAGTTTAATTTTTATGATATATAGAGATGAAATAATTTTATTCGTTGAGAAAACGACAATAAGTTTTTAATATATTTAAAAAAATTATAGTAAATTCCTAGTGTACGGTGCCCCGTTGTCGCCAATTCCAAAAATTGGCGCCAAGGTAAAAATGACGTTTTTTTCTTGGCGCCAAATCAAAATGGCGGTTTGGTTTGGTTAATTAACGTCTCACTAGAGCTGAACAGTGGGCTATTGGCGACGGTTCGGTACCTATCTCGAAGGAAATCAATATCGGGAACGAATGCCTCGTATTTTTGAACCATGGACAGTTGACGCAAAATGGCGGACATTACGTTGATCTGGGAAGTCGATCATGGTGCTTACAGGCGATCCTTCGAACAGTTGTTTGGGACATTTCGATGGCACTTTTAAGTGCTCACGCGTTCCGCGCGCTTAAAAGATGCGCGGCAAGCCTTGGGCTTCCCCGGACATGATTGGAGGGCGTTTTTGGTAACTCGAATGACAAGTGTTCCTGCTCATTCCTCCAAAGATTAGCTATGTAGGTTAACGGGTATTTTTCTAAAAGTTATGCGACAGCAATGGAAATACATCGAATTCTTATTTATACTCGTCGACTCGCGACTTAGACAATTGAAGAAATGTGATCATGTGTTCGTAGGCCTTAATATTTTAGTATTTGGAGATTTGATGCAGCTTCCACCAGTAAGAGGACATCGTATTCTATCAGCCCCAACATATGATACCATCAACTCACTTGTGGCGCCTATTTACCTTAATAGAATTAAATGAAAATATGAGACAACAAGGTGATATGACCTTCGTTAATATCTTGAATGCATTAAGAGTCGGCGAACTAAAACCAGAACACTTTGCCGTGCTCCTGCAGAAAGTCGGCGGAAAAGCGACTGGAGAATTTGCAATTGAAAAGGCACTTCGAATATATCCAACTAATCAGCAAGTTCGCGATCATAACCAGTTAGTACTGCAGCATTTCCAAAAACATAATCATAAAATATATAAAATCAAGGATCAAGATCGTTTGATAGATGCGCCACACAAAACTGAGGACGTTAGTATGGATAATGTCATCCCAAATGATGTCAACAAAACTGGCGGGCTTCCAAAAGAACTGGACATATTCGTAGGAGCTAAGGTAATGCTGCGATCCAATATAAATGTATCCAAAGGATTGGTCAATGGTAATATTGGTTTCATTACCGAAATAACATGGCCGCACTTTCGTCGTACACAAATGTATGAAACTGACTTGCCAACAGTCCATGTGAATTTCGGTAGAGACGGAATACATAAAATTGAACCGATATCCATTCAGTTTCCTGCCAAATACTCCTATGGTACGGCTGAAAGGAGAATGTTACCGTTGATTTTGAGCAGGGCCTCTACAGTGCACAAAATGCAGGGTAGTACTGTAGGCTATGCGGTAGTTAATCTAGGACCTGCACTCTTTGCTGATGGACAGGCATATGTTGCTTTGAGTCGTGTAAGATCATTAGACGGCTTGCAAATTGAAGAAATAGACAACGTAAAGTTAACAGGAAAGAAACCTTGTAACACTGAGGCAGTAATAGAAATGGAGAGAATGAGAAATTACCACTCTAATCAAGCCAACTAGCCTTAACTCTTTTTTTTTGTCAAGGTTGATACATCCATCAAGATTGGCATATTACGTCATTTATTAAGTTTGGTAACTCTTTCTGATCTATCAAAATAATTAAAAAGGTATTAAAATAGTAATATTGTTATTAATTATCTCGTTTAAAAAAATGACTACGTTCTATTTTTGTAATTTAACGTTATGATCAAATAAAGGTAAACTATTAAATAATTTATGTAGCATGTTAGTAAGTGGAATTAATTTTTGAATAAATATATGCTACAGCCTTGAAATAATTTAAAGAGGTTTAATTATACAAATCAATGGTAATATACATGTTTATATAACTAAAAAGCAGAAAATAAAATATATATATAAAAAAAACTTTTTAAAGCACATGCTTTTATCAAATGTACTAAAATGCAAAAAATAACCATTCTATACTTCTTGAAAACTGACTTTTGTAACATTACCTTTTCCTCCACTTGCCCCTTGAATTCTTTTCTCTTCAACTACTTTGAAATATGTTGAATATACTTTTGTTGGAACTGACTAAAAATAAAAGCGTGGGGCGCTCACACATGATATCTAAAACCTTAATGTCTTCTTTTATCATCTTGAAATGTTAAATAATTCTTAGTAAATCTTAAATATAATATCAATAATAAGCGCCCTACGCTTTTATTTTTAGTCAGTTCCAACAAAAGTATATTCAACATATTTCAAAGTAGTTGAAGAGAAAAGAATTCAAGGGGCAAGTGGAGGAAAAGGTAATGTTACAAAAGTCAGTTTTCAAGAAGTATAGAATGGTTATTTTTTGCATTTTAGTACATTTGATAAAAGCATGTGCTTTAAAAAGTTTTTTTTATATATATATTTTATTTGAAGTTTAATATAAAGTTTTTTAATTTTTTTTCCACATGTAGTATATGTTTCTATTTTACACTTACAAATATGTCAACAATGTATTATTTTAATATTATTACTAGTGGTGAACTTGGTATGAAACTAATATCTTTTTTATTTTTATTATTCAAAAACTCGATATAAATTACTAAAACTGATGATATTCAAGCGATTACTTTTGAAATATTTACAGTTTTGAAAATTAACAAAGTTTATTAAAAGATATATTGATTTTAGGATTTTTTATTAAAATAATATTTGAGATTCAAAATTACTCTGTTATTTCCAATCATATTAAAAACAATGCTCTCCCACACAAAATATGCCCTTTTGATTTTTTTTAAGACCTAAAAGTTTCAATTTTTAAGTATGATTATTACATTGGTTAAGTGACAGAACATATGCTAACTTCATTTGAGGAGCAACATTTAAAATTATATACAAAAGAAATCATTTGAAAAAACTTGTTTTTTTTTAATTCTCTGCTTCCAGAGTACATGTTTAATTACTATTATGCAATTATATAATTTGTGTTGTATCCATAAATTATTATTTTAACTAACAAGTATTGCTTATTTTTTATTTATAATGCAATATATTTATTGTATTATTGTAGCGTGGATACTTTGTTTCTATACAAAGCATGTATTGCAACATTTCATTTAAAATCATGGAAATTTTTGTGACACCTGACACCATCATGGAAATATCAGGGAACTTTTTTTCCAGAATTTTGTTACTACCCTGTAATAATACCTGGCAAATACAATGGAAATAAAGAGGCCATTTAATAAAAAAGTAGTGCTAAATGTGTAAAAAAAAAATGTAAATTGTTGCAATAAAAAATAAAATTTCTTTTATTCACTTAAATATAAACTTCCCTTTAACGGGGTCTGAAGGTCCACGATAAGGCTAGCAATAAGAGGACTGCATGTTTGAATACGAAGCATGGACTTGTTCCCTAGTCTTTATTTCAAGATGGACCCCCCGAACCTTGACCAATGCAGATCTAGTGTGACGTTAATTCAACAAATCTATCTCTCATTAAAAAAATAACATTGAACTTTTATCAGGTTGGTTGGTTGAATCAGCGTCGCACTATAGCTGCAAAGTGCTATTTGGCGACGATTCATGGGTCTGTCTTGAAGGAAAGATCAGAGAAAATTGCCGCGTAATTTGGAACAATGGTGATGACACACCACGTAATCTTACATAGGCATGAGAAGATTCGACTGCGACCGATTTAACGTGCAGTAGTCCCTTCTACACGGCGGATATTTGTGTTTTTTGGTGCGCGAAAGGAACGAATTTGATAACCATCCGACAACACATCGCTACACACGTTTTAAATAGAACCTGCTCTCTTTCGCTGCTGAGTCCTACAATCTCACCGTTCGGCCATTCACCGGCTGAACTGTTACCAGATTTACATAAGAGGAGAGAAACACGTATTTTATTTTTCATTCAGAAACACAGCACTAGAGGGCAGCACGAAAAGTTGATAGTATTTTGTTAGAGTTCCGCATGCTTTTGAGCTAGTTATCTTTTCAGTGAAAGGAGCCTAAATAGACTTTTATTTTGCCACCATACACCACCACACCTTAATAATTTAAACATTGAAACTCAGAACAAGATACAATACTAAACATTAATTGTCTCTCTATTGTGAAAAAAGGTAACTGCCGCTAACAATTGGTAACTCTCTTTCATATTTTAAGTTACTTCTCAAAAAGTAAATATCAGATAATTATGAATTTGTTTAAAAATGTTTGCGGAATAAGATGGAGGTATTTTTACTGCAATAGAACACTTACGTTAGAAGTTATATTTTGTTAAAGTTGAAAAATGCAAGGATTTGCATTGTGTCAAGCAAACCGTTTAGAAAAAAAACATTCCATAATTCTAATTTTTTGCAGAAGAGTAGCCAATATATGATATAATGCACACCGTTTTTTGTTTTTGAAAATATTATTAGTTTTTAAATTATAAACGTTATAAACTTTAAAAAAAAAAATCGAATTTGTGTCAATCAAAATGTATTGAAACAAGCACTCCATAATTCTTATTTTTTGTAGAAGAGTAGCCATATATCTGATCTAATGCATGACGGTTTTTCTTTTTTAAATAAATATATTAGTTTTCAAGTTATTGTAAAAACAGCAACGGACGCAGTTTGCGGACGGTAACCCTCTGTCTTTCATATTTTGAGTAGCTACTCAAAAAGTAGCTATAAGATAAATATGGAATATACAGAGTTTGCTTAAAAATGTTGAGGAAATACGGTAATGGTATTTTTATTGTAATGGAACACTTATATTATAAGTTATTTTATGTTAAATTTGAATTAAAATTGAAAAATGCAAGAATTCGAGTTTGTTTCAAGTAAAATGCGTAGAAGCAAACATTCCATAATAGTTTTTGTCGAATAGTAGCCATATATCTGATCTAATGCATGATTAAAAAAAATGAATAGTTTTCAAGTTATTGCAAAAAAGGTAACTACCTCTGACTGGAAACGGTTAATACAAGTAGGTCTGTGTTCGTATATTCATAATCTCGGATAACAATTTTGCGGTTTTGTTGCAATTTTGCAAATATTACACTTCTTACTCTGAAGAAGGTTGTGATGTCGAGTTTTGTTCGATATCCTTAATAAAAAAAAAGAGTTATATCTGTAAAAAAAAAAAGTTGGCGATAAAAAATTGTTTTGTTGCGAAATACCTGTTTCTTTTGTGTTTGTAATGTTATTCTGACTATCGAATTTCTATACCTTTAAAATTTTATTTTAATACGAAATATCATTGATAATAAGTTTTAAAACTAAATAAAAATAATCACCATTTGGCATCCAAACAATTTAAGCCGAAACTCAATGCATGGAAGCCACGCAACCGCAATATCCAATTGTCTAGGAGATGTCATTTATTAGATGGTTAATCCTTTACAGTTATAATGTATTACATTTTTAAATATTGTATTTCACTATAACTAAGATTTTAATTTAATTAAATTAAGGTATATACTTGATTTTCTTTTTAAATGTGATAGTATGATATCAGTTTGTTATGTAGCCGTTTTTAAAAATCCTAAAATTTAAAAATAAAAAAAAATTATAATGACTTTGTAAAATTTGCATAATGTTACTAAAACTTTTTTAAAATGATTTTTCTTCTTCTAAATTTGTAGTTATATTATATAAATAATTTTTCTTAAATTTTTTAAAGTATCTGAACTGAATAAATATTTTTAAAATCGCACATCAAAATATCAACAAGAAAAATATTTGCAAGTCCTTATTTTTAATTTCCACGCCTCCCTTGTCTCCAAGACTTTCATTTTAGATTTCATTTGTCAAACTCATTACTAAACCTATTTACACCAAAAAAAGAGTTTTATTATGAAAAGTTAGAATTCTACCCGAAATAGCAATTATGACTCGCTAAATTGAAGGAGTAACTCACAGTGTGCATGCTGTTGTAGAAACACAATTATAATTTTCCTCTAATTCCAATCTGAAAGAAAAGAAGAAAAAATATCTATTTTATCATCTTTACCTTTTTCTTCTTTTATTATTTTTTAAATCTAATAAAGCTTTTTGAATGACACGATTAAAAGAAGATGAAAAGTGTTTTTAAATTCTGATTGTAACTTGATGAAAATCAACATGTTTTTCTTTTACATGAAACCACGCAGACTCCATTCGACACGTTTAGTTGAATTTACGCCGCACTGGAGCTACAAAATGGGCTATTGGGTTTGGGATTTATCGTCCGCCAAAACATCCTTATTGTAGCTGGTGCACGAGATAAGGGATGCTACCAGAGCTAGTCCATTCTATTGAAAAGAATAAACATATGCTTCCAACATTTTCTGAAGTATAGAACACGCAAATCATACACCACGTTCGTGTTGGGAATGATGTTACGGTGCAGCTCTTATCAAGTGCTCCATTATGAATATATTATCCCTTTACCTGGGATATGTATGAGTGAATTCCATTAGTTGTCAACACATGCCCAATCGTGTACTCGACAATCTGAAAGAAAAGAAAACAATAATTTGTTTACTAATTGTTTACTAAAAATTTGTAAATAATAATTTGTTTACTAATTGTTTACTAAAAATTTGTAAACAATAATTTGTTTACTAATTAATTACCAGAAAATTGTAAACAATAATTTGTTTACTAATTTTTTACTAAAAATTATTTGTAAACAATAATTTGTTTACTAATTTTTTACTAAAAAATTGTAAACAATAATTTGTTTACTAATTGTTTACTAAAAAAATTTAAACACTAATTTTTTTACTAATTTGTTTTATTTTCATTATTCTTTGTCGAGGTAATTTATTTTCACACACAAATGCCATTAAAAAAAACTTTTTAAGAATTACGGATTGTTAAAATGTGTAGTAATAGTGCAAAACCGATATTGAAAACCTTATATTTCTATTACCTTCTATTTCAGGTAAGGTAAAATAAGGTAAAACATGTAATTCTTGTTGACTATGCTTTAAAATATTGTTATTTTCAACTAAAACATAATATACAGATATTAGGATTTATGCTTGTTTCCAATTATAGTTGTCATTATTCTAAGATTTAGATAACTGAATCTTTTCAGTACTCTTTTATTTTTAATATCATCAATTCACAAACCATTACTAAAACACATCTTTATGTATAAATTTTTGACTTTATATACATCTTTACGTATACATTTACGACAACTTGTCCTAATACTTTTTTTTTTACAAAAAGTACACCAGAACATTTATGATTTTTAAGTTACCCCCACTTTTCCTTGTTTATAAGACGTCTTTGAAAGACAGATAACTTAAAAAAAAAATTAAAACTTAAAATATATTTGTGCATTTTTTCCTTCAGTCTTAATTTTGATAACCGCGGACGTAAGATATGAAAGAGAAATTTTAGGGGGGTTTGACAGTGATTTAAGTTTATTAGGGTTTATTATAATCCTCACAAGAGTCCACTTACATCCCAACGAGGATGAAAAGTGAGCTATTCTTAAGAATTAATATATCTCAAGGAAGTGTGGGTGGGGGGTTGAGGGTAAAGTGTATTTTTATTACAAGATTCAAGGGCGAATTTGCCTCTTTTGAAATCCGAATTTGATACCGCCAACCATTATTCTTTGAACCCTTATTTTTTTAACTTTAATTTTGGGAAGTTTATTTAAATTAGAGATAATTTTTTCTCTTTTGCATTTTGTTTGATGTGATTTTTTCAGCAAACTCTCCATAACGGTTAGGACCCGCATGGTCCGGTTGGAAAAGATTACTAAAATAGTTATTTCTAGCAAATATAGATTATTAATCATACCATTAACCTGTTAGTTATTATGATTAATTAAAAGTATGCATGTCGTGTTATTAACTCAATGGTAAGCTCGTGCTCGGAGGGTTGCGAGTTCAAGCCTAGTCGCTTAGCCAAACATCACCGTGGAATTGAGACAATGTTCGTCAATTCTGCTTGTGTAAGTGTCCTCGCGCTGTTCGTGGTGTGGAAATTTGGAGAGTAATCTGCCATATCAGACGTTGCTAGTGCTATCTGACCATAAATATAATTTTAAAAATGCTAAGAAAAATATTATTTGTAAATGTAATAAAATAAATAGTTTCAAGTATTTCAGTTTGATTTAATAATACGGTATGCAGACTTTTAATTAATTATTAATAACTAACAGGTTAATGCTATTATTAAGAGTATATTTGCTTTTAATAACTATTTTCAATTATCAGTACTAATTGATCTTTCAATACTGTATTGTTTTTTAAAATAACAATTGGGTTATTATACATGGTAATGAAGCATATTGAAAATTTATTTATTGTTAGGCATGGAAGTCGCAGATTCATTTAATTAAAATAAAATAATAAATACAATTTACTTGAAAATGAACCACCGACTAATATCCTTGAAATTTCTTTTATATTAAGCAACACCGATTTATATTACGCATATAAGTCAGAATTACCGATTTATTCAAACCAAAAATATGTTATAATTTTTTTTCTTTTAGTTATGGTTGGTTAGTTACAATTTTTTTTAAAATAAAAGTAATCATTTACAGTTTATTCAAACTTCTAATTAAGAACTATTTTCTCAGCTATAATTTTTGCTAGTTTACTCTTACTATTTGATTGACAGAAGAAAGCATTGAATGACATTAGTATGAGTAATACAATTGTACGAGCAAATAAAAGACAATAGTAATGAATAATTACTATGGCAATAAGTATGAGTAACTAAGAATTTACAATAAAAGAAAGTGATGCATTACTGATCTGAATGCAGACATTTAATAAGTTTCGGTATAAAATGACCGATTTTAAAATAAAATAAAAAAAATATTGTGTTTTCGGTCTAGATAATTTACTAGATTTAAAATTGCACATAGTTTGATGTTTTTTATATAAAAGTTTTAATGCAATTAAGAAATGAGGTTAACCTATTTCCGAAAATTACAACGAACCGTGATAAACTGCGTTCGTAAGTGAAGATAATTTTGTAATTTTTTTTTATATAGATTAATAGTATTATGTTTTAGGTGAAGTTGAGTGATTTAAAAGTTTTTCAAGGCTAGAAAGACTGTGGATTATTTTTGTATTTTAATATAACACTTGAAATTTACAAAAAATAAAAACTTTTACTGCAAAATGTGTTGCAGTTAAAAAAAAAACGTTACCTATTGACGGTATTTTTTTTAAAAAACAAACGTTACCTATTGACGGTATTTTAAAAAACAAACAAACGTTACCTATTGACGGTATTTAAAAAAAACTTTACCCATTGACAGTATTTTAAAAAAAAAAAAAGAGTGTCACTTATAATTAATATTACTCAGTTTGAGAATAAAATTTGTTCTATATATTGTAAGAGTAATTAGCCAAACGCAAGTAAAATAAAGCTCTGAACGAAGGTAAAGAATTTCAATGATTTTATTAGTATTATAAGATTAAAGTTATTATTATAATAAAGATTTTGTAAAAAGAAAAAAATACTGAAAATATATTTTTATTTTATTTGAAGAGTTTTAAATATCAACTAAAGACTAAATTCTTATACTATTAATCCTCCCTCGTAATTATGAATCACGAAAAAATGACGAGGACAAAACCTGAGACGGACAACAAAACTCCAGACTGTCACACAATGACCAACATGAGATCATTCGGAACATTGGTTGATGTGGTGAGTATAAAGGGATAACCAAACAGGAAATTGATGTGGTGAATTCGTTTTATTATAAATGAACTAACGAAAGTAAATTAAAACTAATTTGGTAAATATTTTACATCCTCAAAAGCACATTTTTATAATTTCTCAAAACGCAAAATAAGTGAAATCGTTATTGCCATTCTTAAGTTAAAATTAAATGTCACATAATAACCGCAATTGCATAAACTAGCTTTCGGAAAGATTAATGTTTTTTTTTGTTTTCTGTAAAAAACTGCAACATATTCCTCATTAAAAGTTTTTTTTTTGTAAATTTGTAAGTGTTCCATTATTTTTATAAATTTTTAGTAAACTTCAAACGCACATTTTTATAATTTCACAAAATGCAAAATAAATTACAAATAAATAATTATAAATGGATTTAGGGTTTAAAAAAATTAAAGTTATGGCTACAATAAAGTTATCTTCAAATGTTGGTGTTTTAATAGTTTTATCTTATCGTTTAAATATAAATATATTTTTTTGTTTCTTCCATTACTTTTGTGAACCATTGCACCATATGCAATTCATATTAATATTTATACAAAACAAAAATAAAATTAATTAACCGACTAAAAAGCACGCCAACCAACCGTCAAAGCGCGCGTCAAAGGAGACTGGTTATCAATTATTTAAATATTTTTCTGTTTTGTATTTTTTTAATGTATGTTAACGCAAGATTTCTGTTCAAATTTAGATGTTTAGAAAATTATTTTTTGTTGGATAGAGAATGTTTTAATTGAGCACATGTTGAAAAATATATCCGGTTATCCAGCGTTTAACTATCCGGAATTCTTAATTAACCGGATCGTATGATAGAGAAAAATCCTTTTTTGCAAAAATCGGTTATCTGGCTGTTATATATCCGGAAACATCGATTAACCGGACTCTTTTAAGCAATTTTTCCAATTTCAAAATATTTTTTAATGTTAAATAAAGTTTGTTAAACAATGCCATTTCGTCACCTGGCATTTATTAGCATGGATAGGGATCGTTTTATACAATATACATTCTTAATACAATATAGTTCTGTTTACCTGGCATTTCTTAAACTGGACCCAAGACGTGGAAAAATGTGAGCAATAATTTATATTTTTTGGTAATAATAGAAGGGGGCGAAGCTCCTTGCTAAATTAAAAACTAAAAAAGAACAAATAAAATAATCTTTTTATAAAAAGGAAAACAGACTTAAAGAAAATGCGCTAAAAAGTAAACAATAATTATTAATTTTACGAATGAGCTGAAGGAATTGAATTATTTAATATCAATTTTATACTTATTATAACCTTTTGAAGTGGGTGTCAATTTTCAAAAAACATACCTAAATTTTGGCGTCGATTAAAAAAAATTGTAATAAGGATAAAATTGATATTAAATAATTAAATGTCTTCAACTTGTTCGTAAAATTAAAAAATATTTTTTTAAGTTTGAGCCCATATTTCTTAAAGTCAGTATTCTTTTTTTTTTTTTATAAAAAAAGATTATTTTATTTGACAAGAGTTCAATTTTAAATGGAAAACTATTCCTATATACTCCAGTGATTTCCTTATAGTTTTTGAAAATTTAAAAGTATAATTATTTGAAAAAAAATAAACTATTCAAAAGAGAAATCCTTTGTCACTCGTAATTTACGGCAAAAAAAGAACAAACAACATAGGAAACAGTTCGACAAACATGAATCTTTCATGAAGCTAGTTTATGCAATTGCGATTATTACGTGACATTTAATTTTAACTTAACAATGGCAATAACGATTTCCTTTCCAAAAAAGAAACAAATTGATACCCCAGGGTAGAAAAGTTCTTTTTCGGAGTTAACATTTAGAGGAAAACATGTTTGAGTGATAGATTTAATTTTATTTTAGAAACGGTACCTCGATATCTTTTCATACTGTCTCCATTTTTATTCAAGAGGAAGGACGTACCGCACTCATAAAGACTGTAATTAGGGGCAATTTTGATATATTTAAAATCAGTGTATTTGAGAGATTCAGTGGTTTTCTTTAGCACAACTTGTTTAAATTTGCTTGTTTACTCTTTGATAAAAAATTGTTTTGTTGGGATTTTATTTTTAAATTAGCGACTTGGTACGTGTGTAACATTCGAAAGTCTAGTGACAGATTTTTAAATGTTATTTAATGAGAAATTAAATGGTTTATAATTTTTTTTTTTTAAAAAGTAGAAATAAACTGTTTGTACATATGAGTGCCAAACTTGTTTGTTTCCTATGTGAATTTAATTTGATTGCTTAATTTTTTTTCTTAGAATTACTTTTTTTTTTACCATACTATGTTATTTTACTTAAACTGTGTCATATTTAAAATGTTTAACTTCCCTGTTATTGCATTTTACATTAAATGAAAATATATTTTTTTATGGAATTGTTTCAGTATTCAGTTTACGTTCAAAGTCCGTATTTCATTTTTAGACATATGAGTAAATTAAGTTACAAAAACAAATCACAATAATAAATGCATGGAGTAATTACAGTTAGTTATATAGTTAAATAATTAAAAATTGATTGAACGCAGTTTAGGATCTATACACCTACAGTAAAACTGCTCCGAAGTTCAAATCTTTGAACTAAAATTTTATGAATGGAAATATATCTTTCGCTAATATACTGCCAAAAGTACACCGATATTAAATTATTTAGGGTAAAGTCCTAGTGTACGGTGCCTCCTTGGCGCGATTCTGAAAATTGGCGCCAAGGCCTTGGCAAACAACGTAAAGTAGTGCGAGAAAAAAAAGTAGGGTTGCAGTACATCATGATATTGCTAGGAAAGTCATTGAATAGGGTTGCTAAAATATAAAATTTATCGCCCAACAATTGTCAACAAATCACATTTGGCGGGGCACCGTAACTAGGAATTAACCTTATTTAGCGTTAAATAAATAGAAATAATAGTTAACTTAATTTTTGAATTTTAATCTTTAAATGAATGATTTTTTAAAAAAAATTGGTACTGTAAAAATTAATTGATTTTTTTTTTTTTAAAGTACATTATTGGTTTTGTTTTAAATGATTTTAAATTTATAATTCGAGAGTCACAACTCACTTGGAGTTAAAAGCAGTTCGAAAGCTGCAAACGCATTTGGTACTAACAAAATAACAAAATTAATTCAAGTAATAATCAATAGAAAGCACAAAAATACTTAACATTATTTTATATAACCTTTAGTTATTTTATGCATTTAAGGGCCAAATTTTATGCTTTATACTTCACAAAATTAAATTAGTTTGCCCTTCCCGCTCGAAAAATATTTAAGTATCCCACATGAAAAGAAAGGTGAACGAAATACATTATACTATCTCCAAAACACTTCGATTCACTAACCGTTTTTTTTCTAACTCATGCAAAAACAGTCTTCTTAAAGAGTCAACGTATCTACTAAAAACAGACATTAATCAAGTCCCATCCAGACTATCTAAAGTTACTACAGCCGAAGATCGACTTAATACAAAATTAGACTAAACAGCTCGCCCTATTTACCGTTGCAACAAAGGGGCGGCCGAACAATAGCGCCCCTGCAACATCCCAGGATCGTCGCAAAAACACATTACGTTGGTGCAACAAGACGTAGTAAAAGATTCAGTAAAAACGAGGCTGTAAAGGAAAACCTTTCATCCACCTAATAACGCGCCCTGAGGGGCTGACTGCTCTGCGCCGCCCCGGTTATGCATTAGTTTGCAGGAGAGTGCTGTGGTGGTTAGAATATCCACTCCATCACGGGGCTGTTGCGGGACGTTAAGGGGACGTTAATTTATTGCGTTGCGAAGATATTAAGGGGGATTTGGACTTGCGCGACGCAGCGTGACACGAGGGATGGGAGCACTGTTAAAAATGCATTCTCGTATTTGACAAAACTTTTGTCGTTTTTGACGAAAACGACGTCTGATATATGCTCCGATTAACTTTTTCGTCAAAATGAGGGAATTAATTTTTTTTAACGAAATTTATTTTGTCAAAAATGAGAACAACTTAAAATAATATAATAATTTGATGTTTCGACAGTTGACCGCTTCGAAGGGGGTTTCGCCCACATCTATTATTCACTAAGAAATTGAAGTTGTGGCTCATATTTTTCCGCTTCTCGGATATGGTTTAACAAATTTCTGGTAAACAAAACTATATTGTATTAAGAATGTATATTGCAAAAAAAATTCTATCCATGCTAATAAATACCGGATGAACGAATTGTCATTGTTGTATAATTTTTATTCAACGATGAAAATAATTTGAAATCGGAGACATTGTTAAAAAAGTCCGGTTAATCGATATTTCCGAATATATAACAGTCGGATAACTCATATAAAAAATTTTCAAAAGTGGATTTTTCTCTATATCACAGAAAAAGAATTTTCGAATAATCGGACAACATTTTTTTAATCGGTCCGGTTAATTGAGAATTTCGGATAGATAAAATACCGGACAACCGGATATTTTGTTTAAAAGTTATCCAAGTGAGACCTCCTCTATCAAAAAAATAATTTTCCAAATATCTGAATTGGAACAAAAATCTTGCGCGAACATACATAAAAAAATACATAACTGTCCAATTGATAACCTCTCTCCTTTTGGCGCGCTTTTGCGGTTTTGGTTGGCGCGAGTTTCAGTCGGTTAAGAAATATAGATACTTTGCCGATTTTGTTAAAGCAAATGCAATTCTTCTGGACTTGACTTTTGGCGTCCCGAGTGTCAAATCGAAAATTACGAAATTTCGATGGTTTTTCACTTTTGGAATTTTAATATATATATCCTCATAACATTGAATCATCGAAAAAGCCTAGTACGCTGTTTAAAATAGGTATTTCAAAATAATTAAAATTTACTCATTTTTGATTACATTTGATGTTTATCATAGCTCCCAATACACAAGTTTCATTTTTGAAAAAGACAAGTACTCAAAAATGAGTAAAATTAATAAAAAGAGCAGTAGCTAGCCTACATAGGCTGCCTTCATAAATCCCTTTCAATAAATGTCGTTAATTACAATCAAGACTTAAACTGGAATCGAACCCAGGTCAGCAGCACCGCTGTCCATAGTCTTATCCGTTATACTATCAAGGCGGCGAAAGGAAGTTATAAACGGAAGTACTGTTAAAAGAATGTGCCAAAAAAAATCGAAGTAAGATAATTAAATTGTAATAATTCAATTTCTATTTAAACAATCGACATCAACTAATGTGGAAAACCATCTTCTGAACAACTGTTTTAAGTGTGTAAGATCGCTTTGTTAAGATGGCTTGAACAGAAGCTGTAATCAGCAACATTAAACCACACTGTTCATTTTTGCGAAAGTATTAAATTTGAGTACGTCACCGCTCATTTCTTTGGTTTGGTTAATTATCGTCGCACTAGAGCTACTCAGTGGGCTATTGGCGAATGTTCGGGGCCTATCTCGAAGGAAAGACCAGGGAACGATGCCTCGTATTTTTGAACCGTGGTCAGATGACGAGGACAACCCCTGAGCTGGCACCCAACGCCTTCAATAGACGTCGGAACTTTGGACCCCGATCAGATTTATCGTGCACCAGTCCCGTATACACGCCATTAATTTTTCTTGGATGTTCTGGACGACATTCTACTATTTTGGTAGCGAAGTTAGCAACCCTTCGATCGCAATATCACTACTTTCTTACTATTCTTAGTTTAGTCCATCGCACAGGTTTGAACCGAGAACCTTCAGATTCCCAGCTGACGCATTAATCCACTCGGTCACGGAGGCCTCCATTTACGATGCAATTGTACTTAAAAAAAAAGTACGTTCCTGTACTCAATTTTAAGGACTTAATTTTTTGCAGTATAGGGGAATGCGAAAAATAACTAAATGTTATAAGTGTACGTCCCCTTAAGAAGAGATCAAAAGCAAATGTATTAGTCGGTTAACCTCTCTCTTATAAGGATCTCCAGAGACCGAATTGAAAGCTGAGTTTTTGGTAATGAATGAGTGTGGGGGATGGTTTGTGTGAAGTTCGGTCGGGTCTCGCTGATGAAATATGGCAGGAACTTCAGTATAAGGAATGCTATAAGGGACAAGAAATGAGCTATTTTATTGTTGATTTTTAATTTAAGATGTCATTTCGCGTTCAGCTTTTGTTGTTGTTTGTTTTTGAGGATTCTTTCCGATAAGTGTTTTGACAGTTGGGTGTATCGAAATTGGGTTTGTAGAGTTTTTTTGTTGTTGTTGTGGCTGAGAGTTCTTGTTATAATGTGTTGTTGTTATATTTTTTTTAGATTGTATCAGATAAAAATACGTGTGATACTAAAAGGCGAGTTTTTATCTTAAAAATACGTTGTTGTATCTGAGAAAATTGAGGTTTCTTTAGAAAAAAAAATAATTCAAAGATGCTTTTTCATAGTTCTCCGAAGGAAGTTCACGAAAAACCTAAAAATCGTTTGTTATACTTGCAGTTCATAATCGAAATATCAAAATAGAAACTTTCTGTAAAACTTGATAATTTTAGAAAATAAATGATATAATCTTTTAACAATCATATTTTGCAGTTGAAGTACAGTAATCCAATTTGTATTAGTCTGAAAATCTCGAAGGAAAGACCCGTTCAAAATTGATGTCTCTTACTTTTAAATTAGTGCAAACAGTACAAAACAATATTAAAAAAAACCCATAAAAAACTCTTAGCATTTCATATGTGGGCACAGGCAACCCCGTGCTCAAAATTTCCGCGGAATCATCGCGATTGTGAAAAAAGGCGTAGTTAAAATGGAGTTTGTTTTTCTAGTGTCATATTCACTTTAATTCTTATTTACACACACAAAAAAAATTAACGGATGCCTTCTTTAAAGACAAGCTAGGGAAGCAAGACGCTTGTGCTTGACTGAAAAGGGCAAAAGAGGCGGAATTTTTTCAAAAAAAGGGCCGCATTTTTTAAAAAGGGGCATGAGGGCACTATAGATATAAAAAAAGGGCGAGCAGGGCGGACCACCCTTAAAAAAAATTGAAATTGAAATATGAAACTTATTTAAATTTTATAAACATCATTAGGCGATTTCATTTATCAACTCATAAACTTTATTTTAAATTCTTATAGCTCCATTTTATTAAGCAATTACGTTCATTTAATTAACGCATTAAAATGAAATTTGTATTATCTTTTAAATTAACTACTTAAGGGCTGAATGACCAATTTAAAACCTCAAAATCTATTTCAAAACACACATATTGAATACCAGCATGTGTTCTCAACTGTTATTGTGAAAGGTACTTCACCCCCCGCCAATTAATATTTAAAGAACACTGCTTAATTACACTATTTGCCGTAATACAGCGCAATCACCTGTCACAAAGATGACTTAAGAACTTGATTAAAACTTATGCGCAAAGTCCATAAATCAGTCGAAAATTACCATGTTTAATCGTTTATTAATAGACTTGCTTCACAAACTAACGAGCTGCGGGTAATTATAGGGAATTAGGATATCTATTTAAATCAACCCCCATTATTTTCTAGAGAAACGAAGGCTTGGAGTTTAGGGTATTTTTAAATTCCCTTTATGATTTGAAGTAATTGATTCGAAATTATTTTTCTCAAGTCATTATATGAAAATATTTATTATTTTAATTTTAAAGTGTTTTAAAAGTTGCTTAATTAATGAAGTATGAGTTTTTTTTAATTGATGTAGTGGTGTTTTATGAATTAGAGTAATAAATGGCTTTTTTTTCAATGAAAAGTACTTGTATGGATACAGAAATGGTCTTTTTTATCGATAATAACGTTTGTTAGGGTTTATAACATTTTAATCGGTTTGGTATGATATGTTTGCTTTCATGTTTGCTTTCTGTTTTGTATGATATAATTGCTTTAAAAGGACTTTAACAATTTGGGTTAGACTTGTGTGCTAATATACTGTAAACTTGCTTTTTTAATTGAATCGTCAGGTTTAAGAAGAGAATAAAAATAAAAAAGCAAAATTACTTTTTGTACTCTTAAGTATTCTCAAGCTTCGCTTATACGTGAATGGTAAGAAATAAATAAATACCAGTCGTACAAATGTAGATTGGCTGATCGCATTTTCACATAAGTTATTAAAAGATAAGTTACTGCAAACTATCATGGGTAAAAGCTAAGAGGCTTTTATAAATGTTTTATGAAAAGGCTAGCTGTTACTTGCAGTTTCACATTTAATTAAATCCTTTGGTTGTCAAAATCAAATATTATTGAAACCTTAAAATATATAATATTTATCACAAGCTAGTGAAAAAACATCCTTCTTCATGCTAACTTTAGTTTGAAAAGCTAAGCTAATTCAGAGCTAAATTATTATTTGATTATGTTTATAATATGAAAAATATTTTGTTCAAAATATACAACACTAAATATGCAATGAAACAGGTATGTATTCTACATAAATGTGTACAGGTATGTATTTAATAAAATTGTGTACAGTTATGTATTTAATAAAATTGTGTACAGGTATGTATTCTACATATGTGTGTACAGGTATGTATTTAACAAAATTGTGCACATGTATGTATTTAACATAATTGTGTTCATGCATGTATTTAACATAATTGTGTACATGTATGTATTTAACATAATTGTGTACAGGTATGTATTTAACATAATTGTGTATTGGTATGTATTTAACATAATTGTGTACAGGAATGTATTTCACATAATTGTGTACAGGTATGTATTTCACATAATTGTGTACAGGTATGTATTTAACATAATTGTGTACAGGTATGTATTTAACAAAATTGTGCACATGTATGTATTTAACATAATTGTGTTCATGCATGTATTTAACATAATTGTGTACATGTATGTATTTAACATAATTGTGTACAGGTATGTATTTAACATAATTGTGTATTGGTATGTATTTAACATAATTGTGTACAGGTATGTATTTCACATAATTGTGTACAGGTATGTATTTAACATAATTGTGTACAGGTATGTATTTAACATAATTGTGTACATGTATGTATTTAACATAATTGTGTACATGAATGTATTTAACATAATTGTGTGCAGGTATGTATTGAACTCAATGTATTTAACATAACTTTTTTCTTTTACTCTTGCGGCACAATCTTATTTCCCACATCTCAAGTCCTCGTATTCTGTATAATGCAATACAGAATACGAAGACTTGAGAGCTTTTATGTCACAAAAATCTCAAGAGCAGGTAAAGTAAAGTAAAAATCAATAACGGTAGAATTTGCAAGTGCGGCTGGGAAGACTAACTTCTTAGCAAAGAAGACTTGGATTTTAGCAATGATTTTATCTCCTTTTATACCACATTTTCCGTCAATAAAATTAGAACAAATATTTAAATATTTTTGTTTAAAATCTGAAAGTAATGGTAATATATGACAATTTTATTTTTCATTGTTTTTTATATAGTTCTTCTGAAAAGATAATGATTTACTAAAGAGGGGACCTAAAAAGTATTTATTTTGGGCTATTTGCACCAAAATTTTATTTGACTAAAATATAAGTACTTCAATAAATCTGCATTAATTAATGGAAAATATCAATTCATTATAAATTCTAATGGTCGTTTTAGTTAGTAACGAGTAGTATTAGGGAAGTACTTTTCCTTAATCAGTATTTCATCAATAATCAGTATTTAGACTAACTTTTCCAATGGAATATTGAAAGTGGAAAGAAATGTTTTTTTTAATAGCTCTCTAGTATAAATATCTTCTGAAAAGATAAAGATGTGCTAAAGAGGGGACCTAAAAAGTATTTATTTTGTGCTATTTGCACCAAAATTTTATTTGACTAAAATATAAGTACTTCAATAAATCTGCATTAATTAATGGAAAATATCAATTCATTATAAATTCTAATGGTCGTTTTAGTTAGTAACGAGTAGTATTAGGGAAGTACTTTTCCTTAATCAGTATTTCATCAATAATCAGTATTTAGACTAACTTTTCCAATGGAATATTGAAAGTGGAAACAAATGTTTTTTTTAATAGCTCTCTAGTATAAATATCTTTTGAAAAGATAAAGATGTGCTAAAGAGGGGACCTAAAAAGTATTTATTTTGTGCTATTTGCACCAAAATTTTATTTGACTAAAATATAAGTACTTCAATAAATCTGCATTAATTAATGGAAAATATCAATTCATTATAAATTCTAATGGTCGTTTTAGTTAGTAACGATGATGGATAAAACTTTGAATAACATTTAATACCTAACCTTCCAAAATTAGCAATAAAAGTTTTACCAATAATTAGGTACCTTTCCTGAGAATATATCATATATCCGTCCTTCCTCAAACGGTGCTAGAAACATAAAGTGCTTTTGGTCCATCCTGAAATTTTTTTAAACTGGAGCTGACTGGTTCCCACGTCTTTAATTGAAGACGTGGGTGTAAGAATCAGACAGCTCCAGGACATTATTCAGGAATGACGAAGAACAATGTACGTTTCTTGCATCGTATAATACAAAAGTACAGCTCCTTTTCATTTATATATTTATAGCCATTTCTCAGAGCTCTCTGATTCTTGCACCAATCAATAGAGGATTTATTTCTTTATAGGAATAGGTGAAAAAGTATAAACCAGGAAAAAAGTGGAGCTGCCGGGTTCTTGCACTGACGTTCTCAATTGTCCTCTATGGTTTGTAACTGTGAATATTGCGTAATATATACATGCAATTCGAAAATATTGGACTACATCGACGGCTCGTAAGTTTCCGTATGTGGAAAATTGAAATAAACTTTTTTTAAATAATTTTTTAAAGAATGACCCATTTTTTGTAACCTACCCCCCACTTCTTGAAGGTTTTTCAAAAGCCTGAATATACCCTCTTCGAGCAGTTGTTTGTGGCTACTTATCTCCTCCGAACTGTTGGTTTTGGCACCGGACAATGGCGCATTGCTTTTGGAAAACGGCTGGTACCCCTCTTCGAGCATTCATTTGTGGCTACTTATCTTTTCCGAGCAGTCAGTTTTGGCACCGAAGGGGGTATTAGCTCTTTTTTAAAAGCGATGTGCCAATGAACGGTACCAATACCGACTGCTCGGAGAAGATGAGTAGCCACAAATGAATGCTCGAAGTTGGGATTTTCAAGATTTTGCACGCATTCGCGCTTAATTTTATATCGAACAGCTACCAATTTCTTTGTCATTCGTTACAAAAAATTGCCAAAAAGTTTATTTCAATCGTGCTATTTGATACGCAGTTATATTGCCGGAAATTAGCATTCTAAAAGCATAAATTGATCTTTATATCATAATTATGATGTTCAAGAATCTAATTTCATACTTTGTCAAAATAGAATTAGGTATTTTATAGAATGCCTAGGCAAAGTTTGTAATAGATTAATAGAATTCGTTTATTTCATACTTTGAAATTGCTAGATATTCTGTAGAATACCTGTACATATATACAAGCTTTTAATTATTGTGTTTCAGATACGCATAGTTAGCGCTTAAATCATTAAGAAGTTAAATAATATTTACTTTTAAAAAGTATTTTAGTTGTTTGTTTAAGATTGTAAGCGATAAGCTTTTCATTAGATTTAAATGATTTTTTACATTATTATTTTTACAAAAGTTATTTACATTATTATCAACATTTCTTTATATATTTAGAAGTTAATTATCCTTAATTTATAGTAAATATTTTAAGTTTATATCAACACTTTAAGGTTTTGGCCATAAACAACACATTTACGATTAATTTTGGAAAAAGATCTGTTATTTATTTTAAAATAGAAAAAAAAGCAATTAATCTTCAGAACAGAATAATAAAACACGAATTTATCCCCAATTTTTTTATTTTTAATATTTCACCATTTTTCTTCGACCGAAACTTAATTTCAAACTAATATTGATAAATAAATATTAAATTAAAATAAAAGTTTGATTTTTTTTCTTACAAGGAAGTTGTGTATCCCAGAATAAATAAAGAAACAACAATTAGGCTTTTGTTAACAAGTCCCATACGATGTATCAAAGTAAATTCGGTAAGGAAAGGAGACAGAAAAAATGATAAAATGAAAGGGGGGTGCAGAACGTCAGTTATGTGATTGATAGCGTCTTTAAGCGTAATTGGGGTATCTCCAGTGACCAGTGACAAGGCTGGGAAAAACAGGAGATATAAGAAGACGCCGAAAGAAATAACCGAAACAATTTTCAGCAGAGGAATAGACTATGATATTTTCCGATAAAAAGCTGAAGAACACGCTGGGGAAATTAGTTTATAATCGAAAGAGAATTAAAAAAAAGAATATCAATATGGTATATTAAAAGTTTTAGAGTTGGGATAAAATATAATTATGCAAATTACGGAATGATGAACTATACCTTTATGATAATTATTTTTAAATTGACTAAATTGTAAATTCCAATAAAAATATGTTAGGGAGATTTTTGTTAATCACAAATATTATATTAATAACAAAAAGTGGAGGGCCGCGGTGACCTGGTCGGAAGAGTAATGAGCTCATAATCGGAGGGTTATGGGTTCGAGCCTTGTTCTAGGAATAGCAGCAAACTTGCATTGAAGGGTTGCTAGTTCAATCTTCGTCAAACATCCACCATGTAGAGGGGATAGTACAAGTTAAAATTGTGGTGTTCCAAATGTCCTCAAGTTGTTTGTAGTGTGGAAGTTTGTAAAGTGGATAGCCAGGTGAGGTGTTGTCCTCGTTATCTGACCATCGTTTAAATCTACGAGACAGTGTTCCCGGGTCTGTACTTCGAGATTAGTACCGATGAGCCACCAAATAGCCCATTGTACAGGTCTAGTTTGATGTTATCTCACCCGACCAATAATAAAGTTAAAAAGTTATTTTTTAAATATTATTAAAAATATATATTTATTTTCCTCTGAATAAGTATCCTATAAAAGTTTATGACTAAATGTTTCTCAAATTGAGCGGGGAGCCTGCAGTGGCCCAGTGGATATAGGCGTTCAGCTAGTAATCGGAGGATTGCTTGTTAGAATCCGTGCGATGGACTTGACAAAAAAAAGTAAAAATGTAGTGTTATTAGGAGGGCTGCCAGCGTCGCTACAAAAATACTAGAAAGTCATGCAGAACATCCAACAAATTAAACTGGCGTGTATACAGGACTGGTGCACGAGAAATCTGATCGGGGTTCAATGTCCTGAAGTTGAGGTTGCGTCGGGTGCCAGCTCAGGTGTTGTCCTCGTCATCTGACCACGATTAAAAAATACCAGACTTCTTTCCAGGGTCGTTCCTTCGAGATAGGCCCCAAACCGTCGCCGACAGCCCACGGTGCAGCTCTAGCACGACGTTATTTAATCAAACCAAACCAATTCCAATCAATAAATCAAATATTGTGGTTAATTTCCTGGAAGTTTTACCAGCAAAATTGTCATCAGAATTCAGATGGTTTTGTTATATGTTTCATATGTTACACACATCAGGTGTTATGGCAATTATATTATGTATATATATTTCTTGCCCTAAATTTTGAATATGTAACATATTTGATAAAAACATTTTACATCGCATTACACATCGGTGACAGTCTGATTCATATAATACTTTTCTATATTTTTGCACTAAAATGTTTCTTGAATTATTCCTAGGAATTACAAAATCTATATTATTCATACATTACAAAATATTTTTATTTAAAATTTGCACGATGAATATTTTAGAGGTAATGTGAATAAATCAAGTTTTTAAAATAAATTCTGATATTACAGGAGGAAGTATTTGAAGTACTCGAACGAAAATGTTTTTGATGTAAGTGCTGTTTACTAGCTGTTAGAATAACTTGTTTTCATTCAGCCGAAAGCAGTTGATTATAGTATTACAGACTCGTTATAGAAATATTTTGCGTTTATATTTTTCGAAGCGTGGTTTGTTTATTATTACTAAAACAAGGAAGGAAGGATGCAAGGAAGTTATTCTGAAATGAAGTTATTCGGTGACAGTCTGATTGTGAAGAGATAATTTTTTATTCTTCCACGTGTTTTCCTTTCTGGTATTTAAAATATTTTTTTTTAAATCGTAAAATTCTTATGTTTATTTGAAAAAATTCGAGAAAAAAAATTCGTAAAAATTTTATTAAAAAAATATCTGCGATTGCTTTTTTCTTCTTCTGTAACTTCTCACTAACTCCGAAACTCAATAAGATTCCGATTCCGAATTTTAATTTAATCCATTGACGCTCACGCAATTTTGCAATTGAAGACGTGGTGTAAAAACAAGACAGCTCCATTTTTTTTTTATGATTTACACTTTTTCAGTTATTCATATAAAGAAAAAACCCTCTATCGATTAGTGCAAGAAACAGATAGCTCTTAGAAATGGCTGTAGATATACAAAGGAAAAGGAGCTGTACTTTTGTATTATACGTTGCAATAAACGTTCAGTGTTTTCCGTCCTCCCTGAACTATTTCGAAAACTGGAGTTGTCCTGTTCTTGCACCCATTGCTTCAATAGTAAAGTTGTTTTCTCGGCTTGTATATATAAATGATTTTTCCTGTGAATGTTCTTTTAGATTATTTTTTAATTGTAAAGATATAGCTTGTAAGTTGTACCTCAAATCTTTAAATTAAAAAAATATTGTAAAAGGGGAGAGTTTTTATAAATTTTGAAATTGGGGCATTACTGGAAAGACTGAGATTTAATGAGCGTCAGGAGGTTAAATTAATACATATATAAATGTATTAATACATATATAAATGTATTAATACATATATAAATGTATTAATACATATATAAATGTATTAATACATATATAAATGTATTAATACATATATAAATGTATTAATACATATATAAATGTATTAATACATATATAAATGTATTAATACAAATTTAAATTTGTAGTCCCCATTGCACATCTATTAATACATATTTAAATGTATTAATACATATTAAAATGCATTAATACATATTAAAATGTATTAATACATATTAAAATGTATTAATACATATTTAAATGTCTAAATACATATTTAAATGTCTAAATACATATTTAAATGTCTAATTACATATTTAAATGTATTAATATATATTTAAATGTCTAAATACATATTTAAGTGTATAAATACACATTTAAATGTATTAATTCTTATTAATACATATTTAAATGCATTAATACATATTTAAATGTATTAATTCTTATTAAAACATATTTAAATGTATTAATTCTTATTAATACATATTTAAATTTATTAATTCTTGTTAATACATATTTAAAAGTATTAATTTTTATTTACACATATTTAAATGTATTAATTCTTATTAATACATATTTAAATATATGAATTCTTATTAATACATATTTAAATATATTAATTCTTATTAATACATATTTAACTGCATTAATACATATTTAAATGTATTAATACATATCGATACATATTCAAATGTATTAATACATATTTAAATATATTAATACATATTTAAATGTATTAATACATATTTAAATGTATTAATTCATATTTAAATGTATTAATTCGTATTTATATTTATTAATACATATATAAATGTATTAATACATATTTAAATGTATTAATAAAAATAGAAATTGAAAATTTTATTTAATTTTAATTAATTTATTTTTATAATTTATTTAAACTTAAAATTTATTCGATTTTGCGTTACATTTGGAATTATTTAGATGAGTGGTACCCAACCTATGTACCACCAATTTAAAAGTTAGACAAAGGGAAGACCACTAATTTCTAATAGTACTAAATAAAATTCAGGTGTCAAATACAATTTTTATACATAAGATGTTTTGCAGGTTGTAAATATTGTGTTTTTCAAATTTATTTATAAATAAACATGCAATTGTATTGAATTGAAATTATTTTTTAATTTTTAATTAATCTTAGTGCAATTACATGTTATTCCTCAAGTAAAAAGGTGATATTCGTGCTTGTATTTGTTTCACTAACTTGGATATTTTTTAGAAGAAGTACGATAGTACGCGTTTAAAAGAAGGGAAACATGAAAGTAAAGCATTTTCAAAGTTGCTAATAGAAGAATTACATTTACCACTTATTCTGTTAAGAAAAACTGGTTAAACTCATAAAATATATCAGCAGACTGACAAATTTGTCATATTCATATTTTTTCCAACAAAATACAAACAATTTATTACCGAGTATTTACTAGACAAGCAAATAAATGTTTATTCTCTATTTTGATTTTTTTTGTTCAAAAGAATAAAGTCAAAACGATGCCTCTTAAAAATATTCAAAAGTTTCAAAAAATATTTTGGTTACTAGACAAGAGTTCCACGGACAATTTCAGACCATCTCACTGACCTTTGCTCTTTGCGCTGTAAAATTTTTTTTACTTAAAAATGAGAACCTGAACCTACTTATTTTTCTTATGAAAACCAGAGCCTACTTATTTTTCAATCGCATTATGAGTGATGACGTACTCAAATTTAAGTAATCGTACTTTCTCAAAAATGAGCAGTGTGATTTAATATTTCTAATATCAGCTTCTGATTGAGCCATCTTAACAAAGCGACCTGACAAACTTAAAATAAGTGTTCAGAAGATGGTTTTCCACATTATTGCTTAATGGAAACTGAGTTATTATAACTAAATTGTTTTAATTCCCATTTTTTTGGTACACCTTTTTAACATTTCTTCTATTTATAACTTCCTTACGTCGCCTTGGTAGTATAACTGATAAGGCACTGTTCTGCGATCAATGAGGGCCTGGGTTCGATTTCTGGTAAGTCTTAGCTGTAATTGTCGATATTTATTAAAAATTATTTATGAGGGCAGCCTATGTATGCTGGAATCTGCTCTTTTTATTCATTATTACATATTGTACTTATTTTTGAGTATATGTCTCTTTCAAACGTTACATATTCGGAGCTATGTTACGCATCTAATATACTCAAATATGAGTACAGTTTACTTATTTTTGAGTACCTATTTTTAACAATGTGGTTAGGAACCAGTGATTGAGATGTATCGATCAATTAGATAAACCTTTATTCGCAAATGACAGATTCAGAAATTGGTTATAATATTTAAGAAAAAAACTATTAATGAACATCATTAATAACTTCTAAATAAACCATATCTACTGTTTGAGGGAAATGATTCACGTATTACTTAAGACGCGACGCTGCAGCTTTAGAGACAGAGTCACAAATCTGCTCTAATGACCATCACATGCTTTGTGCTCTAATCGCCTAAATTACTCGTCTTGGACACATTTCGTATTCAAACTAACTCTCGCTTTTGAATGGAACGAGTCCATTTGGGAATTAAGCAGTTCTAGGGAAGGCTCATTATGTCTTCAAGGGGTTTCTGTAAGCATCTATGTTTCGGTTAGTTGATTTGGAACGTAAACATTCTGTTACGTGGGATGCTGAAAAACGATCGTAACAGCGTTTATAATCGATTTGCTAACGGGTTTGAAGTGTCAGTTTCTCAAATCGATTTCCTGTTTTCGTGTGAGAATATTATACTCAATGTAAAATGTCCTAACCTATTATTATTATTATTTAGTTGAATGTTCTGGTTCAAATACGTTTAGGGAAACATCCTCCTTGGCGTGTTCATGATGCGCGTTTTTTCTACTCGCGTTATTGAATCTTGAATTGTATAATGGTTTTTCAATGAGGGCTTTCACACGAGCGCTACAGAGACATAGAATGGGTCTTAGGAAGACTTCACACGTGAGATTACTGATGATTAAAT
The DNA here is from genome assembly GCA_963932185.1 of Troglohyphantes excavatus. Taxonomy (NCBI): domain Eukaryota; kingdom Metazoa; phylum Arthropoda; class Arachnida; order Araneae; family Linyphiidae; genus Troglohyphantes; species Troglohyphantes excavatus. The sequence goes on along the minus strand of OZ010666.1, from coordinate 29,976,775 downwards.
AGTATTCTACCGTCTGTATGTGCCGATTTGACTCCATGTAAAGGAAACTGCTTCGGAAAGATGCTGACGGTTAACGATCTTCCCTGTGAAATAAGACTTAGATATATTTGTATATGTTACCTTGAAAGTACACCTTGTACCATAATCGGGTACCCATTCAGCTGCAACCAACATTTGGTGATTATTTTCACCAATTTACGGTGCTTAAAATGATACTATTTAGGGGTGAAATGTTGCACCAAAACTCATAACGTTGAATAAAACTCAAAATTAGAGTTTTCGTAGTATTTTAGTAGCAGAGCTGGCAACCCTAGATCACAACTTTATTACTTTTCTTTGTCAAGTCCATCGATTGGGCTTGAACTAGGAATCCTCGGATTCATAGCTGAACGCCTTTATCCACTCGGTAACGGAGGCCCTTGTTCGTCGGTGTCTTTCTTGAATGTGATTCTTCGGGTTGTTGATGTAGCGACAGCGAAAATTTCGGTTGCGGTTCAAGTGGTTGAAGCTATTATCGGTGAAATCTCCGCTTTTTTTTCCGATAAAGGATTTTTGGTTCAATCAACCAATTTGCCACCATAATATGGTGCAATTTGCTGCAGACCTATGTTTTGATATGGTACATCGTTGAACTTAAATTTTTAACCGTGTAGTGAATCGATATATACGTTGATTTTTGCACTTCTACGGTAACATATATATATATATATATATATATATATATATATATATATATATATATTTATATATACCTTCTCACCCTCTAATTTAGCTCCTTTACAAAAAATAAAATCAGGCAAAATATTAACACAGTTGAACAATATTTACAGGTAGCTCAATGATGAGAAAGTTTCTAACGGTATGTTAAATGCGCGCCTTGTAATGAAAAAATTAAATTAAATATACCACCACCTTTTTATATATATATATAAAATTCATTCAGCTTTGTATTTTGAATCACAGGTGGAGCCTATACTACAGTGATTAGAATACTATAGTGACTTCTAGTCACTATACCTATTCTACGGTAAACTATTAATAGCATATGGCAAAAATAAGATAATCCATTTTGTGCTGAATTGATACATTGTTTTGTTATTTAATTTTTTTCTCTAAAGCTTGATGTTTTCTGTCTAAGATTGATAATGAAATGTACTCTGATGCTAAAAAAAACTCACCAGCCTTTGCAAAGAAAATAAATATTTAATGTAAAATATAAAATGTGTAATATGTGCAATAAATTGAGTAAACTATTTAAAATTATACAATTAAGATCATTGTAAGTACATGATAAGGTACAGCTAGTATTATAATTTTTTTCCATATTTTTTATAACTTTGAGTTATTCGAGCTCTCTTTAAATATCAATATTTATTGCTTAAACTTTTTATATAGTATTTTTACACTAAAAGGAACAAAGTAAGAGGGCGAGACTTGCATTTTTTTAAAAAATTTATTTTCAGTTCTACGTTGCACCATATCGAGCTCTGCTTCAAATTTCTCATTATTATGGTGCAATCTAGGTTGAACCAAAAATCCATGATCAAGAATAGTGCAGCTTTTACCAAAAAAAAAATCGTGCAATCTCGTAAACTGCAACCGAAACCTTCGCTGAATCTACATCAACAAACCCACAGACAGGGGTACATGCCCCGGTTGCTCAGTGGGTAAAGGCGTTCAGCTGGTAATCAGAGAATTACTCGTTCGAGCCCGTGCATTGACAAAGATAAGAAAAAATGTATTGATCTTGTGATCGGAGAGTAAATTATGAGACTACTTGATCTAATCTAAATTTTTTATGAGGGTAGCTATTTTGGTGCAACGCTTCACCACTAAATGGTTTCCGTGGTGGTCATAAAAGGGTGAAACTAAGCACCAAATAATGGTTGCAGCTAAATGGATACCAAATTTTGGTTCAAAGTCTTAATAATTTTTAAGTGTAAATAGTTAGCCTATATATGTATAGACTATATATATAAATATGAGGGAGTGAAAGTCTAACCAAAATTTCTCTTCCTATGTTATTTTTATGGGACACTTATTTGTTTTAAAATTGTATGTGCTTTTAAAAAAAAAATATTGTAAAAATCATAATACTCAAACTTAATCCGAATTTTAAATTGTCTGAAGGAACATGTTTTCCCACGAAAGAAAAAGTTATCGTAAATAATGGCACCAAATAATGGTTGCAGCTAAATGGATACCAAATTTTGGTGCATGGTCTTAATAATTTTTAAGTTAGCCTATATATGCATAGACTATATGTATAAATATGAGGGAGTGAAAGTCTAACCAAAATTTCTCTTCCTATGTTATTTTTATGGGACACTTATTTGTTTTAAAATTGTATGGGCTTATTTTAAAAAAAAAAGATTTTATTGTAAAAATCATAATACTCATACTTAATTCGAATTTTAAATTGTCTGAAGGAACATGTTCTCCCACGAAAGAAAAAGTTATCGCAAATCAACTTTGGAGATTTTCTTATGCTTCAGTTTGCATATAACCGCAAGTCAAAACATTAAACATTAAAGTCAGTAGCCCAGTAAAAAGACTGTACCACAGATCCCTATCTACAAAGAAAGAGAGAAAAAAAAAGTTTTATTGCAATATTTATTTTTATAGTTGTACAAAAGTTCTAACATTTTAATACACAATATATTCCTCCAGAAAATAGTATTGCGTAAGATAATAAACATACCCCATTATTTATAAGTGAAGACAACATTGGAACTTAAAGGGTAGTGAACCGACGCGCATTTATATGTATCAGCAGTGTTAGAATGCGTGAACCCGATAGCACTAGGTTAGTTGGCTGGTGAATTCTTATCTCAAGTTCAGTCGTGCAAGTCGATTGGCTTGGATCCGGTAAAATTGTCCCTATCGAACATTTTGATTGGTCATTGAAGTTCTACAATAGGATTAGAAGTTTGCGGTAAACAATAAGTGAGCTGGCAGCTTTTATACTATAAATTATTTGGGTGTGTGTTGAACTATATCTAATAGCAGAGTTGTTCAGTTTTATCTGGGTTTCCGAAATGAATTAAATGTTAGATATCGTAGTTTTAGGTATTAACCGTTATATGAGTTTAACTGGAATTATAGAGGTGTAAGTGGAATTATAAACATTTACACAGGTGTGTATTGGATTCATTTACATAGGAATGTATTAATAAATAAATATTTGGATGATAACTTTCACATAATACCCACCTGTCTATATTAAAACTTTACATTAACAAATTTCAATTTACTTTAAAGTAAACAAAGGGAATATGATACCTTAATATTCAATTTAAGAAATTGAATGAAATTTGTTGACTTGCCGTAACCATCAAATTAAAAAGTATCTTTAATATTTTAGAATTACAGAGTTTATTTAGATTAAAATTGAGGGGTTTGCTGCAAAAAGGAGGTAGCTCCAATTATTCAAGTTTGCAGAAAGCCGTAAAAAACGTTTGAAAATTCAAAATTCCAAGTTGTGTGAAGATATTCTTTTTGATCAATCTTCTTAATTATTCCTACATATTATGACAGTATTTTCACTCAAAAATATATCTTCCAGATGACGTGGCATATGCTGGATTGTTGGAGCTACCTCTTTCTTGCAACCAAATAGATGATCTGTCTACCTCTATAAAAATATTTCACACAAAAAAAATGCAATTTATTATAATATTAATTTATGCAGCAGTTGAACTTTAGTGTGATATTTTGGCTTCGTAGTGAAATCTTCGACAAATCGTCACTTTCCACTTCACGCAGTTTTCATACAAACGAACTAAAATGCAAACTGGCCAAATGGAATTACAAAACTTGTCTTTCTCTTCAGTTAAAACCGTCAATAGCTGCGACACTTCGATTACAACTAAAGTTACAGCGGTTAAACAAACAGGCTATTTTTAACGTATGTTTGAAATGTTACTCAAAGTGGATCAATGACTGACCTCGTCGACGCGGCTCACCGTCTTCCCTTACATCAGGCAATTTTGAGCAAACTGTACAACTGCAAAATTTCTCAAAAAAAAATTACCACCGCCATGCCTTAGAAAAGTGACAACTGTCCAATTTCAAGGACAGCAATTGAAACCAAAGGAAAGCGTCAGGTACATATTTTAGGTTTATAGAAACCTTTCTATATAACAACAACACACTTCCAATTCAACTTTGAAAGAGGGAGAGCCTAATGGACGCCAAGAACTGACTTTTATATAACCCATCTTTATTAAGGAATTTAGACAATTTAATAAAATACCAAAGATTCAGATTTCTCTAAAAATTCAATAGTGCATTTAAAAAAGAAATACTTCCAATTTATTAAATTTCTCGACTGACCATTTCAAATTTACGATTACCCATTTTTACTTATTTACGAATTTACCAACCCATTTGAATAGACCGTGTTTAACAAGATGATGGGTCATTTATCCCTATAGGCTGATTTCCCCTGGTGCTAAGGGAATTTAAAATATAAATACTTTTGGTTTCGTGCAAGTTGCTGCCGATGACTGCCGTACCCGAACCGGTTTTAAAATCGTATTTATGTCAAAACACAATAGTTTTTATACGAGAAAATGAACTTATAGCATGCGAAACACTAAATATTCATTTAATGAAATTGCTAACCCTAAAATCAGGCATTATTTTTGTTTATACATTTATAGTTTTCGATCGTATTTCTAGGAAAATTGAACAGTGGGTCGTGTTTTTTTAAACAGTTTAACGAATTTAAAAGTATGTTTTACACATAATACTACATTCAATTTATATCCTAAAGGACACAGTACCAAAAACATTGTAAAATTCATGATTTTTTTTATTTGCTAAAAATTATAGTTTTGAAGCTTTTAAATATGCTTGCAAAATTTTAGAACTGTATATATATTTTTTAATGTGTTAGTTGAGATTTTATTCTGGTTGACAAGTATGTTTTATAAAGAACGAAAATTGAAATAGTTTTTTCTCAGTGTTTGATTTTTGTTAATATTAAATTTTTAGACTTTTTATATTATGAATGGATAAATTTTTAAGTATATTGTAAAATATGTGTATATTACAAATTAGCATGCAAATAAGCTCTAGGAGTATTATTTAAGAAATCATAAAGTTAAAACATATAGAGTTGTATGGATATTTTTTGTATTAATATAAATAACTATTTATATAAAAATCAATGTCATGTAGTACAGAAAATTTTAATATAAATTCTTACGTATTATAGTTCAAACGAGCTAAGAAAAATGCTGCAAAAATATAAATATTTAAAAAAAGCCTTATCGTTAAAAAAAAAGCTTTAAATAATTGAAAAAGTTTAAATTTTGAAAAAAAAAAAAATACAACTACATAAATGGAATTTTTGCGTGAAATATTCTTCTCTTATATAAATTTAAATAATATATATTAAAATTTTATTAAAAAAGTAAAAAAAATAATAAAAGTTTAAATGTTAGCGTGTCTTTTTAAAATGTTATAAACTACATTTAATGCATGAACTGCATAAAAATTAAATATTGCTACTTAAAAGGAATCTGAATATGATTACGTCAAAAATATAATACATTCGAAACTGATACTTGCGTTATCCTTTAAAATTAATCCTGGGACACATAAATCAGAGTAAAATATTTGATGATAGGCAAACTTTTTTCTAATTCAGCAAATAATATTTATACTGATGATCGCACAAAACAGTGCAAAAGAATATATGACGTGGAAGTTTCAAATTTTTTTGATTTTTATGAATTTCTGATTTATGAATGAACTTTAAATAAAAATTGTCTATTTACCTCAACAGATACCTGAAAGGGAATTTTATTTACGAGGACATATATATTTTCTGAAGATGAAGCATATGCATAAACCGGCCAGAAGAACGCAGAAATTATTTTTGTACCGCTTTTCCGCATTATAAATTTACCCAGCTAAAATTCGCTGATCAAGAAATCCTCATCCAATCCATTACTCTTTCCATTCGAAAGCCCCTCCAGATTTTTAATGCATTCGGGGAATAAAGCGCCATTTTTGATTGAGTTGTTTTTGTTTAGGGCAGAATGGAAGGTTTTTCTTCTTCTTCTTTTAGAATATTGCAGGAAATGAAGTATTAAGATGGAATCTGTGTTTTGGGGGGGAAGAAAAGGGATTTTTGTTTATTTGTTTGCGTAGGCGTTTTGGGTTTGGGGTTTTGTTTCTGCAGATGAAACAGCATTTTGTGGAAAATATCAAATGAATGCAAACGCATGGGCAATCCTATTATCCAATAAAATATAAATAAGTTATGGGAAATAATGGGAATGGGAAAGAATTGGGCTTATGCTGGCTTGAGCGTTTAATTTTTGTTTCGCGGAAAGTTTTGCGTCTAATACTGATAATATAGCTCAACATTATATAAGTAGAACATTTCTTATATAAGTAGATTGAGACAAATAAATGGCAGCAAACTTATGCATCAAAGCCCACACTAAACAAAAAGGTACATAAAGAAAGATCGACTTCTATCTATGAGGTAGGCGTCGTATGTTCTTTTGTGTCAGAGAAAAAAAAATGTATATATATGCACAATTACATCAAAAATTTGTTTTCAAAGAAAACTACGAAAAAAGTATTTACAAATGCAAAACACATTTTGTTTCCTTGTTCGACAGCTGTAAGAATCAATCAACTTAATCGAACGCTTATAAAATATTTTCAAGAATCCAAATTTTTATTTTTCCTTTGTATCTTAGTTAGTTGAACGCGGGTTCGAGTCCCGATGAGGGTAATTCAATTTTTTGTTAAATGTATATGCTTTAACAGATTCCATCACAGCAAAGTAGGGCCAATTACTTTCTATATATTTATTATTATTGAATATATTTTTATTTTCACTATTGGGATAATGGTTATAAGTAAGGCGAGAAAAAATATTACAAATGCAGAGGTTTCAAATATTCTGTTTAATTTTACAAAAGCATTTCGAAATTTTAAATTTCAGGATATTAATTGCAAACATCACAGAAGTGCCCTGTAAATTATAAAATACGTGCAAGATTAAAACAGAAAAGTCTAGTCACCGTACCATACGGTAAAAAAGAACACAAGTTGTAACTCTAAACCTATGATTTGGGACATACGACTTATCTAAGACAACTGTAAAAGTAAAAAAAAAATGAAATAATTTATAATTAGCTATGTTGACCATAAAGAAATTAAAGTATTGTTATCCATTAAAATTTTTTTATGTCAGGTGTCCGTTTATTCTAACTTATATTGATATACCCTGAGTTTAAAAATGATGGTTTGGTTTGAAAAATGTTGTGAACTAAATATCTTATTTATAGATAACGCTATGGTAAAAATTTGAATTTTCATGTTACTATTGCTTTTGAGCTGTCAGTGGCGGCCCGTGGTCAAAAATGTTAGTGCAGCCGAAAACATGTAACTACCCCCTCCCCCCCCCCCAACCGTAACATGAACGGACATTCTTTAAAATTTATTACTCAATCTCAAATCAAAGTTTCCTTTCAACTTTTATGAAAGATAACTTGTAAAAATATTATAAAACACTTACTTATTTTTTGAAAATTAAATCTATCCTCCTATCAAACTTGCGAATCGATCAATTTTAATATTAATTTAAGTAAAGAAACAACAACACACGCGCAAGCTTATCGGAAACTATTTCCGTTTGAAGAGATTCTTCGAAATTATCGTTTTCCTCCACCCCGCCTCGCCGATTCAGCAATGAACCAATCATTTCATTCAAATCCCTAGTACAGCTAATTTGAAAAAATCCTTTTGCGCTACGTTTGTGTCGTCACATCCTCCATTTTAGCGTGTTGGGGAAGTCATACTACATAAGGTTGCCATGGCAACGATGCAGCCGATTTCGAACTTCGCTTTTTGGCTGCAATTTGATTGAACGGAGTTTTTTCCTCTCCTGAATTTGTGCATTACGGAAACTGGTTTGCTATTTATCGGAGATTTTTTTACTTTGAGTTGAAATTTCATCTTCATTTCCAATTTTAATCTTCATTTAAAAAAATTAGTAAAATATATAATTTTAGTTTTAAAATACACTAATAAAATTAGGTGCAGCTCGTCTGTACTTGCTGTAGTGCACGAGCCGCCACTGTGAGCTGTATTCTAAAGACGTATTTACGTGACAGAGTTCACAGTGGAAGTTGTTGTTAGTAGGTTGCATTTGTATGTAGTAAAGTGTTCAACTGTGTGGGTTTTGATGAACCGCGATAATAGTAAAATACGTGATATGCTAACTTTTCAATGATTTTAAAGCCAAAATTTCTAGAACTTCTCAAACAATATTATCAAACAAAGAAGCCATTTGATAAGCAGTTTACCGAAACTAAAAGAAAGGATGATTCTTCAGTCGAATTTGTTCTTCCTTCTTGATTATCTTTCTGAAAACATTGAGCCTCTTTAAGGATTCGCCATTTTCGAAACTCATTCGAATGGTGGTTTTGCGTCGCGTGTCACTTGGGGAAAAATTCTTTTTCGAAACGAATTCGATTTCTGGAAAATTACTTCCTATCTAATAATGCAAAACGTGACAAAACGAGGAATTTTAATATTGTGCGGTTTTCGAACCATTTTTGGAGTAATAAATAGGCCCTAAACTGCTTTGAAATTAAGTTCTATTTTTATAATGTAACTTTCCGAGGTATATAAAGACTCAATTCAAATAAGAAAATGTTCATTCACAGAGATAACTTTTGATTAAAATTTTGAAAAATAAAAGAGTGTTTGAGGTATAAAAAGAACGTAAAATTTATATACTATCGGATCGTTTATTTTATAATTTTGCAAATTATGTTGAATTGATTTTGTTTTTGATAGACAGTATAAAACTTTTTGTAATCAAACATACACAGATTAATATTCCTATATAAAATTAAAATAGGTATTGGATATTATAAGAAAGTGATGATTGAATCGTTCATTTCAGAAACGAGTCAGCAGACATTTTTTTTGAAATTTGATTTTTTTACGGAATTGGAATCTTATTTGGTAAACATATATTTTTTTTGTCCACAATCCATCCAAATTTAATTCCTTTTCATGGATTATTTTTTACAATATTGCGTTTAGTGCAAAAACGAGACAAGTGACATTTCATAGCATGTAGAAAGTGAATATAAACTGAATTGTATATGGATAAGTTTCTGAAATAAAAATAAATTAGAATTTCATATGGAAAACACATATTTTTGTGCGCAATCTTGTCAACTGTCATTCGGTCAACAGCCAAATAACTTTAAAAATGCGTAGTTTTTACAGTAAAAATTTATTTTATTGCAGTAACTAGCTAACTGTAATTTGTTTAAAGCAATGAATAAATATTATAATTAAAGGAATGAATTAATATTATAGGCAACAACCACATCAAGAAGATGTTATCTAGAACTCTACTTTTTTTTCAAATAAAAATCTATACTTATATCGAAGATAGAATGTTTTGTTATGAATGTTATCAAAGATAAAATGTTCTTTTATAAATGTTATCGAAGATGAAATGTTTTTTTATGAATTTTATCGAAGATAGAATGTACTTTAGGGTTAACTAATTACCCATTTTCTTGTAAATAGTACGTTTAAAAAACAAGTTAAAAACACACAGCTCACTACTAAAAACTAAAAGCATCATAACTATTTTGACTGTTTATTTTAGAAATTACTAGTAACATAACATGTCTTTAAAAAAAATAATCTAAATAATGTTAAAATATTATTATTTGAAAATATTATCTGTTTAAATATTAAGGCAATTCTTTTGTGGAATTGTCTACTGAACGCCATAGTGTTTATCAGGAAGCATCTAATTGGTAGACCAGCGAGTATTCAAACAAAAACAACCACGTCTTTACCGGTTTTCTAAACTTCTTAAAAGGATCACAACGTAACAGTCTAGTGCTCTAATCACTAGAAAGATAAACATCTAAGTTAAATAACTAATTGAAGAGGTGGTTGTAATAACCTGACTGCTCCGGTTTTCGAAATTGTTCAGGAATGACGAACAACATGATCTTTCTTGAATAGTATAATACAAAAGTACAGCATTTCCCCCCTTTTTTCCCCCTTAGTCATTGCTTTGAGTTATCTGGTTCTTGCACCAATAGATCGATAATTTTTTTACATGAATAACTGATAAAGTGTAAATTAGAAAAAGTAGAGCTGCCTGGTTTTTGCATCCACGTCCTCAATTACTGATTTAAATAACCAAATACAAATTTTTGAAGAATATGCATTTTATACATTTCAGTAAGCTTAAAGTTTTAATAACATGTCTTTTTTTTATTTATGTAAAATTTTATTTTTTGTTTATATATTTAAAATAACACTAATTTAATGGGGGAGTTTCACGCCGAGAAGAAGAAGACCGCTGTTCCAACGGAAAATGGAGAAAGTTCCGCGACGCCGAAGAAGTTCCGTAGGGTTAGCATGGAGCTTTAGCTCCTGTACTAAAAATTTAAGTTTTAGTCTTTAAATAATACCTCAATATAGAAATATTTACTACATACACTGAGGTAGATTGTACTCATCGTTTATCAAGTATTTTTGTGTTGAAATAAAAGTATTTTTCCGTATTTTGTTGTAATTCTAATTATATACAAATATAATATAAGTATTTCTGTACTTAAATTTATTCATATATGGAATAAAAATATTACTTATTTGGAAAAAACAAATATTATAAACAAACTTTTTCATAATTGCAAGCGTAGCGACTAAACAAACAAAAGCTAAGTTGTCTGCTGTAGGGAAGAAATCGAAACTACTAGTAAGTTACAATGTTAATATGTCACGTGAAACTCTCCCATTTGAAATCAAAAGTCAATAAAGTACCTACTTTTGAAAAATTCAATTAAGAATTAACCCGCAGAATTTTAAATTATGTACTGATGGACTAAATACGTTACAATAAATTAGTTGTAATCAGTTTAGGTATTAATTGACCAGCATTTTGTGATAAAATATTTTATGGATTATTGTCAAAATATTTTATGGATTACTGTCAAAATAAATAATTTTCCATATCTAATAATAAATTAGATATGGAAAATCATTTATTTTGACAATCGTGCAAATTCCGTTGTGGATGCATTCATTGCATTTCAAACTATTTTTTTCTAGTGCCAGATGATAAAAATACTACCCGTTACATTTTTCACCACAGAGGTTTGAAAAGAAGAGATTATATTATTTATGTAAATAGTTTAAGGTAAGTTTCTGGAAATAAACTACAAAGAGAGCCCTATTATTTTCTATTTTTGACGATAACATGCCTTTTAACTGTTTTTTCCCGTTTGAAATAGATAGTTAACTACTTTTGAGCTTGTTTTGTGTTTAGTGGAGCGCGTACGACTATTTTGGATGAACAGAAAAGTAATTTTGAATTAAATTTCGGAAGTTTCAAGAAAGTTTAAAATACATCTCTTACATTTAATTAACAGTTTTTTAACAGGAATTTTAATGACAAATTATCGAATCTATTATGAACGTATCGGTTAGTTATGTTAAGTGCAAATTATCCTCCACATTCCAACATATGTAGGTAATGAAATGCTATTATCATAATTTAAAAATGGTCATTAAAAGGATTACTACCGCACCGATATGACTAATATGATAAAGTATTTTATTTTTATGCGAATAGCAAGGGTTCTTTTCCCGTGAGTGACTTGGGATTTAATTGGACTTTCGTGAAAGAGTTCCTAGAATTCTTCGATGAAAAGGCTTTTTGAGTTCAATACTGGATATAGTTTTACTATGGTAAAGAACCTTTGTTTATGAACCTTTGTTCGTACTAGGCTTTTATGGAAATATTTCTGTTTTATATACAACATTCGGAGACGATATTTTAAATGGTTCTCTGTGTATATTAAAATAAGGGTATTTATTAATTTTGAATCCCACTTCATTACACAATCGGCTATGGTGATGGTATTGGGTCTATTCAGAAAGTAAAACTTTGTAAAAGTTTCCTGAATTTTTGATCCGCAGCCATATGATCGTATGAAGAGGACAACACCTTAAATGGCACCCCACTCTCCAAACTTATAAACAGCGACCAATGTGAAGGCATTGAGCAACGAAAGATTCGACGTGCTCTCTCATAGTTGCCTGTAACGCGAGCGGAGCCGGTGCTATTCCTACAATTGTATTTATTGAAATAGTACTGAAAGTACAAATATCTATTATAAGCGAAGAAAATACTCGAAACTGATAATACTTTCTTCATTTTTAAGTATCGATTTTAAAAATTGCAGCGTTACTGCAGTTCGTTCACCTTTCTTTCTGTCTCAAGCAATTCAAAGAAAGCATTTCCACTTCTTCAGTGTTTATACCTTAGAACCAATGGCAGGTCGTTAACATTGAGGTCCTCTGAAAGGAGCGGCCAATTCCGATGAACACTGACTAACAGAAACATTCCCAGACCAAAACTTCAGTGGAGAAAGACGTTTCTCTGGCTGTTTAATTTCTTTAGCACTTTTAATAGGGATGTTACCCTTAAATGTAAATCCTTAACTGCTATTCTTTCATCATTAAATTTTATTTGTTTTATAGTCTAAATATCATAGCACTCATCTTATTTAATATTTTTTTAACCTAACCTTATGAATCATAAATGAAATGGAGTCAACAATGCACTGTTAAAAATAGGTATTCAAAAATAAGTAATTTGTACTCATTTTTTAAATACATTCGATGCTTATCAGGGCTCCGAATACATGCTTCAATTTTGAAAAAGTTATGTACTTAAAAGTGAGTACAATGGGTTAAAATGAATGAAAAGAGCAGATGCTAGCCTACATAGACTGCGTTCATAAATCCTTTTCTATAAATATCGACAATTACAACCAAGACTTAACCAGGAATCGAACCCAATCTGCAGGCAACCCTGTCCACAGCCTTATCCGTTAAGCAACCAGGGCGACGGGAAGAAGTTATAAACAGAAGTAATGTGAAAAAGCTGTGTCAAAAGAATGGGAAGTAACATATTTGTATTGTAATAACTTAATTTCCATGTAGCCAATCGACATCAAATAACGTGAAAAACCATCTTCTGAATAACTATTTTAAGTGTGTCAGGTCGTTTTGTTAAGATGGCTTGAACAGAAGCTGATATTAGAAATATTAAATCACAATGCTCATTTTTGCGAAAGTACGATTACTTAAATTTTAATGCGTTATCGCTCATTTACTATGCAATTGTACTCAAAGAAAAAGAATACGTTCATGTACTCATTTTAAAGCATATTTTTTTTACAATGCAGCGTGGCCGATAAACTTACATCGGCCGCCAAATAACGTTATTTTTGAAGTCTAATATACTTCTGTCACAAATATACATCTGTCAGAAATATAGAATACTTTTCTTAAATAATTTTTTTTGGTAATTTCCCGCTTAATTTCAGAGCATAAAAACCATTCAGTTCCGTTGCCGATTAGCATTGTTTGGAAATTAAAATCCCAAAACATCGCCTGCTTGTTTTTGTGGAACAAGACTTCCTTGTTTAATGAAGCCCGTTTCCTTATCAATTTACTTAACATAACATCGTCACGCGTGGAGCCGAATTAATTAAACAATAACTAATTTAATTCGGGAGATGTGACGCCTCAGCTAAATGCAAACGGGATTAATTAAAATTTATATTCAAAAGGGAAAGTCCGTAAAGTTAAATACCCAAGTCATCCTTTTGAAGTTGGAGTTTTGGACCTCTTTAGTGGGTTTACATTGTTCTCTAGTATAACTTCAAGAGAAATTGAAGTCGATTTAGATGACATTTATTTTATGCAACATTAAAAAAGTTTTCTATTTAATATTTGTTAAGTGTTTTGAATTTATTACAACACGATAAACTTAGTTATTTAGGTTAAACTTATAAACATTTACCCTTGAATGTTTATAAGTTTAACTTTACTTTTTTAAATTACTTTAAACGTTTTGAAAATAGAAAATGTAACCAATTTGCATTTCCATACTCTCAGATATAACTCTCTCATTTTTGAGAATTCTTCGATCGTCAAGGCTACTTTCGTCATATTTGACCATCGTTTCGTCATTGAATTACTTGGCTTTTGACGAAACAAGAACCCTCAAAATTTTGAACGAAAGTCATTTACTTAGAATCCTTTTTGGTTCTTCTAGGTCAACAGCTCATGTTTGGTTCTTATACTTATATTAACGGAATTCAATCTTCTTGTCCTAGTGATAGAGAGTTGGACTCTGGAACGAGAGGTCCGCGGTCCCAGTCAGCTCATCGATATAATATTATCATACCATATAAAATCGTCCTTATTTGCAACTAAATAAATATTCTTAAATAAAATAAATTACCTCAGTTTGATGAAATATTTAATGGGAGATTATAGAACAGGCGTCGCACAGTGGGGTATTTGACCTCAAAAGCTGGCCAAAAGTCCATTTTTTAAAATTAAGAATTTTGAATTTTGGATTAAACCATATTATAAAAAACTATCTAAAGTACAATGCTGCAGCACTGTTTTTTTATTTTAACTATATTTTCTGTGGCAACACTAGCGTTAAACTTAGAAAACTTGTAAACGGTGCATATTTGTACCAATAAAAACTAACTTTTTTCAGAACTATTTTATTTAAATTCTGCTAATATTTTTAGTTGACTGCGATAAAAAATGTATATAATATTATGTTTGATAACTTTTTTGTGTACTTTTACAATAAAAATTTTTTATAGTGCATTTTGAATGTAAATTTTTGAATATTTCATAAACACGAAAACATTTGTTAACTTTCTTCACTTATCTTCACTATATAGAATAGTACAGAGTGATAAAGTAACTATTCTTCTACACGGGAGTACAAAAATTTCCACCACCTTTTTCCCCCTTTAGATTTTATAAGGCTTTTTCTGCAGCGTTCACCAAAATTATTAGAACGTCTCTTTCGAGTGCACCTGGATATTCACTGTGTGACAAAGCGAATATACATTGAATGCTTATCTAAATACTTCACAAGACGTGTTTTACAACAGAACAGTGTTGGAAACCTGTAAATATACAATTGCGCAAGTGTCATAGTTTGAAAACCCCAATCCCAGAATCTCTCTTCTTTAAATTATCGCGGCTGCGGCGGTAATAAATTACAAGCTCTAGTTGGGGGACTCTTTCCGACCCCTTCCTTCATGTGTTGATACTTGGAAATTCCAATCAATCGAACAGCAAAAGAGGAATGTGACCTTAAACCCGACACTCCAAGTGTTTATATTTGCTGCTCAAGTTTCATCCGCCCAAGAGGAACGAGTAAATTCGCAGTACTAGGATTGACTTCATTCTGCTCTGTATCTTCAAGGAAAACTAATATCAAATAGCTTTTTGTTTATGGATCAAACATCTGCAGGTACGAATTTTGATATCTTTAAAAAAATAATCCTTTTATTTGATTGCATGTGAAAATATTAATTAAAGCAAGTTTGAAAATAATAAGGATGTAACATAATTGAATAATATTAAGACATCGTTATGCAAAATAAAAAATAAAAAAAATTAATGTTCTTTAATTTTTTGGCTGTAAGAAAAAATATCTTTAATAATGGGAATGCACATAATATTGTTTTTTAATGATTAACTGGCAAAAAAGTATGACATTGTACAAAATATTGCTTTTATTCGATAAATATTTTTAATAAAATAACAACTTTATTTAAAGTAAGAAAAGTAGCACGAAGACATACTGATAGGTCTACCATAACTTTTTTTTTAATTTTAGGACCATCGGGAATTACATTTTTAACTAGAAAATGTCTTTTTGATATTATGAGAAACTGCCTTGAAAAAGGTATCATAAAAAAGTTCAACTACATGGAAAGTTATATAATATCAAAGCCCTCCTTTCCTGATGAAGAAAAAGAGCAATTTAAACATAAAATGTCGGTCTTGAAATCCAGATTTAAAAGTAAATGGCTTGCAGTTAATATGTCAGAAAAAAAAATTCTAAAGAAACACCAAATTGGTTGGAACATTCAATAGAAATTCCCACAAAAAAAATCGCTTGTCGACCTTCGAAATCATTTGATGGGTTAAGTGATCGCAGTAAAATACGCAAAACCAAGGAGTTAAGAGAAAAAGCCAAATCCGAAGAATTAATCTATGCCACTCAAATGAAACTACGAGGAACTGTAAATATCGAGGGTTCAAAAGTAGTAAAGGATATCACAAAGTCTCCCTTAAGAGCAGCCAAATACAGAAAAGCATTTGTTAGCCACAGTGCTGAACAAAAAAAGTCACAGCTAACACCAATTCGTGCTTTGATACAAAGATTTGAGAATAGCTGCGATTCCGATGCGAATATCTTCAATCTGCTTTAGAGCCTCTTTAATTAACAGGTTTAAAAAAAAAATGCATTGTTATGGAAAAATCCTACACTATCGTCACTGCGATATTCAGGCCCATCAGGATAAGATTTATACATGAAAGAGCAGATATCACAAATGAAGAAATACAATACATAAAAAATCAAATAGAAAATTTATAAGAAACCCAATATTTTTTTTAATTTCTTGCAAAAAAATATAACTTTGTATACATAATTAGAAATATATAGGTTGTTTATTATTTTTTTGTAAATATGCCTGACATATAGTTGCAAAAATAGACAACTCCACTTTAAAAAAAATTATATTTTTTATTATAATTATTTTCATCTAAAACTATTAATTATTAGTGAGTATCTAAAGGGTGGATAAAATATATATAAAACAAACTATTTAAGTTTAGAAAGTTTGAAAGTAACGCAATATAAGCACTACTAAAAATTAAGCATTCTTGGTTTGTTTGGATATGTCTTGTTTTGCAGCTGTAGAGGTAACTTGTTTGAATTTTCAACTTATTTCAATTTTTTGTATTTTAATATGTAATTTTAAAGTAGAAAATGCAATAAAATAATTTTGGCCAACTTTTTGGGTCAAATACCCCTATGTGCGTCGTCTGTATCGTCAAAAATGACAAAAGTTTCGTTAAATATGAGAAAGTATTTTCAACAAAGCAAAAAGTTTGCAATAAATTAAAAAAAAATTATTGCAAGTAGTTAAGTTTAGCTATAAAACTTCTTCAAAGGCACTTCATTACATGATTGAGAGATGAAAATAATAATAAATAAATATGTATTACAAAGTCTGTTTACTATAAAATGTCAAATGTTTTTTGTTTTGTTTTGTCTTGGATTCTTCTCCTTTTCGAATTAGAACAGAAGTACTTCGCGATAATTGTACTAGTTCACACAAAAGTCTATTGTGCTATTTTGATGTCAAACTGATATTGATTCGGTTCTGATAGATATCAACATAATTTTTAAATTTAATTTATTTAACATATTTCAAAAATTAAAATTTACATATATGAATGTGAAAAAAAACCGGTTGTAGTCTTTCATATATTTTATAAGACAAAAAAAAATTGCTTTAATTTGTATTTTTGTTTTAAAGAAATAATTAACGATTTATAAATATTTGGAAAGTCTGATATTGTTCCTTGTTTAATATTTTTTGGCATGCTAATTAGCCTTATGAGTAGTAGTTTTTTTAAAAAAAATTACTAATGTAAAAAAATGTGAGTTTTAAGGAATGGTTTTGTGTTATTCTGAATAACTATTTATATAAAAACCAAATACATGTAGTATACAAAATATTATTACTTTTTTACCAATTCTGATGCATTATACTTCAAAGGATCTGAGAAAAAAAATTGTTAAAAAAATTTAGATATTTAAAAAAAGTCTTGTTGTTTTAGAAACAGCTTAAACAAATTAAAAAAGTTTAAATTGTCGATAAAAGTGCAAAAAATAAGAAATTTTTGTTTGTAAGATTGTTCTGTTATATAAATATATATGTTATATAAATATAAAAATAAATGTTATATAAATTTAAATAATAGAAAGTTCAAAACAATAAAGTCCCAAAAGTCCAAAATAAAAAAAGCTTAGGTGGTACTCTTTCCTCTGAAATATGAATGTTATATAAATATTTAAATTTCTGCGAATTATAATTTATATATTAATTATTTTATTAAAATAGGAGCTTACTAATACTGTATTTAATATTTTTTTAAACTTTTAAAATATTGTTTTACTTCCAGCGTCTCATAAAATATTAAATACAATTTTTGTGATATTTTTTTTAAAAACACATTTATCAAATAAAGTTTTACAACATGATTAACTAAACATTCATTAAATGAAAAGAGACCCGTTTGAAATAGATTTAAAAATTTATTCTGGTTATCATTTCAGTGCTTAGGCTTCGGTATATATTGGATATTTTATTTCCTTTCATAACACTCTTCAATTGGTGAATGCACACTACTTGAAATATATTTCTCAACTTTTACGGTTACAAAAATATTTTCGAAGATAGGGAGTCTGTACTGAGAATAATATTTTTCCCAGTAAGAATCCATCTTATGAAATTTTTATTTTCAAAAACTTTTTAGTTTCTCAGTTTAATAATTGCTTGAAAAACAATATTTTTTTTCTGTTAATATTTGTGTTGAAAATGTGCAGATTCGTTAGTTATTTAATCGTGATTATTTTTACTATTAAATGTTTACATAAGGGAAACTGTTTTAGAAAAATCTCGTCTCAAATATTGGTGAATTTTTTGTTATTTTTCTCAAGATTTTATGGTTTATCATGATTTTAATTTCAGAACCGTAAATTCTACTCAAAATGCGGTCTTTAAACTGCCGATTTTCACTTTGAATTAGGAGCAGTTTCCATTCAGTTCCAAAACTGTATTTTTTTGGACTTTGATAGTTTATTATATTTCGAATATTGAATAAACGTGTTTTCACAGTTTTTAAATAACTAGCGCACCCCCCAAAAAATATCGTGGCTGCCTATTAAATTTATATTGCCGTAATTGTTTACATTCCACTTTATTGGATAACTATTGCCTCCTGAGACCTGCTATCCATTAAAATGGATGTGAATGTTTTATTTCCCCCTCCTATTGTGGAGGATTATATTGCAGCAAATAAGAACCAGAATGGCATCATATATGATTAATCGCAGATCACTATTAATTTTTGGAATTTGGCAACGGCTGTTTGTTTACAATATGGCGAAGTACGTGAGTCAAGTAGGAAATAGTCGCAATCATGGATGTGATCAAAGAAAAATTTAATCTCAAGCAAAATTTTAATTCATTTTTTTTTCTAAGAAAACATAAATTTAATTACCCATTTGTTCATAAAAACTATTAATTGAAGAATATATATATATTATTTTGCCCGGAACTCAGGAATCGTAGAATAAATACAGCTTCTAAGTTTTAAAGAAATATCATTTGAAATTAGCACTACTTTGTAAAATAAAACTATTTTTTTATGAGAATTTTTTTGATGACCTTTTTAAATAAGAATAAATTTTCCGAGTCGATTTATGAAACCAAAATTCAATGAAATTTTCGAAAATAAAAATGACCAATATATAAGCAAAATTCCAAACTTTAGTTTCTCTAGCCGAAAATAGAATAAATGTAAACAGTCGATTTAACTTTAGCTTAAAAATACAATCACTAACCTCATACTACCACAAAGCTATATAAAACCCTCCAAATCCAAAGATAATTGGAAAATCCTAAAAGAAATTGAGTTCTAATTAAGAAAAGATCCGGATAAATGAAATCCTGAAAGAAACGACCGGAAATTCAACGGAAAAAGAAGCAAACTGCAAGTCTTGAAGGTGTAACTTTCTCTGCGGATTTAAATTGTTAAAACGAAACACGCAGAATATATATTCTGCTTGAATGGAACTGGAAATGATGAGTAAGCGTCGCAGAAATTGAAACACTGTTAAGGCGGATCTCGAAGTGTTGATCAAGCAAAAGTTTTCATATATAAAATGGCAACACGTTCAATTAGAAGGGTTAAAGTGTGAAATTCCTTACAGAAGAAAGAATGCATTTTGTATTTGAATTCTTTTATTCGCTAGTGTTCATTTAAGGTTGAGTTTGGTATGCTTGATATTTTTCTGGACAGTTTATTTTCAATTGAATTGCCAAATGTTTTATTATTCTAGCCACTAATCCCATATAATTCGTAGGTACCCTAAATATAGGGAACTGAAGATGTCTATAACGGATATAGTATAAATGGACTTAGATTTTTATTGTTGCAGTTTAATTTAGTTACTTCTTCTAGTAAAAGTTTAGTCTTCTTTAAGGCTTTGTGAATAATCTTTCAAGAACCTATAACCCATTCATGAAAGAATATCCTGATGTAATTAAAATAATTTAATAATTAAATGAGTTATAGAGAGTATAGAAAATAGAAAAGAGTTAGAGTTTATAGAAATGGTTTAGTTAGTTTAGTTATCATACCAATTTTTTACATTTGTTATATTTATTTTAATGCGAGTTTCTTGCAAGGGTGTTTTCATTTTAAAGTTAGAAAAATCAACGCTTTTGTTGTAAATTAAAAAAAAAATTATTTAAATTTTAAGCTTTTTAAGCCATTTTAAATTTATAAGCAGCTTTTCATTTTTTTCGTAATTAATTTAATTACTATTCATTACAAAGTAGAGTAATATAAACAATGCTAAAAGTAATTTAATGTGTCGCGCAGTAAAGTAGATTATAAAAGCATCTAGAATAAAAAATCAATATGAAATATAGCTAATCTCAGCTTCTGTTCAAGCCATCTTAACAAAGCGACCTGAAAAACTTAAAATAGTTGTCCAGAAGATAGTTTTCCACATTATTTGATGTCAATTGCTTAAATAAAAACTGAGTTATTACAATTCAATTACCTTACTTCCCATTCTTTTGGCATACTTTTTTAACATTACTTATGTTTATAACTTCTTCACGTCTTTTTTAAGTACAAGTCTTTTTCAAAATTGAAACTTATGTATTCGGAGCCATGATAAGCATCGAATGTATTAAAAAATGAGTACATTTGACTTTTTTTTGAATATCTATTATTAATAGTGTACAATCGAAGGTGATCGAACCTTAAAAGTCGTAATGGTATGTCGAAGCTCTGCAGTTGGACTAGAGTTATTTCCAGAGCCCAAGAATGATCTCGGGTATTTGAAGTGATCCCCACAGTGTCCCCCTCGCAGTGAATCCATGTCCCTTGAGACATGGATAAAGAGAAGAATGGATGAGGAGAATATTGAATCCGATTACCTATATCTGCGATGGTATATTCAGGGATTTACCAAACCATCAACAGGCTGCAATGACCTATTGATGGTTTGGTAAACCCTAGAATTGAAAATCTACATTGAGCTAGGGTAAATAAATTCACGATCCATTCAATACATTTAGGGATGATCACACAGATCTCTAACTGTAACTTCTGGATATGGCAATGTATTTTGTTGACTTGAGGCCAATTGAAGGATCGAAAATGTACCCCACTTTTATTGCTATGTATATTTTTCATATTAAAATAAGCCAATATGTATTGCGTTTGGATGCTTTTAATAGTCATTAAATTACATTGCATATTGAAGTAAAATTCGTTTTTTTTACTAAAAAAAAATTAAAAAAAAATTGTGAAATGTCCAACTATCCGGAAGGGGTCTGGTTCCAATTGATATGCATAATTGGCGTTCTATTGTATATGAGTTCTATTGTTTACGAGTTATATTGTACATGAGTTCTATTGTATACGAGTTCTATTGTACATGAGTTCTACTGTATACGAGTTCTATTGTACATGAGTTCTATTGTATATGAGTTCTATTGTACATGAGTTCTACTGTATACGAGTTCTATTATACATGAGTTCTATTGTACATGAGTTCTATTGTATGCGAGTTCTATTGTACATGATTTCTATTGTACATGATTTCTATTGTACATGATTTCTATTGTACATGATTTCTATTGTACATGAGTTCTATTGTACGAGTTCTATTGTACATGAGTTCTATTGTACATGAGTTATATTGTACATGAGTTATATTGTACGTGAGTTCTATTATATATGAGTTCTATTGTACATGAGTTCTATTGTACATGAGTTCTATTGTATACGAGTTCTATTGTACATGAGTTCTATTGTATATGAGTTATATTGTATATGAGTTCTCTTGTTCTATGACATTAAAAACATACCTAAATCACTTAAAAATATTATTTGAGGTACATTGACTGCTTTCCGTGAGTTTGAGCCATCCAGAAGTTACAGTTAAAATTCGGTGTCTAATCATCACAGTCCTGGTATTTCAGGTGTCCCGTTCCTGACACATTTGTCCTTTCAAGTCTCTTTGATTGGCCGGTTCAAGACGATAATCTCGCGATGTCTTCTCGTACCACGCCTCTGAGCGAGCGAAAGTGTTTTTCGGGATTTTGGGGGCGAATTCCTGTGCCGAGCAGTCAGACGATTCGGCTGATTACTCCCCTTAGGAAGTGCGCCTACAATTCATTAACTTTTAACAGCGAGATAATCGGCCGCATCCGTCTCCGATCCGAGCTTTCTGGAGCGAGAAAAAGAAGGCAGAAAACGAGATTCACCGTCGCGCTTCCGTGCTTTCGAAAACGACAGTGAAACGCTTACTCATACCCCTTTTTTTTTCGTTTTTTTTGTTGCTGTTGGTGCTTTGGAAGATGGAATGGGATCGCTTTCGAGTTTCGGCGGGGATCGCTGGGTGAGGTGAAAGCAAGCGTGGGATTCGCGCTAATGTAGTGTTGCGCTTCTGATGTAGGATTGTTTTTAAAGTGCTTCTGGGTTTAGGTTTGAAGGAATAGGAATAGATAATTGGGTTTAAGAAAATATTTGTTTTTATTTCTTCTGTTTTTGAAGGCGATTTTGAGAATTAGTTTAAAATAGTGAAAGTTATACTCTATGTTAGTGATTCTCAAATTCTTTCCTCTCGCGTACCTCTTAATAAACTTTTAATTTCTGAGTACTCCTTTCTTATAACCCTTCCGAACAAACACTCTACCCCCCCCACACACAAAGTGTTTTTTAGGCAGTAATGTTCTTCGGTCAACATGCAAATTAATCAAACGACTCAAATTGACTACTTATAGGCTTTTATTGTATATTTTACTTATTATATTTTTTATTTTAAGTGTTTTTAGGCATTACTATTATTATTTTCGCGTACCCCCAACTGGACCGCCACATACTCCCAGTGGTACTTAATTTTTTTTCCCTCACGTACTCCTTAATAAAACTTTAAATTTATGAGTACCCTTTTTTTGTAATCCTTCTCAACAAACCCCCAAGAAGTATTTTTTTGTTAGGCAGTAATGTTCTTCAGTTAACAGGCAAATTGATCAAACGATTCAAATTGATGCCTTATAGGCTTTTTTTGTAGCTTTTATTTATTATATTTATATATTTTTATTTTAAGCGTTTTTGACCATTACTATAATTATTTTCGCATACCCCCAACCGCCACGTACTTCAAGGTGTCTGTGAAATTATTATGCATTTATATAATTTCTTTCTTTTTTTATAAAGTAAATTCCCGTTTGTATAGTATCCGTTATAAATCCAGTAATATTTTTTTAAATCACTTTATAAATTGCATAGAAATATAAAACTAACGATGCTGCAATTAGTTTAAGAAATATGTGTTGCTAAATTGCATATTAAAGTTAATTATCCTTCAGATAGTATGCTGCGGAATTTTTCGTTATGAAAGCCACAGCTTTTCGAGCAATACACACCTTTTTTAAATTCACCAAAATATTTTATTTTCAATTTTTTTTTTAACTCTGGTATTAATTATAATCTATTTTTTTAAAGATAACCATGACTTTTCTTATAAGTAATTAATAAATTTATTAAAAATATAATTTAACCCGTGCTTCAAAGAAACCAACTTCACCAATCGTTAATTTGCTAGCTGTTCGGATAAAACAACTAATGAACAAAAGTTAATATTTATTTTTCTAAATAATTAAATGGAAATATACATGATTAAAAAACAATATTAGTTAGATCCTTGAAGCATAGTGTGTCAAAATAAAAAATTAAATGTTTGTAATTTGTAAGATTTTGTGAGAAAAAGGAAACAAACTATTAACAAAGAGAAAAGAACGACCTTCGTAACATGATTAAAAAATTTGGAACTTAACATCTGTATTTTGGTGGATGGGTAATTGATTTCACATAGCAGGTGCTCGTTTTTTAAAAATATACTTGAAATTAAAAATATTGATTTTTTAAAAAAAATTTACTGTTTAAATTGAATAGCAAAACTTTAGACAATCATTTAAGTTTTTCTAATTTTTCATCTCTCTCGCGTAGATTGAAAATAAAATGTAACGTAAAAATTATTTTCTTTTTTAGCGATGAGAATCATAGCATTTTAATCTTAATCGTGACGGATTGAATAGCAAAAATCGGAAACTCTAAGAATGATCATGTATTTCTTAACGAATCACGATTTCAGGAAAAAATCATACTTATTAAAATAAAAAAGGAAGGAAACTGAATCATCGTGTTTATTTTAAGACATTCAACCACCTCAAATTTAAAACTAAACAAAGCAAAAAGAAAGAATTTTGAAAAAATCGCCTGATTTTATATTTTTCAAAATGTAGTTTGAAATAGTTTTATCGCTTCCTGATTGATTAAGTTGAGGAAAGCAATTGAATTTGATTTATAGTTTCGTTAATTTATCTACAAAACTGCTGAATGGGGTTGTTTCTTAATATTTTAAAAATATCGAATAGGCTTTTATTTAAATCGTGAGAAATTAATAAATTTTTCAGTTCATTCTCAGAATTATGTTTTACTTGCAAAACTGTAAACGAGGAAGTTTTTAAATGATAAGTAAGCATTGATAATAATTTTCTCTAATGATTTTAAGATAAAGTTGTTATAAAAACAAACAAACGAAGGAATACTTTAGGAAAATGCATTATTACGAAGTTCTTTCTACTTTATTGTAGTGCAATTATTTTATTTTTTAAAAAATATCCATCACTAAAGTTGAAGTTAAAGTAGTCAAGCAGATAGTTTTACTTTTTATGATTAAATATTAAATATATCTGAATAATTTAAAAGAATTTCTCTTATATTTTACAATAAAAAGATAGTTATTTAAATATTGTCTTTACAGTAAGGAGACTTAATTTAATAAAAATACTTGAGTAAGAAAAATACTTAATTTAACTGGATAGTTTTTGTTTTATTAAAAAAAACTATTAAAGCTTAAATTACCAAAAATCATTGAAAAATAGTTATGTATTTTTTTACTATTTATCATTATGTCCGTGGACTATACTTAACATAAACGTAAAATAGAAAAGCACTTTTTAAATAAAATCTAATAGGATTTTCAACTTTATTTTTTTACGAAACTAATTTTTACACCATTTAAATACTATCAATACTAAATAACGCAAAATGGACAAATGTTAGGTTAAAAGTAAAAAGATTTTACAAATTGATAGCTGAATATTATATTTCTGTTATTTTAAAATGATTAAAAAAACAGTTGCAAGAAGTTTTTTATATATTTAACATTATTTTTTTGTGGTTTGGAGGCATAGCAAAAATAACCTTCTAAATTTAGCAGTCTATTTTTATCTTAAAATGTCAACTTTTTTTTTCTAGAAGTCTCGTTGTCTAGAAGTTGCCGACTGATCAAAATAAAGTAACATTTCCCGGTTTCAGAAACAACACTTTACAAGCCTGATCACAAATTCGCAGAACCCTTTACGTTATTGATATCTCAAAGACCTTCTCCCCTGCAAACCTAACTTCAAAACGATGCCTCTTGATTTGAAACGCAAGAAACACTTTCCAAATCCATTCAGCAAAGACATGAAACCGCTCTAAGGCCTGCATTTGCCATTCAAACACGTCTTCCCGGAAGAAAATGAAGAGAGACAGGAAAAGTAAAAGTGATGAGGTAGAAACAGAATGGAACTAAAGAGGATATTCTGTGCCCTAAAGCTCTAAAAAAAGAAGCTTTCAAGCTTCCCAGATTTGTCACTGTTGAGACAAGAGCTGTTGTCTCTGCGAAGACCAGTTTTCGGAATGGTTTTAGGTGATCGAAATAAAGTAATAGTCTTTAAGATTTAGATCTTGTTCTGAAGATCAGAATTAGGTTTACATTAGAAAGGATGTTTTTGTTTTATGTTGTTTGGGTAAACAATTTAACACTCTTGAAGGAGAATTGTGTTATTATTTCTGTTGATTTTTTATTTTAAACTTCTTAAAGAATTCTGTTTGGTTCATGGATTCTTGTTCTTTGGGCGTAAGCATGTTGAAAAATGTATTTGAAATACTGTGTTGAATCTTTATGAGTTTATATTTATTATTTATATGTTAAACATATCAATAAACAGTACTATATGTATACAAAATTTGTCTGTTTGGGACTCGATTTTTTTTGTATTATATATTATTTACATAACATTCCCATAAAAATATATATTCTTTTTCAGAGCATTTGCTTGGTTTTATCTGAAAACCGAGAAAAGGTGATTTTTATGAAATTTGCGTAATTTTTATCGAGAATATATCTTATTTTAAAGTAATTGCCCTGTAGATACAAAGTTTTATCAAAAGCATTTTCGCAATAAACAAAAGTATATATGAAATACAGTAAAATTTTAGAGGTAATCTAAAGAATACCCTGTCTATTTAATGTATTTGTTATCTTCAAATCAATTCTGAAATTTTGAACGTTCGCACTTTCCATAGCATAGTAAGATACACAATTTTTACTATAAATTGATAACCACAGAGTTATTAATTACAGAAATTGAAGTTTGTAACAGCAAGAATCTCAAATTTAATTTAATTCAACCGACTTTTACCAAAATTTAAACTAATTCTAAATTTGTTTAAAATCTATACAGTGCTGTCACTTTAAAAAATAAATAGGTTATCAAATAGGAAAACCACTGATTCCACATTTATGCGCAGATAAATTTTATTGAAAAATCGTTAAAAACATATAAAATAATTTATACGATATATAATAATAAAATAGGTTTTCCTTCAGAATTTGAAACATTTATATAGGTAAAAAATAACACATCATGACGTCTTATGTTCCCAGAATTACTATTTACAACCTTTCTCATTCTTTTATATTTACGAATTATGTGTTAAACAAAGCGAATTGGTCAAACGAGCTCTGAAACTTAAACATGAAGAATAAGATTGACATTTAAACTTTAACTTAACTAGTATTATAAAACAAATTTATAAACTAAAAGTTTTAGTATAGTATATATTTTTGTTTAAGAAATTGTTACAAAGTTGGTAAACGTTTTATTATTGAGGCTTAAATGCAATTTACTTTAAGTATTAATATAAATTCAAATTTTTACTTGCCTAATTTTCAACTAGGAAAAGTCCTTATTATGAACGAATCAAAACTAAAGACGTGTCTGATATTAGTACCTGAAAGCATATAAAAAGGGAGGTTTATATTATTATTATTATTAGTTCAACAAAAAATAAACAAAATTTTGAAGAAAAAGTCAGCAATTGGTGAACTGTTTTGATTAATTTCATTAAGACATTTTTATGACGCAATAAAATTCAGGATTTAAGATAACATTTTGCCGTGAAAAATATTGCGTTACGAATATTAAAACAACAGCAACGTATAATGTGGAAAAAAGGTACTTAAAAATGAGTACCAGAACCTACTCGTTTTTCTTTGAGTACAATTGCATCGTAAATGAGCAATGACATACTCAAATTTAAATAATCGTACTTTCTCAAAAATGAGCATTGTGAGTTAATATTGCTAATCTCAGCTTCTGTTCAAGCCACCTGAACAAAGCAATCTGACAAACTTAAAATAGTTGTTCAGGAGATGATTTTCAACACTATTTTATGTCGATTGCTTAAATGGCAACCGAGTTGCTACAACTCAATTATCTTACTTTCTATTCTTTGGCACACCTTTTAAACAAGTCTTCTGTTTATAACTTCTTCAAGCCATTTTGGAAGTTTAACGGATGATGTACTGGACTGCGGTACCTGGGGATTCGTGTTCGATTCCCGGTAAGTCTCAGTTGTAATTGTTGATATTTAGTGAAATCGATTTATGAAGGTAGCCTAAGTAGACTAGCATGCTCTTTTTTTACCCATTGTACTCACTTTTGAGTACATGTCTTTTCAAAATTGAGACTTATGTATTCGGAGCCATGAGAAGCATTAAATGTGCTCAAAGGTGTGCACATTTTACTTATTTTTGAGTACCTATTTTTAACAGTGTAAAATATACACAATTTATCGATATGAACTGGATACGTTTTAGAACCAAAACCATATTCCAAAATAAAACAAATAGTATATAATATATCCACGAGAGGGAGTATAAGACTGAAATAAAAAAATAAAATTTAAAAAAAATCAAACGATAAAGAGCATTTTTGTGAATATTTAAATCGTTTTCCAACATTCAAAAAACTACACTGAATTTTCAAAATCTTTCTTCAAACACGGACTAAAAAAGACATTGTTTTCTATAGTACAATATATCTTGCGCATTTTCAAAACTATTCATTTATCATTCGAATTTCTATACTATGTCTGGGAAATGAAGAATCGTGGTGTCATAAACTTTGATATCAAACATTATTCCCACTTCGGTTACGAGTGTCATAAAATAGCAGATATATAAAATTTATGAAGAAACGAGTCATTTTGAAAGCATTGTTAGCGTATCAGTAGCCCAGATGCAAAACAGGTTATATACAAAAATTCGAATATAAGGTTTTGGTATCAATAAATACTTTATTACTGTGGCTTCAATTTTAAAATAAAGGAGCATAAATCTATTTTTTACTAATAAAAACACAAGAAGTCCGCAGATGCAAAAGTAGCTATATCCAGCTAATGTGAACATGAGCTTCAGCGATATACTGTTAAAAATTTCAGTTTAACGTCGCACCATATCTTTTCGCTCTGCAGCAACTTACACCATATTATGGTGCAATCTCTAGGTTACACCAAAAATCCTTGATCGAGTATACTGCAGCTTTTACCAGTAAATGGCGCAATCTTCTAAACTGCATACGAAACCTTCGCTGAATCTACAAACCGGGGAATCCCCTCAATCCTCTGGCACTATGGGCCCTGTTACACTGTCGATAAAGGCTTTCAGATGGTAATCAGAGGATTGCTAGTTCGAGGCCGTCCGGCGGACTTGTCAAAAAACTAAAAAGTAGTGATCTTGCGATCGGTGGGTTGCTAGCTTCGCTACAAAAATGCTAAAAAATCGTCCAGAACATCCAACAAATTTTACAGGCGTTTCCCCATAATATGGGGTAGCAAAAACGTCAATTTTTGTCTTAACGTTTCACCATAAAATGGCGAGGCGAGATATGAGTTTTGGTGCAATGTTTCACTACTAAATGGTATCCGTGGTGTACCGTAAAATTGATGACACTAAGTACCAAATGTTGGTTGCAGCTAAATGGATACCAAATTTTGACGCAATTTTTTTTGTTATAATTTTT
Organism: Troglohyphantes excavatus; assembly: GCA_963932185.1. Lineage (NCBI taxonomy): Eukaryota > Metazoa > Arthropoda > Arachnida > Araneae > Linyphiidae > Troglohyphantes > Troglohyphantes excavatus. The sequence goes on along the minus strand of OZ010666.1, from coordinate 29,947,343 downwards.
AAAAGTGTAGTTTCATTTCTGATTGGCTGGATTGTGGATATCGCGGGGTTTGCTTCATGAACAAAAACATGATGTTGGCGCAAAATCATTCATCCAGTTTCAAAACAAGTTAGGTTAAAATTAAAAATTTGATATGAACTTATTTAGTAATATGAGAACATACAAATTTTAGTGAAAACCTATTGTACTTTTTTACAAAAAAAATTATTATTTTATTAACAAAACTTCAGTTTGACAGTTTTTCGCGATTCACTCAAAAAAGTTAAAAGTGCATATAGCTGCTTTTGAATCTAGGCTACTCATATCAAATAATAATTTGAATAAATTTATACATTATTTCGTGAAAAGTTTACGATTACATCCATAATTACATCCATAATTTTATGATATAAATAATTTGTGTGCGTTATTTTATAAGTAGAGATACATTTTAAGTTTTTATGATTTTTTTCATATCTCTAAGTAAATATCTTAATGGAAAGTAATAAAAATAAAAATGTTGTTTAGGCGAATTTGTTAGTATGGTACAACACCAATTAGTGTTGTTTTCGTTTTGACATTATTCCCTAGTTTGTATACGTCAGATACGGTCAATCAAACTATGAACTGAACTCGTTTGGGAAATATCAGAAATTGAATTTAATCGGATTTGAAAAACCCTACGTCAGCTTAAAAAGGATTATGAAGCTTAAGCTGGTTTTGGTATATATTTGAAGGATATCGATTGTGATGATTTTTGGAGATGATGTCAGTTGTATAATAGCAGTTAATAATCAATGAGTGCACTCGTTCATAGT